>JASDFA010000001.1:9898333-11129166 GCA_035772735.1 Datura wrightii
TATCGATAAATAAATGAGTGAAAATCACTTACACTTGTCAATTTTACTTAAAAATTTAAATTTTTTCTTAAATTTAACAAGGTAGACATTTTCCTTTATATATCGATACTTATTTTATTCTTGATATTTTCAATCTTTATCAATATAATACCTTTTTATAATATGCAATATTTTATTTAAAACATAGATATTTTACCTGTAGTTTAAGTTATTTTATTTTTTATTTAAGTTCATTAATTAACATTATTATAGAATAATCCTTTTATGAATTTCTTTATAGAATCTAACACTATACTTTATGGTTATTATTTTAATATTAAATACATTATGTGTATATATATGTGTGCACGCGCAAGTATGTGTGTATATATGTAAGTTTACGTCTTGCTTATTCTATATTGTCTATATAGATAAACGAATTTTGATTGTCATAAATGAATTATGTTCTAAATAATTTAAAATTAATTTATAATATAACCCGTGTTGAAATATTTATAGAATTATCTCTCTCTCTCTGTTATTTTTACTTGTCTAATTAGATATAAGAGTTTTGATTATTATTAATAAAATTAAATGTTCTTATTCTACTAAATTATTTTATTATAAAATATCATTAATTTATATACTTGATTAATACTTTTCACTTTTTTGTATTGAAAATAATATTAATTTTTATAAGTAATTTAATAAATAAATTTAAAAATGTCATAATTTAAAGAAGTAAAAAAAAAATCAAAGTTCATAGTATAAGGTTAATAAGTTAATGGTATATAGTGGTGTAAATTTAATTTCTTCAACATCTATAAAAACTCACTAGTAATTAAGCAATCAATTTGTACATTCTTATAAGTTCAATAATTCAAGTCGATAAAATTTGACTATAAAAAGGTTTGCAATAGTTGACAAATATAAATGTTTTTTTAAGTTCTTAATTATATTATTTGAAACTTAATAAATTTTTGATATTATTTAAAGTATTATTTTTTTCAATTTTTTAAACCTAGCTATTAAGTTGAAACTAGTAATATTTCTTAAAATTATAAAACCTTTTTAAATTCACAAAAAAATCTACCAGTAGTTTTTTTGGATAGAGAAATCCCCCAAAATGGGATAAATTAATATTTTCTACTCGAACTCCATCATAGACTATTTACATTCCAAGACAACAAAAAACGAGGGGTTTTAGTGAAACGGAACCAATGATGTCGAGCCAAGAGCACCTTCATTTCCACATAAAATGGTGGATGTACAATTCCACAACGGATCATGTCCTTCAAGTCGCACGTTGCTTTCTACCACATCGTTTCAAACGAAGTTTTACCATAACATTCCTTTAAGAACCGGTATGGAATTGATTCAATTATGGAATCATGAATAGTCATCGGTTGACTTGATGTATAAACACCCTAATCTATAGTATTTTCTATATAGAAGATATAGAAAATACTATAGATATAGGTGGATAAAGATTTTTCTGAAGAAATCGTAGTAAGACCCCATCGCTAATATTATTGTCTAACATATTAATTAATTAATATATATATATATATATATATATATAATAAATATTTTTTTATATAAATACTAAATAATAATAAATAAGACGAATAAATGAATTCTTTTTGATTCTGCATCTTCACGTAACTTAATACGAGAGATTGACCTATTTCATACTTCTTCAAATAGCAAAGATTCAGCTTCTAAGGAATGATTAAAACCATTTCTCTTACAAAATTTTGAATAAATTTTGAAAGTTCCCTTTTCGAAATCATTATTAGAAGAAAATTTGATAGTTAAAAAAAACTTTTGAATATCTTAGGAAAAAAGATAAGTCTTTTTTTTAATTGAATCATCAACGATTAACATTTTTTTTATGAGATGGATAAAAAAAGATTAATGTAAGGTGAATTTTTCATTCTTTTTCTTTTTTTTCATCTGATTGATAAAATTCAAAGAATGAGGAGGGTTTCGTATCTATCAATTCAATCAAATAGACCGAGCAGTTGTCACCGTTTATAGATATTGAAATGAAACGCCTTCCCATTACTAATTAACTCCTATCTACCTCATTCTATGGGACTGATGCAACATAAATCGAAAGAAAAGAAGGGGGTGTCCTAGTCTTTTTTATTTTTACGAAATGCGAGTTGTCTAGGCACAAAGTCAAATAAGTCTAGATTAAGTCAAGTTTTTGCTCCTTTTTTTTTTTGATATTTTAGACTAACTCATTGATTAAGAATTAAGAGACTTAGTGAATTTAATTAGTACCAAAAATCCCCTCTTGGCGAAAAGTCAAGAAATCCACAAAAAATAAAATTGAATCTAATTAGGATAATTTAGGGGGTAGAAAATACGAGATAGGGAATATGTATTCTTTTGCATCTCGATTCTGTTTTTGAAAAAAAAGATACAGCGAAGAAAAAAATCAGAAACAATAATCACATTCCAGCTAACATTTCGATTTTAAACAGAACATTGTTAAAAAAGAAATCTGTATTCTCATAGAATATATATGGTCTGGGACGGAAGGATTCGAACCTCCGAATAGCGGGACCAAAATCCATTGCCTTACCACTTGGCCACGCCCCATTTAGATTTCTATGCGATACTAATTACTAATAAAGTATATTGCTGGTTTTATTTGTTTGTCAACTCTAGTCCAAATATCAATCACATAGATTAGATTGATACTAGGATTTTGCTATGTTTTTGGTATGTGTAGACATAGAATTCAACTTAATTTATTGATCATTACATATAATTAAATTAAGATATTGTATGAAAATATGATTTTTTCGATTCTCCTTTTCTCACAGGAGGATTTTTTATTGGGTGGGTTCAAAGAAAAAGAAAGATTTTTTGTTTACCTTACTTACTTTCCTTTTCCTTATATCAATAACTCAATCAAAATACAATTATCTCCAAGAAAAAAAAGGCTGTTATGCTTAATACCTTTAGTTTGATCGGTATCTGTCTTAATTCGATCCTTTATTCGAATAGTTTTTTCTTCGGCAAATTGCCCGAGGCCTATACTTTTTTGAATCCAATTGTAGATATTATGCCAGTCATATCTCTGTTCTTTTTTTCTTAGCCTTTGTTTGGCAAGCTGCTGTAAGTTTTCGAGGAGATCCTTAATGATATCCTAGAAAATTCATGATTTATTCGAGAAAAAATTCAAAAATAAATAAAATCAGATAAGCTTTACCGTTTGAAACCTCGATTCAAACATTGAAATTCTTGGATAGTCACGAGAAATCCGGCTTAACTTATTTCCTTATTTTTTGGTGCTTTCCTTTCCGCTGAAAGACCTTATTAGGCTCCTTTTGTGTATATAAAAGATTTGGTTAATGACAAACTCTTATTAGACAAGAATTTCTAAAAATTCTTTTAGAGAAAGAGCTTCGTTGCTTGGTGTCAAATTAGGATATGTGGTAGAAAAATGGATGATCTATTCTCTTTTTTTCAAAAAAATTATCTTGGAGATTGTGTAATGCTTACTCTCAAACTCTTCGTTTACATAGTAGTGATATTTTTTGTTTCTCTCTTCATCTTTGGATTCCTATCTAATGATCATGGACGTAATCCTGGACGTGAAGAATAAAATAAAAAAGGTTTTCCTCGCTTGATTTTAAAATTTTCTTAGGATTTGGTCTATTCCACACATTTAACTAAGAATAAGAACAAAGAATTTTGAAATTTGAAAAAAAAAATCAAGTCATCAACGGAAAGAGAGAGATTCGAACCCTCGGTACGATTAACTCGTACAACGGATTAGCAATTCGCCGCTTTAGTCCACTCACTGATCTCTCCCAATTGAAAAATATAAATACTATATGAGATAGCACATAAGATAAAAGAAAGAATCTTTCTTTCTCTCTTTTTTTCTTTCTATATTATATAGATATGTACAACTTTTATCATCAATTTTCTTTATCTCTTTATCTTTTTTATTTAAAGTAAAGGAAGGGCTCAGAAGAGCCAAGAATATCAAGAAAAATAAAGAAGACCTCTTTTTTTGTCTTGATTTTGTTCGAAAGGACCCTCTTATTCTCGTGGCCTGGTCTGGTTAGTACCCAGTCGGGTCTCTTTTGTTCCAACGAATTTGAATTTGAAAACCAAAATGCCTATTATAGTTGTAATATTTCATTTAATTGAATAGTTAATATTCAAGCAACAAGAATTTTTTTTTTATAAAATTAAAATAAAATATATGAAATAGAAAATTCGATCAAAATAAAAGTCTCATTTCTCTTTCTGCTTTTTGATTTTATGTTTATCACCTTGCTTGACTAAAAAAAAGAAGTTTTTGGTATTCCACAATGCATTTTTATGTTATGATTTTAGTGGGTTTGACTAACCTATCTTATCCTATCTTGATTACCATAATTTTCCTGGTCGACAAAAGTTGCATTTGTATACAATAATCGGATTGTAGCAGGAATAGTTTAGTGGTAAAAGTGTGATTCATGCTATTATCCCTTAAATAGTTAAAGGGTCCTTCAGTTTGATTCGTATTCCGATTAAAAACTTTATTTCTTAAAAGGATTTTATCCTTTTCCTCTCAATGAAAGATTCGAGAACAAATACACATTCTTGTGATTTGTATCCAAAGGTCACTTAGACATTGACAAATTGGATACTCACGGACTGGAATGTATGCTGTAATTATCTTGCTTCTCAAAATGGGAGAATTTGGTTATGCTGGAGAGGCCATGTATTGATCCAAATTCAACATGTAACGGATCAGCTCATTCATTGTCTAGTAGAGCAACCTGGATCTCAGTTCATATGTCATCTCACTGTTGTTTATGCACATAACACTCCTCTTAAAAGGGAAGGATTATGGAGGGACATCATCCAACTTAAAAATCAAGTGCAACACCTTGGCTGCTTAGTGGAGACTTTAATGCAGTGCTTACTATTGAAGATAGAATTGGTTCATCTATCACTTTTACTAAAATAAAAGACTTTCAGGAGATGATTGATACTGTCCAGCTTACTCCAATCAGGTCAATTGGATTTCATTTTACATGGTGCAATAAGCAGGGAGCAGGTGAAAAAGTTTATAGTAAAATAGATTGGGCATTTGACAATTTGGAATGGCTACATAAGTATGGGCATGTGGAGGCAGTTTTTTTGAACCCATCATTCTCAGATCATTCTCCAATATTAATGAAGTGTATTCAGCAGATTATCCTTCATCCTAGACCTTTTCGGTTTTTTCAAAATATGATGGAGCATTCTGAATTTCATGACATACTGAACACGACTTGGCAACAACTTCATTATGGAACTCCTATTCATAGTGTGTGGGGCAAACTCGCACACTTGAAGGTGGAATTGAAGAACTTGAATACTCATATGGCAAGCTATAGGCAACAATTAGTTCAGGGGAGAGAAAAATTAGAGTATATTCAGACTATGATACATACTGATCCTTTTAATCAAGATCTGTTTGATCAAGAGAGAACTGTATTGCTGGAAATTGAAAAATGGAGTAATATTGAGGAGCAGGTGCTTAGACAGAAGTCTAGGGATACTTGGATACAGTGTAGGGACTCTAATACGAAGTATTTTCATGCTCAATGAAAAATTCGTACAAGTAAGAATTCTATAACATCTGTCTACACTGATGAAGGCATTAAGTTGACTGATCCTAGGCTGGTTGAGCAGGAGTTTATTTGAGTGTTTACATCACTGATGGGGGAGTGTGCACGAGAACTTCCTTGTGTAAACATTCAGATTGTTAGATCCGGGCCTTGTCTATCTATTTTACAGCAGATTAACTTAATCCAGGACATATCAGAGGCAGAGATTGTGGCAGCAGTAAAGGCTATGCCACATGACAAAGCGCCAGGGGTAGATGGTTTTCTAATAGAATTCTTTACAAAGAATTGGTCTGTGGTTGGAACTGATATAGTTGAAGCTGTTCAGCAATTTTTTAGAACTGGAAAATGTCCACCTATGATCAATACTACTGCTATCACGCTTGTGCCAAAGTTCCCAAGCCCATCAAAGGTTAAATACTATAGACTTATAGCCTGCTGTACAACCTTTTATAAGGTGATTTCGAAGGTGGTTACCAACAAAATCAAAATGGTTATTAACAACATTGTTGGCAAGTCCAATCTGCTTTTATTGAAGGAAGGAGCATAATTGATAATATTTTATTTAGCCACGAGCTATTCAAAGGCTATGCTAGAAAAGGGATATCCTCCCGATGTGTGCTCAAGGTTGATCTTCGAAAAACATATGATACTCTTGAATGGGCTTATCTTAGAGATATGCTGATGGCTCTGGGGTTCCCTGTGAAATTTGTGAATTGGATTATGGAGTGTGTTACTATTGTTTCATATTTCTTAATTCTCAATGGAGGTATGATTAAACCTTTTAAGGGAAAAGGGGTATAAGATAGGGTCACTCAATGTCTCCTTACTTGTTTGTGCTTGCAATGGAATATCTAGGAAGGGAGTTACATCAACTACATAATGTGGGTGATTTGAATTTCCATCCTAGGTGTAGGAAGTTAAGGAGAACACATATTTGCTTTGCCGATGATTTATTAATGTATTATCGAGCTGATATAATATCTATTAAGCTTCTTTATGAGGCTTTTCAAAATTTTCTGCAGCATCTGGCTTACGAGCAAATAATGAGAAAAGTGCTATATACATAGCAGGTGTACGAGATCATATTAGACTGACAATCCTAGAAAGCTTGGGATTTATTGCAGGAACTCTACCCTTCAGATATCTGGGGGTACCTTTGAACTCTAAGAGCTTGCTATTCACCAGTATCTACCCCTGTTGAGAAGATCACTGCAAAGATTACATGTTGGTCTGCCAAACTTCTATCTTATGCTGGAAGAATACAATTAATCAAGTCAATCTTGTTTGGTGTTCAGTCTTATTGGGCACAAATTTTTCTGTTTCCAAAAAGAGTGCTGAAGCATATTGAAACTGCTCTTAGAACTTTCCTATGGACAGGTAATGTGATTGTCTCTAGGAAAGCTCTTGTATCCTAGGAAAAAATATGTTGTCCGAAGGAAACAGGTGGATTACATATTATGAACCTAGCTATATGGAATAAAGCAGCTATCCTCAAACTATTATGGGATGTAGCTAGGGAAAAAATTGTTTATAGATTCAATGGGTACACAACTATTATATCAAGAGGGAGGATCTCAACACTTTTCTTATACCCAAGTGTGCCTCTTGGGCTGTGAGAAAAATAATTGGTACCAGGGAGGACCTGATGCAGAATCATGGTTTCCATGGAGATTTAAATACTCGATTAAGCACAGTGATAGATGCTACTGGGTATTCTATCAGGAAAATGTATTTGAAGTTGCTGCCACAACATCCTAGAGTGTATTGGAAAGTTTTTCTATTGCACAATTATATTCATCCTAGATATAAATTCACTCTCTGGTTAGCTATGCAATAGAGGCTGGCGACAGTTGATAGACCACAGACATTTGGAGTTCAAGTGCCATCAGATTGTGTGTTTTGTGGACTTGGAATGGAGACTTTTGGCCACTTATTCTTTGAATGTGGGATTACATGTCGCTTATGGTACAAGATATGTAAATGGCTGGGACACAACGGGAACATTGGAGATTGGGAAGCTGAAATTACTTGGGCATGCCAACAGGCCAAGAAGAAAACTGAAAACGGAGCTATCACAAGTTGTGTGTTTGCCATGGTGATTGCCTTGATATGGAGAGTAGGGAATGTCGCTAGATTCAACAAAAAAAGCTTTAAGGAGGAGAGCATTTGTAGGGAAATAGTCCTCCATGTTCACACTAAAGGAGACAACAATGCAAAATGGAAGCAAGCCTTACTTGATCTGAATTTTTTTCCTTAAATGTATGTATAGCAGTTAGGTTAGCTGTATAGTGGAAGAATTGATTTAGGGCAGTGTGTAGTCAAATCATACTCAGAACTCATTGTAAATATTTTTTGGCATGAAATGGAAAGACTATGATTTCAACCAAAAGAAAAAGAAAAAAGAAATCCCCCAAAACTAAATCTGTAAAATCATAATTTCAAAATATTTTCCCATGTAACAAAATTCTTGGGTAAATTTTCAGAAAAAACAAATTTCAGCTAAATTCATAACAAAACATTCTCAGGTAAGAAAATCCTCAATTAATCCCCAAGAAGAGATCCCCAGCTCAATCTGCAAAATTAAAATTTGTAAATAATTTCCCAGGTAGAGAAAATCCACAGATAACTATCCCCAGCTAAATTCACAGAATAAAAATTCGCATATAATTTCCTAGGTAAATATATTTCCAAATAAATTCTTAAATAATTGTTCTAACTAAATTCGCGGGTAGCTTTACCTGGGGATTTTTGTGCTAATTAATAAAAAAAATTATTTTATTCATTACTTGTGGAATTACCCACAAAAATGATACTTGCGGATTAATTTTCCTCCATAATTTTCCAGGTAATACATTTGCGCAAAATGGTGCCATATTACCTGTGAATTTTCTTGAGAAATTATTTTTCGCAAATAAATATTCTAAAATGTAGAAATTTTATATTTTCGCATGAAATTTCGTAGGAAATTTCTGCGGACTTAATCCCCAAGTAAACCTCCCAGGTAATTTGCATTTTTCTTATAGTGACATTTGCTTCCAATTGTGTCCAAGCTAGTTTTGCATTCCCTAGTCCCAATTCTCAAATGACCTCTAAAACATACTTTCTTTGATTGACTAGAATTCCTTATGCATACTTGCTAAACTCCATGCCAAGAAAGAATTTCAAGTCACCAATATCTTTGATCTTAAAAGCCTTTTGTAAAGAATTAGTGTGTTCAATGAGAGTCAAGTTACTCCCTGTCATCATCATATCATCTATATAGACTAGGATTATCACCACCAGTGATCCTTGTCTTTTAATGAATAGAATGATCCAAATTGCTTTGAATGAAACCTGAGTTCAACAATGCTTCACATAACTTCAAATTCCATTGCCTACTATCCTGTTTAAGTCCATATAAGATTCCACAAGTTTGTATACTAGTCCAGACTCCCCCTGATTGGGAAAGCTCTCAACCAAGTGCATATAGACCTTATCATGTAGATCACGATGCAAAAAAACATTGTAAACATCCAATTAATGAAGGGACCAATGAGACTGAGCAGCCAAAGAAAGAAAAGTCCTCACTGTAGCAATCTTAACCACAGGAGAAAAGGTTTCATGAAAATCAAAACCTTCCCTTTGATTATAACCCTTGGCCACTAATCTGGCCTTAAATCTCTCAATATTATCATTAGACTTTAACTTGAGTTTGTAAACCTATTTACAACCAATGAAAATCTTTCCAGGAGGCAAAGAAATAAGATCCATGTGTGATTATCCTGAAGAGCTTGCAATTCAGAATGTATAGCCTCAATCCACAAGCCTCTTGAAAAGAGTGAGGTTCCTGGACAGCAGAAAAAACTCTCAAATAGGACTGATAAGAAGGAGATAATGCAGCATAAGAAAGGGAATCAATTAAGGGGATACTCTAGATTGAGTGACATAATAAGATAACCATAGGGGTTGTTTAGATACTCTATGAGACTTCCATAGGACAGGAGCAGGAATGGAAGTATCAAGAGGTATAGAAGAGGAAGAATGTCACGACTGGAACGTACACCCAGATCGTAGACACGGGACCAGGAGCCCCGAGAGACCCTAAGTCAATCCATGGCATGAGCGTACATATAATTCAATCACATAAGCGGAAGACTTAACATAAGAAAACGTAAACATGCCATAACAATGAAGAAAAGATAATACATGATCCATACATAACGGTTGAATACAACTTGTAGTCTGAAAAACCTATAATCATGAAAGATGGGTTGATGGGACAACTCCCCAACTAACCCAACAAAACAAAAACTGAAGGAAAGCATAGAGTCTGAACATATGGCCCTTGGAACATGAGGACTCACCAAATAAGATGATAACTATCTTGGGAGCACTACTGAGGAGGGTGAGCTTGAGAACCGGGTCCTGTATCATGAGACGATACAACATAGAAAATATGCGGTCAGTACTTGAAATATACTGAGTATGGAAGGTAGGTAAAACAGACAATTAAAATATAGAAATCTCATAGATGATCATAAGAGTGGGACATCATGCTCATATCATAAATATTGTACCATAATATAAGGCTCAAGGTTTTCAAAACATTTGTAATACAATCGTAATCATAATCATAATCGTAAGAGAAAAGCCTTGTTTAACATGACTTGAGCCCATATACATAATCGTAAATATGCATAAATTATGAGGAAAGGAGGGAGATTCTCTTAACCGACATACCCCATATGAGCACACATGAAACCCGACTTATAACCCTAGTCAGGAGGGTGTCCGTACCTTGCCAAGGGTCGAACCATGAGAGTGTGACGTCACCATGAAAAGAGCCATTTGGGCGGGGGATAGTCCCATAGCAGGTCCCAACATACCTACGGTGGCACGTAGTTTATGAGATCCGGGACAGAACCTAGGCCCCAAACCTACTCGGTATTCGATACTACTCCCAAAACATATATAGTGGTCATGGTATAACATATATGAGTTCATTGGCTAGTTAAATCATGATAATCATAAATATACTTGTACATACGCGAACTAGCCATGCAACGAGGCCCGTGAGTCGGCCATATACTCGAAAATCATAAATTCTCATTTATGCAAAAAATAGTGATGCCGTCCATATAAAATTATATAGCGCTCGTCAACAGGTCTTGTAGCCTACGCACTATCAGAATTAGGGGCTGAACGGAGACGGTCAATCAAGTCTCGAGAAATCCGTGGGCTAACACACACCGAAAATCTTGAAAATTATAAATTTTTATTTATGTGAAAAATAATAATGTCGTCCAAATAAAGTGATATAGCGCTCGTCAACAGGCCTTGTAGGCTGCACACAGCTAAAATTTGGTGCTGAACGGAGACGGTCAATTAAATCTCGAGAAATCCGTGGGCTAACACATACCAAAAATTTCAAAAATCATAAATTCTCATTTATTCGAAAAATAGTGATGTCGTCCAAATTAAGTGATATATCGCTCGTCACCAGGCCTTGTAGGTTGCGCACAACCAAAATTTAGGGCCAAACGGGGACGGTTAATCAAATCTCGAGAAATTCGTGGGCTAACACTCACCAAAAATCTACAAGGCCAAGGACAACTTTTCATTTTACCATTTATAAGATTTTTTAACTTAATTTTTTTTCTCTCTCTTGATCTATATATTTACTCAAATATCATCACGTAAATTGAAATAGAAGAAATAATGTAGATTTAACTAAAGAGAGTGAATAACAAAAGCACTATAACTATGTTATATTTTTTATTCTTTTTTCGATTATTAAAACAGTTACTGCATGTAGATTTTAAATCACATACAGTGAACGCGATTTATGAATCGCGCTCAGAAAATGTCTTTTATAAATCGCAGTCACTGTACGCGATTCATAAATCGCGATCACCATACTCAATTTATAAATCACGTTCAGGGAAAGCATTTTACAAATTACATTCCCCGCACACGATGAAATTATCTATCTTTTTTTATGGTGCGTATAAATCGTGTTCTATCAACGATTTGTAATCTTGTTTCGCCAATGTGTATATAAATCGTGCTTGTCGATGTGATTTATAAGTTCGTATAAGGTGAATTTTTCTTAATAATTTTAAAATATTGAAACTTCTTATCTAGAAAAATACGTTTCATTCAAATAAAGAATTATTTAAAAAGAAAAATTTTAGTCAATTTTAAATTATTAAATATTATGAGTTCTTACATTTTATAAATAAATAAAGATTTAACAGTTTCAAATTTAATTAATATTAAAGTCTTAAATATTAGAATAATAATTAATTAGTAAAAATAGTAATTGTCAAGTTTTGTCTATCATACAGTCTTTTGATGAGATGATCTCAACTCAAATGTGGGTCAAACGGAGACGGTCAATCAAATCTCGAGACATCCATGGGGTAATACACACTGAAAATCTTGAAAATTAGCAATATGGACGCCCTAGGCCAGTGACAACGGACTAGCCGACACCGAACGACACAACTGATCTATGTCGAGGCCCAACGACCCTCGATCGATGCCAAGCAAGTGATAGTGTGAAAGAAAAAACCTATGCTTATCCTTATGCGATAGAGACAATGCTAGGGGTTGGCGGTGGTAGTGTTGGCCCACCATGGTCACTTGCCTTCGGTTACGGTGCGTCGTTAGTACCAGCTTTAAAATAAAAATTATCAACCAAATTGGGGAAAATACCGAACAACTGTGATAGAGACATATTTTAAGAAAATTGGCGCACCAAACCACCTAACGGCAGTTTGTCCTCATAAATCTCAAAATAAATACACAAAGTGAAAAAAATCGATTAAAACGGATATTCCAGACCAAAGTTATGATCTTTAAAATTATGTGTCACTAATGAAATCATGTTCCTGCAATTATATTAGTTTTAAAAACATTGGGTCCGAACGGAGACGGTCAATCAAATCTCGAGAAATCCGTGATCTAACACACCCCGAAAATCTGAAAAATCATAAATTCTCATTTATATGAAAAATAGTGATGCCGTACAAACAAAGTGATAGAGCGCTCGTCACTAGGCCTTGTAGGCTGCACAAAACCAAAATTTGGGGTCGTACCGAGATGGTCAATCAAATCTCGAGAAATTCGTGGACTAACACACACCGAAAATCTCAAAAAAATCATAAATTCACATTTATTCAAAAAATAGTGATGTCGATCAAATAAAGTGATAGAGCACTCATCACCAGAAAAATTTGGGGCCGAACGGAGACGGTCAATCAAATCTCGAGAAATCCGTGGCCTAACACACATCGAAAATCTCAAAAATCATAAATTCACATTTATGCGAAAAATACTAATGTCGACCAAATAAAGTGATAGAGTTCTCTTCACCAGGTCTTGTAGGCTGTGGACAGCAAAAATTTGGGGTCGAACGGAGACGGTCAATCAAATTTTGAGAAATCTGTGGGCTCACATACACCGAAAATCTTAAAAATCGTAAACTCTCATTTATGCGAAAAATAATGACGCCGACCATATAAACTTATAGAGCGATCGTCACCAGGCCTTGTAGGCTGCGCATAGCCAAAATTTAGGGCCAAACAGAGACGGTCAATCAAATCTCGAGAAATTCGTGTGCTAATACTCACCAAAAATCTCGAAAATCGTAAATTCTCATTTATACTAAAATAGTGATGCCGTCCAAATAAAGTGATATAACACTCGTCAACAGGCCTTGTAGGATGCGCACAACCAAAATTTAAGACCGAACGAAGACGGTCAATCAAATATCCAGAAATCTGTGGGCTAACACACACCGAAAATCTCAAAAATCGTAAATTCTCATTTATGCAAAAAATAGTGATATCGTCCAAATAGTGATATAGCGCTTGTCATCAGGCCTTGTACGCTGCGCACAACCAAAATTTGAGGTCGAACGGAGACGGTCAATCGAATCTCGAGAAATTCTTGGGGATAACACACACCAAAAATCTCGAAAATCGTAAATTCTCATTTATGCAAAAAATAGTGATGCCGTCCAAATAAAATTATATAGAGATCGTCAACAGGGCTTGTAGGCTGCGCATAACCAAAATTTGGGGCCGAATGGAGACGGTCAATCAAATCTCGAGAAATCTGTGGGCTAACAAACATAAAAAATCTCGAAAATCGTAAATTCTCATCTATGCGAAAAATAGTGGTGTCGTCCAGATAAAGTGATATAACGCTCACCAACTGACCTTGTAGGCTGCACACAACCAAATTTGGGGCCGAACGGAGATGGTCAATCAGATCTCGAGAAATCCGTGGGCTAAACAGACCAAAAATCTCGAAAATCGTACATTCACATTTATGTGAAAAATAGTGATGCCGATTAAATAAAGTGATTGAGCGCTCATCACTAGGCCTTTTAGGCTGTGCACAGTCAAAATTTGGGTCCGAACGGAGATGGTCAATCAAATCTCTAGAAATTCGTGGGCGTTAATCTCAAAAATTGTAAATTCTCATTTATGCGAAAAATAGTGATGCCGACCAAATAAAGTGATAGAGCGCTCGTCAGCAGGACTTGTAGGCTGCGCACAATCAAAATTTAAGGCCGAATGGAGAAGGTCAACCAAATCTCAATAAATCTGTGGGCTAACATACACCGAAAATCTTGAAAATCGTAAACTCTCATTTATGTGAAAAATAGTGATGCCGTCTAAATAAAGTGATACAACTCTCGTCAACAGGCCTCTTAAGCTGCGCACAGCCAAAACTTGGGGCCGAATGGAGTCGGTCAATCAAATCTCGATAAATCCGTAGGCTAACACACACTGAAAATCTCAAAAATCGTAAATCCTTATTAATGCGAAAAATAGTGATGTCGTCCAAATAAAATTATATAGCACTCGTCAACAGGCCTTGTAGTGCGCACAGTCAAAATTTGGGGTCGAACAGAGATGGTCATTCAAATCTCGAGAAATCCGTGGGCTAACACACACCAAAAATCTCAAAAATCATAAATTCACATTTGCTCAAAAAATAGTGATGTCTACCAAATAAAGTGATAGAGCGCTCGTCACCAGGCCTTGTAGGCTTCGCACACCCAAAATTTGGGTCCGAAACGAGATAGTCAATAAAATCTCAAGAAAGCCGTGGGCTAACACACATCGAAAATCTCAAAAATTGTAAATTCTTATTTATGTGAAAAATAGTGATGTGGACCAAATAAAGTGATAGAGAACTCGTCACCAGGCCTTGTAGGCTGCGCACAACAAAAATTTGGAGACGAACGGAAACGATTAATCAATTCTCGAGAAATCCGTGGGCTAAAACACACCGAATATCTCAAAAATCATAAATTCTCATATATGCTAGAAATAGTGATGCCGTCCAAATAAAGTGATAGAGCATTCACCACCAGGCCTTGTAGGCTGCGCACACCAAAATTTGGGGCCGAACGAAGTCAGTCAATCAAATCTCGAGAAATCTGTGGGCTAACACACATCGAAAATCTCAAAAATCGTAAATTCTCATTTATACGAAAAATAGAGATGTCGTCTAAATAAAGTGAAGAGCGCTCGTTAATAGGCCTTGTAAGCTGCGCACAACCAAAATTTGGGGTCGAACGGAGATGGTCAATCAATTCTAGAGAAATTCATGGGCTAATACACACTGAAAATCTCGAAAATCGTAAATTCTCATTTATACAAAAAATAGTGATTCCTTGCAAATAAAATTATATAGCGCTCGTCAACAGGACTTTTAGACTGCGCACAGCCAAAATTTGGGGTCGAACGGAGACGGTCAATCAAATCTCGAGAAATCCGTGAGCTCCACACATCGAAAATTTCAAAAATCGTAAATTCTCATTTATGCGAAAAATAGTGATGCCGTCACAATAAAGTGATATTGCGCTCGTCAACAGGCCTTGTAGGATGCGCATAACCAAAATTTAAGACCGAACGGAGACGGTCAATCAAATATCCAGAAATCTATGGGCTAACACACACCAAAAATCTCAAAAATCGTAAATTCTCATTTATGCGAAAAATAGTTATGCCGTCCAAATAAAGTGATATAGCGCTCGTCACCAGGCCTTGTAGGTTGCGCACAGCCAAAATTTGGGGCCGAACGGAGACGGTCAATCAAATCTCGAGAAATCCGCGAGCAAACATACACCGAAAATCTCAAAAATCATAAACTCTCATTTATACAAAAAATAGTGATGCTGTCCAAATAAAGTGATACAACGCTCGTCAACAGGCCATGTAGACTGCACACAACCAAAATTTGGGGCCAAACAGAAACGGTCAATCAAATCTTGATAAATCTGGGGGCAAACATGCACCGAAGATCTCAAAAATCGTAAACTCTCATTTATGTGAAAAATAGTGATGCCGTCCAAATAAAGTTATACAACACTCGTCAATAGGCCTTTTAAGTTGCGCACAGCCAAGAGTTGGGGCTGAACGGAGTCGATCAATCAAATCTCGAGAAATTTGTGGACTAACACACACCAAAAATCTCGAAAATCGTAAATTCTCATTTATGAGAAAATAGTGATGCTTTCCAAATAAAGTGATAGAGTGCCCATCACCAGGCTTTGTAGGCTACGCACAGCCAAAATGCGAGAACGAACGGAGACGGTCAATCAATTCTCGAGAAATCCATTCGCTAACACACACTAAAACCTCAAAAATTGAAAATTCTCATTTATACAAAAAATAGTGAAGCCGTCCAAATAAAGTGATATAGCGCTCGTCACCAGGCGTTGTAGGCCACGCACAGCCAAAATTTGAGGCCAAACGGAGACGGTCAATCATATCTCAAGAAATCTGTGTGCTGACACACACCAAAAATAATGTGTCACTAATGAACTCTTGTTTCGAAAATTATATTATAGTTTTAACAACATCATGTAATATCTCATCAAAACACTTGCATCTCGGCAGTTCCTATTTTTTGATCCATGGGCTAACACACTGAAAATCTCAATAATCGTCAATTCTCATTTATGCGAAAAATAGTGATGCCGTCCAAATAAAGTGATAGAGCCCTCATCAAAAGGCCCTTTAAGATGTGCACAACCCAAATTTGGGGCCGCACAACGACGGTCAATCAATTCTCAAGAAATTCATGGGCTAACACACACCGAAAATCTCAAAAATCATAAATCCTCATTTATGCGAAAAATAGTGATGTCAACCAAATAAAATAATAGAGCTCTCATCACCAGACCTTGTAAGCTGCGCACAAACAAAATTTGGGGCCGAACGGAGACGTTCAATCAAATCTCGAGAAATTCGTGTGCTAAAACACCCCAAAAATTTTGAAAATTGTAATTCTCATTTATGCTAAAAAATAATGATACCGACAAAATAAAGTGATAGGGCGATCGTCACCAAGCCTTATATGCTACGCACAAAATTTGGGGTCGAACGGAGACGATCAACCAAATCTCGAGAAATCTGTGGGATAACACACCGAAAATCTCAAAAATTGTAAATTCACATTTATGCAAAAAACAGTAATGCCGACCAAATAAAGTGACAGAGCACTCATTACCAAGCCTTGTAGGCTGTGCACGGCAAAAATTAGGGACCGAACGGAGACGATCAATCAAATCTCGAGAAATCTGTGGGCTAACGCCACCGAAAATCTCAAAAATCATAATTTTTTATTTATGCAAAAAATAATGATGCCGTCCAAATAAAATTATGTAGCGCTCGTCAACAGGCCTTGTAGGTTGCGCACAGCCAAAATTTGAGGCCGAATGGAGATGGTCATTCAAATCACGAGAAATTTGTGGACTAACACACACCGAAAATCTCAAAAATCATAAACTCACATTTATTCAAAAAATACTGATGTCGACCAAATAAAGTGATAGAGCGCTCATCACCAGGCCTTGTAGGCTACGCACAGCCAAAATTTGGGGTCGAACGGCGACGATTAATCAAATCTCGAGAAATCCGTGGGCTAACACATACCAAAAATCTCAAAAATCATAAATTCTCATTTATGCGAAAAAAAAGTAATCCCGACCAAATATAGTGATAGAGCGCTCATCATCAGGCCTTGTAGGCTGCACACATACAAAATTTGAGGCCGAGCAGAGACAATCAATCAAATCTAAAGAAATCTGTGTGCTAACACACTCCGAAAATCTCAAAAATCATCAATTCTCATTTATGAAAAAAATAATGTTGCCGACCAAATAAAGTGATAGAGCGCTCGTCACCAAGCCTTATGTGTTGCGCACAGCCAAAATTTGGGGCCGAACGGAGACGGTCAATCAAATCTCGAGAAATCCGTGGGCTAACACACCGAAAATCTCAAAAATCGAAAATTCACATATATGCAAAAAATGGTGATGCCGACCAAATAAAGTGATAGAGCACTCATCACCAGGCCTTCTAGGCTGGCACAATAAAAATTTGAGATCAAACGGAGACGGTCAATCAAATCTCGAGAAATCTGTGGCTAACACCCATCGAAAATCGTTATATTTTATTTATGCGAAAAATAATGATGTCGCCTAAATAAAATTATATAGTGCTCGTCAACAGGCCTTGTAGGCTGCGCTCAGCCAAAATTTGGGGCCAAACGGAGACGGTCATTTAAATCTCGAGAAATCCGTAGGCTAACAATCACCAAAAATCTCGAAAATCGTAAATTCACATTTATGCAAAAAATAGTGAAGTCAACCAAATAAAGTGATAGAGAGCTCGTCACCAGGCCTTGTAGGCTGCGCACAACCAAAATTTAGGGGCGAACGGGGCCGGTGAATCAAATCTCAAAAAATTCGTGGGCTAACACACACCAAAAATCTCAAAAATTGTAATTCTCATTTATGCGAAAAATAGTGATCCCGACCAAATAAAGTGATAGAGCACTTGTCACCAGGTCTTGTAGGCTGCGTACAGCCAAAATTTGAGGCCTAACGGAGTTGGTCAATCAATTCTCAAGAAATATGTGGGCTAACACACACAAAAAATCTCAAAAATTGTAAATTCTCATTTATGCAAAAAATATTGATGCCGTCCAAATAAAGTGATAAAACGCTCATCACCAAGCCTTGTAGGCTGCACACAATCAAAATTTGAGGCCGAACGGAGACGGTCAATCAAATCTAGAGAAATCCGTGTGCTAACACACACCGAAAATTTCAAAAATCGTAAATTCACATTTATGCGAAAAATATTGATGTCGACCAAAGAAAGTGATAGAGCGCTCGTTAACAAGCCTTGTAGGCTGCGCACAGCCAAAATTTGGGGTCGAACGAAGACGATCAATCAAATCTCGAAAAATCCATGGGCTAACATACACTAAAAATCTGAAAAATCGTAAACTCTCATTTATGCAAAAAATAGTGATGCCATCCAAATAAATTGATACAATGCTTGTCAACAGGCCTCGTAAGCTGCGCACAATAAATATTTAAGGGCGAATGCAGTCAGTCAATCAAATCTCGAGAAATCCGTGAGCTAACACACACCGAAAATCTCAAAATTCGAAATTCTCATTTATGCGAAAAATAGTGATTCCGTCCAAATAAAGTGATAGAGCGCTCGTCACCAGGCCTTGTAGGCTGCGCACAGCCAAAATTTGGGGCTGAACGGAGACGGTCAATCAATTTTCGAGAAATTCGTGGGCTAACACAAACCGAAAATCTCGAAAATCATAAATTTTCAATTCTTTAAAAAATAGTGATGCCGTCTAAATAAAGTGATATAGCGCTCGTCACCAAGCCTTTTAGGATATGCACGGCCAAAATTTAGGGTCGAACAGAGATGGTCAATTAAATCTCGAGAAATTTGTGGGCTAACATACACCGAGAATCTCGAATATCGTAAATCCTTATTTATGCTAAAATTAGTGATGTCATCCAAATAAAGTGATAGAGCGCTCGTCACCAGACCTTATAGGCTGCGCACAATCAAAATTTGGGGCCAAACAATGACGGTCAATCAAATCTCGAGAAATCCGTGGGCTAACACACACCGAAAATCTCAAAAATTAAAAATTCACATTTATGCGAAGAACAGTGATGCCGACCAATTAAAGTGATAGAGTGCTCGTCACCAGGCCTTGTAGGTTGCGCACAACTAAAATTTGGGGCCGAACGGAGATGGTCAATCAAATCTCAAGAAATTTGTGGGCTAACACATATCAAAAATCTCAAAAATCATAAATTTTCATTTATGCGAAAAATAGTGGTGCCAACAAAATATAGTGATAGAGCGCTCGTCACCAGGCCTTGTATACTGCGCACAACCAAAATTTGGGGACGAACGAAGATGGTCAATCAATTCTTAAGAAATCTGTGGGCTGACTCACCGAAAATCTCAAAAATTGTAAATTCACATTTATGCGAAAAACAGTGATGCCAACCAAATAAAGTGATAGAGCACTCATCACCAGGCCTTGTAGGCAGCGCACAATAAAAATTTGAGACCGAATGGAAACAGTCAATCAAATCTTGAGAAATCCCGAAAATCTCAAAAATTGTAACTTTTTATTTATGCAAAAAATAATGATACCGTCCAAATAAAATTTTATAGCGCTCGTCAACAGGCCTTGTAGGCTACGGACAACCAAAATTTGGGGCCGAATGGAGACGATCATTCAAATCTCGAGAAATCCGTGGGTTAACACACACCGAAAATCTCAAAAATTGAAAATTCTCTTTTAAGCGAAAAATAGTGATGCCGTCCAAATAAAGTGATAGAGTGCTCATCACCAAGCCTTGTAGGCTACGCACAATAAAAATTTGGGGACGAACGGAGATGGTCAATCAATTCTCGAGAAATCCGTGCGGTAACACACACTAAAATCTCGAAAATCATAAATTCTCATTTATTCGAAAAATAGTGATGCCGTTCAAGTAAAGTGAATAAATGAGAATTTACGATTTTTGAGATTTTAGAGCGCTAGTCAAAACGCCCTATAAGTTACGCACAACTAAAATTTGGGGCCGAACGGAGATGGTGAATCAATTCTCGAGAAATCTGTGAGCTAACACATGGAAAATCTCAAAAATCATAAATTCTCATTTATGCGAAAAATAGTGATGCCGACCAAATAAAGTGATAGAGCGCTCGTCACCAAGCTTTGTAGGCTACGAACAGCCAAAATTCAGGGCTGAACGGAGACGGTCAATCAAATCTCGAGAAATCCGTGAGCTAACACACACCGAAAATCTCGAAAAATCATAAATTCTCATTTATGGGAAAAAGAGTGATGTCGACCAAATAAAATGATAGAGCGCTCGTCACCAAGCCTTCTAGATTGCGCACATCCAAAATTTGGGGCCGAACGGAGACGGTCAATCAAATATCGAGAAATCCGTGTGCTAACACACGCCGAAAATCTCAAAAATCATAAATTCTCATTTATGCAAAAAAATAATGAAACCGACCAAATAAAGTGATAGAGCGCTCTTCACCAGGCCTTATAGGCTACGCACAGCCAAAATTTGAGGCCGAACAGAGACGGTCAATCAAATCTCGAGAAATCCATGGGCTAACACACACCGAAAATCTCAAAAATTGTAAATTCACATTTATGTGAAAAATAGTGATACCGACCAAATAAAGTGATAGACCACTCGTCACCAAGCCTTGTAGGCTGCGCACAGCCAAAATTTGGGGCCGAACGACGACGGTCAATAAAATCTCGAGAAATCCGTGGGCTAACACACACGGAAAATCTCGAAAATCATAAATTCTCATTTATGAGAAAAATAGTGATGCCGACCAAATAAAGTGATATAGCGCTCGTCACCAGGCCTTGTAGGCTGCGCACAACTAAAATTTATTGCCGAACTGAGTTGAACAATCAATTCTTGAGAAATCCGTGGGCTAACACACACAAAAAATCTCAAAAATCCTAAATTCTCATTTATGCAAAAAATAGTGATGTCGTCCAAATAAAGTGATATAGCGCTCGTCACCAGGCCTTGTAGGCTGCGCACAACCAAAATTTGGACCGAACGGAGACGGTCAATCAAATCTCGAGAAATCCGTGGGCTAATACACACCGAAAATTTTAAAAATCGTAAATTCACATTTATGCAAAGAATATTAATGTCGACCAGACAAAGTGATAGAGCTCTTGTCACCAAGCCTTGTAGGTTGTGCGCAACCAAAATTTGGGGTCGAACAGAGACGATCAATCAAATCTCGATAAATCTGTGGGTTAACATACACTAAAAATCTCGAAAATCATAAACTCGCATTTATGCAGAAAATAGTGATGTCGTCCAAATAAAGTAATACAACGCTTGTCAACAAACATTGTAAGCTACGCACAGCCAAAAATTCGAGGGCGAATGGAGTCGAGCAATCAAATCTCGAGAAATTCGTGAGTTGACACACACTGAAAATCTCGAAATTCATAAATTCTCATTTATGCAAAAAATAGTGATGACGTCCAAATAAAGTGACAAAGAGCTCGTCACCAAGCCTTGTAGACTGCGCACAACCAAAATTTGGGGCCGAACGGAGACGGTCAATTAATTCTCGAGAAATCCGTGGGCTAACACACAAAGAAAATCTCGAAAATTGTAAATTCTCATTTATGAAAAAATAGTGATTCCGTCCAAATAAAGTGATATAGCGCTCGTCACCAGGCCTTGTTTAGACACGCACAACCAAAATTTTGGGTCGAACGGAGACGGTCAATCAAATCTCGAGAAATCCATGGGCTAACACACACCGAAAATATTGAATATCGTAAATTCTCATATATGCTAAAAATAATGATGTCGTCCAAATAATGTGATAGAGAGCTCGTCACCAGGACTTTCAGGCTGCGCACAGCCAAAATTTGGGGCCGAACGGAGACGGTCAATCAAATCTCGAGAAATTCGTGGGCTAACACACACCGAAAATCTCAAAAATCGCAATGATACGGAAAACAATGATGCGGAGCAAATAAAGTGATAGAGCGCACGTCACCAGGCCTTCTACGATGCATATAGCCAAATTTGGGGCGTAAGGAGGCGGTCAATCAAATCTTGGGAAATCTGTATGCTAATACACACAGAAAATCTCTAAAATCGTAAATTCTCATTTATGCAAAAAATAATAATGTCGACTAAATAAAGTGATAGAGCGCTCATCACCAGGTCTATAGGCAGTGCACAGCTAAAATTTGGGGGCGAACGGAGACGTTCAATCAGATCTCGAGAAATTCGTGGGCTAACATACATCGAAAATCTCAAAAATCGTAAAATTCACATTTATGCGAAAAAGAGTGATGCCGACCAACTAAATTGATAGAGCGCTCGTCACCAAGCCTTGTAGGCTGCGCACAATAAAAATTTGGGGCCGAACGGAGAAGGTCAATCAAATCTCGAGAAATCTCTGGGCTACCACACATCGAAAATCTCAAAAATCATAAATTCTCATTTATGCGAAAAATAGTGATGCCGACCAAATAAAGTGATAAAGCGCTTGTCACCAGGCCTTGTAGGCTGCGCACAGCCAAAATTTGGGGCCGAATGGAGACGGTCAATCAATTCTTGACAAATTCGTGAGCTAACACACCAAAAATCTCAAAAATCGTAAATTCACATTTATGCGGAAAACAGTGATGCCTACCCTATAAAGTTATAGAGCACTCATCACCAAGCCTTGTAGGCTGCGCACAACATAAATTTGGGACTGAACGGAGACGGTCAATCAAATGTTGAGAAATTCGTGGGCTAACACCCACCGAAAATCTCAAAAATCGTAATTTTTTATTTATGAGAAAAATAATGATACCATCCAAATAAAATTATATAGCGCTCGTCAACAGGCCTTGTAGGCTACGCACAACCAAAATTTGGGGCTGAACGGAGACGGTCATTCAAATCTCGAGAAATTCGTGGGCTAACACATACTGAAAATCTCAAAAATCGTAAATTCATATTTATTTGTAAAATAGTAATGTAGACCAAATAAAGTGATAGAGCGCTCATCACCAGGCTTTATAGGCTGCGCACAACCCAAATTTGGGGCCGAACGGCGATGGTCAATCAAATCTCGAGAAATTTGTGCGCTAACACACACCGAAAATTTCAAAAATCGAAAATTCTCATTTATGCGAAAATAGTGATGCCGACCAAATAAAGTGATAGAGCGCTCTTCACCAAGCCTTCTAGGCTGCGCACAGCCAAAATTTCGGCCAAACAGAGTTGGTCAATTAATTCTCGAGAAATTTGTGGGCTAACACACACCGAAAATCTCAAAAATTGAAAATTATCATTTATGCGAAAAATAGTGATGCCGACCAAATAAAGTGATAGAGCGCTCTTCACCAGGCCTTCTAGGCTGCGCACAGCCAAAATTTCGGCCAAACAGAGTTGGTCAATAAATTCTCGAGAAATCTGTGGGCTAACACACAGAAAATCTCAAAAAGCGTAAATTCTCATTTATGCAAAAAATAGTGATGGCATTCAAATAAAGTGATATAGCGCTCGTCACCAGGCCTTGTAGGTTGTGCACAGCTAAAATTTGGGCCGAACGAAGACGGTCAATCAAATCTCGAGAAATCCATGGGCTAACACACACCGAAAATCTCAAAAATCGTAAATTCATATTTATGTAAAAAACAGTGATGCCGACCAATTAAAGTGATAGAGTGTTCGTCACCAGGTCTTGTAGGTTGCGCATAGCTACACTTTGTGGCCGAATGGAGACGATCAATCAAATCTCAAGAAATCCACGGGCTAACACACATCGAAAATTTAAAAAATTGTAAATTCTCATTTATGCGAAATTTAGTGATGCCGACCAAGTAAAGTGTAGAGCGCTTGTCACCAGGCCTTGTAGGCTGCGCATAGCCAAAATTTGAGACCGAACGGAGACAGTCAATCAATCCTTGAGAAATTTGTTGGCTAACACAATGAAAATCTCAAAAATCATAAATTCACATTTATGCAAAAAACAATGTTGCCGACCAAATAAAGTGATAGAGCACTCATCACCAGGCCTTGTAAGCTGCACACAGCAAAAATTTGGGACCGAGCGGAGACGATCAATCAAATCTTTAGAAATTCGTGGGCTAACACCCATCAAAAATCGTAATTTTTTATTTATGAGAAAAATAATCATGGCATCCAAATAAAATTATATAGCGCTCATCAACAGGCCTTGTAGGTTGTGCACAACGAAAATTTGTTGTCGAACGGAGACGGTCATTCAAATCTTGAGAAATCTTTGTGCTAACACACAACCATAATTTGGGGCTGAACGGAGACGGTCAATCAATTCTTGAGAAATCCGTGGGCTAACACACTAAAAATCTCAAAAATCGTAAATTCACATTTATGCGAATAATAGTGATGCCGACCAAATAAAGTGATCGAGCGATTGTCACCAAGCCTTGTAGGCTGCGCATAGCCAAAATTTGGGGCCGAACGGAGACGGTCATTCAAATCTCGAGAAATCTGTGTGATAACATAGAGCCATAATATGGGGCTGAACGGAGACGGTCAATCAATTCTTGAGAAATTCGTAGGCTAACACACCAAAAATCTCAAAAATCATAAATTCACATTTATGCGTATAATAGTGATGCCGATCAAATAAAGTGATAGAGCGATTGTCACCAGGCCTTGTAGGCTGCGCATAGCCAAAATTTGGGGCCGAACGGAGATGGTCAAACAAATATCGAGAAATCTGTGTGCTAACACACACCGAAAATCTCAAAAATCATAATTCTCATTTATGCGAAAAATAGTGATGCCGTCCAAATAAAGTGATAGAGCACTCATCACCAGGCCATATAGGCTGCGCCAATCGAAATTTGGGATCGAACGAAGATGGTGAATCAAATCTCGAGAAATCTGTGTGCTAACACACACCGAAAATCTAAAAAATTATAAATTCTAATTTATGAGAAAAATAGTGATGTCGTCCAAATAAAGTGATGGAGAGCTCGTCACCAGGCCTTGCAGGCTGCGCACAACTAAAATTTGGGGTCGAACGGAGACGGTTAATCAAATCTCGAGAAAATCGTGGGCTCACACATTGAAAATCTTAAAAATCTTAAATTCATATTTATGCGAATAATAGTGATGCCAACCAAATAAAGTGATAGAGCGATCGTCACCAAGCCTTTTAGGCTGCGCACAGCCAAAATTTAGGGCTGAACGGAGACGGTCAATCAAATATCGAGAAATCTGTGTACTAACTAACACTCACTGAATATCTCAAAAATCGTAAATTCTCATTTATGCAAAAAATAGTGATGCCGACCAAATAAAGTGATAGAGCACTCGTCACCAGGACTTGTAAGTTGTGTACAGCCAAAATTTGGGGGCGAACGGAGACGGTCAATCAATTCTCGAGAAATCCGTGGGCTAACACACACCGAAATCTCAAAAATCATAAATTCACATTTATGCCAAAAATAGTGATGCTGACCAAATAAAGTGATAGAGCGTCTGCCAACAGGCCTTCTAGGCTACGCAAAGCCAAAATTTGGGGCCGAACGGAGACAGTCAATCAAATCTCGAGAAATCTGTGGGCTAACACACACTGAAAATCTCAAAAATCGTCAATTCTCATTTATGTGAATAATAGTGATGCCAATCAAATAAAGTAATAGAGCGATCGTCAACAGACCTTGTAGGCTGCGCACAGCCAAAATTTGAAGCCGAACAGAGATGGTCAATCAAATCTCGAGAACTCCTTGTGCTAACACACACTGAAAATCTCAAAAATTATAAATTCTCATTTATGCGAAAAATAGTGATGTTGTCCAAATAGAATTATATAACGCTCATCACCAGGCTTTGTAGGCTGTGCACAGTCAAAATTTGAAATCGAACGGAGACAGTCAATCAAATCTCGAGAAATTCGTGGGCTAATACACCACGAAAATCTCGAAAATCATAAATTCTCATTTATGCGATAAATAGTAATGCCGTCCACATTTAGTGATATAGCGCTCATCAGCATGCCTTGTAGGCTTCCCACAGCCAAAATTTGGGATCGAACGGAGACGGTCAATCAAATCTCGAGAAATCCGTGGGCTAACACACACCGAAAATCTCAAAAATCGTAAATTCTCATTTAATCAAAAAATAATGATGTAGACCAAGTAAAGTTGATAGAGTGATCGCCATCAGGCCTTATAGGCTGCACACAGCCAAAATTTGAGGCCGAACGGAGACGGTCATTCAATTCTCGAGAAATTCGTGGGCTAACACACTTCGAAAATCTCAAAAATCTTAAATTTTCATTTATGCAAAAAAATAGTGATGCCATCCAAATAAAGTGATATAGCGCTCGTCACCAGGCATTGTAGGCTGCGCATAGCCAAAATTTGACGTCGAACGGAGACGGTCAATCAAATTTAGAGAAATCTTTGGGCTAACACACATCGAAAATCTATAAGACCAAGGACAACTTTTCATTTTACCATTTATCTGATTTTTTTAACTTAATTTTTTTCTCTCTATTGATCTATATGTTTACTCAAACATCATCACTTAAAATTGAAATAGAAGAAATAATATAGATTTAACTAAAGAGGGTGAATAACAACAACACCATAACTATGTTATATTTTAGATTCTTTTTTCGATTATTACAACAGTTAATGCATGTAGATTTTAAATCGCATACAGGAACGCGATTTATGAATCGCGCTCAGAAAATATCTCTTATAATCGCAGTCACTGTGCGCGATTCATAAATACCATACTCAATTTATAAATTGTGTTCGTTGTATGCTATTTATAAATCGCATTCGTTGTACGCGATTTATAAATCACTTTCGATGTATGCGATTTATAAATCGTTCGGGGAACGCATTTTACAAATAACATTCCTCGCACACAATGAAATTATCCATCATTTTTTATGGTGCATATAAATCGTGTTCTATCAACGATTTGTAATCTTGTTTCACCAATGTGTATATATAAATCGTGTTTGTCAATGTGATTTATAAGTTCGTTTAAGGTGAATTTTTTTTAATAATTTTAAAATATTAAAACTTCTTATCTAGAAAAACATGTTTCGTTCAAATAAAAAATTATTTAAAAAGAAAAATTTTAGTCAATTTTAAATTACTAAATATTATGAGTTCTTACATTTTACAAATAAATTAAAATTTAACAGTTACAAATTTAATTAATCTTAAAGTCTTAAATATTAGAATAATAATTAATTAGTAAAAATAGTAACTGCCTAGTTTTGTCTATTATACAATATTTTAATGAGATGATTTCAACTCAAATTTGGGCCAAACGAAGACGGTCAATCAAATCTCGGGACATTCATGTGCTAATACACACCGAAATTTTTAAAAATCAACAACAAGGGCGCACTAGGACAGTGACGACGGACCGGCCGACACCGAACGACACATATTTATATATGTCGAGGCCCACGACCCTCGATCGATGCCAAGCAAGCAACAATGTGAAAGAAAATACCTATACTTATCCTTATGCGATAGAGACAGTGCTAGGGATTGGTGGTGGTAGTGCTAGCCCACCATGGTCGTTTGCCATGGTGGTGTTGGTTGTGGTGGGTCGTTAGCACCAACTTTAAAATAAAAATCGTAAATTCTCATTTATGCTAAAAATAGTGATGCCGACCAAATAAAGTGATAGAACACTTGTCACCGGGCCTTATAGGCTGTGCACAGCCAAAATTTGGAGCCGAACGGAGACGGTCAATCAAATCTTGAGATATCTGTGGGCTAACACACACTGAAAATCTCGAAAATTATAAATTATCATTATGTAAAAAAATAGCGATGTCGTCCAAATAAAGTAATATATCACTCGTCACCAAGGCCTTGTAGGCTACGCAGAGCTAAAATTTGGGGCCGAACGGAGATGGTCAGTCAAATCTCGAGAAATCCGTGTGCTAACACACATCGAAAATCTCAAAAATCGTAAATTCTCATTTATGCGAAAAATAGTGATGCTGTCCAAATAAAGTGATATAGCGCTCGTCAACAAGCCTTATAGGCTGCGCACAGCCAAAATTTAGAGCTGAACGAAGACGGTCAATCAAATCTCGAGAAATCTGTGGGCTTAACACACACCAAAAATTTCAAAAATCGTAAATTCTCATTTGTGCAAAAAATAGTGATGCCGACCAAATAAAGTGATAGAGCGTTTGTCACCAGGCCTTGTAGGCTACGCACAACCAAATTTTGGGGCCGAACGGAGACGGTCAATCAAATCTTGAGAAATCCGTGGGTTCGTTCTCAAGAAATCCCTCACCCTGGCTGCCGCCGCATTCTTATTCTGAGGGTAATACGCCACTGTCTGATTCTAAACCTGGGCAGTCATGGTCTGTGCCAGCATCTGAATCACTGCCCTAAACTCAGCGTGGGCAGCCGGCTCTAGTGCGTGCTTCTCGTGAACAGGTAGGGCTGGTTGATGCTCCTAACCATTTTCACTCTCATGATCATTACCGTTACTATTTCTTTTGGGTTTCACTCGGCGTGGAGGCATGATGCTGCAAACGTGAATAGCACGAATTAGAAGGGTAGAGAACTTTTCATCGCATGACATAGATCATGAAAGAAGGGAACATTTCCTAAATGTCTAGTAGCCTCTTCATCATAAGTGTGGTGCGCTTCACACCCATGAAAAAGACTCTACTTAACACGGCTTTCAGACTCCCTAGAACACTTCAAACCTATGGCTCTGATATCAAGTTTGTCATGATCCGAACGTACACCTGGATCGTAGACACGGGACCAAAAGCCCCGAGAGACCCCAAGTCAACCCATGGCATGAGCGTACATCTAATTCAATCACATAAGCGGAAGACTTAACATAAGAAAACGTAAACATGCCATAACAACGAAGAAAATACAATACATGATCCATACATAACGGCTGAATACAACTTGTAGTCTGAAAAGCCTCTAATCATGAAAGACGGGTCGATGGAACAACTCCCCAACTAACCCAACAAAACAAAAACTGAAGGAAAAGCATAGAGTCTGAACATATGGCACTCGAAACCCTAGGACTCACCAAATAAGCTGATAACTGTCTAGGGAGCACTATTGAGGAGGGTGAGACTGAGAACCAGCTCGTGTATCATGAGACGAGACAGCATAGAAAATATGCGGTCAGTACTTGGAATATACTGAGTATGCAAGGTAAGTAAAATGGACAATTAAAATATAGAAATCTCATAAATGATCATAAGAGTGGGACATCATGCTCATATCATAAATATTGTACCATAATATAAGGCTCAAGGTTTTTAAAACATTCGTAATACAATCGTAATCATAATCGTAAGAGAAAAGCCTATTTTAACATGACTTGAGCCCATATACATAATCGTAAACATGCATAAATCATGAGGAACTATTTTAACATAACTTGAGCCCATATACGTAATTGTAAATATGCATAAATCATGAGGAACAGTGGGAGATTCTCTTAACCGATATACCCCATATGAGCACACATGAAGCCCGACTTGTAACCCTAGTCGGGAGGGTGTCCGTACCTTGCTAAGGGTCGAACCATGAAAGTGTGACGTCACCATGAAAAGGGCCATTTGGGACGGGGACAGTCCCATAGGAGGTCCCAACATACCTACGATGGTACGTAGTTTATGAGATCCGGGCCAGAACCTAGGCCTCGAACCTACTCGGTATTCGATACTACTCCCAAAACATATATAGTGCTCATAGTATAACATAAATGAATTTATGGGTTAGTTAAATCATGATAATCATAAATATACTTGTACACACGTGAACTAGCCATGCAATGAGGCCGGTGAGTCGGCCAAAACATAATCCATGATTCATGAGGTTCATACATACTTGGAGATCATGCATATAGCTTGAATTTCATAAAAATCATAATGGGTAACATAATAAATTCATGATTTAAATCATAATTCATGCTGGGCTTATAATTATTACCAATGGATAAGTAGATCATAAATCGATTTATCATGGGGCATGCATAATTAGGCTAAAATACATAGAACTTTCAAATCAATAATATTATAACTAATTTAAATCACAAAAGCTGATTACAACCCATAGATTATGATAAGATTTTAAAATCACAAAACTCATAATCAGATCATTACATTTTTAGTAAATCAAATTCAAAACCCCATAAGTTTTTGTTGAAATCTTTTTAAAAATCATAGAGGAGGGGCATGGGTGTGGAAGAAATCACCCATTGATAGCCTTACATACTTGGGTATATCTAGTTCTTAATCTCTCTTGATAACCCAAGAAGAAATTGCAATGAGTTGATGAGTTCTAAGCTTGAATCACTCTCCCAATTCCCCTACCTTGCATGCATGAAAGAATGAAGTGAAAACTGAACTTAACCCCTTTAAATTTCCCTATTCATAACCCAAAATAGTTTAGGCTTTAGGATCTTAGAAATTTACGAAAAAGCCCTTACTAATTCACAAAAAATAACTGTCAGGGGGTCCCAACGACTCGTCATGAGGGGCCACGACTCGTAGCCTGAGTCGTGAGGCACACTTCCACAACTTCTCCTAGGGACCCCCACGGAGGACACCACGAATCGAAGTGTGTGACCACGACTTGTGGACACCATCCGTGGTCAACACTGCCCAAAATCCTTGCCCATCTTCTAGTCTAGGACATGGGTGACTTCACGAGTCGTGATGTTTGACCACGACTCGTGGTCACGCCTGTGGTCTCCTCTGGAATTCCTGCCAACCTGCTGGACCACGAGTCACTCCTCACGAGCCTCCTCACGTTCGTCCTGTGACCTGGTGAGAAATTTCAGTTGTTCACCATTTTTACTCCTGGGTCTAATCCTTGGGTTCCCGGGGTATAACCAAGAAGAAGAAGGAAAAACTGGGGTCATAGGTGAGGGAGAAATGCTCACTAAATCAGCCACTATAATAGAAGAAATCTTCTCTCCTAGAAAATCATCAGAAAGACTAGAGAGGGGAGAAGGTGTAGGACTAGAAGTAGAAGGAGAATCTTGAAAAGGAAAGATGTGCTCTTGAAAAACAACATCTCTATTCACAAAAAACTTTTGTTTTGCAAGATCAAATAGGATATACCCCTTGGTTACATTGGAGTAAGCCATAAACACATACTTCACTGGTCTAAGTGCAAACTTATCAATTCTAGGTAGTATACTGGCAAAACATAAATAATCAAAGGTTCTCATATGTGTGAGTGACGGCTGTTTGTAAAAGAAAACCTCATATAGTGACTTTCCACCAAGCACTGAAGATGGAAGCCTATTAATAATGTATGCTGCTGTAAGAATGCAGTATCCCCAAAATTGCAAAAAAATATGGCCCTGAAATCTAAGTACTCTAGCCACCTCTAACAGTTATTTGTGCTTCCTCTCAGCCACACAATTCTGTTAAGGAGTATGAGCACAGATTTTATAGTGTATAATGTCCAAGTGAGAAAATATTTCTTGCATCTTCCTATTCACAAACTCTCCACCATTATTAATTTTCACCCCCTGAACTGAGGCATTGAATTAAGCGAGTACCATCCTAAAAAACTGTTTAAGAACCATTAACACATCACTTTTGAATTTCAACAGAAACACCTAAGTAGTTCTAGAAAAATCATCAACAATGGTAAGGAAAAACTTATTTCCATCAAAAGTTTGAGTATTATAGAGTCCCCACACATCCTAATTCAATAATTGAAACACCTTCTCTCATCTGTTGTTACTGCTAGAAATAGGAAGTCTAGTATGTTTAGTTAATGGACAAATGTCACAGCTATTTAAAGTAATTCTACAGTCATCCAGGGAATATCCAAACATGTCCTTGATTGTTCCTACTGATGCATGAGTCAATCTTTTTATACCATAATATGATATCCATCCCGTCATCATGTGCTGTGAAAACCTTAGCAACTATATCTCCTAAATAGCCAGACTTAGAAGATTTCTGTGAAACCAACAGATAGAGGTCATCATGCTCTCTACCAATCCCCTTCAACTTCCCATTTTAAAGGTCTTGGAATAGGCAAAATTCAGGGTAGAAGGATACAAAATAATTGAGTTCTCTAGTCATCTTAAATATTGATAATAGGTTGTATTGAAAATCTTGCACAAATAGCACATTTTGCAATTCTCCAGCATCTAGTAGCTTATAATGTCCTCTGTGTGTGACTAATGTCACTCCTCCATTTGGCAGATATACTATCTTGTTATGATCAGATCTAACTTCTTTAACATCAGTTAACACTTTTATGTTGAACGTCATATAATTAGTTGCTCCACTGTCAATTATCCATTTCGATTCCTTATATACAGTCAAGGGATTATGAACCATACCTGCCATGTTAGACATCATATTAGTGTGTGAATAGTCCCCATCCAGCATCTTCATGATATGGTTGTGTTATTCTCCTGTCAACTGAGGTGCCCTTGGCATCTATCCAGCAACCATTTTAGTCAGCATATCTTCCTTATCTGCATTTCTTAACTGCATTTCTGGATTAGAGTTTTCTGCTTGTACATTGTAAGCAAAATTCATATCAAAATTCATGTTCCCTTTCTTCTTTGATTTCCAATCTGGTGGATATCCATGTAACCTGTAGCAATCATCTTTCTCATGCCCTTTCAGTTTACAAAAATCACACTGCTATTCCCACCAGTTCTTTGCTTTCTGATTACTATGATAACTTGTCATCTTATTGTTATGATAATTTCCTCCTTTTCCTACCATCAGTGCAGCCAAATCTGTACCTTCCCCAATCATAGAGGAACTAGCAATCGAGTTCTGACTTTCCCTCTCAACAAGCATTGCATATTCTTTGTTCAAATTAGGAATAGGTTCTGTCATTAAGATCTAGCCTCTTGCCTGATCATCTGTCTCATTTAAGCCTATTAGGAATTGCATCAATTTTTTCCTATACATATATGCACAAAAATCTTTTAATCTAGCACAGTCATAAGGTGGTGGTATCATACTAGCAGATTCATCCCATAGATTGTGCAATTTCAGAAAATAAACAGAAATGCTATCATTTTCCTGTGTCGTAGTTGCTATTGCTTATGTAATTGATAGACTCGTGATGAGTTTACCTTGTCGAAACATTCACGCAGATCTTCCCATACTTCTCTCTCATCTGTAGCATACACAATTCTTGTGTGCAGTTCCTTTGTAACTGAGCTCTTAATCCATCCTAGGAGAATTTCGTTACAACAATCCCATTGATGCCCTAATTATGCTCCAAAATCTCATTTTTTTCAGGTGCCATCTACAATACCCAGCTTGTTTTTCCCCAACAATTGAATTCGCATAGCTTTACTCCATATCGAATAATTGTCAGAACCTACAAACTGCATCGGAATGATAGGTGCTCTGGTAGTATCGGAAGGATGCAAAAATAAGGGATGATTGTGATCGAACTTGACAACTGTCATTGTTGCTCCTCAACCAAATGTGTGATTACTTTTGTGCTAGCTCGATCTCCCAGAATCTCTAAAGATTAACACACAATCATAGTTGCATGCTCTGATACCTTGATAAATTTAGGATGCCAATGATCAGTAAACTAGAACTTGCACTAACTATGTGGCAATCATGAGTGAAAGAGAAGGAGAATATTAATTCAGCTGAAAGAGAATTGAAATTGTTCATTACATCATAATGAAGCAGTGATTTATACTACTTCTTATCACTAAGTAACTGTGAGTAACCGACTAACCAATATACTAATTATCCCCTAACTAACTGATAATTACATAACGGTCCCTAACTACCTTGTGTCAAGTTATTCCTATTTCATCAAAATTACATATCTAAATGTTGATTTCATCTCATGATTTTAAATTAGATAAAATCACATATCCAAACGCTTACTAAAAATATGTCATAAAATTTATATGATTATAAAAATTTCTCACTAAAAAATATATGGACTAGTCATTCTTTTTTATACAAACTAAAATAGGTGCCAGCCCCACTTAATGGGTCATGGCAACAATATAAAGACCCCATCAATGATGTCTTCTGCTTTTGTATAGCAGCTCTCTTTCTTCCTTCCTTCCTTCCTTCCCATTGTTTTACCAAAACCACTTCCTCTTTTATCTGCTCCTCTCAAAACAAAAAATGGACACTGCCAACAATCTTGAAATTGTCCATGATGTTTTTCCATATCTACAAGTGTACAAAAATGGTACAATCAAAAGACTTGTAGGCACTGAATTTGCATCAGCAACCTATGACCCACAAACTGGTGTTTCATCCAAAGATGTTTCTGTAAATCCAAAAACTGGAATTTCTGCCAGAATTTACCGACCCAATTCATCAACAAAAGGAAAAAAAATTCCTTTAGTAGTTTACTTTCATGGTGGAGCATTTTGCATATCCTCTGTTGCTGATCCTAAGTACCATGATTCTCTCAATGTGTTTGTGTCCAAAGCTAATGTTGTTCTTGTCTCAGTGGATTATAGATTAGCCCCAGAACATCCTCTTCCTGCAGCTTATGATGATTCTTGGTCTGTTCTTAAATGGGTGGCTGCACACAACTCGAAACAGGGGTCTGAGGTTTGGTTGAAAGAACTTGTTGACTTTGATAGTGTGTTCTTGGCAGGGGACAGTGCAGGTACGGGTTAATTTCACGTATGATCACTGAATTTTATTTATCATAACAGTATTGTCACTAAATGTAAAATTGCTAAATGAATAAAGTTCATTGACCATACGTGAAATTAACGTTTGTGCAGGCGCTAATATTTCACACTTCATGGCAATCAGAGCTGGGGAATCAGATGAAGGCAATTTATTAGGAGTGAAGATTTCTGGGATGGTGATGATTTGTCCATATTTTTGGGGAGAAGAGCCTATAGGGATAGAGATTCAAGATCCAGTGAGAAAATCAATGGTGGATAAATGGTGGGAATTTGTTTGTCCATCAAATAAAGGGAATAATGACCCTTTGATCAATCCTTTTGTTGATGAAGCACCGAATCTTGAAGGAGTGGCATGTGATAGAGTTCTTGTTTGTGTAGCAGAAATGGATATTCTGAGAGACAGAGGAATATTGTACTATGAATCTTTGATGAAGAGTCAGTGGAAAGGAAAAGTAGAAATGATTGAAACTAAAGGGGAAGATCATGTTTTCCACATCTTTAATCCCAACAGTGAAAAAGCACTTGATTTGGTCAAAATTTGGGCTGCTTTTATTAATGAAAAAAGCTGACTCTGTTGCCCTGTGAAGTTGATTTGTTTGCTTTGGCCTGTTGTTTTCATGACAAATATTTGTATACAGCAATAATAAATCAATTCCATCGTTTTCATTTTTTGAGTGTAGAATTTCCGCTATGAAAAAGGAATATATATGCACATAACATAAACTTATTTGTTCTTTCTGTTAGGCCTATAGGGTATAAAAGTCCAAATGTGAATTCTCTTTGATTTGCATATTTGTTTATACGCAATTTGAGTAATTCAAATGAGATATCAATCTCTTATAATAATTAAGAAATTTGCGACTAATGTCCTTGGTGAATAGGTTTAGTATTTGTGCTAGTGAAAGATAACAAATACCCAACGGACTGATCGAGGTGTTGGAATGAGCTTCAAAATGCTGGAGTGTGAGTCCATATTGTCCATTTCTTCATGTGAAGATTCAGTAGTTTTCTCTTCAAAGTTCTTCTCAACATGATGAAGAAGGCATATATGAATTTTTAAGGTAACTGAAGTCTTAAGGTCATCAAATACAAAAGATAAACAAAACGAATCAAAGTTCAAAGGCTGATAGGAGGGTGTCAAGGAACCCGAAAAATCGCACCAAATCAAAAGGTGGAACCTAACAATCATCTTAGCAAACTCAAGCTGGGTTAGCATGGATCTTCTTTACAACTTAATCTAAGAAACCTGCTAAAACCTGGAAAGTAACTCTACCAGATAAAGACCTAATTTCCTAAGAATAACCAAGATGAGGTTCCAAAGGCTTTTCAAGAATGTGGGAGATGCTGCTAAACATCTAAGAAAGAAACTAGAATGAGAAAAGTCTAGCATTACTTAGATTTTTCCCTCAAACATCTAGCAGATCTGGTCATACTAATAGCATATTTGTTATACATCACAATTCACTTTTTTGGACATGTATGTGCGACTCGTTTAGATCATGAGCGGGCACAAAAGCAAGAACACAACTTTTACAATATCAATGTATCACTTTACCGGGGATAAGAAAGGATATATGGACGAAGGAACTCCATTCTAATTGCTATTGCAACATATATCAGTCATTAGAAAAAGGAGTAAGCAATTAATGTTAAAGTCGATAATAATTAACACAAGCAAAGGAGGACCATTAGTGCTCCATACATAAAAGAATAAGAATGAATTTCAGTCTTTGGTCCTTTTCACCTACGTTCCACCACTGTTTTCTGAAAATAAGTTCCCCACTTACAAAGTCAGCCTAATCGTGCCAAGTCTTGTTCTATGAACGAGATATCGAAACAAGGCTCTACTTCATAGCAACAGCTATAACCAACTTGCAACAAGACCCAAGAAAACTTGAAGCTCAAATGAAATCAAAATCCTCCTTCCCACATCCTCCCTTTTATGGTCTTGAACTAGAGAGGCACTGAATTAGGAAAATGTTTCAGTGGGAATATAATCACTATATGTCCGAAGTCATCTTAAGATAACATAACCATATTGAATAACAGGTGCTATTACAGAGTAAAATGAAGTACTGGGTCACATCAAAAAGAAAGGCGAGAAAAAAACATGTTTCTATTTCACGACTTCAAACACAACTATTGCAGACTTCTGAGAAATGAACTTCAGAAGACAACAGTGTCGAGCATGGTTCCCAATGTCTGGACAATGTTTGAAGACATCAAATTCGAGACATGCTCTTCAAGATGCTTCTTTGCATCTTGTCTTCCTACATTTGCAATAGCTAGCTTTTCTGGGGGCAACTCATCCTCCTCCTGCACTGCTTTATTATACTTGACCGCAAGGTTTAACATCTCCTGCACATGAGAATTATTTGAAGAAGTCACCCAGTATGTCAAGGACAAAATTTCCTAGTTTCTTTCTCTCAACTCCCATGGAAAGGCAGAGATGAAAAAATATCAGCAAGCAAATTCTGCACTTCTAACCATCAAAGGTTGGCGCATGATGTAACAATGGTGATGTATTCAAATACCATGCAACCCCATAGATTACCTGAACAGTCTGCTCATTGGTTTTGGAATGAGCATCAAAACGCTGGAGTGTGAGTCCATCTGTCCATTTCTTCTTGTGAAGATTCAGTAGCATCTTCTCTTCAAGTTCATTCTTTCTGTAGTTTATGGCTATTGAGTAGTAGTGTCTGTTCAGACCATGGATCAATGCCTGCAAAATGCATCTGTCAGAACCCCCCAAAAAAAATTTGAAACTAAAAGTAGACCATCAATGAGTTTATGCAACACGATGATGGTCTTAACTAAGAAGTAACATTTAATTGAGTATTATATTTGTAGTGGAAGGAAAATATAAAAAAGTTGTTGAAGATTGGTTATCAGACAACAGGGTTTAATTGGAAATATGAATCAATTAGACTTTCTAAAACTAGTAGAACTTTGTATCACTAAAAATACTTGTGAAAAGTCGTGTAGAAGATCATTCCATTTAGAAGTATCACCACCAGCGAAGACCGAATATCAGGAAGTAAAATAGGAGGTGTTGCAGATACACTGAGTCTGAGTATGTGAGTGGGGTGGGGGAGAGGGTAACATCTTTAACATAACTATATTGATTAATAATCACTTACTTGAATAGATGGTTTGTTCAGATGTCCCAGATTTGATGTTGTCTGTCGTGGCTCTTGGCCAAGCATCATAGTTTGAGGATTGATCAAGCGAAAGGCATCAATTACCACCTTCCCTTTAACACTCTGAATAGGATCCACCACCACAGCCACTGCTCGTTGATTCAGTGCTTCAAAACTCTGCACAATAGCACATTCATTAGTAATTGGCGTACTTCATATGAAGACCATGTCAAAACACACCAAAATCAACGTTCTGATAGGTATCAAGATAAGTTGATAGGTTCATGTGCTCATCTGCTTTTACCAAAATGTGATTGTAACACTCGACTACTCAAGAGTGCAAAGTTGTATGAACTTCACTATTCCCTTTATTTGTTATTTAGAGGGAGGGAGAGATGGGAGAAATCTCTCTCGCCATAAATTTTATTTTCTTATCTTTCTATTCTTGCTGCAAACAGAAGTTTATTTCAGTCCATTTTATGATTCTCCCATGCTAGTGAACACAGAATGCTATAACTGTCTGCGTCTAGAGGATTTTGTCTATCATAAAATGTTCAACCTAAATTCTAAATTCTCATGAAAAGCTAAATTCTCCTGAGAAGCAAAAAGAGGTTTTCTAGCGAAGTGGGACAAAAGACAACTGATAAGGGCAGCTTTAAACATCTTCCCGTTACTTCTAACACTCTCTCTCCTTCTCAACCCTGCCCCCTTAATTTCATCGTCCCAAAAGTTTCTCTAAAATTTATTTATATCTAAGGATCAAAATGCAGAAAAATAAGGCATGATCTCATGGAATCACTACGTTCAGTTAAGGTGGAAACAGTAAGTGTAAGGGGCTAGTAAAGGGACGTGAGAATTCTCTCCCTTATCTGGTAATAAGGTAGAAGTGAGAGTTATGCGCACATATGTCAGCTCTTTATATAAAAACAGCAAGATATAACATTCACCTAAAGAAGTAAATCAACCTCTCCCTCCCTCCTTCCTGTTTTTTTTAAAACCAAACATAGTACTAGACACTACCCCGTCTCTAACTCTCTATACCTGGATGAGGTTGTGATCTTAACTTATTTGGTCATTGTATGGAACAACTACTAAGTGCCTAACTCAAAGGAAGGATGCATTTTAAAAATAAAAGAAACTGTTCCAATTCAGCACCAAACTCAAAGGATGAAAGTGCATAAAGTCTTCATCAGTGTTCAGGAAAGCGATCACTTCATCGCTTTAAGCGTGAAGCGACGCGAATCGACTGTGTATCGCTTTAAGCGTGAAGCGACGCGAATCGACTGTGTATCGCTGCAGGGAGTTGAAGCGAGCTCAGGCAACAAAAGCGCACGCTTCAATGGAGGAAGCGTGAAGCGCAGAGAAGCGTCGCTTCTTGGTATCTGTCTTTTATAAGTCCTATTTTTAAATTAGAAAAACAATCGCAACTTAATAATCTACAGAATCCTCAATATTTCAGACTGTTCCTTGTTCCTCCACATCGCGACTAGGGTTTTCATCTGGTCGTGGACTGCTTCTTCCTCTTTCTTCACCATTGAAACTTCAAGTACGTACTTCTTCCTTCTTTTTTCTCCTGCTTCGCCATCGACCTTCAGGCTAGGTTTTTTTCTACTCTCTTCTTTACCCTGTTTTTGCGCAGGTTTTTCTTCTTCTTCCTTCTTTTTTCTTCTTTCTTCTTCTTCTCTTTTCTGCTTGGGTTAGTTGTTTTGCTTCTCCTCTGTTCAGCTGTTTTGCTTCTGCTCTGCTTTGTGATATCAACTTTTGGGCTTTTAATTTGAACATTTGCTAATATATATTGTCTCTATTAATTTTGGTCTTTTCTCTTTAAAATTACGCTTCACTTCAATGAAGTGAGCGCTTCGCTTCACGCTTTAAGCAAAGCAGGGCCCTGTCGTTTTTTTCCGCGTTACGCTTCCCGGAACACTTTCTTCACAATACACTTCCCAATACTTTTATACAGGCTCCAGGAATGTAACCCTTCTCCTTAAGAAAAAATCTTGATCTCCGCCAATTCAAAAAAGCGGGATAACAAATACTACAGCTTTGCATGGTATAACCATGCCACATTTCATCCTCTCAGTCAAACTTCATATTACAAAGGATTTGGTCTAGCTTTTCTTAATTCCATCTTTTTTTATAAAGTTCTTCTCAATTCCATATTAATCAAAGAAGACTCGGGGTGATTGGATTAACTAGTAAAGGACCACACAGTATCGTAAAAATTTCTTACTCAGGCTCATGATTCACATAGAACATTTCAAATGTCAATAGGAACCAGTTAACCATCAAAATGGAAAAGGACAAGAATAACCTGCTGAGTATTGATGTCAACACCAGAAAGCCAGCAGCCAAATCCAGGATGTGAGTGATACCAACCAACAACCATCTCAGGTCTATAACATAAAGCAGAGTAGCATTTTAGGGCACATCCTCAGTGTCAAAACACAAAGAAGATAAGCATACAAGTCGATTAGGCAACATCACAAAATAAAGGAGATGTGAGATAGTGGCTGCATCAGAAAATGAAAGATCAGATAACGTATAAGGTTAAAGTAGTAACAATGAACTACCAACTTTTGATTCCATGTTCTCATAAGCAGCAAAACTCATACTCCGTCTCTTTTTCCATTCTTTTATCTTTTTGGTTATTTCGTCAGACAGATCTCAACAACTTATATCTCCAGACAATAATAAGGACTAAAAGATATTCTTGAAACAAACATATTAGTCTCACGCTTCAATGTATTGTCTTGTATATATTTGGCTACTTTTAGATAAAAGCCACAATTGTTCAGCAAACACTTAGTCGTTAAAACAAAGTCTAAACTCCAGTCACTCTAAAAGTGTAAAACATAAGAAATGCAAACTGGGTTGTCATCTCAAATCATAAAAATCTTGCAACTTAGAAGAATACTATCTCACAACATTCCAAACTAGGTTCCAAACAATGTCTTATTCCCACAAACCCATTCATAAGGGGACTGATTCGCACAGCAGCCACATAATGAACATTTTCCAAGTCTAATTCCTTATCTCATCAAAAATTACACAAAACACATGAAAATGATCAGTTCTCTAATTCGCTGTCAAGTGCCACTTTATAGTGTCATACCAATTGATATAACAAAGGAACAAAAAAAGAAAATGCTAAAAGCCCTCAAATTTACTGAAACTAATATACTTGGAAGAAAGGTTTCACTTTTCAATTTGTTAGAAACTAAAAGCATAAGATGAACCATAGGAAAAATAATATATTACCCAGCTAAAGGAAGAACCTCTAAACTATAAGTAATCCTATATGACACCAATAACAAGCAGTGATTACCTCCCAGTCTGTTTGAGCATGTCAAGCATATTGGTCTGGAAAACATGATCAACAGCTTCAACACTCACTCCAGTACCACTCTGAGGCATTGCGAACACATCCACTACACGCACGGTATATTCATCGACGAATTCCCCTAACATCAATCCCATAACTTCCATAGGAACTCCAGCCCTCCCTGCACATTAACATCAAAATAAACCGTAATTACACAACAACTATACACACGCACAGAGATATCCAAAATTTAAACTCCGCAGGCTCGCTGAGGCTACAGTTTGTTTATACATAGTATACATTTTTTAAAAACTTCACACATGTATACATAGTTCGAGCTAAAACCAATAACAAGGATAAGTATCCTGCTAGATCTGGATAACATGTATTTAAAGAGCGAAGACAGTTGGGGGTAAAAACCCTAAGTTACCGTGTTTAAGCATCTTGAGAAGGGCAAGAGAAGAGATGTAAACTTGCTCAGAAGAGTCCAGAGTGGGGGAGTCTGGTGGTGGGTGGCCTAACGCGCCGCCAGCTCCGGCGAACATCCGCTGCAATCTTTCCATTCCAGACATGCTTTCCGATTGGGTTTTGCTTTTGGATTTCTTTGAGAACAAGACTACTGCGCCTCAAATTTCTTTGATCTGAGAGAAGAGGAGATTTATATAGTGTAAAATAGTTATTGCTCTGAGACCCCTATACTTTGGATATTTACGAAGTATTATTTAAAATTAATTACACTAAACACCCTATAATACGACATAAAATTAAATACATCCTTTACATTTTGAACACTTAGGGATCGTTTGGTTACAGGTTAGAGATATGTAGCTATTAGTTATACATGAATTAGTTACGAGTGAATCTATGTATTATTTTATGCAGGAATTAGTTATTCATGTATTAGTTATGTAGGTATTGAAATTATAGTACATGAAATATTAATTATTAAATATTTAATTTATTATAAATTAATATATATTATTTATAAATAAATAAGTATACAAATATTATCAAATTCTTCATTTTTTCATAAAAATAATATTATTTTTTTTAATTTTAATAAAAGAGGGCTTACAATCCTTTAAAAAAATTTCAGTCAATAATTTTTTTAGCTTAAAAACTGTGTACTCACATATCGAATTAAAAAAAATGAAAGTAAATTGATTGAGGTAGATGTGTAATTTTATTATTTTAATTCATGTATAATTAATACCCACATAACTTATTCCACCTTCTACCCTACATAAAATTATACATAGATTTTCTCATAAGTTATGTAAGTATTAATTATGTAGAATTACTAAAACACAACCAAACACCGCATAAAATTAATACATGAATAACTTTTATACAACATTTGAAATCTACCAACCAAACTTGGTATAAAATTAATACATGAATAACTTTTATTCTATTTAGAAACCAAACATGATATTAAATTAATACATGAATAACCAAGTTATTCATGTATTAATTAGGGCCTTATACAGTCACCAAACGGCCCCTTAGGACCGGCTGTACTAATTAGAATAGTGTTTGAATTAAAATTTAGTTGATCCAATACATTATTTAGTTACTCAATTCAACCTAAATACATGGATTACTTATATATCATAAGAGGGGTTGTTTGGTACGAAGACAAGTAATGCAGGGATTAGTAATACATGGATTAGTAATGCAGTGATTCTTAATACAGGGATTGCAATGTTGGGATTACTTTTTATCCGGTGTTTGAATCAATATGTTAAAAACTAAATACCATGTATTGTGTTTAATTTAGAATTCTACAAAAATCTTTTTTACAATTATACCATTAAATTTATTTCATTTAACTAGATAAGCTGAAAACATATCTTTTTATGATAAAGAAGATTCCAAATAGGATAATGAAAACATTTTAATTATTATCAAGCATATGGCTTCTGCAGGAAAGTTCATTGTAATGGTAAATTTCATGAAACACTTGAAAAGCTCTTCAAATAGTCTCAAGACCTTCACAAAGAAACGAGCATGAGATGACGATGATGTTCAATACACCATTTTCTAACCATTTGGAAACAAGAATGATAGAGACGAAGAAAATCTTGATAAAAGTTCTAACTTTGTAAGAAAAGCAAATAGCTGAAAGCTACAGGCCAAGATGATGTTCAGTCAATCCCACACGGTCACACCTTCTTCATGGCCAAAGAAGAGAAAAGCCTGTCAAAGAAGAGGAACCCCGCCAACAAGCAGAGTAGCGTGCCTTTACTAATTTTAATAAAATTTCTGTATAAAGAAATTTATGAAAAGAGATTGACGGTAGTATAGTCATTTTAGGGGTCTTATCCAGGGATTAATTATTTCAGGATTAACTATTCTTTATTTTCTTGGTATAAGATAATACAACCTATATTACATAAGCAATTCATATATTAACTTAAATTGAGTAACCAAACAATGTATTAGGTGGACTAAATTTTAATTCAAGGACTATTTTAATTAATACAGCCTACCAAATGACCCCAGTATTACTTATACCAAAGAAACAAAGGGATAATTAATCCCTCTATAAGACCCTTAAATGACTAGACTACCCCTTAATCCATTTTCCTAAATTCCTTTATACAAAAATTCAATGATATAATTGAAAAAAAGATTTTTATAGAGTTTTAAACCAAACACTATACATGGTATATCTAGTTTTTAACACAGTGAATCAAACACTTGATAAAAAATAATTTCAGTATTATAATCCTTGCATTACTAATCCATGTATTACTAATTTCTGCATTACTTGGGGTCGTTTGGTAGGCTGCACTAATTAGAATAGTTCTTGAATTAAAATTTAGTCCGACAAATACATTGTTTGGTTAATTACTCAATTCAACCTAATACATGGATTACTTATACACCATAGAGTGTATTATTTTATACCAAGGAAACAAAGGTATAACTAATCCCCGGATAAGACTCCTAAATGACTAGACTATCCCTTAATCCTTTTTCCTAAATTTCTTTATACAAAAATTCAAGGGTATAATTGTAAAGAAGATTTTTTTAGAGTTTTAAACGAAACACAATACACGGTATATTTAGTTTTTAGCACAATGAACCAAACACTTGATAAAAAATAATGTTAGCATTACAATCTTTGTATTAACAATCCATGCATTACTAATCCAAGTATTACTAATCTTTGTATTATTTGTCTTCGTACCAAACGACCTGTTATATGTCTTGTATTATAGAAATCCTTCACTTACACCTATACATATATCCTTAACCTAATTATATTTTTATAAAATTAAAAAGTAAATCAAAGTTATATATAAGAAGTTTTTGTGCATTTATTTTTATGAAACTTAATATACCAAGTGGGAAGTTGAGGAGAGTGATATGAATATAGTCTTACTTCAACCTTGAGAAATTAGAGAGGTTGATTTTAATAGACCTCTGGCTTAAGTAAAATTAATCAAAAATTAAGTATGTAAAACGAATATAATAGTCAAAAAATTTATACCAAAAATAATGAAGAAAGGAACAATAACAACAATAATTAATATGATAATCAAAATCAAGAGACGATAAAACCACATAATAAAATAAGAGAAGAGTACAACAATAACAACAAACCATCCAATGTAATCCCACAAAGTGGGATTTGGGGAGAGTAGAATGTATGCAAATCTTACCTCCATCTAAGGGTAGCAGGGACCGGAATCAGAACCACCGGACCAGTTTTTTCATAAACGAACCGGGTCCAGGACCGATTGACCGAAACTTTGACTGGAACCGGGTCTATCAAATATTCCCCTTGTCCGGTCCGGTCCATGTATTATCAGTGTGGAACCGGGTCCAATTATTTCTTTAATTCATTTCTTTATATATTTTTTAAAAAAAGTTTTTATAATTTATTAATTATTAGATCATTAGTCTAATTATTAGTCTATTAAGAATTTAAGTTAATCATTTTTGGGGGGATATTTTTTGATAATTTTTTTAAAGTTATAACTTATGAACTTTTAAATATTTTAAATAACTTATTAAATATTTTAAAGTTAATGCTTATGAACCTTTTTACAAAACTAACTAATTTTTTTACAAAAGTCAAAACTAATTAAATTTATAACTTATTACAGTTTTGGTAAAATAGTAAATAGTAATAAATTTATGAAGTAAGTTACTAAGTTAGCAAATCAAATATAAATTAAATTTTAAGTAAGTAATATTAAGTATTTATAAAATGAGTTGCATTAAATAAAAGATAATTATTAAAAAACATTAAGGCGAATAGCCTATAAATTTATTCAAATAAATAAAATCGTACATGTATTACAAAATATTTAGAAGACTAAAAGAGTACTTAATCTACGCAGCCACCTTCTAGGAAGGGGTTCTGTTTCAATTAGGTCTCTATTATTATACTAATATCTAAAATCTCCAAAATGTTGTTTTCGTAACTTAATTATCACGTCCTCTGAAATATTTTCTGGAATTGGTACTCTTCCTTGTTCCTCCATTGCATCCATGCCGTCATCACTATTTTCCTCAAACACTTTATCTATTTCATCTTTAATTTGGGCCGATAACTTTGGCAGTCCAAAGTTTCTTCGTTCAGCATTTATCCAATATCTAAATAAAACCGATATTTCTAAACTGTCTTTTGCCAAAGAATATTGATAGTCTCCAATAATAAATCTTCCCGTGCTGAAAGCTTGCTCTGAAGCTACTGAAGACGCTTGAATGGCTAAGACATTTCAAACCACCCTTGAAACCCTTGGATATTGTTCCTTATGGCTCTTCCACCACGCCAAAAGTTGCGGTTCTCCATTTGTATCTCTGATACTATCTCGTGTCTGTGAAATATAAATCAAAATCATTACTGTTAGATGATTCGAGACCAAGATAATCACCCATCAAGTCATCAACATCTTCTACTCTAGGCCTAGAACTAATATGTAGCGTCGGTGGAATATTTTATTCGATTGTTCTATATACATTATATAAGTTTCTAGCTTTAGATATTATACTACTCTTACACATCTCAAGGGTTGGCAATTCATCCGGTTAAATTTTTAAATTTATAAAATAGCTTCAACCATTTTTTCAACACCTTGAGCTTTATAAAAAGGGTTGAATAAAGTAGCAGTCAAACAAATTTGTGGAATAGGCAAAAAATATTTTTAAAATTTTTCAATCATATATTGAATAGGCTCTTTAAATATTTCAATTTTTTTTAAATATTGCAAATTTTCTTGAGATAGCAGTAATATTTACTAACACTGAAGAAATGATCGGATAATATTGACCAGATATTGCATTTGTAGTTGTATAAAAAGTTTTCAAAAATTTAATAATTTCATAAACTTGAATCCAATCATCATCACAAAGTCTTGAATAAGTATCCACATTATGAGCATTACAAACTAATTGTATAGGCATGCGATAAACATAAGCTACTTCAAGCATTTCATAGAAAGAGTTCCATCTAGTAGACACTTCTTTTGAAACTTTTCTATATTCAAGTTGGCATTCTACACAACGATTTTTATATTCAACAAGTCTAGCCTTTATTTTCACTTTAAAAATTCAAACACAAGCAAGTTTAACTTTTTGACAACTAACTCCAAAAGTATCAAGACCGTCTTTTACAATTAAATTTAAAAATGGTGCAACACATTTAACATGAAAGACATCATTATCAATTGGACAAAGTCTAAGTTTTAGAAAATCAACTGCTTTCAAATTATTAGAAGCATTATTTAAAGTGATACCCATTATTTTATCACAAAAATTAAAATACTGTAAAATACCTCATATTGTAAAAGCTATGTAAGAACCGATTTTAATCTCTTCTACATATTTATATCCTATTATTCTTTTTTGCATATTCCATTCATGATCAATCCAATGAGCGGTAACAATAAAATAATAATTACCATTAATACTACGACCTATATCAGAAGTAATAGATATTCTACCATCAAAATATACAAAGAGACAACGAAGATAATGACAGTATTCAACTTGATATTTAAAAATATCATATTTAATTGTGTTTCTAGAAAAACCTTGAAAATATGGATTATACATCTCCCGAAGACAATGAATAAAATCGGGATGTGAAGAAAAACTGGAAGGCAAACCACAAACAACTGCCATTTTTTAGCTAACTCTTGATCTTTTTTTCCTGATTATATGTGACGTTTGTATTTGGGCCAGCTGAGTTAGTCCTATTTAAAACAGTTTGAACCATGTTAGACTCTCCTACTCCTATAGATCCTTCAGACAAAGGTGTACCATTTTTTTTAGCCTTAGCAACAGCTTCTAGGTGACCAGATTCTTTATTACACGATCTCAAATGTTTAGTTAGCAACCCCGTCCCACCTTTCGATCTCCCAGTCAAATATTTTAATATTTTCTTACATTTTAAACAAGTAGCAGTAGTTTTTTTCACTATTTTGCTTCATAAATTGCCAAACTAATGACCTTTAGGACGTTCGGCCCTAGTGGCCTAGTAAATGTAAGTAATTCCGTAACTGGACTAGTAGGGGTAGGGGTCTCCTCTAACTCTTCATCTTGTACCTCTTGAGAATCCTCTAAGTCTTCTTCAAAATTAGTAAAATTCTAACTATGGTATCATGGTCTAATTGAGTAGTAGAATTAACATCATAAGGTTGTTGACGTGGTAAATAAGTTTCATCAACATAAGTTTCATCTACATTACTAAATCTAGGCGGTGGTGATGGTGGTAATGATCTAGAACTATTTCTACGTCTCCTATTAGTAGCATCCATAATTCTTTTACCTCTACTTTGTTTACCGGCATCCATATTTAAAATATAAAATAAGCAAATAGAGATATTAAATAAATAAAAAATGAATAACAAATTAACAAGAAATATAAATATAACAACCAAAAATCTATAAGTAAATAATAAAGAGATTAAAGTTAGAACGAATGTAAAAAATGCAAACGTTAAAAAACCCGAACTGAGAGATGACAATTGAAGCTTGCAAATGACTTCAAAAAAGTCTCTCAACTCCAATTAGCCAATACCATAAAATATAAAATTAAAATATTAGAGAGTAGAAACTAGAGAGAATTTGTGAGTTTGAGTCTTTGAGAGAATAATAGAGAGAATTGGAAATTTTGTGAGAAAATTAGGATGAATATAGGATATATTTATACTGTAGAGGTGTTATGGAGGGGGGGGGGGGGAGAACAACTGTTAGGAGCCATTGACAGGCTCCACTGCCCGTTTCCAAACAACTCCTACTAGTGACTACACCAAAAAAAAAAATTAAGTTTCTGACAGTTAATCGGTACTGGAACCGGGTCTACCGATAAATTAGCTTATTCTGCACAGGTACCCCCTATACCGGTTCCTACCGAACCTACCGAAACCGTGTCTTACTAGTATCGGGTCCATTACAGGAATCGAACCGGACCGGATCGAACCTGATTTCCTTGCCACCCTTACCTCCATCTTAGAGGTAGAGAGACTGTTTCCAGCAGACCTTCGGCTTATAGAAAAACAGTCCCAAAAAAATAACAGCAGTGCAGGAGTACAGGAGACAACATACAATAACAAAACATCAACTAGTTACAACATCAAACTACACAACAGTCCACTAACCGAGATACAAGTAACAACAGGTAATAACATACATCGAAAGACAAGAAATTGTATAGGAAAATACTATGCCTACTACTAAGGGTGTAAAAGTAGCGCACTGCAACCTACTACCCTACTACCCTAATTAGTGTGCTTCACACCCTTCCTATCTAAGGTCAAGTTCTTGGTAAGCTGCAACTGTGCTATATCTTTTCTAATCATCTCTCCCTATTTTTTCTTCGATCTACCTCTATCTCTTTCTAAAATTATCCATAGCCAACCTCTCACACCTCTGCATTAGGACTCTGGGACAACTCCTATTCACATGTCCGAACCATTTTTAGTCTCACCTCATGTATTTTTTCCTCCACCACAGCCACTCTCATTTTATCCCCGATATCATTGTTTTTAATCTTATCTTTCCTAGTCTGTCCACACATCCACTATAACAACCGCATCTCTGCAAACTTCATCTTCTGTATATGAAAATTCTTGACTGGCCAGCACTCCGCCCCATACAACGTAGTCGGTCTAACCACCACTTTGTAGAACTTGCCTTTAAGCTTTGTTGTTACCTTTTTATCACACAAGACACCGGATGCAGGCCTCTATTTCATCCATTTTGCAACAATACAGTGAACAACATCCTTGTCAATCTCTCCACTTTCTTAGATAATAAACCCAAGGTACTTGAAACTTTCTCTCTTTTGGATGACTTGTGAATATAACATCACCTCTACATTATCCTCGTGCATCATGCCACTGAATTTACACTCTAAATATTCTATCTTGATTGTTCTTTACTTAAACCCTTTACACTCCAAGGTTTGACTCCAAACCTCAAACTTAGCGTTTATGTTGCCGCGAGTCTCGTCAACCTATTCTGCTCAACAAGATGATTATGCCATTTGAAATTGTTCTAATAATGGAAACTACTCTAACAAGACTGCCTGACACCTTATAAGACAGTCAAGGAGTAAAGATAATTTTATGAGAAATTTATGGCATAATTCTCTTCCTTTCAAAATCTTTTTCTTGGGATGGAGACTTTGACTTGGAAAATTTCCTTTTAATGAATCATTGGCTATGTTCGTATCTCTTCTAATGCAGATTATTTGTGTTGCAGGTCCCCAATTAGAGACTCAATATAACACCCTTTCGCAGAGGGAGAAGCAGCGAAGCATATATAGAAACACATTGGAGCTCGACTAGGCATATGTCATCAAGCTGGACCAATTAGAAGAATCATCAAGCAGTGGTGGGATATGAAGACTTACAATAAAATTCATAAATTGATTATGCAGGTAGCACCAATTATTATCTGCCGGGAAATATGAAAGGAGTGGACAACCTGCAAGTATGGAGATCAAAAGAAAATGCATCACAATAGAATGAAATACCATATTATTTGGAACATTCAAGCTGTGGTACACACATTAATTACTGATTACAACTTCATAGGCAAGTGGATTTCTATGTGTACCAAAATAGAGAGCTTAAGATAAAAAATGACCATACAACAAGTCATCTGGGATAAACCTACTTTCAGAAACTTCAAAATTAATGTGGATGGAAGCTTTAGAGAGGATGGGAAGGCAGGAATAGGTGGTATTACCAGATAGCAATAGTGATTTTATCATGGCCTTCTTATGGAGTATTCAATGTTCCAGCAACAATAGTGTCGAAGCAATTGCAACTAAGTTTGGTGCTCAACTATGTAAGGATAATGGCTTGAATAACTACAATATGGAACTTGACTCTCTAGTAATTGCAACAATGTTAATTAACAAAGACACTTCCAACTTGGAACTGAAGAGTATCATTTCCGAATTCAACCAGTGCACTAGTACTACTTTTATGAATATTGCTCACTATTTTAGATAGGCTAACCAAGTAGCTAATTCTCTTGCTAAATTGGCATCTTTTTATAGACATAGAGCCTTCTAGTCCTCTCAACTTTAACTACCTAGAGAGGTTAAAGGTTTAATTGAACTAGATAAATGGAAATTTCCTACTATGAGAAGAAGATACGAGAAATATAACTTTGTTGTTAGTTAATTATATGTCTTTAGTATATAGGAAGGATTTTGTATATGCTCATCCTTCTTACCTTTTTATTGAAAAGGTCTTTTGTGCATCTGATATTTTTTAAAGGTTTGGTTCATGTCCCCGTCTAACTTTGTACCCTTTTTGGATGAATAGACATAGTAGGGATCAAGTCTAACCCCCCACATCTCGGGCTCATAACCCAGATGGTGGCTTAAATTAAAAAAAAAGTCTCGTCAACCAGAACTATGCCATCTGCAAATAACATACATCATGACACCTCTCCTTGAACCCTCACGTCAATGTATCCATCACCAAGGCAAATAAAAATGGGCTAAGTATTGATCCTTGGTGTAACCCCATCAAGAGGAGAACAATAAAAGCAGTACCAAAAAAGAAGTTAGGTAACACTCAATTACCTATTAACCCTCTATCTTAATCTTAATCCTCCAAATTTTTCTATATAGGGTCATGTCTCTTGTAAGCTATAGGTGTGCCGTGTCATGCCTAATCACCCCTCCTCAATATTTCTTTAGCTTACCTCTACCTCTCCTTATACCCACTACAACCAACCTCCCACACTTTTTCTCCGGGGCATCTGTGTATCTTTTCTTCACATATCTAAATCATTTTTGCCTTGCAACCCTCATCTTATCCACCATAGAGGTCACTCACATCTTGTCTCGTATATCTTCGTTCCTAATTATATCTCTCATAATATGCTCACACATCTATTTCAACACTCTCATTTCCGCTACTTGCATTTTCTGGATGTGCGATTTTCTTAATTGACCAACATTCTGCCCCATAAAATATAGTTGGTTTAACCACCACTTTGTAAAACTTATATTTATGATTTGATGACACATTCTTATTACACAACATATCATATGTGAGACTCCATTTTTGTTGAATATTTTTATTCACGCGGTTGATGAAAACAAAGAAAATGCATTTTTAAAACATTATTTTTCGAAACTTACGAATAAAAAATGAATACTAATGACTTAATGGATATATCGACTACTAGTAATAACTTTCCTGCACTTTAAACATGTATCTTATTTGTATTTTTATTAATTATAATATTTTATTATATAGAAAGATCTCATTTTTTTTTAGTTTGTTTATTTGTTCTCCCACTTCAAAATTATCTAAAAACTACGTAAAATGTTTTATTTATATCTTCATAATTGTTTCTTAATATACTTAGTTTCAGATACATCTCATAGGAGTGTGTGTATGATCTTCATAATATAAAAAGTATAAGTATTTGATTTTAAAATGTAAAAATGTATTTAAAACTGAATCATATTATATGAGTGTTTAGTGTAATTAATTCTATTATTTATTATCAAAATATTTTTGTGTGAAATTTGAAAAATAAATGAAATTATTTAAAATTGAAATTAAAAGGAGTATTTGAAAGTTAACAGCTTGTTTGAACATGAATTTCGTGTGAAAAAGAGTTGAAGTTATGTTTATGTGAGAGAAATCTATTACGTAATATATACTTTTTACTATTTGGATCATTTTCTTTCTGATTTCATTTCAAATATTGTGCTATACATAAGAAAATGTCATTTAGAAATAACAAAATATATATCGTACTATAGTATATATTTTTTTATGAATCTAGTTTTAGCAATGTCAAATGCACATGTTACACTAAAGTCAGGAGGTATAAAACGATGAAATAATAAACAGTTGAGTATAACACATATATTATGTTGACATCAAGTTATTTATTTCAAGAATCAAGTTATATTTTTCTAACATTCAATTATCTTTTTTTTTTCAATATACAATTTTACCTTATAGTAGTATATTTTTTTTTCTTCTTATTTCTGAGAATTCAAATATATCAACACATACCATATGAATCATGTCAGTAAATATGAATTTTTAAAAAATAAATAAATTAAAGTCTCTGATCGGTACTTTAGATGGTACTCCCTATAAGAGTAACAATACTTTTACATATTTTCATCTGTTATGTATATTTTTCATAACACACTATTTTAATATAATTACACTGGTCCAACAATCAAAAGCAAGAACATATAAATTAAATTACAATTGGCATGAACTAGAATTCTTGTGTGCTCCAAACAAATGATCCGTGGCCGCGGAGCTAGAAGGTAGGAAGCTGGCTCAATAAAATTCAGTAAAATTCAGAGTTCATATATTTCAAATTCTGTTTCCATCTTTATAAATTGTTTGTAAGAGGTGGCTTGGAATTCCTGATTCTTTTTTCTTCGGAAAGCAACTTCGCAAACCTGAGAAAAACAATATTTTCAATTTAATACATAATTAAAACCGAATATATACTGAATAATCTATCTTGGCAATTGATAAAGTAATATTGACAAGAGAGTTGAAATAATTACCATTTCAAAGTTTCTTCATTTGTGCCACCATTTTTGCTTTCTTCAAACAGACCTGTCTTCAAATTTACCCTTGAAACTGGTTTCTTCAATAAAGTTTCTCCAATTTCAACCAATTTGTCCATGTTCTCTTTGGTTGCTATGTCAACAGAGGAGACTGTTCCACTTAATGTGTCATCCTAATTAATATTGTTGAACAACATAATTAATACACCTGTCTTAGTCATGACAACATGCATTTATCAACTCCGGTTCCGGACTTCATCCATTTTGGGTATAAAGTTTTCTAGATATTAAATTATTTTTGTTAGAGGGTGTTTTACCTTCCACGTGGGACTTTAGAAATAATTTTAATTGAGAAAAAAGACCACTAAATGATTGTTTTTTCAATTACATCGAATATTTAGAAACAAGTCCAATTGGAAAATTAGCATTTTTAATCCCTTAAATATTGATAAATTCTGATTTTGATCCTTGTAGTTTCTGATCAAACACATATAACCTTCAATTAATCGATATATATACTTTTGATCCCTCTGGCCGTAAATCTTCACAACTTTAATAAATTAGCACATACTACTTTATTCAATTGTCGATGTATTATATATTAAATTTGTACCTGGATACGAAGATAATTTTGTTCGGAACGAAGAGCTTGGAAAGCAACGGAAATATGATAATCAACCATATCATCACTAGCATCCGCAAAAGCATCAATAATTGGATTTGAGCCTTCTTTAGTTAGCCATCCAAAAATACCCCATTTTGAGGCAATTTTAGCATTATATTTTTGTTCTGGTTTTGCTAATCCAGTCCCTATTGAGATCACCAAAAATCTTCCATAATCAGTGGGCTTTATTGGGAAGAAATCTGAGTTTCCTGAGTATATTTGTTTTGTCACTTCACTTGTAGCAATAAGAGTCTGCAAAAGCCCAACAAATCATCATTACACATAATGGGTAAATTAAGACGTAGAGTTCAGTTACTTTAACGTGACAACAAATATAGATAAAGTTTAGTAGTTATATATATACATACTGGATTGTTAGCTGCGATTGCACCATCAATAAGATTGAACTCATGAAATTTGCCATCTTTGTCTTGAGTTTGGAAATAATGTGCAGGAAGATATGTTGGAGCAGCAGATGTACTGATGCATATATCTGAGAGCTTAGCATCCATTAGTGAATTTTCTCTGGCCTGTGAAACGGATAAAATGAGTCAAATTAATAAACAGATTAAATCAAAGCTTTGACCAATCTTTGATTGAGTTAAGATGAGCCGCATAATTCAATCATCATGTTTACTTGAGTTAAGATGAACGAATCAGTATAGCAAATAATAAGTCATAATATAACTCGTTCGGTTCAAAATAACATTCGTTATAAAATCGAACTAAAATGAAAGTATATCAAATAACTCAAATCTAATATTTTTGTGTGTTTAAATTGACATCTCTCATAAAAAACATAGAAAATTTTGTGGAGAAAAGGACCTCAAAAGTGGAGAAAATTGTAGGCTGCATATTTTTGATATCAAAAGTTGGAATAACCACATTAGTCAATGCCTCATGCAAATGAGTGTCCCCCAATTTCTCCTCTATGACTTGGTGAAGATACTTCCCATCATACTTTGGTCCTACTAGAGATTTCATTGTCTTCACTATTGATCCAAAGACCATCCTATAATGAAAAGCAAAATAAATATTGTCAGTACTGAGATAATATTAGTGCTTTTACAAGAATTTTACATGAAAAAAAATTAAATTAGAAAATTTACAAAACTGTACGTTTGTGGGAATATCTTAGGGCCATGTTCAAGATAGAAGGGCTTTATATCTTTAGCAGCAAATAGAGGACGCTTGTCTTTGTTTGGAGCCGTTAGCATGGCCGTGACAAGACCGCCCGTGCTTGTTCCCGCAATTATATCAAAGTAATCCGCAAGCCTTGCATCCTCACCATCCAATTCCTGTATTAATTCAAATTTTAAATTTAATGAGTTTAATATTTTAAAAAAATGTTATTAAAGGAAAATGTTTTTCATAAGAAAAATTTTCAAGAAATTATTTTCTAGAAAAACAAGTTGTTTCTTATTTATTTTCTTATGTTTGGTACATAAGTAATTAAAAAATATTATCCTAAAGTATTTGTATATAGGTAAGAGAAAATTACGAGGAAGAAGATGGGGTAGGGTGAGATATGGTCGTTGTGGGGTGGGCAGCGGTGGTGTTGGGGGTTGGGGTGGGTTGAATGGGGAGGAGACAATGTGACTTGTTTTTTCTTATTATTATTGGGAAAATCTGTTTTCTTTTTCTTCTTTTTTTTGTTTAATTTTTTTATTTTATAAATTTCAAGGGGCTTGTTTTCATGAAGAAAATATTTTTCAGAATTTCTGACAAACCAAACACAAAAAAATAAAAAAAATATTTTCATGTACCAGACACACCCTAAATCTATTTCTCCACATATGAAATTAATGTAAATCTAAATGTTGAGCTCAATTGAATCCATAACAAACATGTTACACATTTATTTTTGCTTTCGGAGTATGTATTTTTACACAACGATAGTATAATGGTACGTAATAATCTGATATAACAAGTTAAATTACACCGATAATTTAAAATGCAAATAAAGATATAAAGAAATTTAAGCTTCACCTGAAGTTGTGATTCAAGATACTCGAGAATAGTTGCTGGAATTAACCCCCTAATGCCACCTCCATCGATGCTCAGAATGGTGATGTGTTTACCATAAATTGGAGGCTGCAGCTTGAATGAACTAGATGATGACATTATTGCCCTCTCCTTTTTTTTTTTTGGGATAAGTTTAAGAGTTATGATGGAATTGCTGGTTTTGTGAAGAAAAACTTAGAATTTCTTTTTTTGTGATTTTGAGCAAGGTCGAATCATCTATTTATATCCCTTAGTGTCCCACTGCGAAGATGGTTAGTAGGTAGAACTATTTTGTTTTGTTGTTCATTTATATTAATAGTTGTAGTATTACTTTTTTAGTTTTTTACTCTCTTCAGTTTATGTTATTATTGGTTATTTACTATTATTTGATTGTATTTTTTGTTGAAGTACTGTTTTGTTACTATCAATTATTTCTTATATTTTTATTATAACCTTTTTTTTGTATTATTTTTTTCTCTTGAATCGAAGGTATATCAGAAGCAACCTCTTACCTTTTTGAAATAGAAATAGAATTTGTGTATATTTTATTCTTTTCAAACTCCGCTTTACGAGAATATAGTAAATATGTTTGTTGTAATGTCCCACTATGTCAAGTTGCTTCAACTTGCAATCCATGGATATGTTTTGGGATACTAATATTTTTGTTTTATTCTTTATCTTTATTTAGAAGACAATACATATGACAAGGAAAATTCTGGGGACCAGTCAGACAAGTCCTACAGTTTGGGGCAGCAACATGAGCCACAAATTTGAGACTCATTAATTATTGGTACCCTATATGAGTTGGATATCCTTTGAATTTACTCTTAACTCTAGGATATTTTTGATTGGACAAATGGAACTATATTGTTGATTAAATAAGAGAATAGAAGACAACCTAAAATCCTAAGGCCCATCTACTAACAATTATATGGGCTAACAATAATATGGGCTGACATTCCCCCTCAAACTCATAATGCGACAGTAATAAGCATTGAGAGTTTGTCACACAAGAAACGAAACCGAGACGCCGATTGAGCCTTCGTAAAAAGGTCAACAATCTGGAAGGCCGATGGAACGAAAGGAAGAGATATGGTTCCGAGCTGGAGATGATGACGAGTGAAGTGACAATCAATCTCAATGTGCTTCGTCCGCTCATGAAAAACATAGTTCTTTGCAATTTGCATCGCACTCTTGTTATCACAATGTAGAGGAGTAGGCAGAGAAATGTGAACCCCCATATCTGCAAGAAGCCAGCGTAGCCAAACAATCTCACATGTAGTCACTACCATAGCATGATACTCAGCTTCCGTGGAAGATCTAGAGACAACATCTTGTTTCTTGCTCTTCCATGATATCAAAGAATCTCCAAGGAACGCACAAAAACCAGTGGTGGATTTGCGATCATTGTGATCGCCATCCCAATCAGCATCACTATAGGCTCGCAACTCGAGAGATGACGTCGAGGGAAACAAGAGGTTCTGAAACTGCTGTAAATGCCAAAGAAGTCAGACCTGCGCTTCATAAGATAAACCCAGGTATACCGAGTATAGTCATCTATGAACGAAACATAATAGTTCGAACCACCTTTAGTGGATACTGGTGATGGTCCCCATACATCAGAATGAATAATGTCAAAAAGAGCAACTGAATAAGACAAACTTTTATTAAAAGGTAAGGCAGAAAATTTTGCCAGTTTACAACCACTACAATCTGAAATATCAGAAGTGTTTAAATGACCCAAAGCACCAGTAGAGGCTAAAAAACGTAAACGTGAAACTGATACATGTCCCAAGCGGGAATGCCAAAGATAAAACTGCAAAGACAAAGGACTCAAACGAAAAGAAGACAAATCAATGCTAGAGGCGGCAACAACAAACACTTTGAGACTCTCCAGGACATAGAGTTCCCCCAACCTATGGCTAATCCCAATCACCTTCTGAGTGTGTTGGTCCTGTACAACACAAACAAAATCAGAAAAGAATACCCAATGACCAGTCCTACACAACTGACTGGCAGAACAAGGTTAAAAGCAAGTTTAGGAATATGATAGACATCAGACAAAAAGTGGTGAAATGGGTGACAAGGAACCAAACAATGACAGACAATGTGATATATGTTGGGTCGCACCAGAATCCAGAATCCAGAATCCACAAGGATGAGGGAATACCTGATGTACTAGAGAAAGCTGGGCCTGAGCTGGATACTGACATGGCAGTAGGATTGGAGGCCAAAAACTGTCTGAACTGTTTGAAAACCCGAGGATCCAACGCCGAAGGAGGCACAGTGCTAACAGACTCAGCATCTACTGATGGTGCAGCAGCAGCGAACTGTGGAGGAAGTGGAGGAGTACCAAAGGAGTGTGGCTGTCCATTCTTCTGTTGCTGACCAGACTTAGCCTTGTTGAGTAACAACGGACACTGAGCCTTCCAATGATTTTTCTGCTTGCAAAATGCACACTCATCAAACGCAACTTTAGGAGATCGTCGCGATTGATTGGAAGTCTGAGAACGGTGTGGTCTAGACTGATCCGGTGAAGCAGCAAACACAATAGGAGTAGTAGGTGTTTTCGACCCTTTATCCAATTGAGACTTGATACGAGTCTCTTCTGCAATCAGTTCATGGACAACTGAATCAACTGTGGGGAGGGGAGATCGATAAAGGATTGTTCCACGTAGTCCTTCAAAATCAAAACGCAATGCCATCAAAAATTGAACCAAACGTTGTTCTTCCCTCCTAGCAATATACGACGCAAAACCTTTCAATTCTGCAGATTCAGTAAGGGTCAATTGATCCCACAAATTAGACATAGCAGTATAGAAATCTTGAATGCTCATAACATTCTGTTGAAGAGCACGAATATCGTATTCTAATTGGTACTGCTTCGCAAAATTAGACTGAGTGTACAGTCTCTCCAAGTGATCCCAGATTTCTTTTGCTGTGTCATATTTAGCCAATTGCATACCAATTGACTGAGTTACGGAGTTGTTAATCCAAGTGATAACCTTGGAGTTAGCAGTTTCCCATAAATCCAACGACAATACAAAATTCGCAGCCTTCTCATCCTTAGGTTTGGATTTAACCCCAGTAACATAGCCCCACATATTCTTGCCACGAAGAAAATTCTTCATGACATAACTCCAATACCATAATTTGTGCCATCTAATTGAGTATTAATAGATTGGAGAGAATCGTCCTTTCTAGCCATATTGACAAAATCAAAGGGAATACAACAAGATAAGCAACCCCAAAACAACGATAAGAACAAAATACCCTACTGATTATATATATCTAGTTATTTAGCGAACATAATATTTTTTATTATAATTAGTTTTAGTAATCAGTACGTACTGATTTGCTAAATTCGGATTCACATTAAATATGGATCATTAAAGAAGAAAGTGGTTCATATCAAAAGTTTTCTGTTCTACATGTAAATACCAACAATAATAATGAAATTTATGATAAGAGAAAAATTCGTCGATTTTAAAAATCGTGAGGGTTTAAATCCCTCTACCCCCCAAAAGACTATTTCCCTCGTTGATTCACGTTGTATAGGAGCCACTAAAGAAGAAAGTGCTTCATATCAGAAGCTTTTCTATTCTCAAGACCTGAATCCAAAATTACTGATTTGATAAAATATTGAAAGAGTTTAACAACTTTTAAACATTGGTATAATTAATGAATCACTTAAAACATAATTTATTCAGTTATCCATAATAAGTGTAAATTTGAAAGATAATAGCCTGTTTGGCCAAGTTTTTGGGAGGTCAAAAATATTTTTTTTTTAAATAAAAAAATATTTATTTTAGGGAGTAGCAGAAGTTGTTTTTCAGAAACTAAAAAAGAGTAGTTTCTCCCTAAAAACACTTATTTAAAAATCACTTTTTGAGAAAAATACACTTAGAAACACTTTTCAAAAGTTTGGTCAAACACTAATTGCTACTCAAAAGTGTTTTTTAAATTTATGGGCCAAACACAAATTGCTTCTCACAAAATATACTTTTTTAATAAGCACTTTTGAAGAAATACATTTAAAAATAAGCTAATTTTAAAAATTTAATTAAATAAGCTACGAAACAAGTAACTCATTTCAACAGATTAATCATACTGCTAATATAGAAATTATTTATTCATTGTCAATCCCTCGTGAAAAAAAATAATGTTAACTTTGATTTTAATAGTTAATATAAATTAAACCCATAATTTTAGAGTTTAACTCGCCCCATCGCCCCATCCCGATGGATCTTTATTTTGTTTTGGAGAGGACAAGGTGCTGCTGAGGGCCACTTTTGAATATGTTGTTAGCTAGTAAATACATTGTCCCACGTTTTTACATAAGTCATACATCAATTGACACATGATAATTGCTTCGTTTGAGGACCAGCGGGCTTAGTTAGCAGCCCCTCTTAGATATTTTTTTATTTGTCGTATTTGCGTTTTACATTATTTTAACGTTTTAATAAACTTTTAGGTCTAATTTCGACTTTTTTCACTTTGATTTTTCTCCAAATCAAGATGTAAAGTAACAGAAAAGATGGATGTTTAGCCTGCACTATTAAGAGATGAGACTATAACTAAGCATGATAACTAGTTAACATATCATACTATATTATAAGTGGAAAGACTCTAAATTTAAAGTTAAATTATGAAAATGTCTTTCGTTCTGAAAAAAAATATTTATTAAAAAAGTAATTTTACTATACTAAATCAAATACACATAATTAAGAGGTTCCAAGCTTTAATTGTTGCACAGTTTCAACTTCCACACCAGATATCCATATTTTCATCTTGATATATTCTTTATGAATTAAATATATGAGTAAAGGACAATATAATTTACACTTTAAAAAGTAAATTTAATTCATATTATCATATTAAATCTACCTATTCAAATTTCTCATATTACTAATGAAAAGAAGACTTAATATTACAGCCTGTGATTTTTTCTTGCAAAGCTAAAGAACTTTTGATATTTTTCAGCTACCGTATTTAATTGATAAAGAATTATCTCATCTATTCTATTAAATTTTGTTAAATAGGTTATATAGATATGATTTATAAATCTAAAATATGTTTATCACTCACCGCTAGAAGAAACACTAAAGGAAAACTGCAAATTTATCAGGTAAGTTCACTTTTCTTTTAACTACTTTTTATATATGAATATTCATAAAAATATAATTTTTTAGAAAGTCAGATTTTACTGAAAATATTGATATTGTGAAAATATTCATAAAAATATATATATTTTAAATTTTTTTTATGAGTTTAAATTTTATACATCGTCAATATATGCAATTTTTTCATCATCGAGTAATCAAGAATACCTACAAATAAGTCTTTTAAAATGTGAGATTTGAAATCTTAAAATAAAACATATTCCAACAAGTAAAGATGATGTGAAGTTGTAAAAATTATTCACACTAATGAGTCACCGGATATATCAAGCACCACAATAACAATTTTGTTAAAATCAAATGCACACAAATTTTAAAAAACTCTTATTGTCCATCTACAATAGAGACAATGAGATTTGGTCACACCTAAATTATTTTTGTAATAATTATTAACACAAGCACACAATTTAAAGATCAAATTAAATTGATGTATATAAAAAAGTATGAGATATTAACTTTTAATCCTCTTATATGTCATGCCTCATCATTTTGCTTGATTCTTTGCTTGAAGTTGTTCAAAATGTTAACGTTTGATGTCTTAAATTTGTTGAAGTTAGTAAGAGCAATGAGTTAAATGAAAAAAATAATAATATAAGTATTCATATATTATATTTTAGTGATTTGTGCTAATGTTTTCCTGATTATAGAATTATAAGTAGTGGATATATAAACCTACCAGTTGAAGTCATAATCAAATATCAAAGTGAACATACAACAAGGATGTTTAAAAAAATATATCAGGTAATATATCAATATATTACATATTTGCACCTAATAACATTAAAATGTAACTAATTATACATTTTACTAGTCTAACTAAATTATGTTGTTCAATTTACAAGTTCAGATAATATTTATTCATTTGTGGTTCAATAAAAAAGCTATTCGAACAGGCTGATTATTTATCTATTTTGACTTGAACTTTTTCAATTTAAATTATATGTTATATGTTGTTAGGATCAAACGCTTACCATCATGCCAAAAGTTATACATGATAGCAAAGGTGTAACTTTATTTCTTAACTAAACCCACCAAGCAAGCGACATGTTCGATCATGACTCTGACCCGGACTCCCAAGCCCCTCATGGGCCTTGCCATAGGCAGGATGTTGGCCTCACCCAACAATCCCCATCCTAACACCTGCCTCATGCAGCATGTTGCTTTTGGGAATCGAATCCATTACCTTGACTCTGATACCACTTGTTAGGATCAAACACTTACCATCATGCCAAAAGCTATAGCTGATAGCAAAAGCGCAACTTTATTTCTTAACTAAATCCACCAAGCAAACGCCATGTTCGATCATGACTCCGACCCGAGCTCCCTAGCCCCTCGTGGGCCTTGCTATAGGCAGGATGTTGACCTAACCCAACATATGTTATCCATTATACTGTAGTTTTGATATGATACAAACCATATGTACAATTTGCATGGGGACACAGATACAACGCATGTGTCCGAAACTAGTATATATATATATACACACCAAACAAGAATTAACAAGAATATTTTTACAGCTAATCTATCATATATTTTTATTCGTAATACAAGAATTGAATTATATTACACTGTAGGCATATATACAAGAATTGAATTTCACACTTCATCTATTACACAAATTAAAGCTTTAAAAGTAAATATATACACTGAGCTAATTAAACACAAGGATTAATTTCAGTGTGCTTCAAACAAATTAAATGATATGCTAATCTGAAGTTTTATTTGTATGAGGTGACTTGGAATTCCTCAGTCTTTTTTCTTCTGAAAGCAACTTCGCAAACCTGTCAAAAATTTAACAATTAACAAAAATACTTTTCTTAGGATCAGTTTTACTATATACACACACTACAGAAAAAAAAAAGCTAACTAGCTAACGATTTCATTGCGAATCTGCAGTTAAATCGTCGTTAAATAGGATTAACACATAGATTTTCGTTGTTTAGCTGAAGAAATAATCTGTCGCTATAATTACTAGTTTTTTCATAATAACGATAAGATGGTAATATTAGTTGAATAATTACCTTTTCAAAATTTCTTCATTTGTACCACCATTTTTGCATTGTTCAAATAGACCTGTCTGAAGATTTACCCTTGAAACTGGTTTCTTCAATAAACTTGTCCCAATTTCAACTAATTTGTCCATGTTCTCTTTGGTTGCTATGTCAACAGATGAGTCTGTTCCACTTAATGTGTCATCCTACCATTGATCAATGAAAGAATATAATTATATAAAGTCAAGATAATAATATACACATTAATTAATTACAATCAGAGGCGGACCTAAGTGGTAGGTAGTGGACACCAAATCCTAGTAATTTCAAAAAGAAAATATATGTATGTAAATATTTACGGTATCAGTATATAAATATTATACCTGAATACGAAGGTAATTTTCTTCGGAATGAAGAGCTTGAAAAACAACAGAAATGTGAAGATCAACCATATCACCACTGGCTTGAGTAAAAACATCTACAATTGGAGTTGAACCTCCATTAAGTAGCCATCCCATGATACCCCATTTTGATGCAATTTTAGCATTATATTTTTGTTCCACTTTTGCAGATCCAGTGCCTATAGAAATCACTAAAAATCTTCCATAATCAATGGGTTTGATTGGGAAAAAATCTGGATTTCCTGTCATTATTTGTTTGGTCACTTGGCTTGTAGCAACAAGGGCCTGCAAAAACACAATTACCAAGTCATATATAATATAGAAATTAAATGATTTATTTTATGAAAAATATCTCTTAAGAAAAATGTTTTCTGATGTTCGCTTGGAGAGTGAAAAATATTTATTAAAAATTGTTAGTAATATTAGCAAATACGAGATGTTCTGATGAAATTAAAGACTGATAATAATGTTTCAACTTCCAAGTGAGAAAAGTCATGATTTCCCTGGAAAATTTTCATTGGCAATTAATTATTAAACGACGAAAAATGACTTATTTTTCTGGAAACATTTTAACGAAAAAATATTTTACACGTATAATTAACTAACTAGAATATATGTATGTTAGAATAGTAAGTGTGTATGTACAGGATTATTAGCTGCAACTCCACCATCAATAAGATTGAAATCATGAAAGTTGCCATCTTCGTCTTGAGTTTGGAAATAATGTGCAGGAAGATACGTAGGAGCAGCAGATGTGCTGATGCATATATCTGAAAGTCGAGCATCCATTAATGGTTTTTCTCTTGCCTGTAAGACGGGTCAAGCAGATCAAATTAATATACAGGTTAAATCATAGCCTAATCAATGTTTGATTTAGTTAAGATGAATGTGTCAATTAGGCTAAATAATGGATCATCACCCAACCCCATCGTCTAATTCAAAATAATTTTTCATTGTCTTTGTTTGTTCTTTTATAATTTATTTAATTATCAAATTAAATTAATAATAACTTTTTTTTCTCCTTTATTATATATGACTATATCAAACAAATCAATCCCCAATAAAGAAAATCTTTTTCTAAGTCTCGATAACTTCTATTTTTGGGTCAATTTGGGATACAAGCCCTTAAATTGGCCCACATTTTAGATATGCAAAACACGCTACGCTCAAAATAACTCGTAAATTAATATATTCATGAGCTAAATTTAAAGATCTAAATAAAATTAATAAATTTGTGCGAGGTATTACTCTAAAGCATATTTCTTGAATAAGTCATATTTAATATTACCAATCGATTTTTTTTTCAAAAATTGATAAATTTGTATGAAGTATATAGCCTAAGCCCTAAAGCATATCTTTGAAAAAGTCATAGTTATTATTACTAATCTTTTCTTTTTCATTTTGACAAAAATATCAATATTCACATAGCTCAGGCAAGAAAAGCGGGGAAAAAGAAACCTGAAAAGTGGAGAAAATTGTAGGCTGTAAATTCTTGATATCAAAAGTTGGGATGACCACATTAGTCAATGTTTCACTCAAATGAGTCTCCCCCAATTTCTCCTCTATCACTTGGTGAAGATACTTCCCATTATACTTCGGTCCTATTAGAGATTTCAATGTCTTCATTATTGATCCAAACAGTATCATCCTGTGAAATTGTGTAATTAAAGGTGTCAGTCCTAAGAATTAAAATACATAACATTATTATTAATTAGTACCTAAACAAAAATTAAAAAAAAAATTATTACCTTTTCTGTGGGAATATTTTAGGACCATGTTCAAGATAAAAGGGCTTTATGTCTTTAGCAGCAAACAGAGGACGTTTGTCTTTGTTTGGAGCTGTTAGCATAGCCGTGACAAGACCACCTGTGCTTGTTCCTCCAATTATATCGAAGTAATCTGCGAGTCTTGCATCCTCACCATCCAATTCCTATATTAATCAAAATTTAAACTCGTTAAATATTATAAACTCAAAGTACTTAGCATAAAAAATTAAAGCTACTTGATTAATTAACATATGTATTACGTACTTGGTAATGACAAAAAAAAAATGATTGTTCACCTACTTAATTTCTATATAGCGGTAGTGCAAAAGAAATTTTCATTATCGAGTCAAATAAAAAATAATTAAAGTTAATTAATCGTTCATAATATGTGAGATTAATAACCAAAAAAAGTAAAATAAAACAGTCAACTAATAGAGGTAAAATTCGTTATTCTGTAAGTGAATAATCATACAATAATAATATAAATTGTAACAGTGTAAATCACTCACTTCGTCTGATCAATTTATGTGATAATATTTAATTATATACGAAATTAAGATGGAAAGAAAGATTTTTGATTTAAAATATATCATCATAAACATTTAAGTGATTGTAAAATAATCATGTTAATTAAGAGTAAATTAATAGAAAGTTTAAAATTAAATTATTTTTAAAATATAAAAAAATGTCTTTTTTTTTAAAATACGTTAAAAAGAAAAGTGTGTTGTTATCTTGCAAAATTAGTTTCACCTGAAGTTGAGATTCAAGATACTCAAGAATAGTTGCAGGAATAATTCCCCTAATGCCCCCTCCATCGATGCTCAAAATTGTTATGAGTTTACCATAAGTTGGAGGCTGCAGCTTGAATGAACCACCTGATGACATTAATCCCCTCAACATTTTCACTATACTTTTAATTTGATGAATATATATATTTAAGACTTAATAAGATGGAAATAAGAAATTAAATAATATTGCTCAGAGTTTATGAAACAAGTAAATTTCAGAACAATGCTTAAAACTTTTTATTGATGTATAACTAGCAAATGCCCAAATCATCTATTTATAGTCCTCAATACCTATTAAGTTTCCTTCTTCAACTTGCAATCCTCAATAAAATTTTCTATTTACCCAAAAAAAAAAAACTAAGAGTGATGACCACGAATATATGTACTTAGAACCATTCAAAGCGACCTATATATAATTAAGGGCTGGTGCTAAAAACGTTCACGTTACAAGAAAATATTTGAGACTCATATTAATTAGTATATTATATTATAAGAATATATAGTTTATCAATATCATTACTCTATAGCAAATTTTGACTTGTGCTATGGAACTATACTTTTCTTACAAGATTTAAACTTCTATATAATAAATATAAGTAGTAACGAAGAATAAGACAAGCGACTTGATATAACATTATTAATAAAAAAGTTAGAATACATCGATCCTCATGACAAGCAATTTATATCTATTGACAAGCAAATGCCATAATATATAATGCTCATTATCATTTTATTCTTCAATATCATTAATAGGTTGAAGGGAAACTTTGATTATTTATTCTATTTTAATTTGAATTAATAAAACTTAATGTAGTTGTAGAATAATGCTGTAACTAGAAGGGGCACAAAGTAAATTAACTCTTGACATTTATTTAGGAAAACGAGGTCAAGTCTACAAGCTTCATTTATTAAGAGGTAGCAGAAAAGTATACATATAAATACGCGTTTAATATGATTAATTTTAAACATATGTAGCTTTCATGTTAATTCTTAGCTAGTATATCTTTTCTTCAAAATGAAAAATGAAATCTCTATAAATAAACTTTGAAAAAAGAAATGTCTAGTCTCATTTTAGGTGTATAAGATATTAAATTGAGAAGAATTCGTCTTTCTAACGACATATATTCAACTCAATTCATTCATTTATATTATTTAGTTAAGATTTATGTCAAGTAGTGTCACGAGCCATGTAATTAGTTTACATTTTTTTTTATTAAATATGTATAAATTGATAATAAACAAAAAGAAAAGAGATGTATTTTTTTAGGCGAACTAAAAACAATAGAAAGCAAATCGAATGAGTCTTTTAAAAAATTATAGTGATACTGCTTATTATAATAACAATTTATTAATTTATTCACTTTTTTAAATATTGACCTTGGTTATAAAATTTTTTAAATATGCTAATGAGTGAGATAAATATATAAAATCTCATGAAATTAAAGCTGGTGGAGGGAAAAACAACAGAGGACCAAATCATAAGGAAACACAAAGACATCAGAAATCAATCTTAGACTTTTACATTTATTTTTTATAATAGTTAAAAAAAGCAAGAATATATTAAATACTATATTATTTATTCCACTTATTGTTGATTAGAAGATGATTTAGGTGCAAAATTGCACGCTTGGAGACTGTTGATTTTTAAAATTAAAAATTATAAAATCAACAATTAACAATTTACTTAGTATAATCTTATAAGTAATGTCTGGAAAAAAAAAAAAGAATATATGTATATCAATTTTACTTCTATCTTTGTGGAGTAAAGAGACTACTTTTGAAAGACCATTGGCTCAAAGATAACGTAATAAAAATAAAATTTACTTATAAAAAAGTAACAACAACAAAATAATAAAATAAACAACACACATAAAACAACATTAAAAAAATTATAAATCATCGGCTAAAAATAAATAAAGTTCTTCGACCCTACAACATTAATTTCGTGTATGTATCCTGTAACTTGAAGCAATATTTTAAAATCACGATACTGTAACTTTCATATTAATTCTTAGCTAGTAGATATGAATTACATATATTTTTCTTTACAAAATAAAAGCTCTATAATTAAGGATATATATATATATATATATATATATATATATATATATATCGGTTGCACTACTTATTATCAATTATAGTGACACTGCTTATTATTATTTATTTATTTTAAAATAAGATATCATTAAATTTGTAATGGAGATTTAAGGACACATGTATTAAATTGATTGAGATAGTAAAAAAACTAGTCAAAGTAAATAAAATAATAACAAATCAAATGATTTGAGTAAATGTTGAAATAGTATAGTTTAATTAGCTTGAATTCGTATATGTCCTCAATGAAGATGATTTCAAATAAAATTGACTCCTTGATGATAACATAAAAGATACATTAAATAAAATATATTTCTAGTAGCGTGAAAATGAAAGTGTCGTTCAAGAATGGGTGATCTTCAATATGAAGGTCAATTTCTTTTACAGGAATAAATTATCAGGATTGAATTTAATGATCGAGAATCATTTCCCCTTAATATATATTCCTATATATACCAATAAAATCACAACATTGGGGGCACCCTTTATTATTAATTATAGTGACACTGCTTATTATTATTTATGCTAAAATAAAGTCTAATTTAATTTATAATGGAGATCTAAAGACACATATATTGAATTGATTGAAAAAGAGACGAGTCAAAATAAATAAAATAAGAATAAGTCAAATGCAATTTGAGTAAATGTTGAAACAGTGTAGCCTAATTAGCCTAAATTCAATTATGTCATTAATGAAGATTGATTTCGAACTAACTTCTCGATGATAACACAATAATCTCTTTTAGAAGAAATATTAAATAAAATATATTGCTATAGCAGCCTGTGAATGGAAGTATTATTCAAGAACATGTGTTCTTCAATAAGAATGTCAATTCCTTTTGCCAGGATGAATTATCAGGACTTACTAACCGAGAATCATTTCCTCTTAATACGTATTCCTATATATAAGTAAAATGACAACATTGGGGGCACCCTTATTATTAATTATAGTGACACTAATTATTGTTAACTCTAAAATAAAGTATAATTGAATTTGTAATGGATATCTAAATACATGTAAATTGAATTGACAGAAATAGTAAAGAAATGAGTTAAAGTAAATAAAATAAGAACAAATCAAATGCAATTTGAGTAAATGTTGAAATAGCGTAGCCTATTAGCCTGAATTTGGATATGTCCTTGACGAAGATGATCCGGGATAACTCCTTGATGATAACACAGTATAATCTCTTTTAAAAGAAATATTAAATAAAGTATATTGCTACTAGTGTGTGAATGAAAGTATTATTGTATTCAAGAATGGGTGTTCTTCAATATGAAGGTCAACTTCTTTTACAAGGGTGAATTATCAGGATTTAATGATTTAGAATCATTCTCTCTTAATATATATTTAATAAGAAATAAATAATATTTAATTATAAGAGATTAATGGATGATGCAATCTTCAAAACAGATTTGTACTCCTGATCTTATTTGATTTTTCTTTAGACGTTACATTATGATCTAGTTTATTCCTTCAAAGTGAAATATAATCATTTTCTTTAAAAACTTTACTATAGCATGTTTATCTTTTTACATGTCCCTTTCTAATTCGACCACACGTTACACCATTTTTATCCTATATATTATTATAATATGAAATTTATTAATTTCTCCACTTCTCTAGCTATTGACCTCACTTATAATTTTTTTTTTTAGATACGCTACTGGATGAGATAAATATATAAACTTTCATAAAACTAAAGCTGAAACAACAGAGGACCAAATCTTGTGGAAGGGAGGGGGGCTGATGCATCTGAAGTACATAACAAGCAAGAATATATTAAATCCTATATTTTATATTCCACTTTGTTAATTTTAATAATCAAAATTTTTATATACAATAACGTATCATTATAATTTCATAAATAAATCAATAGAAAATAGGATGTATACAGATTTTATTTCTATTTTTGTAAATAGAAAATTTATTTTTAATAAACTCTCGGCTTAAAATAAATGTAATCAAAATAAAATCATAAAAAGGAAAATAACAAAAGTGGAATAATAAGATAAGCAATGCAAATAAAATAACATATATAAAATTATAAAATCGTTGGTCAAAAATCAAGAATGTTCTTCAATATTCAACATTCATTTCGTGTGTGTATCCTTTAAGTTGAAGTAATATTTATATTTTTTTAAAATTAAAATATGATCACGATGGATGTGATCCACGATACTGTAACTTCTTATTCAAGCAAATCGATGTTTCTTATTAGAATTTAAATTAATATTTGGCGTTGTATTTTGATCGCAATATTTTTTTGTTGAAATGAATTTTTTTAACAATTAATGCTCTGTAAATTTGTCTATGTATAATGTCTCGTGTTCTTTTTTTAAAACATGAATATATAAAATAGACTGTTGAAGAATTAAAAAAGTTTTACCTCGGTGGTTAATGAGATGGGTCATCTCTTATATAAACTTGGGCAATCCTAGATCTTTTTTTTTTGTCAAAAAATAAAACTAAAGGTACAAGATTTCATAAATAAGCCAAAGGCAAATTGAGGGGGCTAAACTTAAGAGTTATTTTAACTTAAAAACACTTAAATAAGTCAACACAAACGGGCTCTAAGCCTGGCCTCTGAAATACAAAAATAGGTTCCTCATCCTTACACTTTACCTCAAGATAATTCTTCTCTCATAAACTAACTTTTGGGCTTAAAATTCATTTCTTTACACGAATATATTTTCTTTGTATATAATAGATGAGAACCAAGAGTTGAACCCATAAAATACTTTATTTTAAAATAACAAAAATAATATTTTAATGTGTGCTTGAAAATATATCAAAAAGTGTTTTAGTGAAATAGTACTAAATTTTATTAATAATAATAATTAACTTTTCATTAAAATGAGAAATGCTAAGTTAAAAGTTGAGATAAGGTTTTAAAGAAAATTGAATCTAATGAATACGTGAAGGAAGTCATTTTTTCTATTCTAATGAAAAATGTTTTCCAAGAAAGGGAAATTAATCACAAAAGCTTTCTTATGAAAGATATTTTTTGATACGTACGACCAAATATGCGTAAAGATAATCTGTTTCAGAAACCGCAGATATTTGTGGCAATTCGTATTGGTTGCCGCAAAATATTAAGCTTTTGGTAATTACTGTGATAGTTGTAACACAAAATAATATATTAGTGGCAACTAAAATTGAATTGCCACATGCACATTTGACCCGAAAGTTTTATACCCATAAATAAACGTGATTAACATGATTTTTAGTATTGAAGTTTTAACCCAAAAGACGATTTTTAACCTAATTTATATATTTATACGAAATAATTATCGCTCTAAATATTTTGGCTAATTAATTTATAAAATATGTATATAATATATATATATATTGATTATATTAATAAATTAATTGGCCAAATAATACATTTGAGAAAGAAGCCCTATAATATATCAATGTATTTCAAATGGACTTTAACTAGATCATTAGAGGTGACAAATAGGCGGTTTGGGTTGAATTTAGACGTGTTAAAATAGGTTATATTAATAAGAAAAAATTATACAACATAACACATTACGAAAGTATTTATATATAATGGCCACAGTTTCAAAAAATTACATATATAATTTTATTTCATTTAATGTGCCATATATTTATACGGTGTATTAAAATTTTTTTTTTACCCTCTCTCCTCTTACATTGCCATAATTCTCTCCAATAACGGCTAAACCCCTTTTCATTCTTATCCCTCACCCAATGTTTATCAATTAACCCAGATTTGTCGCGTGTTTCTTCAACATCTTTGCACAATTTTAGCGATTTTTCTAGTAGTAGACAGAATCCATGTAAATCAAGTAATGTTCATTTATAAGTTTAATTTTTTTTAATTTAAGATATGTATTTTTTGTATGTAGACAAAATCTCCAATCAAGTAATTTCTCAAAGTTTTTCTTAATCAAATCTGCTTGACTTTTGGAGTTTCAAATAAATTATATAATCCTTTTAATTGTGGTAAATGATTTTTTCTGTTTTTGAAAGTCATATCAATGTATTTTTTTAGTTATGTATACTATGTATTTCAACTCACTCATATGTGTGTATTTAATTTTTAGGACTTCTCTTTATAATCATCAAAACTTCTTCAATGGCTGAAAATACACCATCTAAACGTGTAACAAGAGGTATATGTTCAAACATTGAATTTCATGGACATAATCACACTATTCTAATTTACAGATGTATTAGCATACATATAGATACATATGTTTGTATTGATATATATTCACTAATCCCCAAATATTTCAATAACAGAGATATACATCAGTACTCTTTGATACAATTAAATACACAATCCCTTTTGTATTTTAAAAAATTTAATAATTTAATATATATGTAGTTATAATTCTGATACAAAGTATTTATATTTGAATATTCAAAAGATTGGAAAGTATATGAATTTTTGTATTTGTATGCCTATTTCTAATCTGTCATATGCATATACTAACATTTTTCTCAATTATGCATTTCAAGCCATTGATTCTTTTTCTTATATTTATTATTATACAATATACGTTGTTGAAGGAGATATATGACAATTTTAAGGTTTTCTGTATAAAGTATGTAATGTAAAATTTGAATTTCATATACTTTTAGAATTCTATTAATTAAGGAATGTGTTAATGATAATGAATGACGTGAATAATGGTAACTGCTAACTTAAGGATACAAAATTCCTACACAATCACTCAACTATCAACATATTTGTATATGTATTTGACGTGTTTTACATAACAGAAATACATCACATGACACATAAAATATTGTCATTTTATGTAAATAATGAAACTGTTGCTACTTCAGCCTATTTTTGGCCTAAATGTTGCCATTTCTGTAATTTTCTCTATTAATAAATGGATCATCGCCCAACTCTGTCCAAAATTATTTGGGCTAAGATAGGTTGGGTCAAGATAGGCTAAATAATGAGTAATAATCCAACCCTCCAATTTGATCTAAATTCTCTTCTCTATTTTTAAAGATAATAATAAATATTCTCAAACAAATATTCCTAAAAAGTCTTCATACAATATCATATATAGTAAAAAAAATTTAAATTATACACATTGACAATATGATGTTTATTAGAATTTTGGAACTTTGATATTTTTTTTTTCAACTTTCAATGTACAAAAGTAGGTAGTAGCACATCATTAGTCATTTTTTGAAAAAAAAATGACTTTAGATTATCTAAATATAAGTACGAATTTGCTGAGTTTTACATTTTTAAAATTTAATTTTTTTGAATAAAGTAAAATACTTTCTACTTAAAATAGGGGTAATAATGATACATTCAATTTTAGATAAAAGAAGTAAAATACTTTACTCATCTCAAAACATTGATACTACCACAGGTTTATACATGAGGCTTGTTAAGAAAATTATATAATTTTTCTTTTACCTATATAAATATATCTTTACTACAAAAATCTGAAGCAAGCTTTTTTTCTAATATAGATAGGGTGAGTTTGGGCTAGCTAATAGGTTGAACTTGGGCTAGCATATTTCATGGGTGAAGATGAATTATGCCCAAACAAACCCGTCTAAAAATTATTATACGCTCAACCCATAAAATGTAGGATGGATTGAACGGATCTAATAGGTTTGGGTCAAATTTGCCATCCCTATAGACAATATATACCAATCTACGGAGCATCTACGGAGCATTTCTTACACATATCATATATATAAATGATAATGAATACACTTTTATACTAGTACTCCAAAATGAATAAACTGTATTTCATAAAGTACTATCCTATACCTAATATTCCCTCCAAAATAGAAAATTTCATCGGGAATATAGTTAAGAAATTTACATTGATAATATATATAACTTAAACTCAATTTCTATATATATAAGATTTTTTTTGATGACTACATTACGTGGAGATTTTCTTGATAAGTGACGACCTTGACTCACGAAGTTTTCTTTCATTGACCAATAATGTTGCAAACCTACCACAAAATGAAACATTTTAACGAGTTAACTTATGACATAATAATTTATAACTTCTACTAATTAACTACTTAGATAATATAATTTATCTCAGAATTAATAATTAAGTTGGAGGTTGAATTTGAGATGTTTTTTCTCTCCATTTCTGATAGATCTAATTAAAAAGAAATTAACAAAACTGATTCTGAATGAATAATATAAACGGAGAGGAGTATGAAAGAAAAATTAACCTGAAGTTGCGATTCAAGAATAGTGAGAATGGTAGCTGGAATAATTCCTCGAATGCCACCTCCATCAATACTAAGTACAGTTATCAAATCTCCATAAGTTGGAGGTTGGATTTGAGATGTTTTTCTCTCCATTTCTGATAGATTTAATTAAAAAAAAAATTAACAAAACTGATTCTGAATGAATAATATAAACAGAGATGAGTATGAAAAAAAATTGACCTGAAGTTAGGATTCAAGAACAGTGAGAATGGTAGCTGGAATAATTCCTCGAATGCCACCTCCATCAATACTAATACAGTTATCAAATCTCCATAAGTTGGAGGTTGGATTTGAGATGTTTTGCTCTCCATTTCTGATAGATTTAATTAAAAAAAAATTAACAAAACTGATTCTGAATGAATAATATAAATGAAAAGGTGTATGAAAGAAAAATTGGCCTGAAGTTGGGATTCAAAAACAGTGAGAATGGTAGCTAAAATAATTCCTCGAATGCCACCTCCGTCAATACTAAGTACAATTATCAAATCTCCATAAGTTGAAGGTTGAATTTGAGATGTTTTTCTCTCCATTTCTAATTTGCTTAATCAAAAGAGGTTATTGAAAAATGCTTCTAAATCAATAATCTTATGAACTAGTTTATTAAACTAGCTAGTTTATGATACAACATATTTATAGAGAGATATCACCTTGATGACTTGAAGAGTCAAAGTCTTTTTTTATTTTTAAAATTGGGGGCAGGGGAAGGGGGAAACGGGGAAAGAGATTACAAAGATAAGAAATCGAATTCTGACTAGCTAGGTGAAAATTCAAATAACCAACCAACTGAATTATTAAGATTTTTCGAGCAAAAAAAGGGAATGTCCTATCACGCCCCACCTTAGGAGGCATGACTGACACCTAATGCCATACTAGAATATGGGATGACCTGGCTGTGCATAGGCACCTCTGGTGCCTACTAGCTACTCAAAATCAAGAAAACAAATTGTTTTATCTCGGTATAAACACAACCTCGGGCCAACAAGGCTAGCAACACCTGTAAAAGAAAACAGCTAACTCAGCCAACATAACATCAATAGGGATCCTATGCGGACCGACAAGACCACCATGTTGTCCAGTTATAACGGAAAAGAAAGTAAGCTGCTATACTAGGCCCCACATGGCCAATGCATAAAATATGACATATATGGGCCCTACATGGCCCATAACAACGAACTAACTAAAGACTGTAGTCTACAAGCCTCTAGGAGTGAAAATATTGGTGGGGATAGGGCCCCGGCCTATCCAAATGCTATACAAATGAAAGACAAATAAACCTCTATCGCTTGGAAACTCCGAATAAAAGGAGCTGGCCAATTTGCTGACTCTGAATAGCTGATAGGAGATCCTGAAACCTGTCTGTCTAAACCTGTAGGTAAGTATGCAGCCCCCTATAGTTGGGCGTCAGTACAATACATACTAAATATGTAAGACGATAAATAAGACTGAATAGAAGTTGATAAAGAAATGGAAGTAAATAACAAGAAGGGGCAGAAATTAACCTATAAGCTTTCTTATCCTTAACCTGCAACTAACAAAGCACTACACGTATATTAACTAATACTATACAACCATATACTCATAAGCTATAACTAGTAGGCAAGAATACAAACAAGAACCTAACCTGGCCCCTATAAGCGTGGAAGGTACAAACAACACAAAAATAACCTACCGGGGCACCCATAAGCCCTGAAAAGTACACTTCAATCTATATACCCTTATCTAGGTTCCTATAATTCTACTGGTGCTATAGCTAACCTACCTGGCTTCTAGGTCCGCATCTGAGCCCGTTGGACCCCTATAACTGTGTCTAAGCCCGGTGGGCTCCTGTAACTGCACCCTGGACACCAGGTTCGACGAGGGTCAGTGATGCCGATACGACTTGAATATAAAAGTCCATCCATGGAATTGATTGTAATATGACCCTTGGGCCTCAACATAGTGACAACGTATATCTCCTTGGAGCGATCAATAACTTCGTAGGCGATGCGATCAATATCCCTATAAGCGATGACAGTAATCCTGAAGTTGGTCAACGGAACGCTATCCTAGGTGGGGTTAATCCCAACTAATATATTACACTTTAATATCAAACTAGCCACTCAAAAGGCATATCTGGCTCTTAAGGCCTAACGCGACCGCTGTTTGCCCCTAGGATAGTATGTATAACTACTAACAGGAAAACACCGTGCGCCCATATCTGATTAGAGGATCCTTATAATGATCATAATCTCTAACGATTTGGACCGAATAAAGCGAGATATAGAGTGGCCTAATGATACTCTGAATGTCATTCTAGGACAGTGGTAGCTCATAAGTAGGAGTGGGCATAAATTTCGAAAAATCAAAAACTCGAACCGAACCGAACCGAACTAATTCGGTTTTTCGATTTTTTGGTTCGGTTTCAATTCTTTTTAAAAAAAATTTTTGTTATTCGGTTCGGTTTTTGATTTTATAGTTTTGGAATTTCGATTTTTCGATTTAACCAAAATTTTATATTTTTTTAAAAAGAAAAATAAAAAATAAAAATTATAACTTAATTTCAAAAAAATAAAAATACTACACCCAATCCAATCTCAAAGCCTAGTTAGAGAATTATTTCACACATTTACTTAAGTTTTTTAAAAATAACAAGTTTTATAATAGTTTTAGCATGTTAAGAAAATTCTTACGATTAGTAATATGTTTTGAAAGAAAGATGAAATATATAATATTTATTTAACAAAAAATTAGGGACCATAGATTATTGAAATCCTTAAAGACCCTTAATTTTTTGTTGGGTCAGTTATAAGGATATTATAATGCTATGTACGTACTACTAAATATAAATCAACTGATCCCACTAAGAATCTGTAAATAAAAATTTAAAAAATTACCAAATTATTATTATTATTACTTTAAATTAAGCTTAATTGAATTAAATATAGAATTTAAAACTTCAAATAATTTATTTTAAATTTAAAAAGATAAAATAACTCATTTATTAATTAAAAAAAGTAGCTCATTTTGTAAGCAAAAAAATAGCCCATTAATTAGGCCCATAACCGAAAAAACTGAATTAAAAAAATTGAACAGAATTTGAAAAAAACCGAATCAAACCGAACTAATCTGGTTTGGTTTTTGGTACATAAAATAGAAAATCGAAAATCAAAAAAACCGAACCGAAATTTTAAAAAATCAAACCAAAAACCGAATGTCCACCCCTGCTCATAAGCGAACCGTAATGTCGCGAATGGTCACCTGTCTAATTCCTTTACTTAGGACAACTGTAGGGCTGCCACTTAATCGGACATGCTCCTAAGCAGTCAGCCCCTAACCTTCCCCAAACGGTTTGCTATAGTTCCTAGCCTGAAGGTAATATTGTACTACTATGGTTCTAGTCCGTTGGACACTAACTTGGTCTATTTAGATTTTATATAACTTCTCTAGGAGATCCCTAATCTCGTAGGTAGGTTTACTTGGTCCTAGCCACACGCGATGACTTGTATCTGAGTATATATAAGAGCGGTTTAGGGCGTTGGCCTTGCATTTCACTACTGATAAGATCCCCTCCTTAGGGTATTCACCGGTCTATTTGACTCGTATGACTAGAGTGACCTCTTGGATTACCGGTATGTATGGCACTAAGTCTACTACAACTAAAAATTACTAGCAGTGACTAACTATATAATAGGTCGTCACCTTTTCCACCTGCAACCTTGGTGCTGCTGACTTTAAGGTAGGACTATTTTATTCAAATTCTGGCCCTGGAGGCACTAAGATACACCAACGGCCTCTGGGCGGCGTCACTGTCTATCCAAGTGTCAAACTGCAAGTTATATCACCCGTCTATGCCCTTTGCTATCCAATTTACTGAAACAGGTCCAACAGCTAACCTTAAGTTTCTAAGGCCTTGGCATGGAAACAACCTGTCAGAATCCTACTATAGAGTGAATTGAAGGACAAAGGACTTATTATAACGCTTCTAGTGTTGCTCTTTCCCTACGAGGGATACTATAATCTATTCTCCATATGTTTTCTAATAGCTAACCACAACATATATAAGTATTATCTACAAGAAGCAGCTAATAAAACACAGGGGATATCTGAATACAAGTAATATAACTAAAAATTCTGAATAGTATGAGATAACTGAATCTGTAAGAACTGAAGGGATATCTGAAATCAATCACATAACTGTCAAAACTGAAATAAGAAGGAGTAGATAACTGTCTGATAGTGTAGATCGTACCTGTTCTTAATCATACTGAAGGGAGTAGGAATCATATCTGGAGACGTATCATTCTACTACTAATCTGCCCGTATCTACTGTAATATAACGTAACATACATAACATAACATGGCATACACAACCTTACCCGGCCCCCATAAGCCGGGAGGTACAATCAACACAGAATCTATACCCCTACCCCGGTCAACCCATCTCCTACACTGGCTGTAAGCATCCTGCCGATCCCCTGGGTATGCACTTGGGCTCGCTGAGCCCCTGACTATAACTGCATCTGAGTCCGGAGGACTCCTGAATCTGCACCCGGGCGTATCCGCTCGACTGGGGTGTGTAAGGGCCGATCAAGGCACAAGTATGGGGAAAACTGGCATCCCATCTTCGTCCCCTGGCGGGACGGCATGCCACTCCGTAGAGTGACGTATCCTCGTCCTCTGGCGGACGAGTCGATACAGCTATTAACCCTGGGCGGTCATGGATGCTAGGTGATCCAACCCCAAACAATACAATGGTCTCAACTGGTAATACTATCTGAGTATCTCGTATGCTGAGGCTAATAGGGGTAAAGTATCACCTATATTACATGCTGGCTAATAGTAGTAATCTGTACGTATTTAATACGTGCTGAGGCAGGTAAAGATGTATAAATATGAACATAGTCTCCTGCCGGGCTGTACTGAGCAAATGCTATAAGGTAATGTTTCTGCTGAAGATTCTGCTATTTACTCAGTCTCTGTATACACTATATGCTGGACTAATGATAGAAATAAGTACATACTTAATACATGCTGAGGCTAGAAGTACTATATATGTATGTACGAATATAATCTTTCTGCTAGACTACGCTGTATACTAACTTTCTATAGTAACAGGATTTACTAATCCTGACATGCTTTCTGAACTTCATTTTAGTCTGCTATTCTATTTCTGAAGTGCTTTACGGGTATTGCATTACTATACAGGGTTTCAACTGAATACAACCATATCTCAACATGGCATATCATAATACATACTGAGTATACTGGGCAATCTCTAACACTTGCGTTAAAATCTATATCAACATTCATAATAGCGCAATACTCGACTTCTGAACATTCTACTGGTCCGTAATTTATTACGCCATACTGATATTACTTAACTTGCCGAAGGAAACTAGCTTTACATACCTTATCTTCGACTATTCGTCCGTCGGACGAGACTTGGCCGGTACTTCAACTATTTTCTCCCAACTGCATTCATAAATACGTCAATCAATACTAAATACAACATTATTGTAAAGAGCGACGTTACTTTCGATTTAATTTATAGCCTAAACTTAGGCTTATCGAAAGACGGTCAAAAACTCGCTATTTTCCAGCGGCCCAGAAGGGAGAATTATTCACTTCTCAACTAGGAACACATAGACATTAATTTAGAGCAATTCTACTTACTTTAGTTCGGCGGCTCGCCGATTCGTCGGCCGTTTTTCGCAAAACTAACTCCGTAGAAATGCTCTCTGCTGCTAAATACTCTGGTATCTGGGATTAATTTGAGTTTGGGCAGCGTTTGGCAGCGTAATCGGACGAAAATATTTAATTTTTCCTTCGTTTCTCTCTGTTTGCTGCGTTCTGGAAATTTGGTAAGTGAGGGAAATGATTTTTAACCCGAAGTGGGGGCTTTATATACTTGGGCCTGGACAAGGACAACGTGACACGGAGCCATCGTGGAGGCCTCCCCTCCGTGACACGCTGCCATCGCGGAGGGGCTCTGCCTCGGCTCCTCCCGCGATGGTTCGACAGGTTTCTCGTCTGATCTTTTCCCGGGCCTTTCCCTAGCACGTATGGCTTTCAAATATGCTTAACCAACGTGCGAATAGGTCATCTAAGTGCCGGGAATTCTATGGGGTATAACATTCTTCCCCCCTTAGGAACATTCGTCCCCGAATGTATACTGCTGTCTAGAGAGCTGTTCACTCTAGTTTCTGGGAAAATTTTGGCAGAGTTTCCCCTGTAATATGGACTATCGCAACGCCCTGAAACGCAGGAAAGTCCAACACAGGCACTGCACACAATATTCTACAATCCACTGGACAATTGAATACCACTTCTTTCTTTATCATTTACAACATACATATCATAAAGTACTGTATAAGCAATGATACGGACATACCTGTCGTCTGACTAGGCCTGAAATAAGTGAGGATATCTGATTTTCATGTCTTCTTCAGCCTCCCACGTCATTTCTTCCCGATTTCTGTTACGCCACAATACCTTGACAGATGCAACATCTTTAGTTCTCAGCCTGCGAATCTGTCTGTCTAAGATGGGTACGGGAACCTTTTCATAGGCTAACTCTTCTGTGACCTGAACATCCTGGACTGGAACTACTGTAGAAGGGTCCCCTACGAACTTTCTTAACATGGAAACGTGGAATACTGGGTGAACCGACGCTAACTCTGGAGGCAAGTTCAACTCGTATGCCACGCGGCCTATTCTTCGCCGAACCTGATACGGCCCAATGAATCTTGGGCTAAGCTTGCCCTTCTTGCCAAACCTCATTACCCCTTTCATCGGGGACACTTTCAGATATACCCAATCGTTTACCGAAAATTTTAGATTTCTGCGCCGCCTATCTGCGTATGATTTCTGGCGGCTCTGTGTGATCAGTAAACGTTCCCGAATAAGCTTTATCTTTTCTTCGGACTGCCGAATAATGTCTGGGCCAACTAATGCTGATTCTCCTATCTCAAACCAGCCCACCGGCGATCTACATTTTCGCCCATACAATGCCTCGAAAGGCGCCATCTGAATAGCTGAATGGTAGCTGTTATTATAAGCAAATTCAATTAACGAAAGATGTTCATCCCAGCTACCCCCAAAATCTAACACACACGCTCGTAACATATCTTCGAGCGTCTGAATTGTACGTTCGGCCTGCCCATCTGTTTGAGGATGAAATGCTGTGCTCAGATTAATCTGCGTCCCCAGACATTTCTGAAACGATTGCCAAAATCTAGCTGTGAACTGTGCTCCCCTGTCTGAAATGATAGATACCGGCACGCCATGCAATCTAACTATTTCTCTGATATACAATTCGGCATAATCCTCAGCTGAGAAGGTAGCCCTTACTGGCAGGAAATGAGCTGATTTTGTCAGGCTGTCCACTATTACCCAAATGGAATAATTTCTGCGTCTAGTACGGGGTAACCCTGTTACAAAATCCATGTTTATTGTTTCCCATTTCCACGTAGGTATTATTATCTCCTGAGTCAAACCACCCGGTTTCTGGTGCTCTGCTTTCACCTGCTGACAATTAGCACACCTAGATACAAATTCAGCTATCTCAGTTTTCATACCTGGCCACCAGTAGATGTCTCTGATGTCGTGGTACATTTTCGTCGCCCCTGGGTGAAGGGAATAGCGAGCGTAGTGTACCTCATGCATGATCTGCCCACGAAGTCCTGCGACATTCGGGACACAAAGGCGGTCCTTACAATGTAGCACACCATCCTCGATTATCTGAAAATCTGGCTCCTTACCTTTCTGAACTCTATCTCTGAGCTGGACTAAATCGGGATCCTCATACTGCCGTTCTTTTACCTCTGTAACTAACGATGACACTGCAGAATTCTGAATTACTGGTCCATTATTTTCTGTTTCTATTACTCGAACGGCTAGGCCAGCTAACTGATGAATTTCTTTAGTTAATTTCTGTTTCTCAGGTCGCAAATATGCCAAACTTCCCATTGACTTTCGACTCAGAGCGTCTGCTACAACATTAGCTTTTCCGGGGTGGTACAAAATATTCACATCATAGTCTTTCAACAACTCTAACCAGCGGCGTTGCCGCAGATTCAACTCCCTCTGGGTGAAAATGTACTGTAAACTCTTATGATCTGTATAAATGTCAACATGGACGCCATACAGATAATGCCTCCACATCTTCAAGGCATGAATTACTGCGGCCAACTCTAAGTCATGGGTGGGGTAATTCCTTTCATGCTTTTTCAGCTGCCTGGAAGCATATGCAATTACTCTACCATGCTGCATCAATACACAGCCCAATCCGACACCTGACGCGTCGCAATAGACTGAATAACCTTCTGTGCCTTCCGGCAGTGCTAATACGGGAGCGGAGGTCAATCTATCTTTCAGTTCCTGGAAACTCTGCTCACATGCCTCCGTCCACTGAAACTTTGTTGCTTTCTGTGTCAATTTTATTAAAGGTGCTGCAATAGTTGAGAATCCCTCAACGAACCTCCGATAGTATCCTGCCAACCCCAGAAAGCTACGAACTTCAGTCGGGGTGGTAGGCCTAGGCCATGACTTAACTGCTTCTATCTTCTGCTTATCTACCTGTATACCAGCGTCTGAGATAATATGCCCTAAAAAGGCCACTGAGTTAAGCCAGAATTCACACTTCGAAAACTTAGCATACAACTGGCGGTCCCTGAGAATCTGGAGCACTGTTCGCAAATGAGTACGGTGATCTGCTTCAGAGCGAGAATACACCAGAATATCATCAATGAATACTATCACGAACAAGTCCAGGAAGGGTCTGAAAATACTGTTCATCAGGTTCATAAAAACTGCTGGGGCATTTGTTAGTCCGAAGGACATAACCAGAAATTCAAAATGTCCATATCGGGTCCTGAATGCTGTCTTAGGGATGTCCCTCTCACGTACTCGGACCTGGTGATATCCGGACCGCAAGTCAATCTTAGAAAAGTATCTGGCTCCCTGTAACTGATCAAATAGGTCATCAATCCTAGGAAGCGGATACTTATTCTTTACTGTAACTTTGTTTAGCTGCCGATAGTCTATGCACATTCGGAGCGAGCCATCTTTCTTTCTCACAAACAAGACTGGCGCACCCCATGGGGAAGTACTCGGCCTGATAAAACCTTTATCTAACAAGTCTTTCAACTGCTCCTTTAATTCTCTGAGCTCTGTAGGAGCCATACGATAAGGAGGTATTGATATTGGCTGAGTGCCTGGTAGCAAATCAATAGCGAAGTCTATTTCCCTTTCTGGGGGAATACCAGGTAACTCATCAGGAAATACATCTGGGAATTCGTTCACCACTGGAACAGACTGAAGTGTCGGAGATTCTGCTTGGACATCCTGAACTCTGACAAGATGGTAAATACACCCCTTAGATATCAACTTTCTCGCCTGAAGGTAGGAAATAAACCTACCTTTTGGCGTCATGATGCTGCCCTTCCACTCCCGTACTGCTTCCCCCGGGAAGTGGAATTGGACCGTTTTGGTCCAACATTCAACATTGGCAGGGCATGGCACTAACCAGTCCATACCCATTATGGCATCGAAGTCTATCATTTCTAACTCGACCAGATCTACTGTGGTCTGACGGTCAACAATCTCTACTGTACACCCCGCGGTAGATTCGGCTAGCTGTGATAGAGTCACCGACGGGCGTAGATACCAGAAAGGGCTGCTGTAATGATTCTGGTACAATACTAAACTTCCGTGCCACAAATGGAGTAATATAGGACAAAGTAGACCCTGGATCAATTAGCACATAAGCAGAGTGTGAGCAGATAGTTAGCATACCTATCACAACATCAGGCGATGCCTCTGAATCTTGCCTCCCTGGTAGGGCATACGTGCGGCTTGGACCCGCACCCGTACTGGAGGTCCCTGATCTGCCCCGACCCCTGCCTGCTGAAACTGGGGGCCTGCGCCCAGTCGAGGATGCTGTAGCTCGTGACCCTGCTGATGTCCTATCCTGTCTATCGCGGTCCTCTCGACCTCTGGCTGGGCAATCTTTCATCAAATGGCCTTCTTGGCCACAATTATAACATGCGGTGGAGCCATATCTGCATGCTCCAGGATGACGTCGACTGCATATAGGGCAAAGTGGTAGGGTATACCTACTCTGCTCTGCCCTCCTCTGTAATGGTGAATCTGCCATCTGCGAGCCTCTACCAGTCCCTGACTGCCCCCTGCGGCTGGATCTACCCCCCTGCGACTGTGGCGGAGGCGGGGGCCTGGGCGGCCTGTCTGACATTCGGGGCCTGGGTCCTCCCCGGGCCTCTCCCTGTAATTCAACTGGCTTGTCCCGGCGACGCTGTTCCTGATTAACCCTTCTGACCTCTCGTTGCCGCTGCCTGATGCCCTTAATATTCTGAGCAAATGCCTGAATGCGAGCAATATCCATGTCCTCTCGCAGTGTAGCTGTAGTACAAATCTCAACATATTCTGGATTCAAGCCCGTAATGAAGCGATGCACTCTGGATGCCATGGTATCAACGAAGGCCGGTGCATATCGGGCTAGAGAATCAAACTGCAAAGAATATTCCCGAACACTCATGGCCCCCTGTTCTAGATGTAGGAACTGGTCTACCCGGGCCTGTCGAATCTCCCGCGGCAGATAATGATCCAGAAAGGCTCCTGAAAAGCTGGACCAGGTGGGAGGGGAAGCATCTCTCCCTCGGGACCTTTCCCAGCTTTCGTACCATAACACCGCAATATCCCATAACCGGAATGCGGCCAACTCAACTGACTCGGTAGACGTGGCATGCATAACCCTGAAGATTCTCTGCATCTGATCCAGAAAATCTTGGGGGTCCTCTGTTCGGTCCGTGCCTGTGAACTGTGGGGGATTCAGGGCTAAGAATTCTCGGACCCTCGAACTACCGGGCCCTCCTGATGATTCTGCAGCTGTAGATGGCATTGACTGACGCTGAGCAGCCATCATCTGTGCTAACAAAACTACAGCACTCCTAACCTCCTGATCAGAAGGAGTCAATATAGGGGCTGCTGAAGGTAATGTCGCCCCAGGTGACTCCTGACGTGGTGGAGACTGCTGAGGAGGCTGAGATGAAGCCTCTGTAGGGCCCTCTGATCGCCTGTCTCCAAATGAGGGGGAGGCATCCTGCTGGTGCCCTCCCCTGCTGCAATGTCTAAGCTCCGACCTGTGACGGGATGGCGCTGGTCTGACATTATCTGTAGCCAAAGAATATGGTAAGATTTTTGGAATTCAACCCTATACTGTACAGCTCTATAGCACGACTGAGTCAGAATAAAAGACAACCATCCTATCATGCCTTGCAGCCTCCTACCCATAGTATGTGGTGCACAACACATCCATGGGCAGGACTCTACTTAGCACGGCTTGCAGACTCCCTGGGATACGACCTGCTCTGATACCAAGTTTGTCACGCCCCACCTTGGGGGGTATGACTGGCACCTGGTGCCCTACTAAGACCTGACCTGCTGAACTGTTAAGCCTGGGCGCATCTGGCGCCTAGCTGGCTCTAGCTCAAATTTCTGGAAACAAAGGGCTATATAGCGGCTGTAAATACAGCCCCCGGCCCATTGGCCTATAGCCTTCTGTACCTGTATTACAGCTGACCAGAAACAAGGTAATTCAGGGAAACCTATGCGGGCCGACAAGGCCACCATGCTGTCTAGTTATCTGCAAACTCAAACATAACATACTGAAAAGCTACGTGACCGGCAAGGTCACCACTACTGGTAAACTATGGCCCCACACGGCCATTACAAAAGAAAGAAGTAGTAAAGGCAACTATACAACTGCACGGCCCCACACGACCGGCTCATCTGACCACAGGAAATATAAACAGACTGCAAGCCTCTAAGAAGGATAATAGAAATGATCGGGACAGGGCCCCGACCTACCCGTACTGTACAACAAAAGAACTGGACTACACCTCTAGAAATTCAGTCTCCGGATGACAGGAGCTGAATACTCAACCGCTGATGGGGATCACGTGGTATCGTCTGCTCGTCTATGGGTACCTGCAGGCAAGTAATGCAGCGCCCCACTGGGCGTCAGTACCGTTGGTACTGAGTATGTAAAGCAAACTGAATACAGCTGAATACAAGTAATATAACTAAAAATTCTGAATAGTATGAGATAACTGAATCTGTAAGAACTGAAGGGATATCTGAAATCAATCACATAACTGTCAAAACTGAAATAAGAAGGAGTAGATAACTGTCTGATAGTGTAGATCGTACCTGTTCTTAATCATACTGAAGGGAGTAGGAATCATATCTGGAGACGTGTCATTCTACTACTAATCTGCCCGTATCTACTGTAATATAACGTAACATACATAACATAACACGGCATACACAACCTTACCCGGCCCCCATAAGCCGGGAGGTACAATCAACACAGAATCTATACCCCTACCCCGGTCAACCCATCTCCTACACTGGCTGTAAGCATCCTGCCGATCCCCTGGGTATGCACTTGGGCTCGCTGAGCCCCTGACTATAACTGCATCTGAGTCCGGAGGACTCCTGAATCTGCACCCGGGCGTATCCGCTTGACTGGGGTGTGTAAGGGCCGATCAAGGCACAAGTATGGGGAAAACTAGCATCCCATCTTCGTCCCCTGGCGGGACGGCATGCCACTCCGTAGAGTGACGTATCCTCGTCCTCTGGCGGACGAGTCGATACAGTTATTAACCCTGGGCGGTCATGGATGCTAGGTAATCCGACCCCAAATAATACAACGGTCTCAACTGGTAATACTGTCTGGGTATCTCACATGCTGAGGCTAATAGGGATAAAGTATCATATATATTACATGCTGGGCTACTGATAGTAATCTGTACGTATTTAATACGTGCTGAGGCAGGTAAAGATGTATAAATATGAACATAGTCTCCTGCCGGGCTGTACTGAGCAAATGCTATAAGGTAATGTTTCTGCTGAAGATTCTGCTGTTTACTAAGTCTCTGTATACACTATATGCTAGACTAATGATAGAAATAAGTACATACTTAATACATGCTGAGGCTGGAAGTACTATATATGTATGTACGAATATAATCTTTCTGCTAGACTACGCTGTATACTAACTTTCTATAGTAACAGGATTTACTAATCCTGACATGCTTTCTGAACTTCATTTTAGTCTGCTATTCTATTTCTGAAGTGCTTTACGGGTATTGCATTACTATACAGGGTTTCAACTGAATACAACCATATCTCAACATGGCATATCACAATACATACTGAGTATACTGGGCAATCTCTAACACTTGCGTTAAAATCTATATCAACATTCATAATAGCGCAATACTCGACTTCTGAACATTCTACTGGTCCGTAATTTATTACGCCATACTGATATTACTTAACTTGCCGAAGGAAACTAGCTTTACATACCTTATCTTCGACTATTCGTCCGTCGGACGAGACTTGGCCGGTACTTCAACTATTTTCTCCCAACTGCATTCATAAATACGTCAATCAATACTAAATACAACATTATTGTAAAGAGCGACGTTACTTTCGATTTAATTTATAGCCTAAACTTAGGCTTATCGAAAGACGGTCAAAAACTCGCTATTTTCCAGCGGCCCAGAAGGGAGAATTATTCACTTCTCAACTAGGAACACATAGACATTAATTTAGAGCAATTCTACTTACTTTAGTTCGGCGGCTCGCCGATTCGTCGGCCGTTTTTCGCAAAACTAACTCCGTAGAAATGCTCTCTGCTGCTAAATACTCGGGTATCTGGGATTAATTTGAGTTTGGGCAGCGTTTGGCAGCGTAATCGGACGAAAATATTTAATTTTTCCTTCGTTTCTCTCTGTTTGCTGCGTTCTGGAAATTTGGTAAGTGAGGGAAATGATTTTTAACCCGAAGTGGGGGCTTTATATACTTGGGCCTGGACAAGGGCAACGTGGCACGGAGCCATCGCGGAGGCCTCCCCTCCGTGACACGCTGCCATCGCGGAGGGGCTCTGCCTCGGCTCCTCCCGCGATGGTTCGACAGGTTTCTCGTCCGATCTTTTCCCGGGCCTTTCCCTAGCACGTATGGCTTTCAAATATGCTTAACCAACGTGCGAATAGGTCATCTAAGTGCCGGGAATTCTATGGGGTATAACAGAATAGTTATTTTTAGGCATAACACATAAGTAGGCACTCAAATTTGGCCTCAACTGGCAATTAAACACATAAACTTTGACAATGCACATCTAGGCACCTCAACTTGGTTTCACTGTGTCAATTGGACGCTCCGACTTACAAGATGATCATCTAATCACCTCAACTTGGTTTCACTGTGTCATGTGCCACGTCAGGATCGTGTGCCTACAAAACATAGTGGGAACTAGTTGGAGTGCTTAATTGTCAGTTGAGACCAAGTTGATGTGCCTAGACATGTACTCATTCAAAGTTTGAATACTTAATTGCTAATTGAAACCAAGATTAAGTGTCTATTTATATATTATGATTTATTTTTAATTAAATTTTAAAAACTAGACACTGAAAACAACATAACACATTTTTAATTTTCTTGCACTCTAAATATTTAATGTTCAGCAGGCAAATGTAAAGCCGTCAGCGAAAAGTATTATATTAATACTCGTAAAGTTTGTGCTCAGCGAATGTACCATTATATCGATTCTAACAAATTTGATAACTTTATCACAAATATAATATTTATTTTAAAAATATATATTTAATATTAATAAATTATAAATTTAGGACTTGATAACTTTAAAAGGCAAGGATCTAATACTCATAAATTTCCAATTAAGAATTCGCCTCTGACGGAATGAATCACATCTATCTAACTATGGAGCACTTTCTTAGATTTGATTTCAACCTTCTGAGATTATTTGAGAGTTAATTAATATTTCTTATCGTGAAAGAAATGAGTTTAATTGAGAGTAATGGTCAAATTCAAAAGAAAAAGTTATTTCTTCAACTGAAATTTTCAAGATTATTTAATTGGTTAAATAGGAAGTTTGGCATAAGTTTACTATTCAATGTCTCAACGAAAATGGTTAGTCTGGGTCGTTACACGCAGACTCTGACTAAATTTGAATTGCGTGTTGTAAGATTTCTTAAGAGGTCTGTCCAAGTTAAAAATATTATTTATTTTAAAACTGAGGGAGTATTATCTTTCCAAGTAATAACACTAAGGATGCATTTGAACAGAGGAATAAGGAATAACTAATTGTAGAATTAATTTTTGGATGAGTTTATCCTGCATTTTATTGGAATAAATTCCTAAGATCAATTTATCCAGAGATTATAATATTATTTTTATCCCATAATTCACATCTAAATAATTAATCTTAGAATAACTTGTTCACCGACCAAACGAGACATGAGCAAAGGAAGAATATTTTTGTATAAAATGGGTCCAGTTGAGTTGTAATTTCTTTTTGACTAAATCACTGGACCCTCTCTGCTGTTTTGTATATTTGTGCAGAAACTGTGCTTTATTTTTTGCGCGAACTGAAATAGTGGGTTGAGTTTATACTCCCTTCAGTTTTGTAATTCTAACTTATTGATATAAAAGGCTCGCCACTATAAGGTGATAATTTTATTTACAAATTCATTTGTTTTTTTATTGCTGAAATATAAGTGACAAGTTCTTTTATTTTAATAAAGCCGCCTTGAAGTGACAGGGGGTTTGACATGGATCCCTACCCTGTTAATTAATGCATAATCAATGTGCACAAAAGGAGGAGGGGGGCATAAAATATAAACCTCCCTAGACAATAATTTACATAAAAATAGATGAAAAGTGGTCATTGACCTGGAATAAGATTGATCTTGGAACATCACCAAAACTAGAGTCTTATATTGGTTCACTTTTCATTGAATGTTGTCCACTAGGTCCTTTAGATTCCATGAGACTTTAATTTAGCCTAGCCTAGAACCATTTGAGCCGCCCAACAACATATATAGTGTAATGCCCCGGAAGGTCAAAATCAATATCTGGGACTTAATTCAGAAAATTTAAAAAATAGCAGAAAAGTTGTAGAACGATCAACCTGACGGGTCGTTAAGTGACCCAATGACTTGTCAGGTTAGCCGTGAGAAGAATGCCTAGATGATGAGTTAGTGATTCCCAACGGATGACCCCACAAGTTGTTGTCAGGCTGCATGACTCGTTAAGTTGCCCGTTGCCAAGCAGGAGTTTTAGAATTTGAGAAGTAGACAGTGTACTTGACGGAAGGTCACCACGAATCATCATCGACAGTAACGACTCGTCAGGTCCTTCGTTTCTAGTCCTTCCTTGCCTTCTTACTAGTGTACCTGACGGATGACACGACGAGTCGTTCCCAGTCATGACGACTCGTATGAGTATAGTATTTTCAGTGAACTTGACGAGGGGATCCAACGGCTCATTGGACCTGGTAACGAGTCGTTAGGTCACCCGTTAGGAACACCTGACAGTTTTTCACAACGAATTTCCAAGGGCTATTTAGTAATTTTCTATTCTCCAAAGCATTAAACCACGTCGTTTTGACTTTGGTTTCAGACGTTTTAGGGGGGGTAATGGGTCATTTTCCTCATTCCCCACTCAAGCACTCAGAAAAAGAGACAGTAAATTCTCTAACGAATTCTCAGAGCAAGAACTAGGGCAGTTTTCTTCTCCTTAATTTCTCAAGATTTTCGTGGGTTCTTCATCGGGTATGTGGGGTTTTAGCAAGGGGATTATTCTTCCCTTGTGTCCCCAAAATCCTCCTCAATTTCTCCTATCAGTTTTAAGCTCTGAGCTTTTGAATAAGAAGAGTATTCATGTTTATTTTTGTTGATTTCCTTAGAATGATGTTCATGTATATTGTTGATATAATTCCCATAAATTCCTTATCATATTGTCAGTTTTCATCAAAAAAGTAAGTTTAAGCCCTAATTCTTCGAGTAATGATTTTACTTGCTAAATTCCCTCTAGTGAATGAAGAATGCTCTGGGCTGAATTCCTAGAATTTCTTGCTATGCATATATGTTAGGTAAATATACCATGAATCAGAATGGCTTTAGTTTGTTGAACGAAATTCCTATAATTCTTGAAATTTCTCTATATTATGAAATTCCCGTACTGTTGGGATAAGATGAATTCTCTACTAGCTGCTAGTAATCTAGACAAGTTAAAACTAGAATCTCTCCAGAATCATATCAGTTTAGTCTCAGCCAGAATGCTAGAATCCTCAGTGTTATTCAGAAAAATTTTCAACTGATCAGTTTGACTTCAGTCTTATTTTGAGGTGTTAGTGGTACCTCTCAGTTATCAGAATCAGACTTAGATTATAGTTTTGGTCCGTTAGGCGGTCATGACATTCTTGCATATAGCTCTGACCAGCCCTTGGACCCCAGTTCAGTTACAACTTGTTTTTAGATGGTTATGACGCTTCCAGACAAGCAGCTCTGACCAGTCTAGAACCCAGTTTCAGAATTTGGTCCGATAAGACTTTCAGGGTACATGCAGTTATACGTCCCTGACTAGTCTTGGACCTCAGTTTTGAGCTATCAGCTTAGTAGTTCAGTTTAGGTTTTGTTATCCAGTGGGAGTAGAACTTAGCATCGAGCGAGTCGGGGTTCCAGTGTACCCAGGTTCTCAAAACTACGTTGCCGGCATAGGTTACAGTATTACTTGGCCTGATTGGCCCCAGATTTTTGTGATCACTTAGTTCATGCCTTTATACCCTGACAATGTATATTGGGTCCTACCCGTGGGGTGTATACATCGGACTCCATGTCTAGCTCACGTAGTTAAATCTCGGTTATAGACTCTCCCATTAGTGAGTTCAGTCCAATATCAGAATAAGTAGCTCAGTTCGGTCCAGTATCTCAGATTCAGTGTTCCAGATTTAGGCATGTCCTTGACCATTAGATAGGGTCGACTTGACCATTTTAGATTATATCAGTAGCACAGTTCAGTTTACTTGTTGGTCATGGCGTGTCATTTTCAGTTCACATTTTGCATTCAGTATGTTTCTCCCCCTTACTCAGTACATTCAAAGTACTGATGCAAGCTTTTCATACTGTATCATTTCATGATACAGCTGCAGGTTCTCAGGTCCAGTAGATAATTACTTTAGTTTCAGAGCATTCCACTTCAGCAAGATCAGAGTGTGAGTCCTCATCATTCGAGGGTCTTGCTTATTTATTTCATTTATTTATGGTTTTGTTTAGACTTAGAGTTAGCTGGGGACCTGTCCCAACAACTCCTCAGTAGATGGCTTTCAGACCAGACTTGTGTTTCAAAATTGTATTTCAGATATATTATTTCTTCTCTAACTTTCAGTCTTTACGTTTTTCCTAAACTGATAAAGCTGTTATTTATAAGTTCCGTTGTGCATGTTTACTCAGAATATTAGTGTATGATAGACCCGGGGTTGACTTGGGGTCACTTGTGGCTTCAAGTACTGTGTTACATCCAGCGTATAGGCTTGGGACGTGACATATAGAGTCATATTTGAAGATACAATCATGATATGAGTTTTCACAACACCAATTGTTATCAAAAGGGAAGCCATAACTTCTTTAAAGTTGTTAGTTTGAAATTGGATTGGTTTGGCAAAGGCCACGATCATATTATCATTTCTTTTTCTAATAATTCCACCAGCTATGGTGATTAAGTGAACCCTGCAGCAATCTAAACACAACAAGTCAAAGCTGATGAGGCTCGGCATTATAACAACACAGATCAATAGTATAACAACAATAATAATGAAAACGAGGCTTACAAGACAACACTATGTATATATGCCAATGGCCGACAAGTCCACACATGTATAGAAGTTCTATACAAAAAGAATCAACAAGGCCTACAACCACAAACAACCGAACATGATAAGTCTACAACCCTCTACGGAGTTTAACAAGATGATAAAAGATCGGGACAGGGCCCTGGCCTATCCTATATGCACACAAACCAAAAGACATCCAACAAGGTAACTCTGAACAAGTTGGAACTTACCAATAGCTAGAAACTCAACTCAGCAGCGCAGGTCACAATCTACGTGTAGGTCAACACCTGCAGTCATATATGAAACACTCTCAGGCTGGGGCATTAGTACGAAATTATACCGTAGTATGTGAGACGACAAAAAGATAAGAATTTAAATATACAAGACAACAGGAGGAAGGTCCAGAAGATTTTCGTTAGAGTAACCAACCCCAAAGTTAATGAAATATATTCCAAATTGATACCTGAGCCTATCCAAGCCACTCAACAAATCACGATTATCACCAACTCACAAATTCAGTTTACAACTAATCAAAATAATAACAATACGAGTAATATAGCAAGTGTAGGAATCAATAATAACACAAATAGTTCACATCCAACCTTGTCGGGAAACACCTCACGTTCTTATAGGTCTAACGGTAGGCACAAGTTCAAGTGCGCCGGAGTAGACATCGACAACCACACACTTGCAAGTACGATCACTAATGGACCGGATAAAACATAGACAACCGTACACTAGTCACACCATAGGCTGGAATCAATCCACACAAAATTACAAGAACCCAACAAGATCAAGCACAACACATACAAAACTCAATCGGCAAGATTTCTACAAATTTACATATAGAAACTTCGAAACAACGACCTACCAACATTATGGATCCATTACCATGATATCTAACTAATAATCAAGATGAGGAGAAGATTATCCAGCAAACCAACACGAGTCAACCTCCGGAAACGAAAAAAATGCTGCCAGAACACGTATCACACGACGTGCTCAATGATCTAAGCTTGGAAAGAGATTCGGATCATCAATTTGACTCTAAAATCACCTAGAACCCAAGTATATATGTAGAGAGACGGTTTCCCCCGTTGTATATGTTCAGGGTTATGTTTAGAATGGCTAAACCCACCATGGGATTGTATATATATAGGAGCTGCCTCCCATGCCTACCGCGACGCGGGCAGGCCAAATCCTTATCCATCCGGATTTTAATCCGTTATTCTATACCTCGCACGTAATCTCCACTCCTGGTCTTTCCTTGATGCACAACACATAATTATAAAACTAAGCTTGTAAAGAGGTATTTTTTTTTAAACATCCCACTTTCTATAAATTAGTAACATAGTGCCAAATTTATTACAGTGTTTTTTCCTATAATATTATACACAGCAAATATGTATGTATGTATATATTCACTCTTTGTTCTAAATATAGAACTACTGATTTCGATCTACCTGGAATAGAGACGTGGTTATCAAAAATGTTCTTCGATCTAGAAGTGTCAAGTTTAGGGCACAGTTATGCTCGTGTTATTGATAATTTATTTCATGTATAAATTTTATTATTTTTCCTTTTGGTATATTAATAAGCTAACAACATGAAAACCAAAACTTAAGAATAGATATTGCATGCTGACATATGCTTTTATATGTGAGAAATATATTTTATCTCTGAACTTTATCCTTATCCTTAACTTTATAAACGTGTTTCAAACAAACTTTTAGCAGAAAATAAAGAATGCTATGATTAAGACATATTAATTTTATACTAAGAATTACATAGATACTTATTAAAGAACAGATAATTTACATATATATGTATGTATACATTGAATGATGAATACACTTTTACACTAGCACATACTATAGTACCTAAAATATTCCCTCCAAAATAGGATATTTCATCAGGAATATTGCTAGGAAATTTACACAAACAATATATATTACTTAAATGTAATTTCTATAGGTAGAATTTTTTTAATAAGAGTATCAGTTTGAGATTTTCTTAATAAGTGGGGATTTTAATTTGCGAAGTCTTCTTTCATTGACCAATAATGTTGCAAACCTGTCGCAAAATAAAATATTTTCATGAGTTAAATTATGACATAACAATGTATACATAACTTATTTCTAACAACTAACAATATAATAGTAAAGACTAGCTAAAATACATTATAGAAATATATTTTAAATTATGGTTAAAAGAACAAGGGAGAACTTTTGAACCACCTTTTTGTTGTCAAATAATTGCGTAATTTTATTTCAATCTCTTTTCTCAAAGAGTCAAAACAGAAATAACAAACGCAATAAATTAAATATGAGTGAGCCAAAAATAAATAAAATGTTGGATCTGCTCGTATCGATGATATACCTCTTAAGGGCTTCCTCATTAGTGCCTCCTTTAGGAATTGGTTCTGTCAAACCTGTTTCCAAATTTACCCTTGAAATTGGCTTTTTCAATAAATTTTCCCCTATTTCTACTAGCCTCTCCATATTTTCCTTTGTAGCCACATCCACTGAGGCTTCTGTTCCTCTCAGTCCATCCTCCTGTTAATTAATTCAACAACCAAAAAGAATTATTAATAAAAAAAAATTATACTATAGAGTCGTCCATTAAAATAATAAAAAGAATTTTTAATTTTTTTTTTGGAATATTATCGTGTGATAGATATAATATATACAATTTTTAATACTTAAAAGATGATACTTACTTGGATTCGAAGGTAACTATTTTCACTATGAAGAGTTTGAAAAACAACAGAATTATGATAATCAACTATGTCAGCACTTGATTGTGTGAATACTTCAACTAGTGGTGTGGAACCTTTGTGAAATAACCAATCTACAATACCCCATTTGGCTGCCATGGATGAATTATATTTTTGTTCCCATTTTGCAGATCCTGTCCCTATTGATATTACAAGGAAACGACCATAGTCCATGGGTTTTATTGGGAAGAAATCTGAGTTGTTCTTCAGAATTTCTTTGCTTACTTCCGCTATTGCAACCAAACCCTGAATTAAAAATAATACACTAAATACTATGAATATTATTGTATCGTTAGTCAGTGCATATAAATTAAATTCTTAATAAAGTGTTTAATTAGTACCGGATTATTAGCAGCAACACCACCATCAATGAGATTATGTTCTCTAACATTGCCTTTGCCATCTTCAACTTTGAAGGAATGAGCAGGAAGATATGTTGGAGCTGCTGATGTACCGATACAAACATCTGACAATTTTGCATCATAACATGCTGATCGTTTCGTCTGCAACCAAAAATCAAGATTCAATAATAACAACAAGTGGGGCATGAAGAAGGTGAGATGTACGCAGATCTTTGGAGTAGTAAAAAGTTAGGCTATTTCTGAAAGACCTTGGTTCAAGAATCAAGATTGCATTTGGTTAAAAACTAGGTGGCCTTTTGGCCTCATAATATACTTCGAATGGGAAATATATATACCTCATAAGTGGAGAAAATGGTGGGCTGCAACTTCTTGATATCAAAAGTTGGAATAACAACATTAGTGATAGTGTTACTAAGGCGAGTATCTTTTAATTTTTCCTTGATGACTTTACGCAGGTATTTCCCATCATATTTTGGTCCTATTAGAGCTTGCACCATCTTCCCAATCTTAGCAAACAAACCCCTGCATGTTTGTACATACAACAAAATATTGGTTAGCTATATAGTAAAAATGAATTATTTAAAAAAAAAAATTGATTACACATGTATGTACCAGTTCTTTTGCGGAAAAATCTTTGGACCATGCTCCAAATAGAATGGGGTAATATCTTTCGCCTCATAAAGTGGACGATTATTTTCGTCGGGAGCCGTTAGCATGGCAGTCACGAGGCCACCGGTGCTTGTTCCGGCAATCACGTCAAAATAATCTGCAAGTCTTGCATCCTTTCCGTCCAATTCCTGCAAATTTAATACCACTAGTTTTACTTTGCATGCATGCGCACAAAAATTAAAGCCATAGAAGAGCCGCATACATTAATAAACATGTCCGTTAGCATTGTGTTATGCGACCACACCAGGTCGGTCATATGTGAGGTTTTCTGAGGAATGATACCTTTCCATTAACTGACGGATCAATATATATATATATATATATATAATGTATGTATTATACTCTCCTTCATTTTTACTTGTCCATTTTGGTCTGTGCATGCTCCTTAGCTCCATATTAATCAGATGTATAGTCTTAGGTCTTAGAAAATGATTAGGGAATAAGTAATTAATGTTTAGGGTAAAATAGAAAAAAAATAATTGTATTTACTTAATTGGTTAAAAGTGACAAGTAAAAATGAAAAAATTTTCTTGAAATAGTGGATAAGTGAAAATAAACGGATTGGAGGAAGTATAAAAGAAATTAAAATAGACCTGAAGTTGGGATTCAAGAACAGTGAGGATAGTAGCTGGAATAATTCCTCGAATGCCACCTCCATCAATACTAAGTATAGTGATCAAATCTCCATAAGTTGGAGGTTGAATTTGAGATGTTTTTCTCTCCATTTCTGATAAATTTAATAAAAGAAAGAAGTTAACAAATTAAAACTAATTCTCAATGAATAATGTATCTTTACTGTGAGAGCTAGAATATATGAATTGTGTGTATTATGAGAATATTGTTTATGATTAAAGGAAACATATTTATAGGCCTTGCTCTGGAGAGACTTGGGGACTTAATGGGTCAAACATTGGCTTATCAAATCAAGAAAGTTCCAATTAATTTTTTAAAGAAAACTCTTGGGAAACATGTAGCGATAAGAATGAATATCATTTAAACATTAAACACGCTAGAAAATTAACCAGTTTTTTTAAATTTATTTATTATATTTTAAAAAATTGGACTGAGAACACAAGAAAAGAACATTTCGATTTTCTTGCACTGTAAATATTTAATGTTCAGCACGCAAATTCAGTGCCGCCAGGGAAAAGTACATTTATATTAATACCCGTAAAGTTTGTGCTCCTCGGATGTATTTTATACGGTAACGCGTTCGGCAGAATTATATAATTTTGACTCAAATTTAATATTTATTTTAAAGAAAAATATCAAATTTTTAATATTTATATATTACAAATTTAAGACTTAATAATTTTAAAGAGTTAAAATTCAGAATTCGTAAATGTATCTAACTATGAAACACTTTGTTAGATTTGATTTCAACCTCGTGAGATTATCTGCCAGTTGATTAATATTTTTTAGCTTATCGTGAAAGAAATGAGTTATTAAAGGTCAAATTCATAAGAAAAATAATAATTATATCTTCTTGCAAACTACAAGAAAACTAGTGTATGGTACTCCTATGATTGGAGCTGAATTTTTCAAGATTATTTAATTGGTTAAAAAAATAGGAAGTTTGGCATAAGTTTACTATTCAACGTATTCACCTTGGAAAGCGGAATAGTCTCTTTCCATGTAATAAACGTTAAAAATGTGTCCTTATTATTGTACTTGTGATCAGTCTAATTTTTTCTTTCTGATAATTGAGTGTAGCAAACAAAATTAAAATCAAGAAACACAATATTTAATTAAATTATAAATCTTTTAAAATAAAATTAATAATTATATATTTTAAAACTAACATAAAGAAGATTAAAAAAAATTACATTAATTGAAAGTATAATTCAAAATACTATTAAAATTGTGCTTGACGAGGTTTCATTTTTTGAATAATATAAATATGTTGGCGCGAGGAATCAAACTTGGGATGCTATCTTTTGATTTCAGGAGTCAGGGACAGACTAAGAATGATAAAAGAAATACGTTGTCACAAGATATCAAACTTGAGATGTCCTACAACTTTGTGCAAACCTTTGCCACTGAGCTACAACTTTCTATTGTATCAAATGGTGTTCAAAATACTATATATACAGACATAAAACAATATTTTTTTTATATATATACAATGTAATTTTCTGACCAAGAATGCTTGACTGACCAACCTAACACCATCGTAGCTCCGCCCCTGTTGCTAGAATAATACTGTTGCAAACACGATGATTTTCCATCTAGAAGAGTAAAAGATGCCTTTTGTTTTCCTCTCAGTAGACCATATTACTTTTGCAAATCCATTTTTTTAGTAAAGGTCCAAAAACACATCCAAGCTATCCCACTTTTGTGAGTTTAGTACCTGAACTATTTGAAGTTTGCGTTTAGTACCTGAACTATCACCCCAAGCTTACAGAAACACACCTGAATACTGACTGGACCAAAGTCGTGTGCTCTAGTTGAGGTTTCCTACCGTGGATTAAAAAGAATATTTGAAAAAATGGTTGGAATCTCAAGAAAAAAACTGAGGGCTTTAAAATTATATGATGCGTTATGGGCATATCGAACAACGTTCAAGACGCCAACTGGTACTACCCCAATTAGATTAGTCTTTGGAAAAGCTTTTCATCTTCCTATTGAATTTGAACACAGGTTTTTGGGCATTAAAAACATTGAACTTTGAAGTAAACTCTGCTGGTAAAAATAGATTCTTTCAGGTTAATGAGTTGGAAGAACTGAGATTTGATGCTTATGAAAATGAAAAGAATTTCAAAGAAAAAAAACCAAATAATGACATGACAAATTAATCTGACAAAAAGATTTTAAAATTGGAGATCACGTACTTCTTTACAACAACAGACTCAGGCTATTTCCAGCAAAATTGAAATTCAGGTGGACAGGTCCTTATAATGTTATAATTTGTAATACCCCGGAAGGGCCTACGAATAGACCCGGGAGTTTAAGTCAAAAAACCTGTAGAAAACCTAATATTTTGCACCAGTGCGACTCGAGGTATGAGTCGTGGTGAGGACCTACGACTCGTGACACGAGTCGAGAGGAGACCGGGAGCTTGAGGTTGTATCACGGGTAGTCCTACGAACCGTGGTGAGATGGTACGACTCGTGGTGAATATCTCAATGGTGTCAGAGTAAGTCATCACGGGTCATGGTACGACTCGTAGTATGAAGCAACGAGTCGTGGTAAGGGGTTGTGGTTAAGTTGTAGTAGTTTGGGTAGATGGTACCACGGTTGACAGTACGACCCGTAGGATAGTGGTACGAGTCATGGGTTACCAGTCGTGGCCAAATTCAGAAAGTTGGGGAAACGGGTGAAGTGACCACGACAGATAACCACGAGTCGCTCGTGGCAAGACTCGTGGTCGGGGACAAAACTATTTTTCAGAAAAATTTCAATAAGGGCAATTTCGATTTTTCTACGCTTTTGGGCCTTAAACCACGTCGTTTTGAGGTCGAAACAGGATCTTTAAGGGATGAAAACTCCAGTTAAGTTCATTTTAGAAATTTCAAGTGTTAGAGAAGGGAGTAGGAAGGGTTTCAAGCCATTTTCTTCAAGTTCTTTAAGTTTTCACTTAGGGTTCTTCGAGGGAGTAGGAAATCACGAAATTTTCAGGTATGTGGGGTTTGAATGGGTAGATTAGACCCTACCCATGCACATTTCTTCCCATTTCTTACGATTAAGTTACCAAATTCTTGTGGGTCTTAGCCCAATTGCATGATTTCCCACAAATTTACATGAAAGTGTGGTAGTATGTTTAAATTACGGATTTTGAAGTATTTGGGATAATATTTCTTATATATTTTATATTTCATAATTTAAATCTCTAAAAGTATGGATGCCCAATCATGGTAAATTTTTTAGTGAATTTCATGGTCAAGATAATTTCGAAAACATGAACAAGTTTCTCTTACATTTTTAAGCATGTCTTCAAGTTTTAATTTCCCATGTTAGCATGATCATTTTCTTATGATTTTAAACATGTCAAGTATGTTTGAAACTATGGGCAATTCTCACATGTCGCTTATGAATTATATTACGATTTGACCGACTCACGGACCCAATTCCATGACTAGCAATACGAATTCTCAAGTATGTCATGATTTCCATGTTTTCACTAGCCATGCATGTCATGTTATGAATATTATGAGCACGTTTCATGTTTTGGGAGTAGTACTTAACACCGAGTAGGTTCGGAGCCTAGGTTACGCCTCGAATCTCAAAACTACGTGCCACCGTAGGATTATGTTTGGGACCTCCTCAGTGACTATCCCCTATACCCTTGGGTCCTTCGTGAGTGATATCATGCCTTTCATGGTTCATACCCTTGGAAAGTTATGAACGGCCTCCCGACTAGGGATACAAGTCGGACTTCATGTGTGCTCATGTGAAGTATGTCGGTTATAGAAATCTCCCATTGTTCCTCATGGTTTTGAATTGTGCATGGTTATATTCTTTTGGCTCAAGTTATGATTTATGAAATGTTTTTACCTTCATGTTATGAGTTTGATGGGTTTATGAATATTTTTGAAAATATTGAGCCTTACGATATACTTACGATTTCAGTTTTATGATCATGATGTCCCCACTCCTATAACTTTTATGTTTTCAAGAATTATTTTGCATACCTCACATACTCAGTACTTTTCAAGTACTGACCCATATATTTTCAGGATCTGGTTCGCAGGCCCAGCATTGTCCCTAGTTTGTGCTCAGTTTCGCTAAATCTCCAGTGGTGAGTCCTCATGATCTGAGGGCTTCATATTTAGAACTTGTTTATCTTATGTTTTTAGAATGTTTGGTTTAGTTGGGGTCTTGTCCCTTCAACCTGTCTTTTATGATTAGAGGCTTTCAAACTTATGTGTAGTATTTTGTCAGTGACGATTGTATTTCGGTTTGTTGTGCCCTACAAATTCATGATACAATTTACTGTTAGTTTATGATTGATAAGTTAAGTTTTCCGTTGTATATGAATGAATTAGTGTTATGCTCACGCCATGAGTTGACTTTGGGTCTCTCGGGACTCCTTGTCCCGTGTCTACGATCCGGGTGTACTCTCGGGTCGTGACATAAATGTTACTCCATATGGAACTATTGAAATTCAACAAACCAATGGAGGAGACAAGTTTAAGGTAAATGGTCACAACTTTTTTAAAAAGCAAATTTATACTACAAGACAGAGTGTCTAGCGGTTTTTTATTAATAAAAATAAAATCCTCAAAAAGGAAGAAGTACACGCAAGGAGGGTTAGACCTTACCTTAACAATCCTAATGAGGTAACAGACCTCTACTAAATAATAAGCATGTAAATAATAAGAGCTAAAAAGGACTAAGTGCTCTATAATCATTATAGAATTTAAGATACACTCTATGAAGAAATTACATATGAGAATGCTTATGTAATGAAAAAAATATAAAACCCTTGAAGAAAGTTGAGTTATCAATCTAAATTTCTTTTACAATTGAATGAGCTAAAAAAAAAGGAAAGCCCATCTAAAGTACTTTGAATAAAATTTTCCTTGTCTTCCTTTTCAATTCTTCCCAGCACCACTTGAAAGCTTAGCATAAAATTTTGTGAAAAGAGTAACTTGTTTTGCAGACCTCAAAGGAAGGGCTCTACCTATAAGAATACTATCCAAACTCTTCTTTCTTTCATGAGATTTCTTTTTCTTTATCATTTGTCTAGGAAAGATGTCAGCTTTTTTGACTACGTTGGCAAAACATTGAGCCAATTCGTCTTCCTCCCCACCTTCCTCATAGATGTCTTTACCTTGAAGGTTAGAAAATCTATTTAGGGAGAATGTATTATTTTCAATCAATTATTTGGATTTAATTCCCATGACTTGTAGTTGTTTATTCGTGTTAATAAGATTAAGAGAATTTAACCTTTCGACATCCGAACTTACCAATGCATCAAGTAGTTCCCTGTCGTGTGAAGAAATAATTGGAGAGTTCTCCTTTGAGGGTTTTGAATTTTCAGTGCTAGTTGCAACTTGTAAAGATACACTAGCCATCACCAACTGCTGCCTAGTAGGTGTGAATTCTTTTGCATTTGGACTCAAATGTTTGCTATGGGATTCCTCACCTGAAGATTCTACCATCATCATATTATCTTGTTGATCTTTACTGATTTTTTTCATTTTCAACAGCAACAAATTAAGAAGGCCCAACTCCTATATTATCATCTTCATGTTCGACCAAATCTGCCCAGCTAGATGGAGCAACACGGTCTAGATCTTGTTACTGTATAGAAACATCAGTTGCACCAGATTCTTCACATAATAATGAATCATATATATTTTTAACTATTTGTTGTGTGACCTTAGGACTCCTATTAATTGTCAATATACCACCAACTTTTTTCTTTGTCACAGCAGTCCACTCTCCTTCAATATTATCTTCAGTAGACGTGTCTTTACCTTTAAGAAGATTTTTGACCCGACCCTCTTCAGAATCATTAGATGAGTTTTCAACTTGAAGACCATGTCGCTCATCAATACGAGTATCACTAATAGGACCTATGTTACTTTCCTGTTGCAAATCGCTACTAGTTTGAGGAATTACAACTGCATTAGTTTGCAAGCTCGCACCTCTGATTTGCTCAACTTCTTCAACTGATTTTCTGATTGCAACTACAGAACATCCCTGTTCTTGACTATTTCATTGCTGCCCAAAAGTGACTTCCTCAACTCGATTGTGACCACAAGTAGACACAACATGATCTTGCACAACACTCTTACCAGCCACGATGGATTTCTTTACATCTATCTTTGCGTCTAATAATTCTCTCGCATCACCTTGATATTTTTCAATATCAGTGATATCTTTGGATAATTCTTCTTGATTTTTTATAGTGTTCTTTTCAGAAGTAATCGACATTCACTTTCATCATATCCGTGATATTTACAGAAGGTGCAATAAAATTGAAAATTATCATACACAACCTTTTGAGACTATTCTATATTTCGTCCAGATTTCTCATCGACATATTGCAGTTTTATTCGTTGGGGGAGATTCGCAAGTAAATCAAGCTCGACCTTAACTTTGGTTGTGTTATGTATCAACTTCTCTTGGATCGCTTTATCAATCACAATTGGCTTACCTACTGCGGAAGCTATGAACAGTAACGATGGTTTAACAAATAACTCTGACGGCAAATTTGGAAGAGATATCTAAACAAAAGCTTTTGATGTCTCTTCTTTGGGATTAAAATCAATGGTCCATGAAAACACCCTAAATTGGTGTTATATACCATTGTAGAGTAGGTAGTTAATATATTTAGCCACAACCAATAAATAATCATCATATCTATCAAATCTAACCAAAATATGTCAACGAGCAAGCCATCCGATAAGGCAACGACCTCGAGTTCCGAGATGTGTTGGTAACAATGTTCGTAGTTCTTGCATATCAATGGGGTTCATGTGAAAACTTGATTAGTAAAGCTTGATGCAAACCTTCCTCTACAACAAATTGTTTTATCTCTTCCATAGTGAATTTGATAGTTGGTTCTCCATGAATAATTTCTATAGGTTTTAGCTTTGTTATTGCCAAATTTTGGCCAGAATGTTGGATAGTTATTTTAGATGAGAGTAGAGATGCATAATCTGGTGTAGAATTAATCTCTCCTGCAGCTTGAAGCTGGGGAGAGGGCTGCGAAGCCATGGCAGCCTCTAGGTCGCCACTCCTAGAGAGAAAAGAGAGAGGCGTAGGTTTTTTTAATATCTTATCTCGCTAAGCATGCTTAACTTTGGAGTTCTAATGGGATCCGATGCATTAGTGTTGGTATGATTGCATCTTTCTAACCTATAATCAATAAAGGGATTACAATGTGGGGATTACAAGTTGAAATTATATTCTGGAGGAAATTTTGAGCAACAACCATCAGTTACTCTGATAGACTGATGAAGTCCACGATAAATAAGTCGAGCTATGATACTAAAATCAGAACTATGATTCCTTCTACATATTCCATAACACCGTTTATTTGGTGAACATCTCCTTTTGGGAAGAAAATCATATTATTATTGTCATTATCATATTCATTATAAGACCAATTTCTTGCTTCATATTTGCCACTATAAAAAACTGCCGAAAAAATGAGGGTCAAAACCGATGGACAAGGTCAGTTTTTTGAGCAAAATCAATACCAAATTGATGCACTTATTGCCTTTGGATTTTGGCTCGTCTAATTTGTGAAACCGATAGGGAGGGTCAGTTAAAATCAAGGGACAACCGACCCACTCTGCCGGTTTTAATAAATTAATTTTTTTTTAAAAATCCGAGGGACAGGATAGGTTTGTCCATCCATTTTTTAAATATATATATATAAAATGTAGCTACTTAGATTTGAACCCAGATATTTACTATGACATTAGATAATTTTGCCACTCAACTCTACATACTCTTTGATTAATTCTTTTCTTTATTTTATTTACTCTCTTCAACTTCAATTTTACACTTTAAAACTGACGATGTCCCTTGATTTCTATTAAAAAATAATAATAAAATTGAGGAACAACATCGATTTTCTTTAACAAAAATATTTTTTAAAAAAATAATTTTCGCAGATTTTTGCGCACACAAAAATTGACGGACAACTGATCTTGTCCATTGGTTTCTTTTAAAAAATATTTTAAAATAAAAATAAATACTGGCAGACTAGCTCGGTTTTTCATCGATTTTTTACAGCGACTCTGTCCATTGGTTTTTATTTTCTCGATTTTGGAAATATTTTTAATAGTGTGCCTTTAATAATTTTTTTCATACGATCTAACAAAATATTTTTAACGTACCATAGCTACGCTTCCAATGACAAATTCATGCGGCCTGCAATAATATTCATTTTGGGAATGATCAAAAGATTTATAGGCAAGAATTATTTCTTATTTTTACCTTTTGGTAGTTCATGATAAAATATACCACAAGATTTATGACGCACTAAAAGTATGCGGTTAATGATCATTTATGCCAAAATAATTTTTTTTTTAAAACCTTCTAGTAGAGGTTAGTTGTGACATTTATCCAACCATACATGTGCATGCTCTTATTCATAATTTTTATCACACCTTTACCTATTTACTTTCAAGAACGGGTGAGCATTGACGAAGCTTATCACAAGCCATGGACTATAACCATTTGTACATGCTTCATAAAATTTTATTATAAGCTTATTGTCACGTCTTGAAATTTATATGACACACCTCAACATCACTTTGAAAGGTCAAGTATACCGCCACTTTAAATTCCTTTATTTTAACGGAGGATTTATAAAATTTACCAAATCAGGTCTCACAACAATATGTCTTCAATGACCTATCATACTATGCTTAATAATGGCAAAAATTATCTTCACCTTTTGAGGGACCATTTTAAGAACCTATAATTTTCTCATTACGATGACGGTTTAACTTTACCTTTTTCATGTTCATATGCATTCTTTCAACCATTTGTCTTCTCTCAGACATATTATGCACTGCTACTAGGGGTGGACATGGTATGGTATATATCGAATACTATATCGAAACTGAAATTTTTGATATAATGATTTTAACATTATGGTATGTAGTATGATATTTGGTATGATTTTAAAAATACTTTGGTATTTGCTATGGTATTTGATATTTATATAAAAATATACCGAAATACATATAGTTACATATATAATTCGTACATACTATTATTATAATACTAAAAAATATATAAAATAGTATTAGTACAAAACTAGTTTTTAGATATAGGAACTTTGACTACCGTATCTTAATTTAAATATTTTTCTTGTGTAATAGATTCAATAAGAAAATTATTTATACTTTCTTTTTAATATATTTACAATGTAAGATGTTAATATGATATAACTGTGGCATTTCTTGAAAAGCCGCAGTCATAATTCTATATTGTATGAGTATATGTAAGTCGGAGAATAAGCTATTGTAACCGATTTGTCATACCCAAAATACAAAATTAAATTTTAAAATATTGAACCATACCGAATTAATTTAGTATGGTAATGGTATAATATTTTAAAAAATCGAATACCGAAATTACCGTACCGAAGTTTTACATACCGTACCGTACCGTACCATACCATGTTCACACCTAACTACTACCACATTCACTTAAGGAAATAGTGCAAAACCTGTCTGATGGGCTTCATTTTTTTTCATTCAAAAGGGCATGATATTACTTAGCCATCGGGAGGCATCATAATATTTCGTAAAACCTTTTTCACAGTATTATTATTGTAACACCATATTGAGACATAAAAAGTAGACAAATATTTTTCAACAAGTCCTCATTTTTTACATATAGGTTCACACATAATTTCAATTGTGAACATATGCCATAATTATATTCAGTTACAGTTTTAAAGTCTTGTAACCATTAGTAAATTCACTCATCACAAGCTTTTGGCTATATCATTGCCTTAAGGTGGTCACATAGTTCTTTTAAATTTTTTTAGTATTCAACTGGATCTTTTATAATTAAATATTCAGTTTTCAACACTTTATTAAGATGATGTCGAAAAATTATGGCTTTCGTTATTCTAAATTTCATTTTTTCTTTCATCTTATAATAATATCACCAAGATATTTAGCCTTAAAATGAATTTCATCATCAAGGACCCATGAAAAATAATTCTTTTCAAAAAATATAAAGAGTCACAAACTCAAATTTTGATAAGTTTACGTAGTGAAAACTATCACAAGAAAAATACTTGAGTTAATATCATGAATAATAAGACAATAATAATAATTACTGTTTCAAGCACCCCACGCTAACCAACAATTGTTAATTTTAATAAACTATGTAATCACTTCTTAAAAAAAAATTTCACATATATATATATAAGATATGAAATAATTCGAGCACATAATCAATAGATGCTTAAAGTTAACCCGTCAGTGATCATTTTGTTCATGAATATGATAAATATGTATAGTGAAACATTTTATGATTGATGTAATCATTACGAAAAGATAAAAAATCAATATGTTACTTCTTGAAATTGATAAAGTAAGATGTCACCATTTATGTAATTGAATGGGCAGTATATATTGTCTAATTGTATGTTACCCAAGCGTAAACCAAAATTAATAAAGTGATTAACTTACACCTTAGAACATAAACAAATGGTGTCTACTAAAACTTGATATCCATAAATGCTAGTGAATATAGTGACAACAACATAAAATATAAGAATCATTGTTAATGCTGAAGCAATTTACCTTAACACAATATATAAAAGATAAGACAATAAAACATGAAAGACATCAATCATTATCTGATAACCTTAAATCAAGAATAAAACTTAAGAATATAATCTATTTTTATGAAGACGATTAGAGCTCGTACTAGTAACATGTTATAAAATAGAAGTTAACATAAGTAAATAAAGAAGAAGAGAGAGAGGAGCCGGGGAGAATTAGTTATTCTTATTTTCTCTCATAGATATCTATCATATTACAAGAAGAGCCGCATATATAGAGCCCATAAACTTAGACACCAAGTACCGTAACCTGGCAACCAAGTGGCTTTACTTGAGCACAAAATAGACACAAAGAATGTGCATGAACGTTTATTTCATTAAAAAACTATCATTTTTATCCATATAATGTATCCTTAACTTTATAAACATGTTTCAAACAAACTTTTAGTAGAAAATAAAGATTGCTATGATTAAGACATATTAGTTTTGTTCTAAGAATTACGTAGACATTTATTAAATAACAGATTATTTACATATACTTCTACTATATAAAAGTACAAAGAAGGATGAACATAGTATTATGCAATTGTACGGAAAGCTATTAAAATTGTACTATAAACTTTGACATTGAATGTGGAATTAATTTAGGGGTGTATCCTAGGTGGGGACAAACACTGCATTAAAGAGTTATATAAAAGAGAAAATTGAATAAAATATTAATATTAGGCTTTTAATTTCTATTAATACTCTATTTTATTTATTTAAATATTAAATAAATTATAAAAATATCAATATTAATATATATGGTAGTTAACACTTTTATCCAACTAATACTTAATTATCATTTATTTGTAGCATAGATAATTAAAGAAAAAGAAAAGAAGATTTTGAATTCTTAATTATCTCTTATTTGTAGCACAAATAATTATAAAAATTATTTATTATTTTTTTTCTTTTTCTTAGTAAAGATATCTACAAATTATGAGCAAAAATTTTTCATATCCGCTTTTTTAAAATTTAATCTGATTTTTTTCTCTTAAATAATTTCTATAATTGTTTGTGCTACAAATAAGAGATAATTAAGAATTACATGGATAATAGTTGTAGCTCCCTATTTTCCTCCCGAAAAGCGGGTTAGGACACGTAACAACTCTTTTAGGATTATCTAAAGAGAAAAGTTGCCATCTAGCGAATTATGGTGCGTTAGGGCACCGAACTAAACTAATTAACAAGAAAACCTGTTTAACTAGTCTACGCTACCAGAGATCGGGTAAGGGTTCAAGTTACCTCGAAGGGAAGGTGTTAAGCACCTTTCAAGGTCCACAAATGTGGATCCCTTCCGGATTCGTTAATTATGTGGGGGAAGTAATTGATAAACAAAGGTCGATGAATTATTAAGCCTAAAAATAGCTAAGTGACTAAACATGCAAATTCATATTACTAAAAATAAATACACTCAATCCAAAAATATTTATTCAAGCATTGAAGAAGAGAAGATGTACCCATTCGTTTCCAATAAAATATTTAAAGTAATTGAATGATACGAACAAGGGAAACTAAAAGAATTAAAGAATAATGGACAAACGAATTATTTCCAAATAGAATACTAAAATAAACAATAACATTAATAATTTATTAAGTTAAAGTTAAGAGAGTGGGATCAGCTGTGACAGGGTTGAAAACGGGTCCAATGCGATGTTACTCCCATTTATTCTATTTTTATATGATTGATTCTCTTAAACACCTTAAAACAAGAAGAAACAATTCTGAAAAGGAATTATTCAAAAGTATTAAATAAAATATTTTAGCATTTAAAAGTCATCTGAAGCTTTAAAATATTTTGATGTTTAGATTATATGAAAGTACGTCGATAATTTAACATAATAATAAAAATTGTCAAGTCTTCAAGGCTTTTAAAAGAATGACATATAAATTTAGAAAGAAGAAAGTAACGATTTGCTTTATTTTTCATAAAGCTGTATATATGCTTCATACAAGAAGTCAGCTAGCCTACCTGTTTCATCATTTCCAAAAACATACCTGATATCCCTTTTAGAGCGATGATTCCATTTGAGCTCTGCTTCACGCGTTGACTTCGACACTTGTCGTGATTAAATTCCAAGCAACATATTTCATTATGATGTACATGTAAAAAACATTCAAAGAGGTGAGAGTATGTCTGTTCTTAACATCTAATTCATTAAGAGAATAATTAAAACACTAAAGTAATAAAGATTCTTAATTGAAGTAAACACATACGAAGGAAAAAGATTTAACAATGAGAGTTTTTAACTTCTTTACCGAGCAATAAAATTTAAAATAAATCCGTATCCCATCTCACTTTCTCCACGATTAATTAAAAATGGGTCTTGCAACTTTTGTCTAGGCCCATGCTATTGTCGATACTTAATTTAAAATATCATTACTCAAATTGCTTACTATATCAAAACAGAGTGTTTCGTTATATGAAAACCCCATTAACAATTAAAAAGACTACAAACAATTTCTTAATTCATAACACAGTTGCCAATAACAATGAACATAATTTTCATAAGAAACTAAAATGCACAACTTAAATGAAAGACAAGTAAACCTCTATCGCTTGGAAACTCCGAATAAAAGGAGCTGGCCAATCTGCTGACTCTGAATAGCTGATAGGAGATCCTGAAACCTGTCTGTCTAAACCTGTAGGTAAGTATGCAGCCCCCTATAGTTGGGCGTCAATACAATACATACTGAATATGTAAAATGGTAAATAAGACTGAATAGAAGCTGATAAAGAACTGGAAGTAAATAACAAGAAGGGGCAGAAATTAACCTATAAGCTTTCTTATCCTTAACCTGCAACTAACAAAGCACTACACGTATATTAACTAATACTATACAACCATATACTCATAAGCTATAACTAGTAGGCAAGAATACAAACAAGAACCTAACCTGGCCCCCATAAGTGTGGAAGGTACAAACACCACAAAAATAACCTACCGGGGCACCCATAAGCCTTGAAAAGTACACTTAAATCTATATACCCCTATCTAGGTTCCTATAATTCTGCTGGTGCTATAGCTAACCTACCTGGCTTCTAGGTCCGCATCTGAGCCCGTTGGACCCCTATAACTATGTCTAAGCCCGGTGGGCTCCTGTAACTGCACCCTAGACACCAGGCTCGATGAGGGTCAGTGATGCCGATACGACTTGAATATAAAAGTCCATCCATGGAATTGATTGTAATATGGACCTTGGGCCTCAATATAGTCCCTTGGGACAACGTATATCTCCTTGGAGCGATCAATAGCTTCGTAGGCGATGCGATCAATATCCCTGTAAGCGATGACATAGTTAGTAACCCTGAAGTTGGTCAACGGAAGGCTATCCTAGGTGGGGTTAATCCCAACTAATATATTGCACTCTAATATCAAACTAGCCACTCAAAAGGCATATCTGGCTCTTAAGGCCTAATGCGACCGCTATTTGCCCCTAGGATAGTATGTATAACTACTAATAGGCAAACACCGTGCGCCTATATCTGATTAGAGGATCCTGATAGTGATCATAATCTCTAACGATTTGGACCGAATAGAGCGACATCTAGAGTGGCCTAATGATACTCTGAATGTCATGCTAGGACAGTGGTAGCTCAAAAGTAGGAGTGGATATAAATATCGAAAAATCAAAAAATCGAACCGAATCAACCTAATTCGATTTTTCGATTTTTTGGTTCGGTTTCGAATCGACCAAATCGAAACCGCGCAACCGTTATCAAATGTGAAATAATTATAGAAACAATAACATTTAACAAATAAAGAAAGGTGGTAACAAAATACATAATTAATATTAAATCGTTAATAAAATATAAATACTTTAAATAAACCATAAAATAGATCAAAAGAAACATGTTAGTCTCATAGTTAAAAGAATATACATATAAAACAAATTAACTATGTAAAGTGCATAAAGTAAGAAAGGAAATAAAGTGGTGAGGGAAAAGGAATTTTCATGGAAAGTGCATCAAAATAAATAAACAAACAAAATAAATATAACAACGAATCATATAAAGAAAATTAAAAGAGCATTCAACATGAAAGGAAAACAAACCTTAAATAGAGATGCAAATAAAGAAAATAATGCCTTAAATAGAGATGCAAATAAAGAAAATAATGACCAAACATGGAAACATTTGTCACTCCAAGCGACCTATTTCATTATGATGTACATGTAAGAAACATTCAAATAGGTGAGAGTATGTCTGTTTTTAATGTCTAATTCATTAAGAGAAAAATTAAAATGCTAAAATGATAAATATTCTAAATTGAAGTAAACACGTACGAAGGAAAAAGATTTAACAGGAGAGTTTTTAACTTTTTTACCGAGCAATAGATTTTGAAATAAATTCGTATCCCATCTCATTTTCTCCACGATTAATTAAAAATTGGGTCTTGCAACTTTTGTCTAGGCCCATACTATTGTCAATACTTAATTTAAAATCTCATGACTCAAATTACTTACTATATCAAAACAGAATGTTTCGTCATATGAAAACCCCATTAACAATTAAAAACACTTCAAACAATTTCTTAATTCATAACACAGTTGTCAATAACAATGAATATAATTTTCATAAGAAACTAAAATGCATAACTCAAAGGAAAGTTACTAATTTCAAGCTACTACTTGATATTATTAATTTTCACATAGTTTGATTAGAATTTTTTTTTAATAACAGTTAACCAATATGTAGATCCATAGCAACATATTTTTGTTCATTTCATATTAAAATAGGCAAAAGACCCTCACGTATCAATTTCATATAAAAAAAACCAATAAACATTTAACAATCATAATCTCTAACGATTTGGACCGAATAGAGCGAGATCTAGGACAGTGGTAGCTCAAAAGTAGGAGTGGGCATAAATATCGAAAAATCAAAAAATCGAACCGAATCCACCTAATTTAGTTTTTCGATTTTTTGGTTCGGTTTCAATTCTTTTTTAATTTTTTTTTGTTATTCGGTTCGGTTTTCGATTTTATAATTTTGGAATTTCGATTTTTCGATTTAACCGAATTTTTTTTATTTTTTAAAATAGAAAAATGAAAAGTAAAAATTATAACTTAATTTCAAAAAAATAAAAATACGACACCCAATCCAAACTCAAAGCCTAGTTAGAGAATTATTTATATCATTGACACATTTACTTAAGTTTTTTAAAAATAACAAGTTTTATAATAGTTTTAGCATGTTAAGAAAATTCTTACGATTAGTAATATGCTTTGAAAGAAAGATGAAATATATAATATTTATTTAACAAAAAATTAGGGACCATAGATTATTGAAATCTTTAAAAACCCTTAATTTTTTGTTGGGTCAGTTATAAGGATATTAAGCAGATGATAAAATTTATTATCAAATGTTATGTACGTACTACTAAATATAAATCAACTGATCCCGCTAAGAATCTGTAAATAAAAATTTAAAATATTACCAAATTATTACTTTGAATTAAGCTTAGTTGAATTAAAAATAGAATTTAAAATTTAAAATAATTTATTTTGAATTTAAAAAGATAAAATAACTCATTTTTAATTAAAAAAAGTAGCTCATTTTGTAAGCGAAAAAATAGCCCATTAATTAGGCCCATAACCGAAAAAATCGAATTAAAAAAGTCGAACAGAATTTGAAAAAAACCGAATCGAACCGAACTAATCTGGTTCGGTGTTCGGTACATAAAATAGAAAATTGAAAATATCAAAAGAACCGAATCGAAATTTTAAAAAACCAAACCGAAAAATCGAATGTCCACCCCTACTCATAAGCGAACTGTAATGTCGCCAACGGTCATCTGTCTAATTCCTTTACTTAGGACAACTGTAGGGTTGCCACTTAATCGGACATGCTCCTGAGCAGTCAGCCCCTAACCTTCCCCAGACAGTTTGCTATAGTTCCTAGCTTGAAGGTAATATTGTACTACTATGGTTCTAGTCTGTTGGACACTAACTTGGTCTATTTAGATTTTATATAACTTCTCTAGGAGATTCCTAATCTCGTAGGTAGGTTTACTTGGTCCTAGCCACACGCGACGACTTGTATCTGAGTATATATAAGAGCGGTTTAGGGCGTTGGCCTCGCATTTCACTACTGATAAGATCCCCTACTTAGGGTATTCACCGGTCTATCTGACTCGTATGACTAGAGTGACCTCTTGGACAACCGGTATGTATGGCACTAAGTCTACTACAACTAATAATTACTAGCAGTGGCTAACTATATAATAGGTCGTCACCTTTTCCACCAGAAACCTTGGTGCGGTTGACTTTAAGGTAGGACTATTTTATTCAAATTCTTGCCCCGGAGGCACTAAGATACACCAACGGCCTCTGAGCGAGTGTCACTGTCTATCTAGGTGTCAAACTACAAGTTATATCACCCATCTACGTGCTTTGCTATCCAATTTACTGAAATAGGTCCAATAGCTAACCTTATGTTTCTAAGGCCTTGGCATGGCAACAACCTGTCAGAATCCTACTACGAGTGAATAGAAGGACAAAGGGCTTATTATAACGCTTCTAGTGTGTCACACCTAATCTGCTCTTTTCCGACGAGGGATACTATGATCTATTCTCCATATGTTTTCTAATAGCTAACCACAACATATATAAACATTATCTACAAGCAGCAGCTAATAAAACACAGGGGATTGTTATCTACGTTCAAAAACATAGGTCGTATACGACGAGAATGATTTGGCGAAGGGATAAGCCGTTACATTCCTCAAATGCCGACTTTCGTTCACCGAACAGTTTCCAACTTGGAGCTAGCAATTCCACTCACTTGCAACCTTTACACTATGAGAATAAAGCTATTTCAACATTATGAGTCGGCAACTGACGTTATCTTTCAATAATAGTATTAACTATAACTCAACTCTATTTAACTCGACCGAAAACTCACAATTTCTCGAGAGTTTAGAAGGGAGAAATGTTCACCTATTACCTGTGGCCATTTAGGAATCAATTTGAAAACTTTTTGACAACTTTTACTCGACGGGGCTCCGATATCCCAAGAAAATTTTCAAGAAATAACTCTGCAGAGATGCTTCCCGTAGGCCTAGGACTTGTTACCCGAATTTAATTTGCATTTGGAAGAAGTTTGACGGCGTAATTTGACAAAAATTTGACGAAAGTTACGTGTTCTCTCTATTCTTGGCTGAGGGTTCTTTTGATAAATGATTTAAATCATCAAAAGGGCTTTATATACTGATAGGGAAGGGGGGGCGCCCGTAGCGCCAAACCACAGGCTCGACATGGCTCCCATCGCGCTGAGGAAGAGGCGCGACGCGCCGGCCCTTGAGCCGAGGGTGTGGTGCGACGCGGTGCCTGGGGCACCCTACCTCGGGCTTCGGCCTCCTGCTCGCTCAGTTCCGTACTTGTCCATTCATTCCCCGAGTCTTTTTCCATATGCATCACACTCTAAAACTCTCAACATACGTATGAGCACATCGACTAAACGATAAGAACTTATGGGGTGTAACAGTCACGAAGTGAAAATTTAACACGTTAGAAAATTGAATAGTTATTTGTAGGCATAATACATAAGTAGGCACTCAAATTTGGCCTCAACTGACAATTAAAGAGAATGCACATCTAGGCACCTCAACTTGGTTTCACTGTGTCAATTGGACACTCCGACTTACAAGATGATCATCTAGTCACCTCAACTTGGTTTCACTGTGTCATGTGCCACGTCAGCATCGTGTGCCTACAAGATATTTAGAGTGCTTAATTGTCTGTTGAGACCAAGTTGATGTGCCTAGATGTGTACTCTCAAAGTTTGAGTGCTTAATTGCTAATTGAAACCAAGATTAAGTGTCTATTTATATATTATGCTTTATTTTTAATTAAATTTTTAAAAACTAGACACTGAAAACAACAGAACACATTTTTAATTTTCTTGCACTCTAAATATTTAATGTTCAGCAGGCAAATGTAAAGCCGCCAGGGAAAAGTATTATATTAATACTTGTAAAGTTTGTGCTCAGCAAATGTACCGTTATATCGATTCGAACAAATTTGATAACTTTATCACAAATATAATATTTATTTTAAAAATATATATTTAATATTAATAAGTTATAAATTTAGAACTTGATAACTTTAAAAGGCAAGGATCTAATACTCATAAATTTCCAATTAAGAATTCGCCTCTGACGGAATGAATCACATGTATCTAACTATGGAGCACTTTCTTAGATTTGATTTCAACCTTCTGAGATTATTTGAGAGTTAATTAATATTTCTTATCGTGAAAGAAATGAGTTTAATTGAGAGTAATGGTCAAATTCAAAAGAAAATGTTATTTCTTCAGCTGAAATTTTCAAGATTATTTGATTGGTTAAATAGGAAGTTTGGCATAAGTTTACTAAATGGTTAGTCTGGGTCGTTGGCATAACTTTACTATTTGACATCTTTTTTGTATTTACACGGAGACTCGACTAAATTTGAATCGCGTGTTGTAAGGAATGTTTTTTGGGGGCGGGGGTGGGGTGGGAGTGGGGGTGGGGGCGGCAGTACTCCCAATTTTTTTTTTTTAATTTCTAAAGGCTTGAATTCGAAAATTTTGATTAATTAAAGGTGAAGGAATCCAAATTATTCTATCACAATTCATGTTGGTATTATTCAACATAAAAAATGAAGTACTCCCTCCTTTTCAAAATAAGTGGTGTTTTAGCATTTCTATTTTATTATAAAATAAGTGGTATTTCACATTATCAAGAAGACATTGATGATGTTCTTCCAATTTCACCCTTATTTAAGTAAAGAGAAATTTATAAACTACTAAAGAACTACATCTTTTTCAAGGCATTTAATTTAGATTCCATGAGACTTTAATTTAGCCTAGCCTAGAACCATTTGAACCGCCCAACAACATATATAGTGTAATGCCCCGGAAGGTCAAAATCAATATCTGGGACTTAGTTCAGATAATTTAAAAAACAGCAGAAAAGTTGCAGAACGATCAATCTGACGGGTCGTTAAGTGACCCAATGACTCGTCAGGTCAACCGTGAGAAGGATGCCTAGATGATGAGTTAGTGGTTCCCAACGGATGACCCCACAAGTCGTTGTCAGGCTGCATGACTCGTTAAGTCACCCGTTGCCAAGCCGGAGTTTTAGAATTTGAGAAGTAGACAGTGTACTTGACGGAAGGTCACCACGAATCGTCATCGGCAGTAACGACTCATCGGGTCCTTCGTTTCTTGTCCTTCCTTGCCTTCTTACCAGTGTACCTGACGGATGACACGACGAGTCGTTCCCAGTCATGACGACTCGTCATTTGCCCGTCAAGGATGAGTACAGTATTTCCAGTGAACTTGACGAGGGGATCCAACGGCTCATTGGACCTGGTAACGAGTCGTTAGGTCACCTTTTAGGAACACCTGACAGTTTTTCGCAATGAATTTTCAAGGGCTATTTAGTAATTTCCTATTCTCCAAAGCATTAAATCATGTCGTTTTGACTTTGGTTTCAGAGGTTTTAGGGGGGGTAATGGGTCATTTTCCTTATTCCCCACTCAAGAACTCTGAAAAAGAGACCGTAAGTTCTCTAAAGAATTCTCAGAGCAAGAACTAGGGCAGTTTTCTTCTCCTTAATTTCTCAAGATTTTCGTGATTCTTCATCAGGTATGTGGGGTTTTAGCAAGGGGATTATTCTTCCCTTGTGTCCCCAAAATCCTCCTCAATTTCTCCTATCAGTTTTAAGCTCTGAGCTTTTAAATAAGAAGAGTATTCATGTTTATTTTTGTTGATTTCACTTAGAATGATGTTCATGTATATTGTTGATATAATTCCCATAAATTCCTTATCATATTGTCAGTGTTCATGAAAAAAGTGAGTTTAAGCCCTAATTCTTCGAGTAATGGTTTTACTTGCTAAATTCCCTTTAGTGAATGAAGAATGCTTTGGGTTGAATTCCTAGAATTTCTTGCTATGCATATATGTTGGGTAAATATACCATGAATCAGAATGGATTTAGTTCGTTGAACGAAATTCCTATAATTCTTGAAATTTCTCTATATTATGATATTCCCGTACTGTTGGGATAAGATGAATTATCTACTAGCTGCTAGTAATCTAGACCAGTTAGAACTAGAATCTCTCCAGAATCATATCAGTTTAGTCTCAGCCAGAATGCTAGAATCCTCAGTGTTATTCAGAAAAATTTTCAACTGATCAGTTTGACTTCAGTCTTATTTTGAGGTGTTAGTGGTGCCTCTCAGTTATCAGAATCAGACTCAGATTATAGTTTTGGTCCGTTAGGCAGACATGACATTCTAGCATATAGCTCTGACCAGCCCTTGGACCCCAGTTCAGTTACAACTTGTTCTTAGACGGTTATGACAATTCCAGATAAACAGCTCTGACCAGTCTAGAACCCAGTTTCAGAATTTGGTCCGAGAAGACTTTCAGGGTACATACAGTTATACGTCCCTGACTAGTCTTGGATCTCAGTTTCGAGCTATCAACTTAATAATTCAGTTTAGGTTTTGTTTCCCAGTAGGAGTAGAACTTAGCACCGAGCGGGCCGGGGTTCCAGCGCACCCAGGTTCTCAAAACTACGTTGTTGGCGTAGGTTACAATATTACTTGGCTTGATTGGCCCCAGACTTTTGTGATCACTCAGTTCATGCCTTTATACCCTGACAAGGTATATTAGGTCCTACCGGTGGGGTATATACATCGGACTCCATGTCTAGCTCACTTAGTTAAATGTCGGTTATAGACTCTCCCACTGGTCAGTTCAGTTCAACATCAGAATAAGTAGCTCAGTTCAGTCCAGTATCTCAGATTCAGTGTTCCACATTTAGGCATGTCCTTGACCATCAGATTATATCAGTAGCACAGTTCAGTTTACTTGTTGGTCATGGTGTGTCATTTTCAGTTCACATTTTGCATTCAGTATGTTTCTCCCACTTACTCAGTAAATTCAAAGTACTGACGCATGCTTTTCATGTTGTATCATTTCATGATACAACTGCAGGTTCTCAGGTCCAGCATAGATAATTACTTTAGTTTCAGAGCATTCCACTTCAGCAAGATCAGAGTGTGAGTCCTCATCATTCAAGGGTTTTGCTTATTTATTTCATTTAGTTATGGTTTTGTTTAGACTTAGAGTTAGCTGGGGACCTGTCCCAACAACTCCTCAGTAGATGGCTTTCAGACCAGACTTGTCTTTCAGATTGTATTTCAGATATATTATTTCTTCTCTAACTTTCAGTCTTTACGTTTTTTCTAAACTGATAAAGCTATTATTTATAAGTTTCGTTGTGCATGTTTACTCAGAATATTAGTGTATGATAGACCCGGGGTTGACTTGGGGTCACTTGTGGCTTCAAGTACCGTGTTACGTCCAGCGTATAGGCTCGGACGTGACATATAGAGTCAGATTTCAAGATACAATTGTGATATGAGTTTTCACAATACCAATTGTTATCAAAAGGGAAGCCATAGCTTCTTTAAAGTTGTTAGTTTGAAATTGGATTGGTTTGGCAAAGGCCACGATCATATTATCATTTCTTTTTCTAATAATTCCACCAGCTATGGTGATTAAGTGAACCCTGCAGCAATCTAAACACAACAAGTCAAAGCTGATGAGGCTCGGCATTATAACAACACAGATCAATAGTATAACAACAATAATAATGAAAACGAGGCTTACAAGACAACACTATGTATATATGCCAATGGCCGACAAGTCCACACATGTATAGAAGTTCTATACAAAAAGAATCAACAAGGCCTACAACCACAAACAACCGAACATGATAAGTCTACAACCCTCTACGGAGTTTAACAAGATGATAAAAGATCGGGACAGGGCCCTGGCCTATCCTATATGCACACAAACCAAAAGACATCCAACAAGGTAACTCTGAACAAGTTGGAACTTACCAATAGCTAGAAACTCAACTCAGCAGCGCAGGTCACAATCTACGTGTAGGTCAACACCTGCAGTCATATATGAAACACTCTCAGGCTGGGGCATTAGTACGAAATTATACCGTAGTATGTGAGACGACAAAAAGATAAGAATTTAAATATACAAGACAACAGGAGGAAGGTCCAGAAGATTTTCGTTAGAGTAACCAACCCCAAAGTTAATGAAATATATTCCAAATTGATACCTGAGCCTATCCAAGCCACTCAACAAATCACGATTATCACCAACTCACAAATTCAGTTTACAACTAATCAAAATAATAACAATACGAGTAATATAGCAAGTGTAGGAATCAATAATAACACAAATAGTTCACATCCAACCTTGCCGGGAAACACCTCACGTTCTTATAGGTCTAACGGTAGGCACAAGTTCAAGTGCGCCGGAGTAGACATCGACAACCACACACTTGCAAGTACGATCACTAATGGACCGGATAAAACATAGACAACCGTACACTAGTCACACCATAGGCTGGAATCAATCCACACAAAATTACAAGAACCCAACAAGATCAAGCACAACACATACAAAACTCAATCGGCAAGATTTCTACAAATTTACATATAGAAACTTCGAAACAACGACCTACCAACATTATGGATCCATTACCATGATATCTAACTAATAATCAAGATGAGGAGAAGATTATCCAGCAAACCAACACGAGTCAACCTCCGGAAACGAAAAAAATGCTGCCAGAACACGTATCACACGACGTGCTCAATGATCTAAGCTTGGAAAGAGATTCGGATCATCAATTTGACTCTAAAATCACCTAGAACCCAAGTATATATGTAGAGAGACGGTTTCCCCCGTTGTATATGTTCAGGGTTATGTTTAGAATGGCTAAACCCACCATGGGATTGTATATATATAGGAGCTGCCTCCCATGCCTACCGCGACGCGGGCAGGCCAAATCCTTATCCATCCGGATTTTAATCCGTTATTCTATACCTCGCACGTAATCTCCACTCCTGGTCTTTCCTTGATGCACAACACATAATTATAAAACTAAGCTTGTAAAGAGGTATTTTTTTTTAAACATCCCACTTTCTATAAATTAGTAACATAGTGCCAAATTTATTACAGTGTTTTTTCCTATAATATTATACACAGCAAATATGTATGTATGTATATATTCACTCTTTGTTCTAAATATAGAACTACTGATTTCGATCTACCTGGAATAGAGACGTGGTTATCAAAAATGTTCTTCGATCTAGAAGTGTCAAGTTTAGGGCACAGTTATGCTCGTGTTATTGATAATTTATTTCATGTATAAATTTTATTATTTTTCCTTTTGGTATATTAATAAGCTAACAACATGAAAACCAAAACTTAAGAATAGATATTGCATGCTGACATATGCTTTTATATGTGAGAAATATATTTTATCTCTGAACTTTATCCTTATCCTTAACTTTATAAACGTGTTTCAAACAAACTTTTAGCAGAAAATAAAGAATGCTATGATTAAGACATATTAATTTTATACTAAGAATTACATAGATACTTATTAAAGAACAGATAATTTACATATATATGTATGTATACATTGAATGATGAATACACTTTTACACTAGCACATACTATAGTACCTAAAATATTCCCTCCAAAATAGGATATTTCATCAGGAATATTGCTAGGAAATTTACACAAACAATATATATTACTTAAATGTAATTTCTATAGGTAGAATTTTTTTAATAAGAGTATCAGTTTGAGATTTTCTTAATAAGTGGGGATTTTAATTTGCGAAGTCTTCTTTCATTGACCAATAATGTTGCAAACCTGTCGCAAAATAAAATATTTTCATGAGTTAAATTATGACATAACAATGTATACATAACTTATTTCTAACAACTAACAATATAATAGTAAAGACTAGCTAAAATACATTATAGAAATATATTTTAAATTATGGTTAAAAGAACAAGGGAGAACTTTTGAACCACCTTTTTGTTGTCAAATAATTGCGTAATTTTATTTCAATCTCTTTTCTCAAAGAGTCAAAACAGAAATAACAAACGCAATAAATTAAATATGAGTGAGCCAAAAATAAATAAAATGTTGGATCTGCTCGTATCGATGATATACCTCTTAAGGGCTTCCTCATTAGTGCCTCCTTTAGGAATTGGTTCTGTCAAACCTGTTTCCAAATTTACCCTTGAAATTGGCTTTTTCAATAAATTTTCCCCTATTTCTACTAGCCTCTCCATATTTTCCTTTGTAGCCACATCCACTGAGGCTTCTGTTCCTCTCAGTCCATCCTCCTGTTAATTAATTCAACAACCAAAAAGAATTATTAATAAAAAAAAATTATACTATAGAGTCGTCCATTAAAATAATAAAAAGAATTTTTAATTTTTTTTTTGGAATATTATCGTGTGATAGATATAATATATACAATTTTTAATACTTAAAAGATGATACTTACTTGGATTCGAAGGTAACTATTTTCACTATGAAGAGTTTGAAAAACAACAGAATTATGATAATCAACTATGTCAGCACTTGATTGTGTGAATACTTCAACTAGTGGTGTGGAACCTTTGTGAAATAACCAATCTACAATACCCCATTTGGCTGCCATGGATGAATTATATTTTTGTTCCCATTTTGCAGATCCTGTCCCTATTGATATTACAAGGAAACGACCATAGTCCATGGGTTTTATTGGGAAGAAATCTGAGTTGTTCTTCAGAATTTCTTTGCTTACTTCCGCTATTGCAACCAAACCCTGAATTAAAAATAATACACTAAATACTATGAATATTATTGTATCGTTAGTCAGTGCATATAAATTAAATTCTTAATAAAGTGTTTAATTAGTACCGGATTATTAGCAGCAACACCACCATCAATGAGATTATGTTCTCTAACATTGCCTTTGCCATCTTCAACTTTGAAGGAATGAGCAGGAAGATATGTTGGAGCTGCTGATGTACCGATACAAACATCTGACAATTTTGCATCATAACATGCTGATCGTTTCGTCTGCAACCAAAAATCAAGATTCAATAATAACAACAAGTGGGGCATGAAGAAGGTGAGATGTACGCAGATCTTTGGAGTAGTAAAAAGTTAGGCTATTTCTGAAAGACCTTGGTTCAAGAATCAAGATTGCATTTGGTTAAAAACTAGGTGGCCTTTTGGCCTCATAATATACTTCGAATGGGAAATATATATACCTCATAAGTGGAGAAAATGGTGGGCTGCAACTTCTTGATATCAAAAGTTGGAATAACAACATTAGTGATAGTGTTACTAAGGCGAGTATCTTTTAATTTTTCCTTGATGACTTTACGCAGGTATTTCCCATCATATTTTGGTCCTATTAGAGCTTGCACCATCTTCCCAATCTTAGCAAACAAACCCCTGCATGTTTGTACATACAACAAAATATTGGTTAGCTATATAGTAAAAATGAATTATTTAAAAAAAAAAAATTGATTACACATGTATGTACCAGTTCTTTTGCGGAAAAATCTTTGGACCATGCTCCAAATAGAATGGGGTAATATCTTTCGCCTCATAAAGTGGACGATTATTTTCGTCGGGAGCCGTTAGCATGGCAGTCACGAGGCCACCGGTGCTTGTTCCGGCAATCACGTCAAAATAATCTGCAAGTCTTGCATCCTTTCCGTCCAATTCCTGCAAATTTAATACCACTAGTTTTACTTTGCATGCATGCGCACAAAAATTAAAGCCATAGAAGAGCCGCATACATTAATAAACATGTCCGTTAGCATTGTGTTATGCGACCACACCAGGTCGGTCATATGTGAGGTTTTCTGAGGAATGATACCTTTCCATTAACTGACGGATCAATATATATATATATATATATATAATGTATGTATTATACTCTCCTTCATTTTTACTTGTCCATTTTGGTCTGTGCATGCTCCTTAGCTCCATATTAATCAGATGTATAGTCTTAGGTCTTAGAAAATGATTAGGGAATAAGTAATTAATGTTTAGGGTAAAATAGAAAAAAAATAATTGTATTTACTTAATTGGTTAAAAGTGACAAGTAAAAATGAAAAAATTTTCTTGAAATAGTGGATAAGTGAAAATAAACGGATTGGAGGAAGTATAAAAGAAATTAAAATAGACCTGAAGTTGGGATTCAAGAACAGTGAGGATAGTAGCTGGAATAATTCCTCGAATGCCACCTCCATCAATACTAAGTATAGTGATCAAATCTCCATAAGTTGGAGGTTGAATTTGAGATGTTTTTCTCTCCATTTCTGATAAATTTAATAAAAGAAAGAAGTTAACAAATTAAAACTAATTCTCAATGAATAATGTATCTTTACTGTGAGAGCTAGAATATATGAATTGTGTGTATTATGAGAATATTGTTTATGATTAAAGGAAACATATTTATAGGCCTTGCTCTGGAGAGACTTGGGGACTTAATGGGTCAAACATTGGCTTATCAAATCAAGAAAGTTCCAATTAATTTTTTAAAGAAAACTCTTGGGAAACATGTAGCGATAAGAATGAATATCATTTAAACATTAAACACGCTAGAAAATTAACCAGTTTTTTTAAATTTATTTATTGTATTTTAAAAAATTGGACTGAGAACACAAGAAAAGAACATTTCGATTTTCTTGCACTGTAAATATTTAATGTTCAGCACGCAAATTCAGTGCCGCCAGGGAAAAGTACATTTATATTAATACCCGTAAAGTTTGTGCTCCTCGGATGTATTTTATACGGTAACGCGTTCGGCAGAATTATATAATTTTGACTCAAATTTAATATTTATTTTTAAGAAAAATATCAAATTTTTAATATTTATATATTACAAATTTAAGACTTAATAATTTTAAAGAGTTAAAATTCAGAATTCGTAAATGTATCTAACTATGAAACACTTTGTTAGATTTGATTTCAACCTCGTGAGATTATCTGCCAGTTGATTAATATTTTTTAGCTTATCGTGAAAGAAATGAGTTATTAAAGGTCAAATTCATAAGAAAAATAATAATTATATCTTCTTGCAAACTACAAGAAAACTAGTGTATGGTACTCCTATGATTGGAGCTGAATTTTTCAAGATTATTTAATTGGTTAAAAAAATAGGAAGTTTGGCATAAGTTTACTATTCAACGTATTCACCTTGGAAAGCGGAATAGTCTCTTTCCATGTAATAAACGTTAAAAATGTGTCCTTATTATTGTACTTGTGATCAGTCTAATTTTTTCTTTCTGATAATTGAGTGTAGCAAACAAAATTAAAATCAAGAAACACAATATTTAATTAAATTATAAATCTTTTAAAATAAAATTAATAATTATATATTTTAAAACTAACATAAAGAAGATTAAAAAGAATTACATTAATTGAAAGTATAATCCAAAATACTATTAAAATTGTGCTTGACGAGGTTTCATTTTTTGAATAATATAAATATGTTGGCGCGAGGAATCAAACTTGGGATGCTATCTTTTGATTTCAGGAGTCAGGGACAGACTAAGAATGATAAAAGAAATACGTTGTCACAAGATATCAAACTTGAGATGTCCTACAACTTTGTGCAAACCTTTGCCACTGAGCTACAACTTTCTATTGTATCAAATGGTGTTCAAAATACTATATATACAGACATAAAATAATATTTTTTTTATATATATACAATGTAATTTTCTGACCAAGAATGCTTGACTGACCAACCTAACACCATCGTAGCTCCGCCCCTGTTGCTAGAATAATACTGTTGCAAACACGATGATTTTCCATCTAGAAGAGTAAAAGATGCCTTTTGTTTTCCTCTCACTAGACCATATTACTTTTGCAAATCCATTTTTTTAGTAAAGGTCCAAAAACACATCCAAGCTATCCCACTTTTGTGAGTTTAGTACCTGAACTATTTGAAGTTTGCGTTTAGTACCTGAACTATCACCCCAAGCTTACAGAAACACACCTGAATACTGACTGGACCAAAGTCGTGTGCTCTAGTTGAGGTTTCCTACCGAGGATTAAAAAGAATACTTGAAAAAATGGTTGGAATCTCAAGAAAAAAACTGAGGGCTTTAAAATTATATGATGCGTTATGGGCATATCGAACAACGTTCAAGACGCCAACTGGTACTACCCCAATTAGATTAGTCTTTGGAAAAGCTTTTCATCTTCCTGTTGAATTTGAACACAGGTTTTTGGGCATTAAAAACATTGAACTTTGAAGTAAACTCTGCTGGTAAAAATAGATTCTTTCAGGTTAATGAGTTGGAAGAACTGAGATTTGATGCTTATGAAAATGAAAAGAATTTCAAAGAAAAAAAACCAAATAATGACATGACAAATTAATCTGACAAAAAGATTTTAAAATTGGAGATCACGTACTTCTTTACAACAACAGACTCAGGCTATTTCCAGCAAAATTGAAATTCAGGTGGACAGGTCCTTATAATGTTATAATTTGTAATACCCCGGAAGGGCCTACGAATAGACCCGGGAGTTTAAGTCAAAAAACCTGTAGAAAACCTAATATTTTGCACCAGTGCGACTCGAGGTATGAGTCGTGGTGAGGACCTACGACTCGTGACACGAGTCGAGAGGAGACCGGGAGCCTGAGGTTGTATCACGGGTAGTCCTACGAACCGTGGTGAGATGGTACGACTCGTGGTTAGGAGTCGTGGTGAATATCTCAATGGTGTCAGAGTGAGTATTTTGTCAGTGACGATTGTATTTCGGTTTGTTGTGCCCTACAAATTCATGATACAATTTACTGTTAGTTTATGATTGATAAGTTAAGTTTTCCGTTGTATATGAATGAATTAGTGTTATGCTCACGCCATGAGTTGACTTGGGGTCTCTCGGGACTCCTTGTCCCGTGTCTACGATCCGGGTGTACTCTCGGGTCGTGACATAAATGTTACTCCATATGGAACTATTGAAATTCAACAAACCAATGGAGGAGACAAGTTTAAGGTAAATGGTCACAACTTTTTTAAAAAGCAAATTTATACTACAAGACAGAGTGTCTAGCGGTTTTTTATTAATAAAAATAAAATCCTCAAAAAGGAAGAAGTACACGCAAGGAGGGTTAGACCTTACCTTAACAATCCTAATGAGGTAACAGACCTCTACTAATTAACAAGCATGTAAATAATAAGAGCTAAAAAGGACTAAGTGCTCTATAATCATTATAGAATTTAAGATACACTCTATGAATAAATTACATATGAGAATGCTTATGTAATGAAAAAAATATAAAACCCTTGAAGAAAGTTGAGTTATCAATCTAACTTTCTTTTACAATTGAATGAGCTAAAAAAGAAGGAAAGCCCATCTAAAGTACTTTGAATAAAATTTTCCTTGTCTTCCTTTTCAATTCTTCCCAGCACCACTTGAAAGCTTAGCATAAAATTTTGTGAAAAGAGTAACTTGTTTTGCAGACCTCAAAGGAAGGGCTCTACCTATAAGAATACTATCCAAACTCTTCTTTCTTTCATGAGATTTCTTTTTCTTTATCATTTGTCTAGGAAAGATGTCAGCTTTTTTGACTACGTTGGCAAAACATTGAGCCAATTCGTCTTCCTCCCCACCTTCCTCATAGATGTCTTTACCTTGAAGGTTAGAAAATCTATTTAGGGAGAATGTATTATTTTCAATCAATTATTTGGATTTAATTCCCATGACTTGTAGTTGTTTATTCGTGTTAATAAGATTAAGAGAATTTAACCTTTCGACATCCGAACTTACCAATGCATCAAGTAGTTCCCTGTCGTGTGAAGAAATAATTGGAGAGTTCTCCTTTGAGGGTTTTGAATTTTCAGTGCTAGTTGCAACTTGTAAAGATACACTAGCCATCACCAACTGCTGCCTAGTAGGTGTGAATTCTTTTGCATTTGGACTCAAATTTTTGCTATTGGATTCCTCACCTGAAGATTCTACCATCATCATATTATCTTGTTGATCTTTACTGATTTTTTTCATTTTCAACAGCAACAAATTAAGAAGGCCCAACTCCTATATTATCATCTTCATGTTCGACCAAATCTGCCCAGCTAGATGGAGCAACACGGTCTAGATCTTGTTACTGTATAGAAACATCAGTTGCACCAGATTCTTCACATAATAATGAATCATATATATTTTTAACTATTTGTTGTGTGACCTTAGGACTCCTATTAATTATCAATATACCACCAACTTTTTTCTTTGTCACAGCATTCCACTCTCCTTCAATATTATCTTCAGTAGACGTGTCTTTACCTTTAAGAAGATTTTTGACCCGACCCTCTTCAGAATCATTAGATGAGTTTTCAACTTGAAGACCATGTCGCTCATCAATACGAGTATCACTAATAGGACCTGTGTTACTTTCCTGTTGCAAATCGCTACTAGTTTGAGGAATTACAACTGCATTAGTTTGCAAGCTCGCACCTCTGATTTGCTCAACTTCTTCAACTGATTTTCTGATTGCAACTACAGAACATCCCTGTTCTTGACTATTTCATTGCTTCCCAAAAGTGACTTCCTCAACTCGATCGTGACCACAAGTAGACACAACATGATCTTGCACAACACTCTTACCAGCCACGATGGATTTCTTTACATCTATCTTTGCGTCTAATAATTCTCTCGCATCACCTTGATATTTTTCAATATCAGTGATATCTTTGGATAATTCTTCTTGATTTTTTATAGTGTTCTTTCCAGAAGTAATCGACATTCACTTTCATCATATTCATGATATTTACCGAAGGTGCAATAAAATGGAAAATTATCATACACAACCTTCTGAGACTATTCTATAATTCGTCCAGATTTCTCATCGACATATTGCAGTTTTATTCGTTGGGGGAGATTCGCAAGTTAATCATGCTCGACCTTAACTTTGGCTGTGTTATGTATCAACTTCTCTTGGATCGCTTTATCAATCACAATTGGCTTACCTACTGCGGAATCTATGGACGGTAACGATGGTTTAACAAATAACTCCAACGGCAAATTTGGAAGATATATCTAAACAAAAGCTTTTGATGTCTCTTCTTTGCGATTAAAATCAATGGTCCATGAAAACACCCTAAATTGGTGTTATATACCATTGTAGAGTCGGTAGTTAATATATTTAGCTACAACCAATACATAATCATCATATCTATCAAATCTAACCAAAATATGTCAACGAGCAAGCCATCCGATAAGGCAACGACCTCGAGTTCCGAAATGTGTTGGTAACAATGTTCGTAGTTCTTGCATATCAATGGGGTTCATGTGAAAACTTGATTAGTAAAGCTTGATGCAAACCTTCCTCTACAACAGATTGTTTTATCTCTTCCATAGTGAATTTGATAGTTGGTTCTCCATGAATAATTTCTATAGGTTTTAGCTTTGTTATTGCCAACTTTTGGCCAGAATGTTGGATAGTTATTTTAGATGAGAGGAGAGATGCATAATCTGGTGTAGAATTAATCTTTCCTGCAGCTTGAAGCTGGGGAGAGGGCTGCGAAGCCATGGCAGCCTCTAGGTCGCCACTCCTAGAGAGAAAAGAGAGAGGTTTATCCATCGATTTTTTAAAATCCGAGGGACAGGATAGGTTTATCCATCGATTTTTTAAAAATATATATAAAAAATGTAGCTACTTAGATTTGAACGCAGATATTTACTATGACATTAGATAATTTTTGTTATACCCCGTAGAATTCCCGGCACTTAGATGACCTATTCGCACGTTGGTTAAGTATATTTGAAGGCCATACGTGCTAGGAAAAGGCCCGGGAAAAAGATCGAACGAGAAACCCGTCGAACCATCGCGGGAGGAGCCGAGGCAGAGCCCCTCCGCGATGGCAGCGTGTCACGGAGGTGAGGCCTCCACGATGGCAGCGTGTCACGGAGGGAAGCCTCCGCGACGGCTCCGTGACACGTTGCCCAGGTCCAGGCCCAAGTATAAAAGCCTCCACTTCAGTCCAAATCAGATTATACTTCATAAATTTCCAGAATCGTAGGTAAACAGAGGGAAGACGAAGGAAATTAAATATTTTCGTCCGATTACGCTGCCAAACGCTGCCCAAACCCAAATTAATCCTAGATACCCTAGTATTTAGCAGCAGAGAGCATTTCTACGGAGTTAGTTTCACGAAAAACGACCGACGAATCGGCGAGCCGCCGAACTAAAGTAAGCAGAATTGCTCCAAATTTATGTCTATGTGTTCCTAGCTGAGAAGTAAATATTTCTCCCTTCTGGGCCGCTGGAAAATAGCGAGTTTTTGACCGTCTTTTGATAAGCCTAAGTTTAGGCTATAAATTAAATCGAAAGTAGCGTCACTCTTTACAATAACGTTGTATTTAGTATTGATTGACGTACTTATGAATGCAGTTGGGAGAAAATAGTTGGAGCACCAGCCGAGCCTCGTCCGACGGACGAATATTCAAAGATAAGGTATGTAAAGTTAAGTTTCCTCGGCAAGTTGAGTAACAGTGAAGCAGTATAGTAATTCACAGACCAGTAGAAGGTTCAGAAATTGATTATTGTGTTATTTTGAACATTGGTGCAATATGAGCAGTTTTGGGCTGTAACGTGTATGATACCTATCCGTAGAATATAGATTTGAACATAAATGATTAAGATTGGCCGTATATTCAGTATGTGATATAGTATGCCCTGCCAGGATATTGTTGTGTTTAACTGAAACCTCGCAAGGTAGTACAGCATCAGTAAAGCATTCCAGATATAGAATAGTAACTGTATATGGTTTAGAAAGTATGTTAGAAATAGGAAATTAGGTTAATACAGAAACTTAGTAAACAGTATAGTTTTCAGCAGGAACACCCGCTTGTATAGCGCTTGCCCCAGTACAGTTAGACAGGGAACTATATTCATATCTATACTTACCTGTCACAGCATGTATCAGACATCTACAGATTGCTATTATTAGCCCAGTACATGATTTATATAATACCTTACGCCTATTAGTTTTGGCTTATGAGATACACAGACGGCATGACTAGTTGAGACCGTTGTATTGATTGGGGTTGGTTTACCTAGCATCCCAATCGCCCAGGGTTAATAGCTGTATCGACTCGTCCGCCAGAGGACGAGGATACGTCGCTCTACGGAGTGATATGCCGTCCCGCAAGGGGACGAAGATGGGATGCCAGTTTCCCCATATTGTGCCTTGGTCGGCCCTTATACACCCCCGTCGAGCGGGTACGCCCGGGGTGTTGACTTAGAGTCCTTCGGACTCAGATACAGTTATAGTCAGGGGCTCAGCGAGCCCAAGTGCATACCCAGGGACCGGCAGGATGCTTATTGCCACTATAGGAGATGGGATGACCGGGGTAGGGGCATAGATTCTGTGTTGATTGTACCTCCTGGCTTATGGGGGCCGGGTAAGGTTTGTGTATGCTGTGTTATGTTCTGTATGTATGCTATATCACATTAGACGTGAGTAGATTAGTAGTAAAATGATACGCTCCCAGATATGACATTCGCTCCTCCCAGTATAATTGTGAGCAGGTACGATCTATACCCTCAGACAGTTAAGTTATTCCTCCTACTTCTGCTTCATCAGTCATATTATTGCTTCCAGATGTTGTTTCAGTTATGTTATTTCAGTTGCTTTACATACTCAGTACCAGTGGTACTGACGCCCAGTGGGGCGCTGCATTACTTGCCTGCAGGTACTCCTAGACGAGCAGGTGATTCTACGTGACTCCCTGTCAGCGGTTGAGTATTCAGCTCCAGTCATCCAGAGGCTGAATTTCAGAGGTGTAGTTCAGTTTCTTTTGTTGTATATAGTATGGGTAGGTCGGGGCCCTGTCCCGATCAGTTCTATTACTACTCCTAGAGGCTTGCATTCTATATATATTCCCTGTGGTCAGATGAGCCGGTCGTGTGAGGCCGTGCAGTTTTTTAGTTGTTTAGCTGTTAGTATTCTTGCTTTCTTTTATTTTGGCCGTGTGGGGCCACAGTTATCAGTAGTGGTGACCTTGCCGGTCACGTAGCTTCCCTTTTTGCGCTTTATGATTAAGTTGCAGATAACTAGACAGCATGGTGGCCTTGTCGGCCCGTATAGGTTTCCCTGTATTACTATATTTCTGGTTAGCTGCCAAGACAGGTACAGCAGGCTATAGGCCAATGGGCCGGGGGCTGTATTTACAGCCGTTATATAGCCCTTTGTTTCCAGAATTTTGAGTTAGAGCCAACCAGGTGCCAGATGCGCCCAGGCTAACAGTCTAGTAGGTCAGGTGTTAGTAGGGCACCAGGTGCCAGTCGTACCCCCCCCCCAAGGTGGGGTGTGACAATTTTACCACTCAACTCTACATACTCTTTGATTAATTCTTTTCTTTATTTTTATTTACTCTCTTCAACTTCAATTTTACACTTTAAAACTGACGATGTCCCTTGATTTCTATTAAAAAATAATAATAAATTGAGGAACAACATCGGTTTTCTTTAGAAAAATATTTTTTTTAAAAATAATTTTCGCAGATTTTTGCCGCACAAAAATTGACGAACAACTGATCTTGTCCATTGGTTTCTTTTAAAAAATATTTTAAAATAAAAATAAAAACTAACGAACTAGATCGATTTTTCATCAATTTTATACACCGACTCTGTCCACTAGTTTTTAGTTCCTCGATTTTGGAAATATTTTTAATAGTGTGCCTTTAATAATTTTTTTCATACGATCTAACAAAATATTTTAAATGTACCATAGGTACGCTTCCAATGACAAATTCATGCGGCCTGCAATAATATTCATTTTGGGCATGATCAAAAGATTTATAGGCAAGAATTATTTCTTATTTTTACCCTTTGGCAGTTCATGATAAAATACACCACAAGATTTATGACGCACTAAAAGTATGCGGTTAATGATCATTTATGCCAAAATAATTTTTTTTAAAACCTTCCAGTAGAGGTTACTTGTGACATTTATCCAACCATACATGTGCATGCTCTTATTCATAATTTTTATCACACCTTTACCTTTTTACTTTCAAGAACGGGTGAGCATTCACGAAACTTATCACAAGCCATGGACTATAACCATTTGTACATGCTTCATAAAATTTTATTATAAGCTTATTGTCACGTCTTGAAATTTATATGACACACCTCAACGTCACTTTGAAAGGTCAAGTATACCACCACTTTAAATTCCTTTATTTTGACGGAGGATTTATAAAATTTACCAAATCAGGTCTCACAACAATATGTCTTCAATGACTTTTCATACTATGCTTATTAATGGCAAAAATTATCTTCACCTTTTGAGGGACCATTTTAAGAACCTATAATTTTCTCATTATGATGACTGGCCTTTACCTTTTCCATGTTCATATGCATTCTTTCAACCATTTGTCTTCTCTCAGACATATTATGCACTGCTATTAGGGGTGGGCATGGTATGGTATATATCGAATACTATATCGAAACTGAAATTTTTGATATAATGATTTTAATATTATGGTATGTAGTATGGTATTTGGTATGATTTTAAAAATACTTTGGTATTTGATATGGTATTTGATATTTAAAAAAAAATATACCGAAATACTGAACATCATACCGAAGTATATAGTTACATATATAATTCATACATACTATTATTATAATACTAAAAAATATATAAAATAGTATTAGTACAAAACTAGTTTTTAGATATAGGAACTTTGACTACTGTATCTTAATTGAAATATTTTTCTTGTGTAATAGATTCAATAAGAAAATTGTTTATACTTTCTTTTTAATATATTTACAATGTAAGATGTTAATATGATATAATCGTGGCATTTCTTGAAAAGACGCAGTCATAATTCTATATTGTATGAGTATATGTAAGTCGGAGAATAAGCTATTGTTACCGATTTGTCATACCCAAAATACAAAATTAAATTTTAAAATATCGAACCATACCGAATTAATTTAGTATGGTAATAGTATAGTATTTTTAAAAATCGAATACCGAAATTACCATACCGAAGTTTTACATACAGTACCGTACCATACTATGCCCACACCTAACTACTACCACATTCACTTTAGGAAAGAGTGCAAAACCTGTCCGATGGGCTTCATTTTTTTTTCAATCAAAAGGGTATGATATTACTTAGCCACCGGGAGGCATCATAATATTTCATAAATTTTTTTTCACGATATTATTATTGTAACACCATATTGAGACATAAAAAGTAGACAAATATTTTCCAACAAGTCTTCATTTTTTTTCATACAGGTTCACACATAATTTCAATTGTGAACTTACGACATAATTATATTCAGTTACAGTTTTAAAATCTTGTAACCATTAGTAAATTTACTCATCACAAGCTTTTGGCTATATCATTGCCTTAAGGTGGTCACATCATTCTTTTTAATTTTTTTAGTATTCAACTGGATCTTTTACAATTAAATATTCAGTTTTCAACACTTCATTAAGATGATGTCGAAAAATTATGGCTTTCGTTATTCTAAATTTCATTGTTTCTTTCATCTTATAATAATATCACCAAGATATTTAGCCTGAAGATGAATTTCATCATCAAGGACCCATGAAAAATAATTCTTTTCAAAAAATATCAAGAGTCACAAACTCAAATTTTGATAAATTTACGTAGTGAAAACTATCACAAGAAAAATAGTTGAGTTAATATCATGAATAATAAGACAATAATAATAATTACTGTTTCAAGCACCCCATGCTAACCAACAATTGTTAATTATAATAAACTATGTAATCATTTCTTTAAACAGAATTTCACATATATACATAAGATATGAAATAATTCGAGCACATAATCAATAGATGCTTACAGTTAACCCATCAGTGATCATTTTGTTCATGAAAAAGATAAAAAAATCAATATGTTACTTCTTGAAATTGATAAAGTAAGATGTCACCATTTATGTAATTAAATGGGCAGTATATATTGTCTAATTGTATGTTACCCAAGCATAAACCAAAATTAATGAAGTGATTAACTTACACCTTAGAACATAAACAAATGGTGTCTACTAAAACTTGATATCCATAAATACTAGTGAATATAGTGACAACAACATAAAATATTAGAATCATTGTTAATGCTGAAGCAATTTACCTTAACACAGTATATAAAAGATAAGACAATAAAAATGAAAGACATCAATCATTATCTGATAACCTTAAATCAAGGATAAAACTTAAGAATATAATCTATTTTTATGAAGATGGTTAGAGCTCATACTAGTAACATGTTATAAAATAAAAGTTAACATAAAAGTAAATAAAGAAAAAGAGAGAGAGGGGCCGGGGAGAATTAGTTATTCTTATTTTCTCTCGTAGATATCTATCATATTATAAGAAAAGCCGCGTATAAAGAGCTCATAAACTTGGACACCAAGTACCGTAACCTGGCAACCAAGTGGCTTTACTTGAGCACAAAATAGACAAAAAGAATGTGCATGAATGTTCATTTCATTAAAAAAATATCATTTTATCCATATAAAGTATCTTTAACAAACTTTTAGTAGAAAATAAAGATTGCTATGATTAAGACATTAGTTTTTTGTTCTAAGAATTACGTAGACATTTATTAAATAACAGATAATTTACATATACTTCTACTATATAAAAGTACAAAGAAGGATGAACATAGCATTATGCAATTGTACGGAAAGCTATTAAAATTGTACTATAAACTTTGACATTGAATGTGGAATTAATTTAGGGGTGAATCGATATTTTTCATCTCCACGTACACACCAAACACGATTGTCATTTTTTTTCTTCATAAAACAGGTGTATCATATTTACCGTGTATCCTAGGTGGGGACAAACACTGCATTAAAGAGTTATATAAAAGAGGAAATAGAATAGAATATTAATATTAGGCTTTTAATTTCTATTAATACTCTATTTTATTTATTTAAATATCAAATAAATTATAAAAATATCAATATTAATATATATGGTAGTTAATACTTTTATCCACCTAATACTTAATTATCATTTATTTGTAGCACAGATAATTAAAGAAAAAGAAAAGAAGATTTTGAATTCTTAATTATCTCTTATTTGTAGCACAAATAATTATAAAAATTATTTATTGGGTTAATTTTTTTTTTCTTAGTATAGATATCTACAAATTATGAGTAATAATTTTTCATATCCGTTTTTTTAAAATTTAATCGTTTGATTTTTCTCTCTTAAATAATTTCTATAATTATTTGTGCTACAAATAAGAGATAATTAAGAATTACATGGATAATAGTTGTAGCTCCCTATTTTCCTCGCGAAAAGCGGGTTAGGACACGTAACAACTCTTTTAGGATTATCTAAAAAGAAGAGTTGCCACCTAATGAATTATGGTGCTTTAGGGCACCGAACTAAACTAATTAATAAGAAAACCTGTTTAAGTAGTCTACGCTACCAGAGATCGGGTAAGGGTTCAAGTTACCTTGAAGGAAAGGTGTTAAGCACCTTTCAAGGTCCACAAATGTGGATCCCTTCCGGATTCGTTAATTATGTGGGGGAAATAATTGATAAACAAAGGTCGATGAATTATTAAGCCTAAAAATAGCGAAGTGATTAAACATGCAAATTCATAGTACCAAAAATAAATACACTCAATTCAAAAATATTTATTCAAGCATTGAAGAAGAGAAGACGTGCCCATTCGCTTCCAATAAAATATTTAAAGTAATGGAATGATACGAACAAGGGAAACTAAAAGAATCAAAGAATAATAGACAAACAAATTATTTTCAAATAGAATACTAAAATAAACAATAACATTAATAATTTATTAAGTTAAAGTTAAGAGAGTGGGATCAGGTGTGACAGAGTTGAAAACGGGTCCAATGCGATGTTACTCCCATTTATTCTATTTTTATATGATTGATTCTCTTAAACACCTTAAAACAAGAAGAAACAATTTTGAAAAGGTATTATTCAAAAGTATTAAATAAAATATTTTAGCATTTAAAAGTCATCTGAAGCTTTAAAATATTTTGATGTTTAGATTATATGAAAGTACGTCGATAATTTAACATAATAATAAAAATTGTCAAGTCTTCAAGGCTTTTAAAAGAATGACATATAAATTTAGAAAGAAGAAAGTAACGATTTGCTTTATTTTTCATAAAGCTGTATATATGATTCATACAAGAAGTCAACTAGCCTGCCTGTTTCATCATTTTCAAAAACATACCTGATATCCCTTTTGGAGCGATGATTTCATTTGAGCTCTGCTTCACGCGTTGACTTCGACACTTGTCGTGATTAAATTCCAAGCAACATATTTCATTATGATGTACATGTAAAAAACATTTAAAGAGGTGAGAGTATGTATGTTCTTAACATCTAATTCATTAAGAGAATAATTAAAATACTAAAGTAATAAACATTCTTAATTGAGGTAAACACATACGAAGGAAAAAGATTCAACAAGAGAGTTTTTAACTTCTTTATCGAGCAATAAAATTTGAAATAAATCCGTATCCCATCTCACTTTCTTCACGATTAATTAAACATTGGGTCTTGCAACTTTTATCTAGGCCCATGCTATTGTCGATACTTAATTTAAAATATCATGACTCAAATTGCTTACTATATCAAAACAGAATGTTTCGTTACATGAAAACCCCATTGACAATTAAAAAGACTACAAACAATTTCTTAATTCATAACACAGTTGCCAATAACAATGAACATAATTTTCATAAGAAACTAAAATGCACAACTCAAAGGAAAGTTACTAATTTCAAGCTACTAATTCATATTATTAATTTTCACATAGTTTGATTAGAAATCCTTTTTTTTGTAATAATAGTTAACCAATATGTAGATCCATAGCAACATATTTTTGTTCACTTCATATTAAAATAGGCAAAAGACCCTCACGTATCAATTTCATATGAAAAACAATAAACATTTAACAATCAATAATTTAACTAAAGATTCATGACATTACATAAACCCAATTCTAAATCAGATTATCAAAACTAAAAATCCAAACTATTTAAACTCCACATTCCAAAGTAAAGTAAAAAATAAATAAGTAGTTAAAAATTAAATCATGATACTAAATATCATTTATTTTCTTTATATCCAGACCTACTACACATGCTCTCAAAACTAAAACATGAACTATGTGACTAACATGTTTCTTTTGATCTATTTTATGATTTATTTAAAGTATTTATATTTTATTAACGATTTAATATTAATTATGTATTTTGTTACCATCTTTCTTTATTTGTTAAATGTTATTGTTTTTATAATTATTTTACATTTGATAACGGTTGCGCGGTTTCGATTTGGTCGATTCGAAATCGAACCAAAAAATCAAAAAACCGAATTAGGTCAATTCGGTTCGATTTTTTGATTTTTTGATATTTATGTCCACTCCTACTTTTGAGCTACCACTGTCCTAGCATGACATTCAGAGTATCATTAGGCCACTCTAGATCTCGCTCTATTCGGTCCAAACCGTTAGAGATTATGATCACTATTAGGATCCTCTAATCAGATATGGGCGCACGGTGTTTGCCTATTAGTAGTTATACATACTATCCTAGGGGCAAATAGTGGTCGCATTAGGCCTTAAGAGCCAGATATGCCTTTTGAGTGGCTAGTTTGAGATTAGAGTGCAATATATTAGTTGGGATTAACCCCACCTAGGATAGCCTTCCGTTGACCAACTTCAGGGTTACTAACTGTGTCATCGCTTACAGGGATATTGATCGCATCTCCTACGAAGCTATTGATCGCTCCAAGGAGATATACGTTGTCCCAAGGGACTATGTTGAGGCCCAAGGTCCATATTACAATCAATTCCATGGATGGACTTTTATATTCAAGTCGTATCGGCATCACTTTAATATATATTCCATTATATATATATTATATATTAATACTTTAATATATATTATATAGTTACAGTATATATATATATATATATATATATATATATATTAATTATTTATTTTTGTAATAGTATATTTTTTACATAATATTATATCATATTATTTGAGTATGACTGTTATAGAGGGCCGGGATAATTTTACAAAGAGTGTTATCGCTATATTGAATGTCACTTTTGTTATAGGTAGAACGATGTTACAGAAAAATAAAATACAACATGAAAAATTAATTTAAAAAAATAAATTATTATATTAAAATATTATTATCACGCGTGACTGTTCTAACAAGATTTGATGGTAACTTATATCAAAGCTTTACAAATAAAAATACATGAAGGAAAAACTAATAAAGAGACTAAAACGACGAAGATAAATAAATAAAAGGAAAGTAAATTAAACCCTAACCCCTATATTAATGTCTATGGATCCACCCTCAATCCGTATAACGAATATTTAAAAACAAAATCTTGTGCATGTTCACGAGGGATTTAAGTCTTAATTTTCATATTTCAAACTCTAACTCTAATTTTTAGTATTACATCATGAAGCCTAAATGTTAATTTTCTAAATCTTAAACTAAATTTTTTTCTTAAAATATAAACATTATGAAAAATAACTTCTTGCTTAACATGTAGATAGTAGAAGCAAAAACATTTAATAAAATATTCTTTAACATGATATTCTTTATGTAAAATAGATTAATAAAGTTAAAAAAAATGATCTATCGATTTTGATTTGGGCTCATGCTAACACGGACTTTCATTTCTAGTATGAATATATATATATATATATATTGAATGATGATGAATACATTTTTACACTAGTACATAATATTATTGTACTTCAAAATAATAAATCGAATTTCATACAATAGTATCCTATATCTAAAGTATGACTTCCAAAATAGAAAATTTCATCGAAAATATTGCTAGAAAATTACTGACAATATATATCAGTTAAATACAATTTCTATACGTAGAATTTTCTTGACTGAATTAGTAGGAGACTTTATTGATAAGTGGTGACCTTGATTCACGAAGCCTTCATTGACCAAAAATCTTGCAAACCTGTCACAAAACAAAAGATTTTCGTAAGTCAACTTATGACATGACAATGCATATATAACTTCTAACAACTTAAACAATATAAAAGTAAAGATTAGTTAAAATACATTGATAATATAGTAAAAATGAATCTGAATTGAATCATGATTATATAAGTTATTCTAATATTAAAGAATTTAATATGAATTTAACAATATTTTAAATTATTTCTATGTGGTTAAATCAATTTTTCATATATTAGTGTAGTCACCAAAAAACAAGGACAGACTTTTCAACCACCTTTTTGTTGTCAAATAATAGCTTAATTTTATTCTATAATATTTGACATAACAAGCTGATTGAATTAAATACAAATGAGTTGAAAAGGCATTAAATAAAAGTGAATAAAATATTTAATTTATTTCTATTTAATATGAATTAAAAAAAGAATTAAATAATAAATTAAATAATATAAATATTTATATTATTCATGATCACATGAGAACACAAACAAAAAATCACAATAAATTTAAACTTCCAACAAGCAAGAATTTGTAAAAAATAATAAGCACATAAATAGATATTAATAATATATATATATATACTCATCTTATCCATCTGAATAAATACTTTCTAATGAATAATATGAATGATATTCATATTTAATTCATTTTTTAAACGGTCAATTATCTAACTCATATTTAATCTGTCGAATTGATTAATTACTTGTTTTTTAACCATTTGATCGTATAGTAAAGGTCATATGTAAACAGTTAAGACCATTTGTAAATTCTATAAATTTACAGAGAATCCTCACAATTGAGGACATCCGCACACAAAAACAAAAATCTTCTCTCTAAATTTCGCAACCCCCCAAAAAGTCAAAAGTATAATATGAAATTAATTTATTGATGATATACCTCTTAAGGGCTTCCTCATTAGTGCCTCCTTTAGGAATTGGTTCTGTCAAACCTGTTTCCAAATTTACCCTTGAAATTGGCTTTTTCAATAAATTTTCCCCTATTTCCACTAGCCTCTCCAAATTTTCCTTCGTAGCCACATCCACTGAGGCTTCTGCTCCACTCAGTTCATCCTCCTGTCAATTAATTCAACAACCAAAAAAAAATGATTAATCAAAAAAAAAAAAGAAAAAATTATACTGCATAACCGTCCGTATATAAAAATAATAAACAAAAAATATATATTTTTAATATGTAAAAGTTAATACTTACTTGAATTCGAAGGTAACTATTTTCACTGTGAAGAGCTTGAAAAACAACAGAATTATGATAATCAACCATATCAGCACTTGATTGTGTGAATACTTCGAACAGTGGTGTACAACCTTTGTGAAATAACCAATCTACAATACCCCATTTGGCTGCCATGGATGAATTATATTCTTGTTCACATTTTGCAGATCCTGTCCCTATTGATATTACAAGGAAACGACCATAGTCCATGGGTTTTATTGGGAAGAAATCTGGGTTGTTCTTCAAAATTTCTTTGCTTACTTCCGATATTGCAACCAAACCCTGAATTAAAAATAACACACTAAATACTATGAATATTATTGTATCGTTAGTCAGTGCATATAAATTAAATTCTTAATAAAGTGTTTAATTAGTACCGGATTATTAGCAGCAACACCACCATCAATGAGATTATGTTCTCTAACATTGCCTTTGCCATCTTCAACTTCGAAGGAATGAGCAGGAAGATATGTTGGAGCTGCTGATGTACCGATACAAACATCTGACAATTTTGCATCATAACATGCTGATCGTTTCGTCTGCAACCAAAAATCAAGATTCAATAATAACAACAAGTGGGGCATGGAGAAGGTGAGATATACGCAGATCTTGTTCCTATTTTTATGAAGTAGTAAAGAGCTAGACTGTTTCCGAACGATCTTGGTTCAAAAATCAAAATTGCATTTGGTTAAAAACTAGGTGGCCTTTTGGCCTCATAATATACTTTGAATGGGAAATATATATATATACCTCATAAGTGGAGAAAATGGTAGGTTGCAACTTCTTGATATCAAAAGTGGGAATAACAACATTAGTGATAGTGTTACTAAGGCGAGTATCTTTCAATTTTTCCTTGATGACCTTATGCAGGTATTTCCCATCATATTTTGGTCCTATTAGAGCTTGCACCATCTTCCCAATTGGACCAAACAAACCACTGCTGTATGTTTGTGAATTCAACAAGAATGTAGTTAGCTATATAGTACAAATGAAATTTAAAAAATAGAACATCCTATAGACTATATAGAGAGTGAAAAAAATTAATTAAACATTTGCATACCGGTTCCTTTGCGGAAAAATCTTTGGACAATGCTCCAAATAGAATGGGGTAATATCTTTCGCCGCGTAAAGTGGACGATTATTTTCATCGGGAGCCGTTAGCATGGCAGTCACAAGGCCACCGGTGCTTGTTCCGGCAATCACGTCAAAATAATCTGCAAGTCTTGCTTCCTTTCCGTCTAATTCCTGCAAATTTAATACCAGTAATTTTATATTCCACACATGCGCACAAATATTAAACCCATAAAAAAGTGCATACCAGGTGTGTTAGCATAATTTAATACCACATCAGGTCGATCGTCTTGGTACCTTTCTATTAATTAACGGATCATTATATATAGATGTATACTTCTCTATTCATTTTCACTTATTTATTTTGGACTTTGCACGTTCTTTAAGAAATAAAAATTAATATGGCTATTTTATCACAATATCATCATATTAATTAATGTATAGTCTTAGGTCTTGAAAAATAATTCAAAACATAAGTAATTAATGTTGAGCGTAAAATTGGTGGAAAAAATTGTCTTTACAAGTAAAAATAAAAATCTACTTTTAAAATACTAAAAAAGTAAAAATAAACGGAGAGAAGTATGAAAGAAAAATTGACCTGAAGTTGGGATTCAAGAACAGTAAGAATAGTAGCTGGAATAATTCCTCGAATGCCACCTCCATCAATACTAAGTACAGTTATCAAATCTACATAAGTTGGAGGTTGGATTTGAGATGTTTTTCTCTCCATTTTTTATAAATTTAATCAAAAAGAAGTTAACAAATTAAAACTGACTCTGAATGAATAATATATCTTTACTATAAGAGCTAGAATATATGAATTGTGTGTATTATGCAATATTATTTATGATTAAAGGAAACATATTTATAGGCCTTGCTTTAGAGACTTGGGGACTTAATGGGTCAAACATTGACTTATCAAATCAAGAAAGTTTCAACTAGTTTTTTTAAAGAAAATTCTGGGAACCATGTAGCAATAAGACTGAACATCACGAAAACACGCTGGAAAATTAATCAGTTTTTCTATTATTATTATTTAATTTTTAAAAAATGGACTGAGAACACAACAAAAAACATTTCAATTTTCTCTCACTGTAAATATGTAATCTTCCGCACGCAAATTTAAAGCCTCCAAAGGAAAGTATAATACTAATACTCGTAAAGTTTGTGTTCAGCGGATGTACTTTTTACGGCGTACGTCAGATTTTCTTTTAAGTGATGTTTTATTTTAAAATAAAAATAAATAAATAAAATATTATACTATTATATTAAAATATATATATATATATATAAGTAAAGCACAGCTCACATATATTACAATAACTCTTTTTGACGAATTTTCATTTTTTAAAATGTATTCAAAATAATATCATTAAAATTATATTCAAACATTTTTTTCTATATAAAGCACCAAATGATCACTAAAAAAGTCGTCATTTGATTTTATAAATTGATTTTAATCAATTTTATTGATAACAAAGAATATGAAAGGAAATACACAACAACTAATTAGAGAGACGAGCAACAATGTTAATTAGCAAAACCCTCCTACTTCTAATTATTCCAATTGAAATTTTCTTTTATTATTATTTATAAAAGATTGCTAGACACACCGTTTAGTAATATAAATTCGTGGAAAAAAAAAGACTAGGAAACAACAACATCCTTTTTATTTAATATTAATTTATTGTAATGTGAAGAATATGGTACTTCTAATTGATTGGTTTGTGTTTTTGTTAACTTCCAATAGGTCCACTGTTGTTTTTGTATTTTTATATATACGAGGGCGAGAAAAATTTATGCTACAGAGAGCTTCGAACTCATAATGCCTAACAAAAATCTAAAGTGCCTAACCAGCTGAACTGCACTACTTAAACCAGGTTACTTTATTTTATTTATCCTTTTATTTTGATCCTGCCTTCCAATTATATTATGTATAAATTTTTTCTAAAAATTTTAGATGAAGCAGTGCCACGTGATACTCCTCGTCCTAAGGTAGATCCGCCCCTGTTTACAATTGTGCGTTCGACAAAATTAGATAATAGGTATGAATTCAAAATTTAGAATTCAAAAACTCCAAAAAGCTAAAATTTTAAATTCGTCTGAGACAGATTGAACTATATCTATTTAACTATGAAATACTTTGTTAGATTTGATTTCAACCTTGTGAGATTATTTGGGAGTTAATTAATATTTTTTATCGCTAAAGAAATGAGTTAATGGTCAAATTCAAAAGAAAAGAGTAACTGTTTCTTCTTGCAAACAACAAGAGAACTAGTCTATGGTACTCTTATCATTGGAGCTGAATTTTCCAAGATTATTTAATAAGTTTGGCATAAGCTTACTATTCAACGGGGAAAACGAAATAGTGTCTTTCCATGTAATAACATTAAAGATGTGTCCATCTTATAGTACTTGCTAGTAGTCCCATTGCAAACAAGATGATTTTTCAACTAGAAGAGTAAAACATGCTTTTAATTTTTGGAAAAAATAAAGTCGTATTTGTCTCCCAATTATTGAAAAAGGTCAACTATTATCTTTCGTTGTTTCATTCCAACGTTTTTTCTACAAAATACTCTTTTCGCTTTCAATCTATATGAAATTTTTTGCTTTTTAAGATTTGAATTATATAAATTTTGATCACTATTTTTAAATATATTTTTTCATAATAAGATAAGAATAAGGTCGTTAAAACTCAAAAGTGCCTAAATCACCTGGGTTTTCTTGCTCTTAATTGGTCAGCAAATTGTATATAATATAATTAAAAAGTTAAAAATTAAAATAAATTATTTTCATGTAATTTTTTGAAAATATTTATAACTTTTCTCAATTTTGTATTCAGTGTAGTTTTCTCTAATATATTAAGAACCAATTTGGCCCAAACCTCGTATAGCAATGACCAATTTCTTAACCATTTAATTACACAATGTGTCCTTTTATGTAGATTGACGTTTAATTTTTGTCTTTGACAATCGAATTTATATCTAGCACAGCATAAATTTTTTAAGAGGACAAAAAATAACTTATAAAATATTACAATGCAAAAATATAAATTTATACTCCACAAAAAAAAGTTATCTCGAAAAATAAAAATTCAACACAAAATAGGAATAAAAGTGCAAATGACCCTTTCTCAACATTTGAATTTGAGTTGTGTCACTACATTCCTAGGTTCTTAATAATAAAGGTGCACTTTCATTGAGAAAATTTTGCATATTGAGAGTAAATAGAACTAATGATCGATCAATCTCTTACATTAGAAAAAAGGAAAAAAATATTATACTATAAAGTTTTGTTCAATAGGCTTATCAACATTTGTGTCCTCTTCCCTCCCAAATTATTAATTCATCGCTTTCACCTAAATACCCCATGAATTTCCCGTACTTGCCGATGTTATCACAACATTTTCTAACTAAATTTCAAAGGGGTTAAGTAGTAATTGGCTAGGTCGATTTATGGATGTCGACGGACTGTCTTGGTTAACTTCAGGGAATGTCCGTTTTTTTTTCAAAATAATTTTAGCAACTTGAAATGATATATATTATGACATTGAATAATTTTTTCACTAGATCACACATATTTTCTAATAAAATAATTTCGTTATTTTTAATTTACATTCTTCAATTACAACTTTGCACTTCAAAAAACTGATGGCATCTGTAAATATATTTATATTTAGAGAGAGACTTGGTAACTTGGAGAATCAAAGATTTTTTTTTTAAATTGGGGTTACGAGAAGAGGAAATGGAGAAGAGATTATAAAATAAGAAATCGATCAATAAAATGAAAGTTCAGATAGCCAATCAATATATTGAGCTACTAAGGTTCCTCGAGATGCAAAAATTAACTTATCAAATGAAGAAATTTTCAATAAATTTTTTAAGAAAATTCCGGGAAACATGTAGCAAAAAGACTGAATATCATGATGTGAAACTTTAACACGTTAGAAAATTGAACTGTTCTTTTTAATTAAATTTTAAAAACTGGAACCAGAACACAACAAAACACATTTTAATTTTCTTGCACTGCAAGTATTTCATGTTAGCACGCAAAATTTAAAGCCTTCAGCGAAAAGTATTATACTAATACTTGTAAAGTTTGTGCTCAGCCGGATGTACCGTTTATAGTAACGAATTTGACAAAATTAGGTAATTTTGATTCAAATTAACGCTGTATTTATAATATATATATATATATATATATATATATATATCAGTTATAACTTAAGAACTCAATAACTTCAAAAGGATAGAATTCAAAATTCATAAATATCAAATTTTAAATCCTGAGTTGGTCAGATCAATCTAATTATGGAGCACTTTGTTAGATTTGCTTTCGACCTTGTGAAATTATTTGAGAGTTATTTAATATTTCTTATCGCGGAAGAAATGAGTTTAATTAAGAGTAATGGTCAAATTCAAAAGAAAAAATTATTTCTTCTTGCATACAACAAGAGAACAAGTCTATGGTACTCCTATCATTGGAGCTTAATCTATCAAGATTATTTAATTGGTTAAATATGAAGTTTGGCATAATTATACTATTCAACGTCGAACAAAAATGGTTTAGTTTGGGTTTCTGGCACAGGTTTACTATTTAAAGTCTTTTTTTTTTATTCATATTGAAGTTTAATTAAATTTAAAGTAGGAGGTGCAGGGTCTTTTTTGTGGGGACAGTACTTCTAATATGATTATTTTCATTTTTATGAACTCGATCCGAGACCTCTAATTTAGGATGAAGAAATCCTGAATCATCCCATCACAACCCTTGCTGATACTATTCAACATCAAAATGAAATATTGTCTTTCCAAGTAATAATATTAAGGATGCATTTGATATGAAGGATAAAGAATAATAATTCCCGAATTGATTTTGAAATAAGCATATCCCACGCTTGGTTGGAATAAAATTTCTAAATAACTTATCCTGGGATTATATTGTTATTTTTATCCCACATTAAGGATGGAATAACAATCCCAGAATAATTAATTCTGAAATAGTTATTGTCTGACATATTTTTTATATGTGAAAATGTCATTTCATCCATGTAGTTTATCCTTAAACTTTATAAACGTGTTCCAAACAAACTTTTAATTAGCAAAAAATAAAGAATGCTATGATTAAGACATATTAGTTTTGTAATAAGAATTACATAGATACTTATTAATGAACAGATAATTTACATATATATGTTGTATGCATACATTGAATAATGATGAATACACTTTTATACTAGTACATATACTATAGTATGTTACAAATAAATAAATCGAATTTCAGAAAATACTACCCTATACCTAAAATATGCCCTCCAACATAGGAAACTTCATCGGGAATATTGCTAGGAAGTTTACACAAATAATATATATTACTTAAATACAATTTATTTATGTATGATTTTTTTAACTGAATTATTGAAAAGCTTTATTAGTAACTGGTGATCTTGATTCACGAAGTCTTCTTTCATTGACCAATAATCTTGCAAACCTTTATAAAATAAAAAATTCATTTCATAAGTTAACTTATGACATGAAAATGTATATATATAACTTCTAACAACTTAGACAATATAAAAGTAAAGACTAATTAAAATACATTTGATAATATATTAACATGGATCTGAATTGAATCACCATTATATAAGTTATTTTGATATTAAAAAATTAAATATAGACTTAAAAATATTTTAAATTATACCTATGTGATTAAATCGATTTTAATATATCAATTTAGTCGCAAAAGAACAAGGAAGGATCTTTCAAACACCTTTTGTTGTCAAATAATAGTTTTGTCTTATTTTAAAATGTTTGACATACTTCCTGTCAAAATAGGAGTACCAAATTACAAATAGATCGAAACGGATATGAATGAATTGAAAATGGATTAAATAAAAATAAATAAAATATTTAATCTATTTATATTTAACACTAATAAAAAATAAATTAATCAACAGATAATGTGAATATTTATATTATTCATGGTCAGATAACAACACAAACTAAAAATCAAAATAAGCTTAATTTTCAGAAAGCAAAAACTCATGAAAAATAATAAGTAAATAAATGAATATTGATAATATAGATATTCATCTTATCCATCTCGATAACTACTTTTCGGTGGTCATATTTAATCCATTCTTTTAAATGATCAATTATATATCTAACTCATATTTAATCTGTCGAATTGAATAATTACTTGTTTGTTTAACCATTTTTCTAGCCCTAATAAGTCAAGGTATAATATGAAATTAAATTATTGATGATATACCTCTTAAGGGCTTCCTCATTAGTGCCTCCTTTAGGAATTGGTTCTGTCAAACCTGTTTCCAGATTTACCCTTGAAATTGGCTTTTTCAATAAATTTTCCCCTATTTCTACTAGCCTCTTCAAATTTTCCTTTGTGGCCACATCCACTGAGGCTTCTGTTCCACTCAGTCCATCCTCCTGTTAATTATTTTCAACAACCAAAAGAAATTATTCACACTGTATAGACGCTCATTAAAATAATGGACAGAAATTAAATATAAGTTTTTTTTTGCATATTATCCTATGATATACATAAAATATATAATTTTTAATACGTAAAAGATGATACTTACTTGGATTCGAAGGTAACTATTTTCACTATGAAGAGCTTGAAAAACAACAGAATTATGATAATCAACCATATCAGCACTTGATTGTGTGAATACTTCGAACAGTGGTGTAGAACCTTTGTGAAATAACCAATCTACAATACCCCATTTGGCTGCCATGGATGAATTATATTCTTGTTCACATTTTGCAGATCCTGTCCCTATTGATATTACAAGGAAACGACCATAGTCCATGGGTTTTATTGGGAAGAAATCTGGGTTGTTCTTCAAAATTTCTTTGCTTACTTCCGATATTGCAACCAAACCCTGAAAAATAATATACTAATAGTATGAATTTTATTGTACCATAGCTGCATATAAATTAAATTCTTTGGTATTATTAAAGTATGATAATAAGATGTTATTTGTTTATATAAATATCCTCCACCTTATTTAGTACTTATTCTGGTTCTTTTTTAGTTGCTACGTACGTGTATTAAAAATAGTTGTTTCAAAATTCAAGATATAATTGAGCATTTTTTTCAATTCTGCCCTTAGTACTTAAGTCACTTTAAAATGTGAGAAAGAAGATTATTGTATGTTTTCAAAAAGTACCTATCAATTAATAGTGTTATATTAATCATTATTAATTTTTTCTTAAAGGGTGTGTGTACACCTTATCCTAACAGTTAAAAAGGAATGGAGGGAGTAGAAAAAAGGTTTGAGGAACCTTGGAGGTATTTTTGTCATTTTGATTACTTTATATCAGGATAACTAATTCATGTACTATTATTCCTAATTATCCCCAATACTAATTACTAATTCTGACATACTCCCTCTGTTTTTTTTATTTGGCAGGTACGCTAAAAGTACTTATTTCAAAATAGTTAGTAAAGGTAGAAACTCAAGAAATAATTCACCATTTTTTTTTTCAACTCTGTCATTAGTACTTAAGTCACTCTAAAATATATGAAAAGAATGATAGTATGTTTCCCCAAAAATACCTGTCAATTAATAGGGTTATATTAGTCAAATTGTAACCCTTATTAATTTTTTTCTTAAAAAATATGTAAACCTTATCCTACCAAATAAAAAGGAACAAAAAAGGAACAAAGAGAGTATAACTTATCCTAGGATTAGTAACTAAACAAGAAATAATGTTATTAAATTTTTATCTCAAACGACTATCAATGCTTGTCGAGTGCACCAAATTAAACGACCCGTTACTACCAATAACTTGTTTAATTAGTACCGGATTATTAGCAGCAACGCCCCCATCAATGAGATTATGTTCTCTAACATTGCCTTTGCCATCTTCAACTTTGAAATAATGAGCAGGAAGATATGTTGGAGCTGCTGATGTACCAATACAAACATCTGACAATTTTGCATCATAATAGGCAGATCGTTTCGTCTGTATTAAGCAAAAATCAAGATTCCATTTTGTCAAAATGATAAATTGAGATGCAGTGGTTAGATAGATTGTATACTTAATTAAAATTTTTAGTTAGTCCATTAAATTTGTTGATGTGTGTGACCATCTCATCTAAAAGTTTAAGCACATGAAAAAAAAAATTAAGTTTAAGCACATGAAAAAAAAAATTTAATAATAGATTGTGACAATGAGATTCAATCCCAAGATCATTGCCTACTTCAGTAACATGTTGAACTATGTCATCATCTTATCTAAAAGTTTAATATATTAGATAAAATATATTTTTATTATTTAATTATATTCTAAACACCGCTAGCCAAGATATAGTAGTTGTTGTCTCACTTGTCGGTATATACTCTCTGTATAATTAGTGTATACGTGAGTGACTGTATTGTAAATGTTAAGGTTACTCGTAGGGGATTATGGAGGTCGAGGATTAGGATGAACAATTAGTAGGTAGTTCAGCGGTGTATAGCTTTCCTTATGATCATTATTATTATTATTATTATTATTATTATTATTATTATTATTATTACTATTATTATTACTACTACTACTCTCTCCTACTATTTTATTATTATATGTTATTTTCTTTGCTCGATTATCATATTATTTGTTGTTGTTATTATTTTTTTCTCTATTATTTTCAACATAACTTTTTCATCATTACTATATTTCCTTCGGATCTACTTTGATATATTTTAATTGAGTAAAGAATCTATTAAAATAGTCTCCATACTTTATATTACCTTTTCATTAATTCTCTCTTATAAAATTATATTGAATATTTAATTATGTAAGAGGATATATATGTACCTCATAAGTAGAGAAAATGGTGGGTTGCAACTTCTTGATATCAAAAGTGGGAATAACAACATTAGTGATAGTGTTACTAAGGCGAGCATCTTTCAATTTTTCGTTGATGACTTTATGCAGGTATTTCCCATCATATTTTGGTCCTATTAAAGCTTGCACCGTCTTCCCAATTGGAGCAAACAAACAACTGCATATTTGTTAATTCAACAAAAATTTGAAATTTTGTTAGCTATAGAGTACAAATGAATTTTAAAACAACAACCTATAGGATATAGAGAGTGAACATAATTAATTAATAAATATTTACATATATATACCAATTCTTTTGTGGAAAAATCTTTGGACAATGCTCCAAATAGAATGGGGTGATATCTTTGGCCGCATAAAGTGGACGATTATTTTCGTCCGGGGTCGTTAGCATGGCCGTCACGAGGCCACCGGTGCTCGTTCCAGCAATTACATCAAAGTAATCTGCGAGTCTTGCATCCTTTCCATCCAACTCCTATACAAATTTAGTACCACCAATTATATTTGTCATACATGCAGAAAAGAGCACATTCATTAATAGACTATAAACAAACTTAGTAACATGCGTTGGACACCAAATCGATCGTGAGGCTTTCCCAGGGAACGATTTCTATTTAATTGACAAAGAAAATTGACCTGAAGTTGGAATTCAAGAACACTAAGAATGGTAGCTGGAATAATTCCTCGAACGCCACCTCCATCGATACTAAGAACAGTGATCAAATCTCCATAAGTTGGAGGTTGGATTTGAGATGTTTTTCTCTCCATTTTTTCTGATAGATTTAAATCAAAATTGGGTAACAAAATTGATTTTGAATGAATAATATTTACTATAAGAGCTAGAAAGCTTAGAAAAAACTGTTGAATTTGTGAATTGTTGTGTAGTATGAGAATATTATTTGAACTAGTTTATGATGTCTTTTGCAGTTGATAAGGAAACATATTTATAGACCTTTTCTCTGTGGTGACTTAATGGGTCTAAGATTGACTTATTAAATGAATTAAAGTTTCAATTAAAATATTTAAAGAAAATTCTGGGAAACATGTAGCAAAAAAGACTGTATATGAATATTATGAAGTAAAAAATTTAACACGCTAGAAAATAGGTCTTTATTCAATTAAACAAAATGGTTTCAGATCACAACAAAAATATATATATATTTATATTTGAATTGTCTTTTCAATGAAAAAAATTCCCTGTTCAGCACGCAAACTAAAGCCGCCAGCCAAATAATACTACTCCCTCTCCTCCGTTCCATTTTAAATGTCGGAATAAAATTTATATAATTTTTTTTAAAAAAATTATTAATTAAAAATATAATTTACCTCATATAATTTTTATCTAATTATGTGCATTTTAATTTTAGAATTATTCATGCTAAGAGAGTGGAGGGTGTAATACTCGAAAAGTTTATGTTCAGCAAATATTTCGTTATGATAAATCGAATTAGATAACTTTAACTCAAATTTAATATCTATTTTTTTAAAAATATTATATATATAAGATTCGATCATTTCAAAAAACTAAAATTCAAAAACTTGCAAATTTTTAATTTTAAATTCGCTTTTTAACGTAGGGGACCACACTAATTAACACTTTGCTAGATTTGATTTCAACCTTGTGAGATTATTTGAGATTTAATTAATATTTCTTATCGTGAAAGAAATGAGTTAAATTGAGAGTAATGGTTATCATTGGAGCTGGATTTCTTCAAGTTTATTTAATTGATTAAATAGAAAGTTTGGCATATATAATTTTTCTATTCAACATTGAAAACGAAATATTGTCTTCCTCCTGATTTATTTATATTATATTAAAAGTGTGAAGATTTTTATAGACGTTGTTTAAATTTTTTATTTTTTATTAAAGATATTAAATAGATAAAATAGTTATTTATTATTTTTACATAATTATATTTAAAATATTTTTATCATCTTATTTTGTCATATTAAATTTTTTATTTATGACATAAATCTATTTATAGTGTAAACCCTAAAAAATAAAAATTTACATCAATTTTGTTTCTTTTTTGATAGTCAGAAAATTTTTTCTATCTTATTTTATTATATTAAATATTTTATTTGTAACATAATTCTATTTGTGATGTAAATCTTAGAAAAAAATATATAAAAAATCTTGTACGGAAGTTTTTCCTTTTAGATTTGGAAATTATTTTTAGTTCCTTTTTTTTGATTTTTTTTCTTTCGCATACTCATGTATATTTATCTCATAAAATATTTTTTTATATAAAATTATTATAATTATAACTCTTGTGTACAATTTATTTTAGATACTTTTGTAATGAAATCTGAAAATGATTTCATGACGAAATTCTTAAATCTTTCCTTATTTGAACTATATTAAAAGTCCTAACATTTAAGACTTTAAAATCAATTACAATTCTGCTAACTCATATATCAATCCATTCCATCACAATATTTCAATACGAAAAAAATAAATTAAAGATTGTAATTTTGTTATGTATTAATACGTGAGTTCCTTCTTCTTCTTCTTTTTAAAAAAGTTGTATAATCAAAAATAATAATAATATAAACACAACATACGTTAAGTTTGTTATTCACTTTGTTTAATTAATATCTACACTGTTCTTTTTTGTTTCAATTTATGTAAAGTGTTTGACTAAACACATAGATTAAGAGAAAGAGAAAGAAAATTGAGTTGAAATTCATAAAGGGTAAAATGAAAAGTTTAAAATTAAGTTATTATTAAATATTTAAAGTACAAAATATCATAGCAAATATTTTTAAAAAATACACGTAAGATGCATACATATAGACTAATAAAATTAAAGATGTATCCATCTGATAGTACTCGACAGTAGTACTATTGCAAATACGACGATTTTCCTACTAGAAAAGTAAAAGATTTTATTTATATTTTCCTCTCTTTGGACCACATTAAAAATTTTTGCAAAATCCATTTGTTTTTTGTCGCTGAAATATAAGCGATAAGTTTTTTTTGAAAAAGAAAAAAAAATAAAGCCGCCTTGAGTAGGCGGGGATTTTGGCATAGACCTCTATCGTGTTAATTAGTGAACAACTAGTATACACAAAAGAAGTAAAGGGACATAAAATTAAAAATTTTCAAAATTAATTATTTTAAAATTATACTATTAGTTTTATATTATATTAAAATAAGAATTTCGAAATAATTTATTTCAAAATCCAAGCGAGATTTCATATGTGTCATCTTATACTTGAAAGAGTAGTACTATTGCAAACACGATGATTTTCCAACTAGAAGAGTAAGAGATGCTTTTTATGTTTGGGAAAAGGAATATATTTGTTTCTTTAACTATTAAAAAATATTTAACATTTATCTTCCGTTATTTTATCTTTTATGTTTGTTTTTAACTATTGAAAAAGGTTTAGTGCTACCTTTACTTATTCTATCGGTTCATACATATATTTAAAGTTATAAATTTATGTGTTAGAAATTTTAAAATTTATCAAGTGGTTTAAATCTCAGAAGAATACATGAATTTATAAAAAATATTTTAATAATGTAAGTAGATATATAGTTTATGTTGATGATAATAATATATATTCTGAAGATATTAATGATTTTGAGTAGAAGTTAATAGTGAAAAACACAACTGAAATGTCACGTTTTTCATCATTATCTATTTGCATGAGGAGAAGGCTTGGTGTAGTAAGTTATTGGCATGCCATTTAGCTAAAAAGATGGACTTCATGAAAAAAGATAAATTTAAGCTATTTTTATAATTTTAATAATATATATAAATTAATAGTATAATATTAAGGACATATATAAACTGATATGATATAATGAAAGACAATATTTAACCTTCTTCGATAATAAAGAGGTAAATATTACTCTTCTCCCTTTTATTTTCCTCTCTGAACCACGTTAAAACTTTTGCTATTTCATTTATATCCTACTGTTATCAAATATAAGTGACGTGATAAAATTTAACCATTCTCCCAATGTTTTTTTCTATAAAATATTTTCTCTATTTTAATTTATATAAAAAAATTATTTTTAAAATTCAAACTCTATAAATTTTGATTAATATTTTAAAATATATTTTTTCCGTAATAAGGTAAGAGTAAGGCCGTTAGAAATGCTTTAGGTCTCTGCGCACTTAATAGAGGTTTGAATCTGAATGGTTCAGGTCTTAGACCATTGAGTATATTTGTTTTCATTAAGATTTAATAACTTATTTCTTATGAATAGGTCTTAATCATCAAAATCTAAAATAGGGTCTTAATATCATTGAAAAAAGGTCAAAATTACCTCAAATATATGAGAAATGACTCACAAATACCCTCCATTCACCTATTGCTCTAAAAATACCTTAACCTATTCTTTTGACTCAAGAATACCCCTCAAACTCACACCCTAAACTTGATGATTTTTTTTCAATTTAAAACCGTCATATGACTTATTATGATTCGCCACAAATATTATTTAGTTTAAAATTAAACCCATCCATTTTTTAAATCCAAATCCACTGACCCGCTTAGAACAAACCCACTTTTTAATTCATCATTTTTCTCTCACAAAATTAAGTAAATCTATCATTTGAAAGTGCATTTATGAGATAATTGAAGATGCATAATTAAAACTACTTCCCAAAACTCAGATTGAGATCAAACTTCACGATAATACTAACTCATGTATTTAATTCATTCATATGATGAGCAATAGAATTGAAAAGATGTGCAACTGAAGTTACCACTGAATACATCCTTTTATTAGCATAAACCCTATTCTTTTTTTCTTTTTCATTTGGTTAATAGACCATGAATTAGAAAAAGATGTTGTGGGTGTTGGCTAAACCCCCAAAGGCAAAGGCGCTACCGGAGGAATTTGGAAGTTGGTCTATACGTTTGACCTTTCAAAGTCTTAATTACTATGCTTTTTAATTGACAATATTAAGCTATAAATGACAGATTTAATTAATTTTGTGAGAGTAAAAAGATGATGAATTAAGACGTTAGAGTTAGAAGGTGGGTTAGTTTGAAACGGGTCAATGAGTTTAGATTTAAAAAAGGGTTGGGTTTAATTTTTATATTAAATAATATTTATGATCAACCATAATAAGTCATGTGGCTATTTTAAATTGAAAAAAATCATCAAGTTTAAGGTGTTAGTTTGAGGGGTATCCTTGAGCCACAAAAGTAGGTTAAGGGTATTTTTAGACCAATAGGTCGATGGAAGGTATTTATGAGTCATTTTCTATACAAGAGGGATATTTTTGGCCCTTTTCCATAATATCATTAAAAGGAGTGTGTGTGAATGATTTTCACCATAAATCTGTCCACAACCACCAGCGACCACCATTAACCACCTCTATATATCATTACAACCACCACTATCACTACCATCACCAAGCACTAGTCACCACCACCATCTACTACCTCGATCACCATTGTCAACTACCATTACCGTTATCAACTACTCCAACATCACAACAACCACTGGCAACTACCACTACTGACAACCACTATTGTTAATTGTTACTACACATATCATCTCCATCATTATAATTATATTCACTATTGTCGCCTCCGCCATTGTCGTTGCCACCTCTACCATTATTATCACTCATTACCACCACTTTGACCAATTCCTACTAGCAACCGCCTTCACCATCACAATTAGCACAGCCGCCAACTACTACCAACACGTTGTCAACCACCACCATCAATATTGTCAATTCCTAACATCAACCAATTTTACCATTACAAATACCACTACTAACTATCACTATCACGTCAGCTACTATAACACCAATCAACCCCATCATCATATCTATCACCACCATCGTTACTAGCAACTATCACCGCCAAAATTACTAGCCACTAATAACCGAGCATTACCATGACCACTGCTAAAAATCATCTCCACCATCACTAACGAACATAAATATTTTATTTTTTATTAGATAATAAATTTATTTTATTAAATTAATTTTTTTTAATATTTAATTATTTTTTATTTGAATTGTATATTTAGTATATTTACAAATAAATAAAGTATACACATTCAAATATTCAAAAAACAACCAGTTCTAATCATTCAGTATTCAAATCTAGAGACAACTTCTTAAATCATCCATATGTACATTTAGATTCAACGTTTTAATCTCAATAAAAATAAATAAGGCCTTAATTGCCCAGAGTTTCCTTGCTCTAGGTCAACCTCCCATGGAGGGTTGCGGAGAGTTTACGTACATGCCACCCTTCTATAATTCCACTAGTGAAATCACTTAAGATATAGTATACTATTGTAAATATAACTTATAGTACTTTAAATTCGAATAAATATTTTAAATATATAAAAAGAATTGTACATAATGATTCAAAAGTTAAAAATTAAAATAAATTGTTTGCATGTAATTTTTTAAAATAACTTTTCTAAATTTTGTATTCTGTGTAAGTTTCTCTACTATATTAAGAACCAAATCGGCCAAAACCTCGTATTCAAATGACCATTTTCTCAACCATTTAGGGAAAAAGTGCAAATGCCCCTTCTCAACATTTGAAAGTAAACAGGTCCGCACTCCTAACAAATATATCCTGTTAATCAAGCCGAAGTTATTGGATCTTCTTAGAAACTTTGCAGATAATACTCCCGAGCGGGATAACATAACATAGATGATTGTTCAATTCTTTTGACTACTTGATTGGCTATCGAAGCAAAGAAAAAGACTAAAATTGAGTTGAGTCAGTACATTCCTAGTATCCTAATAATAAAGGTGCACTTCCATTGAGAAAATTTTGCATATCGGGAGTAAACAGAACTAATGATCGACCAATCTCTTTCATTAGATAAAAGAAGACTATACCATAAAGTTTTGTTCGATAGAGCTTATCAACATTTGTGTCCTCTTCCCTCCCAAATTATTTATTCATCGCTTTCCCCTAAATATCCCATGAATCTTCGGTACTTGCCAATGTTATCATAACATTTCCTAACTAAATTTCAAAGGAGTTAAGTAGATAATAAGCATTTCCAAAAATTTCAGAAACAACTTTGGTTTAACACATGCAGAAGAAGCAAATCTCTTAGGACGGCTGCAAATAAATCGAAAGGTTGCCCATTCCGGAGAAATTGCAATTGTCCTCCATATAGCACATTGAAAACATCAATTTGAAAGCTGAATTCCCAGAATAAGAAGTGAATCTCAGCAATAACAAACGGGGAATTTGGGGCGCGAATCTTTTCACCCACATGAAAATCAACATATCCACTCGTCCCTAAAATTCCAGTCAAAAGGAGACCCATGTATACTAAAACTTGCCGCCAATTATTCGCCTGTATCAGTGGATTTGAAATTGTCTAGATTTTGAAACTGAAGTACTTCATGGGGCCGACTAAATTCACATCTCAGATAAAACAGAGAAACGGGGGATTAAAACTGTGTTAATTTTACCGGAAGGAAATCATGCCGTTATCAATTCACTAGGAACAGAACATGCAGTGTTGAGCTTCTAGAAAGACGAGGAGAAGCTGAACTGCACACCAGTCTTCCCTCGGTCATGCTCTTGCTGCTTCAGTATATAGCAGTAATTAACCTGGTTATGGAATCAAATAGTCAGAAATGCCCGGGAAGCTAGTATAAACTTTACAAAAAAATCACGTGCACTATCATCCTGTAATTTTGACTCCTATCGAACTACATTTATGTGACTGAACATCTGAAACCAAATTCAGATTTAGAAAATCATTGAGTCATACGTGTTGCCCAAGGCAAGAAGCGCAGAAAGCCAACAAAATTGAACAAAACGCGACGTGCTTTTGAAGGGAGGCATGCTTTAGTGGAGAAAGGCACAAACGAACAAATAAAAAGTATTTAGGTGAATGTGCTACAAGGAAAAAAACTTTTATTGCATGGTAATAAGAAAGTTCAAAAGCACATATCGTGAAGAAGAAATTTTGAGGGTGTTTGGTTAAGCTTATAAGCTGGTCAAACTAACTTATAAGTACCTTTTAATTTATTTACGCGTTTTGTAAATACTGAAAGTGCTTATAAACAAATGTTTTTTAAGTCAAAAATAGTCATAAGTCATAAGTTGGTCACCCCCAACTTAAGATTTTACATCTTATAAGCACTTTTGCTTTGACCAAGCCATTTACAATTTTATCCTTAATATTTTTAGGTAATCCCCAAAATACTTTTTCTTAAAATAAAATTTCAAACACTCTCCATATTTTCACTTCCACCTTTGTTTTTCCAAATCTTAAATCTAAGTTGCTCGGGCCCTTCACTTTCTGTGCCGCATCTGTGTCCACACGACGTGGGTGTGGGATCCGTACCTGATCCAGTCAATCGATTCTGGGTACTTCAACCAAAATCGACCGAGAAATTCTGAACAGATTCAATGATTTTTGTAATCAAAACAAAAGCTAAGGTGAAATTGAAGAAAATGGAATACCTTGTATATAAAAATTTCTATGTCACCCCTTTTTCTTTTATCTCCTTCCCAGATTCTTCTCTTGCTTTATTTTCTCCTCAAGTTTTCCACATAATATCTCATAATCTAGGTTTTTATAACTCTATTTTTAGATATTTGAATTATTTTCAGCCGAATCCCCGCATCCATATCCATACATGGATCCGTATCCCCGAATCTTAAAATTTAGACCATGAAGGATCCGACCTCTAGATCCACACCCGTATCAGACACCCGGACCCGAGTCCAAGCAACTTAGCCTAAAATTTCCTCCATCTCTTCAATGTTAACAACGATTATGCAGTTCTTTATGACATTATTTGAGGTAACCAAATTTTTCTCTTATATTTTTTAGTAGTTCTTCAAGTTCTACAGCTAAGCATGGAAGCTTTCTTAAACTTGGCATCAATATCGTTGATTCATGGGTTTGATAAAGCATGAAACCTTCTCCTGCTTCTTTATTTTCTAAGATATGTATTATTGATTTCAAGAGGTGATCAAATTGAAAAAAATTATTATTGATAAACACAAAATATGAAATTCAAAAAAGTAAAATAATAGACATGTAAACCTTTAACATTTGGATGACAACTCGTGATTTGATCGCTGAGAATATTTATGATAGTTGAATGTTTTAGTTTAATTAGAAACAAAAAGAAATAGTTAAGTATTTGTTTTTTTAATACTAAAAATATTAGTCAAATTATTAATTATTATATTATGCCTTATGAATTATGATTATATTTTACCTTATATAAAATAATTTATTTATAAAAATAATTTTATCTAATCAATGTTGTATTAAAAATAAATAAGACATAAATTATTTTGTATTGGAATTAAACTAAAATTTAAAATCTTATAAAATCACGTCGTTATTAGTATAAATAACTTAAAGGACATTTAAGTAAATTTAACAAAGAAAATGCTTATCAGCAATTTTTTAACAAATACTTCAACTGTTATTTTTAGTTTCAACATTTTTATCCAAACATGTAACTATTTATTTATTAAATCAGCTTCAGCACTCAAATGCTTATCAGCTGCTTTAAATCAGCTAAGCCAAAATGGGCTCTTTAGCATCGGAGAACAAATAGGGAAGAAGAAAAATCCACAAGCAGATCTTAACATGGATTACTTACCTCCATTCGGAAGAGCTTGGTTGGTACAATGACACCAAATCCAGCAGAAGCTCGGAAAGATTCTTGGAATTTCCGTAAAGATAAATCTTTATACGCATTTTCTGTTAATTTGTTCAGGCTTCCGGTACAAGCAAAAGCATGGCCATGAATCCCAGCTTCTCTCAATACCCGCAATGGTAGATCAAAAGAAAGGTCCGCAAAAGCAGTAACTGCAAGGTCTCCTCCTACAAAATCCATTGCAGAAGATGCATCATAGCTCTCATTGATGGAATTTTCTGTAACTTGCCTTCTAGGTTCAGCAGGGCCCAGTCCCCTGGTCTTAAAGCCCAACAAAGATGACGGGCCCCCCAGTGCACAAACTGGAGAAGAATTACCACCCAGGAAAAATTTCTCAGGTAAATAGGTGGGAAGACTTAAGAACCCACTTCCCCACGGGAAAGTTACACCAGCAGAAATTCCAATGTTGAAAGCAGCATTATAAAATCCCAGAGGTAAAGCATAGCGGAAGTCCATCTCCTGTTCAGAAATCCATAAAGTTTTGTTATACTGTGATTTTAATAGTTCAGAAGCATATATAGGGGTTCAGAATTGACTCTATGGTATGAACAGATACAAGGCAAGATGCCCAGTACAAGTTACAGAATTTCTTCAGCCACTGGCAGTCATCAGAAAGTTTATATCAAAAACAATAAACAGAACTGGTAGAAGGAAAACTGCAGTTAAATCTAACTGCTCAACATCTACACTACTGCTGAAGTTTAAAAAACAACTTGAAGAGGTGTCAGTCACATAGACGGAAAATCTACCTTTTTTTTTTTTGAGGAGGGGGGGGGGGGGGGGGTGGGGGGGGGGAGTTTGATGAAGGACATAAAATAAACAGAGTGTGAACTGTAAGAACCTGACGAAGAAAGCGTAACCCCCGATGATCTGGTAGGAGCCCACCAATTTGAGAAGTCGAAAGAAAGGCATATCCTCGGGTTGGTCTCAAAGGAGAATTTCTCCTATCAATTTTGAATGTATACTTCAGAGCTGAAATTAAGCTATGTCCAAGCTGTCTCCTCACTGCTCTTGATGACATTTGTGATGGGTCAGCTAAGGTTCGCCAAGAGAGACTGTATGCCAAATCATGGCTTCTGGATGACAATAGGCCAAGAGAAAGTCCCAAAGCTCGTTCTTTATACGAGGAGAACTTCAGCCAATCTTGGGAAAGAAGAGATAATCGAGCTGTCACAGGGGTGATCAATTTTTTGAATCTGGGCAGAGACACACCAGCACTAACCTCTGAAGTCAGGTCCCAGCCATAGGCCAAAGACCCATCCCATATATCCCCATAACCAAACAAGTTTTTCAGCTTCAATGAACCTTCAAGTGACCAAGCTCTAGCCTACAGATGAAAATTGAAGTTTTTATCAAAATCCAAGGGGAAAAACAGCAAATAATGTAAGAATGTTGCTTCTATAAATCCGAAGACATTTACAGCACCATGTGACAGAACCCGATATATTGTTCACCAATAGCAGGGTCACAAAACATGGCCTATGCTAGTTCTTAGTTACACATGCAAACTGAAGTGAAAAATACATAACAGCTTAAGAATTTGCAGGCTTTAAATCAGGAAAGTTATCTATCTGTATAAATATTTGACTCCAAGTGGGGTTGGATACCCTGTTTCACTACAGTAGAAGAGATACTTCATAGGAAGAGATTGATTTATCCAAAAAAACAGTTAATAAGAAAGGTGTTCATCTTCATCTATCCTTTAAGTTCAATGAACATCTTTTCTCCTTTTTTTCTGAATCACAACAAGCCTAGGGGATTTTGCCCTAAATAGCACAGTCACAACTCCCACCCAACTATGCCTGCTTGTACATCCTCAACAGTCATTGCAATTAGCTAATCATCTCCACAGCCCCAATGAAAACACTTCCATCTTCTCTTTTTTTCCTAATTTATCTTTAAACACAGCTGAAGACAAGCTTAATTGTTCCAGGCGTACTTTATTTTTCCAACTTAAAGCAGTAACTTTTACTTCTATATAGATGATAATTCACAACAAATATCAAATTTTTTAACACTACACTCATTTGTGTTTTTCCAGACGTAGCCAGTGCAAGGTGAATTTCAGTACGAGCTTTGCGTTTTCTTCACCCTTCGGAGTGTGTGCTACCTTTGTAACTGTTAATGGATAGTAATCCATGTAATATAACTATGACTCAACTATTTTTCACAGCAAATTCTTATAAATATTTTACCAAATCAAAAGAAATTCTTACACATATTTTGGCAATATTTTTTCTACTGTAATACCAGGTGAATGAATTTAATACCCCCCCCCCCCCCAATTTCTTATGACATTCTCACTCTTTTTTATTCCTTCTTTTTCTTTTTTTGCATGACATACTTTCCATTTTGGATGTCCAATAATAGCTGATCACACATTTAACTTTTGAACGCTTGATGTGATGCTTTATCTATCATATTAACTTTTCAACTATTACTTAAACCTTTCTTGTTGCCATCACAACTATAAATTATATAAGTCAAGTTAACATCTTCCGCTCCTTGACCAGTCCAAATAAGTCATATAAAAAGGCGTTGAGGGAATTTAAAAATCAAGAGAGAAATATATGCAATTTCGCATGAGTTGAATGAACTCCACCTGTGTTCGCCAAGCATAGACATTAAAAGCCCGAAAGAGAGAGTTATGGTTGGCCAAGTTGATGGTTAGTGTAAAAATAGTTAATAAGCCCTCTGAATATTGAATGATCTATGAAGTTCCCGCCAAGAGTTGCACTATATCGGTAGTCGAGCGTATAGTGACAAGTTCCGTAACATTATTGCCTAGGTGTGAGGGAGTAGATTAAGGGTTTGCATCCGCATACAACAATGTCATTAAGACCCGCTTAAGGCTCGCCAGCCCTGAAGCTAGAAGCACATATTAGGCGCTTCATTTGCTTAGCTGGCGTTTCAATATATGGATTAGGGCGTTAAATCATGTGCCTAACCGTCTATTGGCACTAGCGCTGTTTATAGGGTTGCATCAACCAACAAATATAACTAGCAAGCAATATGTCAATTGTCAAGAAAATGTTATAGATGAATATGTAGTACTTAGGAATAGGAACTCAGAACTCTAGTTGTTACTCTGAATTAGAACCTTCAAATTGTATACTTGCTTTTGAATCTGAAATTTTAAATGGTTTTTCAACTAAATAGACATGATTTTTACTTTATATTTCGCTAATGGTAATTTTTCAATTCCCTGGTTCATATAAATTTTGGATGTGTCATACATCAAAATAAGTAAATATATTTTTGGTTGCATTTACTTTATTCTGTAATTTTTTTTGCTTTGCGTGTCTTTCTTCACTAAAGTGTGCGCCTTAATTGCGCTTTGCAATTAGTCTTAACATACACTTGGCACATTTCAATGTTTTCCACCTCCGACAACATCAATGGACAGGTGAGAGCAAAGAAGTTTGTTACATTGGCGCCCAATTTGGTGCTAAATAAGGGAAGGATCTCTCATCGGACAAATAAGGTAACGAGACAAGTATCAATATTTGAAACATAGTTTCATTTATGGGAAATCAATAAAATCAGTAGATACCTTAAAGTGGAGGAGAGAAAATATGGCACATCACCAAGACACAAAGTGAACAGGATTGGGCAATGTAGAATCAGGGCTTAAGATGAAAGTTGCAAATGTACAAAGTATGGGTGATAGGACTAGTTGTTAAAACCCAGATTTTGCTTCGCCTTTATTTTCTCAAAAAATATTGGTGATAGGACTATCTATAGTGAAAGTCAAGAGAATTAATTGTCTTTACTAGCTAGAGTGCTCTTAATTCATTTTATGCGTTTAATTTAATAGCATAGAATATTCTTCACAATTCTATCATGTTAAGATCTCAGTATTTAGAGTGCTGAATAAGAAAAAAGGCAGTAAAAAGGACGAAGGAAATACGGGAGAAGAAAGTCACAAGACCCAATTCAGGTCATGTTCTCTCTTCTTGTTTTGTCACACAATCAGGACCTTTACAGTCTAGGTAGACCTGAGTAATTCCTGTGCAGCCTTATGCTGCCAGATTGAAGTTTTCCTCCAATTCACAAGCTGACCATTTTTTTCAGAATGCTAACACAAAAAAAAAAAAAAAAATCAAAAATTCTGTCTTTCTCTATGGAACCAAAGTTAGTATTAAGTATTTGTCTTCTTTTTATCCATTGTGGTTAAAGTTTGTTTATTGAAACTCTTCTTTAACAATTAGGTCTTAAGCAAATATCCTGAGAAACTCTTCTTCTATTCTTTGTCAGTCATGATATCAGCGTTTACTATTGAGGCCTTACCTCAATTGAATTTCCAGTCACAGCTCGCCTCTAAAAGATCTTTCCTTATTTTGCTTCGTGAAATTAAAATTTCTGCAATGAATCTCTCCTCTAAATGTGTTATTCCTGCTCTTTGTTTCAACAATTTCCTGATTCCTGATTATTCTTTAACTTCATATTCTAGCAACGCTGATGAAGCCATTGAGATGTATAATAGATGCTTCTCTCTAGAAATTGGGAAATAGACTTTTTTTATGTGGGGGCAAGCAGCAGATTCTTTCGTTGTGCAGTAACCTCCAAATTTCTGGAGATATAGTTGTGGTACCAGAAATGAAAAAGTGACCAACAGAACATTATCAGGAGAGATCTGCGAAGACATATATAACATAATATAGTAAACGGCTCTGACCAAACACATGGAGATATAGTTGTGTACCAGAAATGCAAAAGTAGAAGGCTGTTTCAGAGGGTGCTCTAAGTAACTATTTTGGTTTAACTTACACTTACTTAGAAGAAAGAATCACAATTGATAGTATTTGAAAACATAGGTGCTCATAGCCATAGGCTTCATCCTTGCCTAAACAATGGATAAGACACATATAAGGCCTGCAAAATCATACTAGGCGATGCCCTAGCCACCTGATGGTCGTGGATGTGAAGCAAAAGAGTCAGAAGAGCTACCAGTAGCCAAAAAATTGGGGGAGAAGCTAAAATCAGAAACTAAATAGAATTCATGACAAGGTTGAACGGAGGAGGATGAAACTTAGATGCCAATGCAGGCATAGTTCAGAAATCACTGACAAGTTGAACTAGAAAAAGTAGCAAATGAAGTTCTATCTATATCTACACGCTAGGATTTCAACCACAAGAATCATGAAAACGGTGTGAGAAGGTGCAAAGAGCAATTAAAGAAAAAAGAGAGTATAGTAAGTCACTCACAGCGGACTAGGAAGTCTTCAAAGTTCAAAGAGTATAAGATGGCAAAGAGAGAAGCTAAGGAGGTCATTAGTGCAGACGGGAAACGAAATGTACCCAAACTTAGGCATGTAGAAAATGGAGACAGAAATGTAGAGAAAAAGTCATTTTTCAGAGAGAGAAAAGGGGCAATGATCTGAACCTAGTTAATTGTAATCAAAAGCAATTTCCAACAAGTTTTGATTGAAGATAGGGAGATCAAAAATAGGATCGAGACACAAATCATGATGATAATTTTGCAAATCTCCATACATTCATGGATGACACGACTTTAGTTCACTCTAAGACATAGGTCCGTGGATATCAGATCCACTCTCAGGGTCGGAAATGATTGGGACTTGGGAACAAGCAAACAAAGCAATGCTGGATAATAGGTTTTACAACTACAAGAACAGCTCATGAAATATAGATATCCAAGTCCGTGAACAAAGCAGCTGGGTTAACTTGGTTGTCATTCCAAGCTTAAAACAGATGAAACTTGGAAGTGACATATCTAAGTTATAAAAGTATAGTGATTGATAAGGGATTGAACATGCCATCAGTACAATTTTTTCCTGAATATTCGTGCAGACAATTAATTGCGAAGTGTCACGAGTTCCTCATTCACACATAATCAACTGGACAAAGTTTGAGTTAATTTAAAGGTATAATCAAACATAAAGCATCAAACTCAGAAGAACAGGGATAGTTTACCTCAGGCTTGGAGAAAACTCCAACACTTCCAGTAAGTGGATTTTCACTCTCCACAATCTCAACAACCACATTAGTAGTCCCAGGCAGTTCCGGTGGGCCAGAATCCAAAGTGATTGTAACGGAATCGAAAATATCAAGTTGCTGAAGTCTCGCATTAGCAATACTCGCAGCCTTAAGAACCTCCTGAACAGTTGTGGCACTTTTTAGGGCTTCCACCTCAGCCTCGATGAGTGATTCCTTAGTCTTAGTATTGCCTTTGATAATAACATCATGGACTCTTATAGGCACTCGTTCTGACGATAGCCGCCGGAATAAATTCTCCATTTTAACCCTATCCGAACGCATTCGAGATTCTTCAGTTACTGGCCTTCGCTCTGTCTCTTCTTCTTCTTCATCATCTTCCTCGATTTCGTCGTAATCGTCTTCCTCTTCGTCGTCGTCGTCGTCGGGGATGGGAGGATTGGAGATCGGCTCTTCGCGTGAGGAAGCCATAGGTGATGAGTTGAGTTAATACAGGGTTGCAAAGGGGAGGTGGTTTTATATATAAAAGAAGAGAAGACTTGGAAGGAAAGGGGAAATAAATTAAGAGGGGGCAAAGCAAAATGGTGTTGGGGTTTTGCAGAATTCTTTGGGTTTTACTCCCGTGAGTTTAAATTTATAGCACAAAAATTATTTTATCTATTTTTAACATATAAAATTATCTAATATTTTTTAAATTAATTAAAAACTAAATTTTACTTGAATTTTTGTATTTTATAATAAAATTATGATACTACACTTTAAAATAGTTAGTTAGTGTAATAAAATATATTAAATGTAATAAATTATTTTAAGAGATATTTCTTAAAGGATTTATGGAAATCATATTTGCCTGAACAAATCTTTTGTTAATTAAAAATGATGTTTATGAAATTCATTAAACAAATGTATTAGTAAGAACAAAATAGTTAAATTGTATTTTCTTATATTAAGGATGATGAGTTAAATTATACAAAAAATTCAAAATAAAAGCAGTAAATGTAATATCACAAATCACAATGAAGATTAGTATTATGAGGCAAAATGTTACACCCTGTAAGTTCCTAATGTGTAGTCGGCGTATTCGTACGTTAGTCAAGAGTTTTAGGGTATGATACGTACGAGGAAGGGCCCGGAAAAAGGTCGAACGAGCGCGGAATCGAGGTTGCAAGGGAGAAGGCCGGACAAGCTGCCAAAAGGGCAACGTGTCACGGACCCTCTCCCTCCACGATGGGCTCCATGACACGGCCCAGAATCGCCGCGATGGGGTTCGTGACATGGACCCCCTGTCCATCGCCCAAGTTATATAAATATTCAATTGAATCACTTGGTTTCATTTTATATAATCAGACCCTAGTCAAGAACAACAGGGAGACGCAATTTCCATCCAAATTTCCTCCGGTTACGCTGCTAAACGTTTTCCAAACTCAAATTAACTTTAGGTATTGAGCTCTCAGCCTGCAGAGAGCATTACTACGGAGTTATTTTCTCAAAATTCGCCCAGCAAATCAGAACCCTGTCGAGCAAAAGTTGTCAGAATTGCTCCAAGTTGAATCCTATACAGTCACAGGCTTCCAGTAAGCATTTCTCCCTTCTGAATTTTCGAAAAATTATACGTTTTCGGCCGTATTCTGTGAAGTTGAAGTATTACTAATATTAGTATTAAAAGTTGTCGTTTTGGCCGAATTTGGTATTGAAATTAGTCCCTTTCTCTCAGTATTACGGATATAGTTGGAAGGAGTTGTTGAACACAATTGAAACTCGTCAAATAACCAGAATCGGCATTCGAGGTATGTAAGGCTTATCCCTTCGGCAAGTTATTCTCGTCGTATAGCGATACGATTTATGCCTCTGAAGCAAGACCATGATTCTGTATATTGTAATTAGCTGATGCCAGTAGATAATGAGTATATGCACATACGTGTTACAGCTAGTTGTTATCAGTAGATTGTGATTAGACTTGTTGTGGTCAGTTGTTTCTGTAGACTATGAATATATGTATGTTATGGTTAGCTGCTAGAACACGTACATGGAGTATATTGCAATATCCCTCATTGGGAAAGAACGTATTAAGTGTGACATACGTCAGAAGCGTCATAGCAACTCCTTTGTTCTCCAGTTCATTGTGTTAGTAGAATCAGATGTTATATTGTCAGGCCTAGACCCTAGAAGCTCATAGATAGTTATTAGGATTGAGTTAGTAAGTTGAACAGCATAAGCGCAGTTCGGCGATATAGCCACTAGTTTGGCGCCTGTATTGTTAGTGAAGCACGCCTAGAGGGCATTAGCGTACCCTTACGCACCAGGGTCAGAAATTTAGATAGAAAGGCCATATTTTAGAGTTAACAGCCTAGGGTTGTCTAGTGAACTGAGTGACAGCCTGCCATTTAGTTAGCTATTACCAGTGATTATCAGTCCCAGTTGGCTTAGTAGTTGTCATACAGGTCGCCTAGGAAGCCAGCTCAGTCGTCCAGGTCAAATAGACCCGTGGGTTCCCTAAGGAAGGGGACCTTATTAGCAGCTAGAGGCAGGGCCAGCGCCCCAGCCTGTTCTTATAAGATATGCAGGTGCAGATTGCTGTGAGTGGCAAGATCTATACAAACTTGTCTATAAGGTTAGGAATCGCCAAAAAATCACATAAGATCTTAGCAAACCAAGATAAGGTCTAAAGGACTAGCACCATATTAGTACAGTACTACCCTCAGGCTAAGAGTTTTAGTAAGCTATCTGTGGAGGATTAGGGGTCGAATGCTCAAAAGCATGTTCAATCAGTAACAGCCCTACAGTCATTCTAAGCAGAGGAACTAAGTAATTAGTCATCCGCGACCCTACAGTTGTTTACGAGTTATAGTTGTCCGAGCATGACATTTAGAGTATAGTTAGGCCACTCCAAATCTTGCCCTATTCAGTCTAGACCATTAGAGATCATGATCGCTACCAGGATCCTCTAATCAGATACAGGTGCACGGGGTGTGCCTACTGGTACTTCCTTCTACTGCTATAGTTATCTTGTGGCTGGCTGGAGTCTGTCTCATATCATATATTACTCTAGACAAACATAACAATGGGAGCTTAGGAACTCAACCCTGTACAACTCTGCTCTATTGCACGATCTGAGAAGAAGGTGGGATAACCATACTAGCCTCCTGCTTATAGAATGTGGTGCACAACACATTTATAAGTAAGACTCTACTAGACATGGCTTGCAGACTCCCTAGGATAAGAACTGTTGTGATATCAAGTTTGTCACGCCCCACCTTGGGAGGCATGACTGACACCTAGTGCCACACTGGTATCTGAATGACCTGGTTGGCTTATGCACGTCTGGTGTATGCCTGCGACTCAATTCAAGAAAACAACGAGCTATATCTCGATTGTAAACACAACCCCTGACCGACAAGGCCGTATAGCCACTTGTAAATAAAACAGCTAACCAACAACAGACAATAAAAGGGATCCTATGTGGGTCGACAAGACCATCATGTTGTCTAGTTATAAGAGAAATAAAGACAAGCTACTATACTAGGACCAACACGGCCAATATACGAAGCATAACTGATTAAGGCCCCACACGGCCAATATTCAAGTAACTGCCTGACTACTATAGTTTGCAAGCCTCTAAGAATAACAAATAGTGGTCGGGACAGGGCCCCAGCTTACCCAAAATGCTATACAACTGAAATACTGAAATTTCTACAACTTGGCAACTCCGAATGAAAGGAGCTAGCCCAACTGCGGATTCCGAACAAATGCTACTGAAGACCCTGAACTCTGTCTGTCTAAACCTGCAGGCAAGTAATGCAGTGCCCCATGATTGGGCGTCAGTACAATATGTACCGAATATGTAAGACAGTCATAAAAATTGAATGGAAACTGTTAAAAACTGAAAGTAAGTAGAAAAGAGGGGCGGAAGATTTAACCTGTAAGCTGGCTTATTCGTAATCTGCATCTAACAAAACACTACACGTGTATGAGCTACGACTGCACAATCATATATTCATAAGCTATAGCTAGCAGATAAAGATGTAAACAAGAACTTAACCTGGCCCCCATAAGCCTGGAAGGTATAATCAACACAAACTAACCCGCTCGGGCCCCCCATAAGTCCTAGCGAGCACACTCCAATCTATATACCCCTAACCAGGTTTCTAGGACTCTACTGGTACTATAGCCAATCTACTAGTTCCTAGGGTCTGCAACTGAGCCCACTCGACTCCTGATTTGTAGCTGTATCTGAGTCCGATGGACTTCTGATATCTGCACCCTAGGCACCAGGCTCTACGGGGGTGTGGTACCAATATAACATAACATAGTCCAGTCGTGGAATGGACTGTATAAGGTCCTTGGACCTCATCTTCGTCCCTCGTGGACGGCATACCGCTCCTTGGAGTGACGTCATCTACCCCCTGGCGGGCAACGACATAACTAGTAACCGGGGGGTGGTCATGGAAGGCTCCTAAGTGAGGGCAACCCCAATAGAGGTGCTATACTGTAATCTCAATCTAGCCACTCAAAGGCGTATCTGGCCTTCTGGGACTAATGTTATCGCTGCTTTCCCCTAGAATGGTCTGTAAGGCTGCTAGCAGAAGGTAGTAGATATGCCAGCACAGTCCCTAGTTCTTTCTATAGCCTCAGAGCAGGAGGTCAGAAGTATGATGTATACATGAGTTGATTTACCTACTAGATATATAGGATCATACAGGGGCGACAGTTAACGTTGGATTACCTGAAAGGTATGAGAGAAGGGGGGCTAAAATTATTGATCCCGAGAAGGATTTAAAAAATGGTTGATACCCTTAATGTTTATAAAGTTCTCTAGATCCTTACAGTGGTAAACCAGGAGGACGGATCAGACTGTCAGTAGCACCCAAGTGTGTGTGAGAGAGTCCAATAAGTGATAAAACCCCAGTGACAGTAAAGCTCCGGTCAGAAATAGGCCGATTCTGACACAATGTGTTAATAATGGTAAGGCATACATGCAAGATAATGGTTATGGCCCTAGTTTGTTATGTCGAAGGACAACGAGAACATAAGAACAAAATGGGCCTAAATGCGGCCTTAATAGTATTTTTGACAATACGAGGCAGAAGGCACGAACCCCAGAGCTCAGCCTAAGGGGGCAAGGGGAAAAGCACAAGTACTTAATTCTGAAGGGAAACAGAATCACCTCCAGGCTAAAAGTAAATTAACAAAGCATGATACAATCACTGCATGCCGAAAAATAGGCATCGAGCTAACAATTAAGAGGTAATGAGGTTGTAACCCAGAATACTGCAATATAACCACCGATTATGGAAGTAGAGGAGTGGTGACACAGAGATTCTAACTTAGTACAATACAAAGACAAGGCCCAGTAGGAAGTTGTTGGTATTTAAGATAATAAGGGGATAAGTTATGAGACTCGGAGGCTGACTCTGTGCCCCAAAGGTGGAAGAACTTCGTTAGCAAACTCTAGTTAAGGTATATCATGTCTGTTACTTCCTCCACCCAGAGTTTAACAAAGACACATCAGGTTGTAAGAGAGAGACCTCCTGATGGTATGGGAAGAGGGAAGATATTGTTGGGTCATAGTGTAGAGCTCCAATGGCCAGCTAAGGAAGGCTGGGCGGTAAGAACCAGGCAGACTAACTTAGGAGATACCCGTGCTTGAGCAAAAGCGGGGAGGAGTCGGCCCAAATACAATTAAAAGGCTCCCTCATACCAGGTGTAAATTGACCTCACTTGAGTCAGTGTAGAAAGGCTAATAAGGTCAATTCATGTTTTGCTAGGTGAGTTATATTTCAACTAAAAGTTATGCCGAATTAAATGCTTAAAGGAATAGTTCGGTTGCGTGGAGCCCAAGTATCTAGTCAACTCTGACAGAAAGGCACAACGAACAACTAAGTTTTAGAAAGGCTTTCAAAGCAGGTGGGGATACGTGTTATGTTGAGTATGACTCCTTGTCTCTGAATAAATGACTAAGCAGAGCACTCAGTTTGGATGCCAGAGATCTGTTATGGGTGGAGATGTAGACCCTCTATATGATGACTTGAAGCAGATAAATCAAAGGTAGTGAATCAGGTCATATTATAACAGGCAAACGAAAAGAGTTAAACTTATCAAGGAATGGGTACAGATAGCCCAGGGTCGTCGGAAGTCTTACCCTAATGTACAACATAGACAGTTAAGGATTAAAATAGCGGCTGAGTATTCCTAACAGCTTCGCTAATGAAAGGCGTTATGAGATTTAGAGAAGGGGCAAGCTTAGCCTTAGGTTCGTTGGCCATATTGTATCCTCCTGAGAGCAGGCAAAGTGGCATATGGGCTAGAATTGCCTTCAGAACTGAAATTTGTCCATTCGGTCTCTTGCATGACAATGTTGCGGAAACCCATAAGAGACTGTGTCCCGTTGAGGACGTTCAACTTATTGAGGAGTTAACCTATAAAGAGGTTCTAGTTGCCGTACTAGATTAGCAAGTTCGAAGGTTGAGAACTTAAAGATGTAGCCTCAGTTAAAGTACTATGGAAGAATAAGAAGAAAGAAGTATAGTACTATTTTTAATAAAAAATAAGAATAAAGAAGAAATGACCTAGGAAACTGAGGACGACATGAGATCCAGATATCCTCATTTGTTCCAAGATTAATCCAGGTTATGCAGTTAAGATAAATTGTTGTTCAATTGTTATGTTATGATTCATGTTAGCCATATTGATCAGTTGACTACTATCTTGTTGTGAAATAGTTGCTATAGTGCCCTGTAAGATGCTTGTATTGGAATTTTCTATGTTTTAGGTTTTTCAGATAGTCCGTATTATAGGGGATACTCTGCCAAAATTTTTTCAAAATAGTAGTCAACAGAGTTAAACTCTTGTAAGTTGAAGTTGACATTCAAGGACAAATGTTCCTAAGGGGAGAAGGATGTTACACCCTGTAAGTTCCTAACGTGTAGTCGGTGTATTCTTATGTTAGTCAAGAGTTTTAGGGTACGACGTGTACGAGGAAGGGCCTGAAAAAAGGTTGAACGAGCGCGAAATTGAGGTTGCAAGGGAGAAGGCTAGACAAGCTGCCAAAAGGGCAACATGTCACGGATCCTCTCCCTCTGCGATGGGCTCCGTGACACGGACCCCCTGTCCACCACCCAAGTTATATAAATATTCAATTGAATCACTTGGTTTCATTTTATATAATCAAACCCTCGTCAAGAACAGTAGGGAGACGCAATTTCCATTCAAATTTCCTCCGGTTACGCTGTTAAACGCTGTCCAAACTCAAATTAACTTCAGGTATCGAGTTTTTAGCCTGCAGGGAGCATTACTACAGAGTTATTGTCTTAAAATTCGCCCAGCAAATGGTAACCCTGCCGAGCAAAAGTTCTCAAAATTGCTCCATATCGAATCTTATACAGTCATAGGCTTCAAGTAAACATTTCTCCCTTCTGAATTTTCGGAAAATTATACGTTTTCCGCCATATTCTATGAAGCTGAAGTATTACTACTATTAGTATTAAAAGTTGCCATTTTGGCCGAATTTGGTATTGAAATTAGTCCCTTTCACTCAGTATTACAGCTACAGTTGGAAGGAGCTCTTGAACACAACTGAAACTCGTCAGATAATCAGAATTAGCATTCGAGGTATGTAAGGCTTATCCCATCGGCAAGTTATTCTCGTCTTATAGCGATACGACTTATGCCTTTGAAGCAAGACCATGATTATGTATATTGTAATTAGCTGATGCCAGTAGATAATGAGTATATGCATATACGTGTTACGACTAGATGTTATCAATAGATTGTGATTAGACTTGTTGTGGTCAGTTGTTTCTGTAGACTATGAATATATGTATGTTGTGGTTAGCTGCTAGAACACGTACATAGATTATATTGCAGTATCCCTTTTCGGGAAAGAATGTGTTAAGTGTGACATACGCCAGAAGCGTCATAGAAACTCCTTTGTTCTCCAGTTCATTGTGTTAGTAGAATCGGATGTTATATTGTCAGGCCTAGACCCTAGAAGCTCAAAGATAGTTATTAGGCCTGAGTTAGTAAGTTGAACAACATAAGCACAGTTCGGCAATATAGCCACTAGTTTGACGCCTGTATTGTTAGTGAAGCACGCCTAGAGGTCATTAGAGTACCCTTACGCACCAGGGCCAGAAATTTAGATAGGAAGGCCATATTTTAGAGTCAACAGCCTAGGGTTGTCTAGTGAACTGAGTGACAGCCTGCCATTTATTTAGCTATTACCAGTGATTATCAATCCAAGTTGGCTTAGTAGTTGTCATACAGGTCGCCTAGGAATCCAGCTCAGTCGTCCAGGTCAAATAGACCCGTGGGTTCCCTAAGGAAGGGGACCTTATTAGCAGCTAGAGGCAGGGCCAACGCCCCAGCCTGTTCTTATAAGATATGCAGGTGCAGATTGCTGTGAGTGGCTAGATCTATACAAACTTGTCTATAAGGTTAGGAATCGCCCAAAAAAGTCACATAATATATTAGCAAACCAAGAAGGTCTAAAGGACTAGCACGATGTTAGTACAGTACTACCCTCAGTCTAAGAGTTTTAGTAAGCTATCTGTGGAGGATTAGGGGCCGAACGCTCAAAAGCATGTTCAATCAGTAACAACCCTACAGTCGTTCTAAGCAGAGGAACTAAGTAATTAGTCATCCGTGACCCTACAGTTGTTTACGAGTTATAGTTGTCCGAGCAGGACATTTAGAGTATAGTTAGTCCACTCCAAATCTCACCCTATTTAATCTAGACCATTAGAGATCATGATCGCTACCAGGATCCTCTGATCAGATACAGGTGCACGGGGTGTGCCTGCTAGCAGCCTTACAAACCATTCTAGGGGCGAGCAGTGATAGCGTTAGTCCCAGAAGGCCAGATACGCCTTTGAGTGGCTAGATTGAGATTACAGTATAGCACCTCGGTTTGGGCTTCCCACTTAGGAGCCTTCCATGACCACCCCAGGGTTACTAGCTATGTCGTTTCCCGCCAGGGGCCAGTTGATGTCGCTCCAAGGAGTAGTATGCCGTCCACGAGGGACGAAGATGAGGTCCAAGGACCTTATACAGTCCATTCCATGACTGGACTATGTTATGTTATATCGACACCACACCCCCGTCGAGCCTGGTGCCTAGGGTGCAGATATCAGGAGTCCAGCGAACTCAGATACAGCTACAGATCAGGAGTCAAGTAGGCTCAATTGCAGACCCCGGGAACTAGTAGATTGGCTATAGCACCAGTAGAGTCCTAGAAACCTGGTTAGGGGTATATAGATTGGAGTGTGCTCGCTAGGACTTATGGGGGCCCGAGCGGGTTAGTTTGTGTTGATTGTACATTCCAGGCTTATAGGGGCCAAGTTAGGTTCTTGTTTGCATCTTTGTCTGCTAGCTAACTTATGAATATATGAGTGTGCAGTCGTAGCTCATATACGTATAGTGTTTTGTTTGATGCAGATTACGAATAAGCTAGCTTACAGGTTAAATCTTTTGCCCCTCGTTTCTACTTACTTTCAGTTTTTAACAGTTTCCATTCAGCTTTTATCACTTCCTTATATATTTGGTATATATTGTACTGACGCCCAATCACGGGGCGCTGCATTACTTGCCTGCAGGTTTAGACAGACTGAGTTCAGGGTCTTCAGTAGCATTTGTTCAGAATCCGCAGTTGGGCCAACTCCTTTCAATCGGAGTTGCCAGGTTCTAGAGATTTTAGTATTTTCGTTGTATTGCATTTTGTGTAGGCCGGGGCCTTGTTCCGACCACTATTTGTGATTCTTAGAGGTTTGCAGACTACAGTCGTCAGACAGTTAGTTGTATGTTGACCGTGTGGGGCCTTAATCAGTTATGCTTTGTATGTTGGCCGTGTGGGGCCTAGTGTAGTAGCTTGTATTCATTTCTATTATAGCTAGACAACATGGTGGTCTTTTCGGCCCGCATATTATCCCTTTTATTACCTGTTGTTGATTAGTTATTTTATTTACAGCTGGCTATACGGCCTTATCGACCGAGGGCTGTGTTTACAGCCGATATATAGCTCGTTGTTTTCTTGAACTGAGTCGCAGGAATACACCAGACATGCATAAGCCAGCTAGATCAGTCAGTTCCCCGTGTGCCACTAGGTGACAGTCATGCCTCCCAAGGTGGGGCGTGACACAAAACATTAAGACAAATTTCTAAAATAATCTCAAATGTAACTGACTTATTTTTGAGTATCATATCATATGTTCAGTACAAAATATAAATATCTATGTGAAATTTATTTTTTAGTTAAGTTTGAATAAAATTAAATGGTTTTGTGGGATAAAAAAATAGAAAAAATAACTTGTGATAAACTTAAAGTTAGATGATTTTTATGTGATTTAAAATAGAAAAATAATTCTTGTATGGTAACAAGTTAAGTTGAACGACTAACAATAAATAAAAAAGTAATTTTTGTGTGATAAACACAAAGTTAAATAATTACAGGTCAAATTTGCTCTGCTTTTTGATAATTTGCAACATAAATTTTATTTATTTATCTAAAAAAAATTAATAAAGGGGTTAATATATAGACAACACTTTAAATTTGTTATTAAATTTATTCAGATGATTGAATTTTAGCCTATTATAATTAATCATCTAAACATGCAATAAAACGTTTTTGTTACATTCTTTCAAATTATAGTTTAAATTTTTTTGTATGAATTCACAACTCTCTAACATTCATTGCTTAGATAAATTAATCACATAATATATCTCATTTTTTAATTATACATACCAACAATCATCAATAAGAACACGCACAAAAGTTTTTTTCATTTATTTATTTTTTACCAGTATTCGATACCCGTGTTGGAGCCCCGATGTCATACCTCACCTTGGGAGACATGAATGACACCTAGTGCCATACTGGAATCTGAATGACCTGGTTAGGCTTATGCACGTCTGCTATGAGCCTATAACTCATCTCAAGAAAACAACGGGTTATATCTTGGCTGTAAACACAACCTCCAGCAGACAAGGCCTTATAGCCACTTGTAAAGAAAATAGCTAACCAGCAACAGGCAAATAAACGAAATTCTATGTAGGCCGATAAGGCCGCCATGATGTCTAGTTATAACTGAAATGTAAATCAGACACTAAACTATGCTAAGGCCACTAACTAGCAGCTAAACAAAGCCCCATACGGCCAACACATGAGATAAAATATATATAGGCCCCACACGGCCAACAACAAACTAACAACAGGAAAATTGTAAATCTGCAAGCCTCTAGGAGTGGAATAATGGCCGAGATAGGGCCCCGACCTACTCATAAACTGCACAAACAAAAAGAGTAAATCTTCTAACTGTTAGCTCCGGAGGAAAGGAGCCGACTGCATTGCTAACTCTGGCTGAAAGCTAAGAAGGTCCTGATCCGCATCTATCCGCACCTACAGGCAAGTAATGCAGTGCCCTAAGATGGGCGTCAGTAGAATATGTACAGAATATGTAAGGCAATAACTGAAGATAACGGAATAAAACTTAAGATGAAACTGAAAGTAACTGAGTGAAAGGGATAAAGGCATAACCTGAATAACTTAACTTTCTGCTGTCTAATCTAACAGTAAATAGTGCAAACAAGAACCTTACCTGGCCTCCATAAGTTTGGAAAGTACAATCAGCACAGAATAACCCACTCGGGGCCCCCATAAGCCCAGACAAGCATATTTCAATCTATATACCCCTAACAAGGTCAAAATGAGTCAACTAATAACCATAGCCGTCCTACCAGTCCCCTGGGTCTGCAACTGAGCCAGCTCGGCCCCTGAATTATAGCTGCGTCTGAGTCCGGTGGACTCCTGCTATCTATACCCCGAGCACCAAGTTGCCGGGGTGTGGTGTCGATACGACATAAAAATAGTCCAGCCATGAAATGGACTGTATAAGGTCCTCGTACCTCATCTTCGTCCCTCACGGACGGCATACCGCTCCTTGGAGCGACGTCATCTAGCCCTCGACGGGCAACGACACAACTAGTAATCCTGAGTTGGTCATGAAAGGCTATACAGGGCAAAGTCAATCCCAAGCTAAACATAAGTACTGGTCTCAGCTAACAACAACAGTTATTCACAATAACAAAACTTCTAGCTCTCTTACTGGGATTCAAACTGCATTGCAGTACTATAAAAACTAACTTGTCGAAGGAATTTACCATAACATACCTTGATTGTCGTTTTCCGATTATCAGGCGAGTTTCAACTTGTATTCAACAGCTCTTTCCAACTACAACAGTAATACTGAGAGAAAGAGACTAATTTAATACCAAATTCGACTTAAAATGATAACTTTCGATATTAATAGCGACTATAATTCAACTACATAAAATACGACCGAAAACCTATAATTTCTGAGGGTTCAGAAGGGAGAAATGCTTATTTGATGCCTGTGATAGTAGGAATCAGTTTGGAGCAATTCTGACAACTTTTGCTCGGTGGGGTTCCGGTTTGCTGAGCGAATTTTGAGAAAATAACTCCATAGTAATGCTCCCTGCGGGCTTAGAACTTAATACCTGAAGTTAATTAGAATTTGGACGGCGTTTGATAGCGTAATCGGATGAAAAACTATTGAAAACCTCAAAATATACTCTCTCTGGCCGAATGAAATAATTGGGAAATGACTAACAATTAAACTAGAGGTGTGTGTGTGTATATATATATATATATAGAGAGATATGTACAAGGCCAGTGGCGGGGGTTGCACCGCGCTGCCCAGAGCGTCGGCCACCCTGCTGCGCTGTGCCTCTCATTGCGCCAGCAGGCCTGGTGCGCCGTGCTGGCCAGTGCGCTGCTGGCGAGCGCGCCGCGTTGGCCCTGCACGCGTTGGTTCCGTCAGACCCTGTTTCCGAGACTTTTTCTACACGTGTCAAGCTCTTCTTTTTCATCATGAATCCATGCATATGCTTACTAATCGTTAACTTTTACGGGGTGTAGCACCCGACTAATTAGGATCGCGCGTTGCAAGGCCCATTATGATGGCAATGCTACAAAAAAAATAGATTTTTTTCATACCCACGACTTGATTCAAAAGAGGTTTACGGCTTATTGATATTAAACTATATAATTAAATGAGTTTACTCGTGGTGTACCCTACGATTCGTGGTGACCCACTCGTCAACTACACTGCCAACATCATTGCCCTCCTAACTATTTTGGACCACGGGTCACCTAACGAATCGTGTCTTGGACCACGATTCATGGTGACTAATCGTGAAGTACACTGCCAAATTTTGTCTGAGTCTTCAATCAACTACTAGCCACGGGTCACCTAACGGTTCGTGGTGTTGACCACGACTCGTGGTCACCCCATTTTCCCAACTTTTTATACCAAGTCCGGAACCTTCCTCACGATTCACTTCACGACTCGTGGCCTAACCCCACGGGTCACAGGACGACTCATTCCGTGATTTGGTGCTGAAATTCCTATTTTCTCCGTGTCAACTCCTGAGTCTGTTTTTTTTTTGAATTTTCGGGACATTACAATATCTCCCCCTTGGGAACATTCATATTCAAATGTTTGAAAATACACAGAAAAGCAGAGAATTACAATCACTATATTCAAATACTGTCCGTAAACGCTGAGAACTAACAGAATGACTACCTTCGCACTGAACTACAAGTCTAAACTGAATTCACTAATCATACACATGTTCAATTACATGAAGAAAACTGGAACACACGAACTGAAAGGAGTTTTAGGGAGGAAATTGGTACCTTAAACTGAAACTGAAACGGAAAAGAACAAATGTGGGTATCTGGCCATCAAATCTGCTTCGGCGTCCCACGTAGCTCCCTCAACCTATTGATTCCTCCACAAGACTTTGACTGAAGCTACTTCTTTGTTCCTCAACTTATGAACCTGACGGTCAAGAATCTGAACTGGGACTTTTTCGTAAGAGAGACTATCTTTCACCCCCACACTATCTAATGGTACAACTGAAGTTGGATCACTAATGCACTTCTTCAATAGAGACACATGGAATACTGGGTGCACAGATGCCAACTCTGAAGGTAATTCTAGCTCGTAGGCTACATTGTCGATACGCCTCAAAATTCTATAGAGTCCCACATACCTAGGACTGAGTTTGCCTTTCCTTCCAAATCTCATCACCCCTTTCATGGGTAAAATTTTCAAATAAACCCCGTCATCAACTGTAAACTCCAACTCTCTTCTCCTTACATCGGCATAAGATTTCTGACTGCTCTGAGTTGTTTTCAATCTTTCTCAGATGAGTTGTACCTTCTGCATAGCTTCATGAACCGAGTCTGGCCTGATTATTGTAGCTTTACCAACCTCAAACCATCCAATAGGAGACTTGCACCTTCTACTATACAATGCCTCAAACTGGGCCATCTGGATACTGGAGTGGTTGTTGTTGTTGTATGCAAACTTGATAAGAGGCAAGCGGTCATCCCAACTGCCCTTGAAATCGATCACACATGCTCTCAACATATCTTCTAGGGTCTAAATAGTCCGCTCAACTTGCCCATCTTTCTGCGGATGAAAAGTTGTGCTGAGCTTGACCTGGGTACCAAGTCCCTTCTGAAAAGACTTTCAGAAATTCGAGGTGAACTGGGTACCTCTGTCTGAAATAATGAATAATGGCACCCCCTGAAGTCTGACCAACTCCTGGATATAAAGCCTAGCATAGTCTTCAGCTGAATCTGTAGTCTTAACTGGGAGGAAATGTGCTGACTTAGTTATCCGGTCTACTACTACCCATATAGAATCATGTTGCCGATGGTTCGAGGTAGACCCGTAATAAAGTACATATTCACTTCTTCCCACTTCCACGTAGGTATGTTGATATCCTGGGTCATACCTCCCGGTCTCTGGTGTTCTACCTTGACTTGCTGACAGTTCGGGCACTTAGCTACAAATTCGGCAATATCTCTCTTCATGTCGTTCCACCAGTAAATATCCCGCAAATTGCGGTACATTTTAGTAGCACCAGGGTGGATGAAGTATCTCGAGCTATGTGCTTCAGCCAATATCTACTGTCTCAAGTCACTGACATTCGGTACACACAATCTGTCCTGGTAACGGAGCACACCATCTCCCCCTTTGGAGAAAGCCTCAACCTCTTTCCTAAGAGACGCTTCCTTAAGTTTAAGTAAAATGGGATCTTCATCCTGTTTGGACTTAACTTCAACAACCAAAGAGGAATCTGACCCGCTTTGCATCACCACTCCTCCCTCAGCTGAGTTAACCAACTGCACCCTAACAGAGCGAGTCGGTGAATATCTTTCACCAATTCCTTTTTGCCATCCTCGACATGAGTCACGCTACCCATAGACACTCTGCTTAGGGCATTATCCACCATATTAGCTTTTCTCGAGTGATATAATACGCTCATGTCATAGTCCTTCAAGAGCTCTAACCACCTTTTCTGACGAAGATTTAGGTCCTTCTGATTGAATACATACTGAAGGATCTTGTGATCGGTGAAAACATCCACGTGAGCTCCGTACAGATAATCTCTCCATATTTTCAACACAAACACCACAGCTGCTAACTCCAAGTCATAAGTTGGATAATTCTTCTCATGAACTTTGAGCTGTCTGGAGGCGGAGGCTATCACCTTGCCCCGCTGCATCAGAACGCAATCAAGTCCAACTCTGGAAGCGTCGCAATATACTACAAACCCATCTGATCCTTCAGGTAGGTTCAACACTGGAGCGGTAGTGAGTCAAGTTTTTAACTCTTGGAAACTCTTCTCACCGCATCTGACCACTGAAATTTCACCTTTTTCTAAGTCAGCCTAGTTAGAGGAGATGCTATAGAAGAAAAGCCTTCCACAAAATGTCGGTAGTAACCGTCCAAACCCAAGAAACTTTTAATTTTGGTTGGGGAGGTAGGTCTAGGCCAGTCTTTCATGGCTGCTATCTTTTGAGGATCAACCTAAATACCCTCACCCGAGACCACATGACCCAGGAAAGTCACGGACTTTAATCAGAATTCGCACTTGCTGAATTTGGCGAACAACTGGCGGTCTCTAAGTGTCTGAAGCACTATCCTCAGATGATTAGCATGCTTTTCTTCATTTCTGGAGTATACCAGAATGTCGTCGATAAATACAACGATGAACATATCTAGATACGGCTTGAAGACTCTGTTCATCAGGTCCAATAAAGGCTGCAGGGGCATTTGTTAGTCCGAAGGACATAACTACAAACTCGAAGTAACCATACCGAGTCTTGAAAGTTGTTTTCGGTATGTCACACTCTCTGACTCTTAGCTGATGATACCCCGACCTGAGATCTATTTTGAAGAAACAGCTGGCTCCCTGAAGTTGGTCGAATAGGTCATCAATTCTGGGCAGGGGATACCTGTTCTTGACTGTGACCTTATTCAACTGATGGTAATCGATGCACATTCTGAGGTACCGTCTTTCTTTCGCACGAATAGCACTGGAGCACCCTAGCGAGAGATGTTGGGTCTAACAAAACCCTTATCAAGAAGATCTTTTAGTTGCTCCTTCAACTCCTTAAGTTCATTCGGAGACATCCTATAAGGAGGGATGGAGATGGGATAAGTATCTAGAATAAGGTCTATACCGAAGTCAATTTTTCGTTTAGGAGGAACTCCGAGAATATCTTCGGGGAACACATCTAGAAATTCGCTGGCAACCGGGACTAACTGGATAGTTGGGGTCTCAGAGTCGGAATCCTTGACCCGAACTAGAGGGTAAATACATCCCTTAGATATAAGATTCCTGGCTTTAAGGTAGGAAATAAACCTACCCTTAGGCGCTGAACTACTGCCCGTTCATTCTAGAGTTGGCTCATTAGGGAACTAAAACCTAACGACCCTAGTTCTGCAGTCGACTGAGGCATAATTGGAGTGTAACAAATCCATGCCAAAAATGAGGTCAAAGTCGACCATGTCTAACTCTACAAGGTCAGCTGGAATGACTTTATTGAAGACTAATATTGGGCAGTTTCTATACACCCAGTTGGCCCCAACTGACTCGCCAACTAGGGTGGAGACTGAAAATGGTTTTGAGAGGACCTCTGCACTGATATTAAACTGCACAGCTATGTATGAAGTCATGAATGATAGTGTGGCCCCTGGATGTAGTAGGGCATATACATTTAGGTAGAAAAGGCGTAGCATACCCGTGACCACATCCAATGAGTGCTCCTGATCCTGTCGAGATGATAATTGTTGACACTCATTTTTGACCTACCTACGCCTTAATATGCTGCTTCTATATGTATGTATTTATTTATTTATTTTAGTGCAAATACTCGACTTACTTTTGTATTTATAAAGTAATTTACGACTATAATATCGTGAAAATTATTTTAAGTTACATATGTATGACTCATATTAATTTTAAGTTTTGATATTAAATAATTACGTCATATATAATATATTTCGTATCAATATGCGCCCTTATTTTTAAACATATCATTTACTTAATAAACTATTTACCTAATTTTACTAAATTTTGCAAATTTATTTGAATAATAAAATTACTCGAATTTTTAAATTATTTACGTTAATAATATGATTTTTTATAATATTTGATAACTTATTTTTATTTTCTAGTCATTAAATTGTTTATAAACATAATAATTTAATTATATGATATTTACATAAGTATGCTTAAATTTAGAATGTATTTAGTAATAATAATATTTATATGATTTTCTTATAATTTAAACTATTTTATTATCTATTTATTAAATTATTTAAAAGTGTAGTATATTTATTAATTTAATAGCAGCTAAATCCAATTTCATTCCATTTATTTAAATTATAGCCATTTCCTATTCAATTTCATTCAATTTATTTCAAATTTGGCCACTTTCTATTAAATTCATTTCAATTTTAGCTACTTTTAATTCAATTGGGCTATTATTTAAATTTAATTCCTAATTATTCTACCCGTGACCCGCATAACCCGTCAGGTGACCCAATTAACCCGACCCATTAATTAATTAAATCCTAGCCTTTCATTATATTTTAATCATACGGTCCAGATTAAACCCCACCTATTTCCTTTTATATTCCCCCTACACCCCAAACCCTAAAAACATTTTTTTTCATTCTTCCCCTTTCCACTTACCCTAGCCGCCACCCCTACCCTCTCCTTTCTCCCTCACCGCCGGCCAAAAACCACCTAAATCTCCATTAACTCCGGCCGAACAACGACCACTGCCGCCTTCACTCTCTCTTCTCACCACCACCGGATTTCTCCCTCTCCCCCTCACTCCCGATAGCGGCGCCACACTCTCCCCTTCACCGATGTCCAACCGGAAAACAACCAACACCTCTCTTCGCCGGAGACTGCCCCAACAAACGACCACCGCCTTCCCTTCCCTATTTCCCCTCTCTTCTCACCCGAACAGCAACCCGACTACCGCCACCACTGCATTAACGCCGGAAAAACAACATGCAGCCGCCGACTCCCTCTTCGCCCTCATCGCCGGACCACCCTCTTTCCCTTCTTCTTCCTCCTTTCTTCCCTCTTTCGCCATAGCCGCCGGACCTCCCCATTTTTTCCTCTCCCCGTCGCTCCGGTTACTTCCCGGCCGATGAATCGGACAGATCTACAGATCTGTCCGTACATTATTTATTTATTTATTTATTTATTCTTGTTGTTGTTTATTATGTATATATGTATATAATAAGTATATACTTAAATAATATAATATATATATGAATAAGGCGGATAAATAATATATAATTATATATTAGACATGTATATGATATACTGTTTCGTTTCATTTTTTTTATATACTATATAATATATATGTATATAAGTATATATATATATATATAAGTATATATATATATATATAATATATATATATATATATATATAATATATATGTATATAAGTATATAATATATATATATATATATATATATATATATATATATATATATATATGTGGTAGATGTATAAATATATAATAATATATATAAGATAATATATAATATATTTATATATATACGCTGCTCTTCTTTTCTGTTGATAAATATATATAATATAATATATATGTATAGGTATGCATACTGTTTTCTTTTTCGTCCATAATATTATAGATATATAATATATATTATATGTATATAAGTATATACTATTTTACTTTTCTGTTTCATTTACATATTATAATGTATTTATATATAATGATATATAGGTAATATGCCGTTTCCCTTCCTGTTTCGTCCATGAATGATAATATGCAAATGATATATACTGTTCTTCCTTCTGTTACGCTTATATATTTATATGATAAATATTTGCTGGTTAATTAATGCCCGTTAACACCTTGATATTAGTTGATTGTCTTAACAAATGCTAATTAAGTTAAATATGATAGTTATAATTATTTTGCATGATAAAGAACAATGTAGTGCTAATTAAAATATTGGCAAAATACCGTTTGATTTGATTTCTTTCCTTATGTGACTAGGAATATGCTTCAATATTTTTCTACTTTACTTATTTGTTTTTAGAAAATTTGACTGATTTGATTTAGTTGACTAATTTAGCTCATTTTCTGATAAAACCTTTTATGATTCACTCCTTGATTTCTTTCTTTCCTTTAACGGTAAAAAGGATTTTTTTTTCTGATTTTCTGTTATTTATTAATATTTCTCTGTCAATTAGGAGAAATTCTCTCCACTAATTAAAATGGTAATTTATTCTTTCCTTCTAAATGGACCGATTCCTTTAGCTATAAAAGCAGTTTTCTTTTATTTTAAAGGGGACACGAATACTCTCTCTAAAAAAAAAAAATTTAGAAAAACCTTTTACTTAAAAAGTTCTTCCTCTTGGTTTGCTTTAAGAATACCACTTTAATTTCCGAGGCTAACTTCAACAGACCTATTTCAAGGTTGGCTTAATTTCTTCAAACCGGTTAGTATACCTTACACGTTAATTTTTTTTTATCATATGCTGTGTTATACTATCATTGACATGATTCAAGGTTATGATGTGTTGTTTTTCTATATATGTGTTTGTGTATGTATACTGGTTGGTTTTATTGCTCAACAGGTTTAATCAAAGGCATGTGCTGAAAATCTATTCGGGTTTGGGATAAAATAGCCTGAAGCAACTATTTGGATTAGTTTAAGGATCTTTGTGTTTGTTTATTAGTTTCATTTATTTTGTTATTATCCGCTGTACTGTGTAATAAATGCTATAATAGTGAAGCGGGTTTTATTGGGGGGGCAGGGTTTTATTTTCTTTACTGTTTTTTTCATTAACTGCCAAACTCACTAAGAAAGCATGCTTATAGGATTTTTGAATGATTTAGTTAGACTTTGGTATTTCCTATAAGAACACCGCGCATTTGTCCGCTTAGTTAGAAATTAGGCCCATAGGATTTTAATGTACGCGCATTTACGTTGTAGATCTGCCTGATAATTGGTCATGCTAACAGATTATTGAACTAGCTAATACCTAATAATAGAGGTTATTAGTCAGTTGTTGTAAAGTTGTTCTCACACGAATTGTCAGTTTTGGATATTGCCCCTTCTAGACATTGTTCGCAATTAAATTATGCCTTCCGAATTAACGCCACTTTCATGTGTAATTATTTGTTTAAATCTGAAGTGCATTTTGTCAATATGGCTGACTAATCAAGTTTAGGAATTTTATTCAGGCAAGACTAATTAAATATTACCCAAACGCTGAATAGGATTTATGTGCATTAGTAACATGTATAGGATTTAATTCTTTGAATCGACCTGCATAATCATGAACCTGATCTGATCGCTCAACTAGAAGTCTTAACTCATTTTGTTTGTTCTTTGTTGGCTATTGGAAATTCTAAATATACCATGTTTTAGGCCTTGAGTTAAAGTATGACATATGTTTAACTTACTGCAATCTTTTTGTCAAAATGGACATAACATAAATTATAGAAATCATAAAGGTACAAACTCTTCTTACGCAACTTGGAAGTAATCCCTATAGGGTGAAGTCTTTACTCGCTTAATTTTTATGCGATATTCATCTACTTTAAGTTGGAAATACTGTTGGTTTTCCTTTAATCTATTCTTGTTTGCATTCATTTAGAAGCCATGTTCATAGGTTTGCATTCATCTAGTAATCTTGTTTATAAGTTTAAACAAAGGGGCTTATTTGAAACCTTTACATGCTTGTTGCGGAAATGGTTGTTTGGTTTGTCGTTTTCTTTTAAAGCCATAGGATTTTTAGATCCAAAATCCAAAGTAGATGTCCAATGCCTCTTGGACCTTAAGATTGGTGCGGGTAGGCAAATAGTAGGACGTTAGTTTCATCACCTAGTGCGTTTAGGTTAATTAATCAACTAGGCGGGTAGTCGGGAAATGATAACTCGCGCTCGCTGAATAATACGAGCAATTCAAAAGATTGCGAAGTATTATTTAAGTTGCACGGGATGATCCCGTTAGGTCAAACATTTCTAACGTAGAACTACGTTTGGCCTGATTCCCTTAAAGGATACGTAGGCGCCTTATCGAGGCTCGGCCCCATAATTGAATAAATTATTTATTTATTTTATTCTAATTTTTCTATTATTTGCCATAATCTTTGCGTAAAAATATGTTAAGTTAAAATTATTTTGAAATCTATTATTTTCTTTTCTCACTCATCTAAATAGAGCTAATCCTGCATTATTACTAACCTTTTATGCAAATTGGCTTAAAACAAATCTACTTGATCACTTAGCTAAAATCCCCATTTAATGAGTACGGTGGGGAACCACATTTGTGGACCTCGAAAGGTGCCTAACACCTTCCTTTTGAGGTAATTAAAGCCCTTACCCGAACTCTGGTGACCTAGGAAATAAATTAGTTTAGAACGGTGTCCTAACGCACCTTAAATTCGTTAGGTGGCGACTCTTCAATAATCTACCCCTAAGAGTTGTCAGATGTTGAATCCCGCTTTTCCGTGAGGGAAAAATGGGGCGCGACAATAATGCCTAAAAATGGTTTTGGCGTTGATCGCCCTCCGTACATGATATGTTAGTTTGTTGAGCTGATCAGCCTGTTGGAGCTACTGAGGTATTGGATTGTGATCTCTCCTGTCCTACTGACGGGCTTTCCTTAAGCCAATGCCCAAGTTGTCCACTCATAATTCGGGTGATCTTCTTAATCTCATCCACAAATCCTTGTAGGTCCTCTCCCACCTTAGATCCATGAAAGTCTGGAGGGTTCATCATGGTGAAATCATGCACTCGGGCAGCTACTGCGGAACCGTTATTGTTGATTGGAACCACCTGTTGGTTTACTTGGTTGGTAACAGTTTGGGCGAGCAGCTAAACGGCCGCCCCTAATTCTGCGATAGACACCGAATTGTCCTGAAGGGCTGTCGGAGCTAGTGGGGCAGGTCGGTGAGCTTTACCGGCCCTTCTTCCGTTACTACATCTCAGAGGCATGATTCAATGAAATAAAACAGAGCACGAGTTAGGAGAATGATTTTGGAACTGACTTTCAATGCACGATAAGGAGTATAAAATAAAGGAAATTTTCCTAATAATATCTCATAGCCTCCCCTTCATAAGTGTGGCGCGCTTCACACCCATAAAGAGTACTCTACTCGATGCGGCTTTCAAACATCCAAGGATACTCTAAACCTAGTGCTCTGATACCAAGTTTGTCATGCCCCGAGTTTACACCCTGGACGGAACACAGTACTTGAAGTCACAAGTAATCCCAAGTCAACCCTTGGTTTATCATACACTAGCATTCTGAGTAAACATTATTTGCAGAAGCTTTAAAATACTATCATAAAACATTTATATAGGAAAAATAAACTGAATCACTAAAGTTTAAAATCGTCAGAACAAAATTGGAAGTCTGAGAGTAATATGCTTATGTCTGATAGCCACTACAACTGATGAGTTGTTGGCACAATCCCCCAGCTAACTCCAAATCTAAATAAAACAAACTAAGTTGAAGGAAATAATCTTCGTCCTTAAAGGATGAGGACTCACCAATGTAGCTGCTGAGAAAAGTCTGAGTAAGGTCAACTAACGGTGCTGAGTCTGAGAACCCGCGGTTGTAACATGAAACGATACAACATATAAAGTATGTGTCAGTACTTCGAATGTACTAAGTAAGCAGGAGAAAACATAATACTGGATATAAATGACTGAACTGAAATGACATGCAATGACCACTGAAATAGCTGAAGTAAACTAAGATGGTCAAGATGACCCTATCTAATGGTTAAAGACATGCCCTAAGCTTGAAATTCTGAGTCTGAGATTCTGTACTGAACAGATCTGAACTGACTAGCCTAAGATCAAACTGAGTTGACTAGTGGGAGAGTCTATAACCGATATATGACCACGTGAGCTAGACATGGAGTCCGATGTATACGCCCTACCGGTAGGAACCAATACACCTTGCCAGGGTATAAAGGTATGGACTGGGTGATCACAAAAGTCTGGGGCCAATTAGGCTAATAAATACTGTAACCTATGCTGGCAACATAGTTCGGGAAACCTGGGTGCGCTGGAACCCCGGTCCACTCGGTGCTAAGTCCTATTCCCACTAAATAGTCCTAGATTGAATACTAGGCTGATAGCTCGAAACTGGGAACCAAGACTAGTCAGATATACATATCTGATAGCACCCTGAGAGTCTTATCGGACCAGATTCTGAAATTGGATTCTAGACTGGTCAGAGCTTCTTATCTAGAAGCGTCGTAACCGTCTAAGAACAATCTGTAATCTAAAACTGGGGTCCTAAGGCTAGTCAGAGCTATATATCTAGAGTGTCATGACCACCTAGCGGACCAACAAACTAAATTCTGAATCTGATTCTAATAGCTAGGAGGTATCACAGACACCTCGAGAGTTTCTATAGTCAACTGATCGGCTGACAAATTCTGAGTAACACTGCAGATTCCTACATTCGGATTGAATTGAACTACTAAGCAACTAACATAGATTTCAACTTATTCTAACAATATGGGAATCTACAATATGGCTAAAATCAAGCAATAAGGAAGTCTAATCCAACCAGCAGAATTATAGGTACACTTATTCAACAATAGGGCCAAAATCATTCTTACTAGGAGAGCAATTACACGATATCTAAATAATGAAAATATCTAACAATCATCTTAAAGAATATTTCACAAGCTATAAGTAATCTGACGCATAATTCAACCTCAATTGAAAGCTCAGGGCTAGAATTCACTTTTACGGGAATAAAATCAATTTAATCATGAACTAATGAAAATCATGTATAAAATAATTATGGATATCATTCTATGTGAATTCAAAGAAAACTGACATATATTCTCTTCACATTCGGAAGCTCAAGGCTAGGATTTTTAGAGAAATTAGAGAAGGATTTTGGAGGACACAAGGGAAGAACTATCCCCTTATTGAATTCTCACATACCTGAGTTAGAATTTCCTTGGAGAAGAAACCTTGAACTACTGCAATGGAGGAAAAACCTTAGTCTTACTTGAGAGCTTCTTGAGAGGAAAGCTTACGGTATTTTTTTTTCCTGAAGTTGAGTGAGAATGAGGGGGGAAACCATTTTGCCCCTCTAAATCCCCAAAAAATAACCCAAAACGACTCACTTTTGGATCTAGGAGGTTAGGAAATTACCAAAGCACCCTTAGGAAATTCGCAGGAAAAACTGACTGTTAGTCCCTACAGGGAACCCTATGACTCGTGCCCAGTGACCACGAATTGTGGTCATGGTCATTGAGTCCACTGCCCAGAATCCCCTATTTGTCACCACGAGGTACACCACGACTTGTGGTGTACCCTACGACTCGTGGTGACCCACTCGTCAACTACACTACCAACATTATTACCCTCCCAAATATTTTGGACCACGGGTCACCTAACAAATCGTGGCTTGAACCACGATTCGTGGTGACTAATCGTGAAGTACACTATCAAATTTCATCTGAGTCTTCAATAAACTACTGGCCACGGGTCACCTAATGGATCGTGGTGTTGACCACGACTCGTGGTCACACCCGTGGTCACCCCATTTTCCCAACTTTTTCTACCAAGTCCGGACCACTTTCCCACGAGTCACTTCACGATTCGTGGTCTACCCCCACGGGTCATAGGACGACTCATTTTGTGATCTAGTGCAGAAATTTCTGTTTTCTCCATTTCAACTTTCGGTTCTGATTTTTTTTGAGTTTTCGGGGCATTACATGATAATATTGTTTTGATCAAAAAGACTTGCAGTGAAATTAATGTTAGACTACAGATGTGAAGACAAACTCTAGAGTTTAGAGGGTTCAAGTTGAGAAAGACCAAAATAGAGTATTTGGAATGTAAGTTCAGTTATGTGATGCATGAGACAGATGTGGAAGTGAGACTTGATATACAAGTTGTCCCCAAGAGAGAAAGCTTTAAGTATCTTTGATTTTTGACCCAAGAAATTGGGGAAATCGACGATGATATCACACATTATATTGGTGTGATATGGATGAAATGGAGGCTTGCATCCGAAATCTTGTGTAAGAAAAAGGTACCACTAAAACTTAAAGATAAATTCCATAAAGTTGTGATTGGACCAACTTTGTTATATGGAGCAGAGTGTTGGCAAATCAAGAACTCTCATGTTCAGAATATGCAAGTGGCGGAAATGAAGATGTTGATATGAAAGTGTGGGTATATTAGAAGTGATAGGATTAGGAATGAGTATATTTGGAACAAAGTGAGAGTGACCTTCATGGTGAACAAGATGAGGGAAGGAAAGCTGAAATGGTTTGGGCATATGTGAAGGAGATGTGCAAATGCTCTAGTAAGAAGGTGTGGGAGGTTGAATATAGTAGGTACGATGAGAGGCATATGTAAGTCGAAGAAGTATCGGAGAGAGATGATTAGACAGGATATGGAGCGTCTTCTACTTACCAAGGACATAACCTTAGATGAAAAAGTATAGAGGTCGGAGATAAGGGTAGAAGGTTAGTAGGTAGTTGGATGTTATCTTACTTTTTGACTGGATCGATAGGGCTTGATAGTTGTTTAGAGCACCATATCTATCATAGTATTAGCCTTATTCTTGTAGTTTTTGACTCGTGGTATCTTTTATCATCTGTTTTTTATAATTATTTAGGTTATTGCCCAATGTTATTGATGTTACGATTCCTTGTATGTATGTTATGTATTGCTTTCCTATTAGTTGTCATGTTTTCTCCACTTATGTTTTTCCTTTCTATTGCTATTTTGATTTGCTTCACTTGAGTCGAGTTCTTTCAGAAATAACCTTTATACCTTCAAGAGGTAGGGGTAAGGTCTACGTATACTCTACCCTTTACGGATCCTACTTGTGAGATTTCATTGGGCATGTTGTTGTTGTTATTTTTTTTTGCATATATTTCAATCTTCTTATGATGGAATATATATATATATATATATATATTTTTTTTTTTTTCCCATCATAAGAAGATTGAAATATATATGATAGATAGAATTAGAAATGAGGATATCGGGGACAAGGTGATAGTAGCCCTAGCGGAGGACAAGATTTGGGAAGCGAGGTTGATATAGTTCAGACATGTGCAGAGGAGATACCCCGCAGGCTCCAGTTAGAGGTGTAAGATGTTGCTGATGGATGGTTTTAAGAGAGGTAGAGGTAGGTCGAAGAGGCATTGGGGAGAGGTGATTAGACAACATAACGTAGTTACAACTTACTGAGGATGTGGCCCTAGATAGGAGGTTGTGGAGGACATGTATCAGGGTAGTAAGTTAGCAGGGAGTAGAGCATTGTTTAGTAAATCCTCCTGTACTAATAGTCGTAGTACTACTCTTATAGTATCTTGCACCTAGATTTTTGATATTAGCTATTATTTCTTAAATCTTGTGTATTATAGTATTTTTACTTCAGATGATGTATGACATGCTTTGTTTCATCCATTATTTCCTTTCCTGGATTACTTTAATTTATTTATCTTTGTGCCGAGGGCCTACCGAAAATAGTTTCTCTACCTCTGAGGTGAAGGTAAGGTCTACATACACTCCACCCTACCCACACACCAGAGGCGTATGTAGCCTTGAAGTTGTGGGTTCAATTGAACCCATAACTTTCAACGCAGAGCATAAATTTATGTATTTAAATTTGAAATTAATAATAGATATGAACCTATAAATTTAAAAATATAATGGGGTCAATACTAAAATCTTAAGATTGAACCCATAAAATTTAAATTTTGAATCCGTCTCTGTCATACCCCACTTTGTGGCATTATACTGGGTATGTTGTTGTTGTTATTGTAATATTTTTGTCATAAATAGTTAGTAAAGTATCAACATATTTTATTAAAATCTTTAGAGCTATTATTTGTAATTTTAAAAATAAAATAGTTGTTATGAAATAATTTTATAAAAAGCTTTTCTCAAAAAATAAATGGAACTTTTATATTTTCTCTTATTATATAAGAGGGAGTTAGCAGATACGTCTCCGTCAACGTGTCTGCTTATTCCGATAACAGTATTTTGTTCATTTCGTATATTTTTTGGTGTATTTTTAAAAAGTAAAAAAATATTAAAAAATATCAAATATTACTTAGTAATTTCACACATTTTAGAATGTAGTAATTTTAAAAAAAATTGTGGATATTATTTATTTTTTTACTATTTAATAAATAAGAGCGAATAGCAAACACGTCTCCGTCAACGTGCTTGCTTATTACGGTAACAGTATTTTGATCATTTCGTGTATTTTTTGATGTGTTCTTCAAAAGTAAAAAAATATTAAAAAATATGGGGCAATACTTAGTAATTTCACACATTTTAAAATGTAGTAGTTTTTAAAATTTGTGGACGTTACTTATTTTTTTTACTATCTAATAAAGGTGAAAGTAGGCACGTCTTCGTCAGCATACATGCTTATCACCGTGAGAGTATTTTGGTCATTTCATATATTTTTCGATGTGTTCTCAAAAGGTAAAAAAATAATTTAAAATATGGGACATTATTTAGTAATTTCACACATTTTAAAACATAGTAATTTTTTGAATTTGTGAGCATTACTTATTTTTTTCTATGCATTGATCATGTGCAATATTGTATTCATAATTAAAGTATTTGTAGTGTTCAAGAATAATAACTATTACGGCTAGATTAAGAAAAAATAAATATTTTTATTTTGAACTTCAAAAATAACAAAACAATTTCAGATAACTATTTTTAATTTATCCGCTACACAATATAATGTTAATTGAGCCCGGACGAAGTCCGAATTATCCTGACTATTATCTTATATAAATAAGATTGTTGGTGGTGAAATTAATAGCTTTTTCATGTTCTTCGTATTGATTTGGCAAGCAAATCCTCCTCTAACAATTATATATTGATCAAAGTAATAATTAGTTATCCATATATTTTTTATTTGGTAAGTAAATCTAAAATAATAACATGTTCTAATTTTCATTAAAAAGAATCCATAAATTATATCTATAACTTTAATCTCTTAAATTTTAGTTCTAGTATAAATGATAATAGAAGTTACATAGTTCATTCACTAAATTCTTTATCAATGGAAAATTTTAATACAACTTTTCATCATTCCATTTTTCTCATTACCTACATTTGTGGTATGTATGTAATTATAATTGCTATATTATTTTTCACACATTTTTTTTTCTTTTCAAGCATTTCTTTTTTTTTTAAATGGTTTTTTAATTTTTTTATTGATATTTGAATTATAATAATACTTTCATAACACTTTTTTGTATTGCTTTATTTGTAGTCATGCTAGCAATGACTCGAGTTCTCTCAGCAAATGCTCAAGTATGCCAAGAACTATTTGCTGGTGCTTGTGATCCGAAGAATCCATTTTGTACTAATAATTGTCTGGCCAAGTATGAATCGAACTTACTTCATACAGAATGTGTGGAGGATATAGTACACAAAGTTTTTTGTGCATGCATCTTCAAGACTAATAAGCCATGTCCATCGAAAATAAATATTCTTCGCCATCAATTTGAGAATGCGGGTTTAAGTCACCAAGATAGAAAATTAAGGAGTTCCTAGACGGAGGTGAAAAAAAAGGGGTGGTCATGTCCACCACTAAAAATTCAATAGAATTGACATTACTTTCTTTTATAACTTTCCAAAAGATGTCATGCAAATAAATAAAATATTTTATTTCTATCTGATGATGTTATCGAGCACGAAAGAAAATATATGAGTTTTGGATTTTGCACCCAACGAACTCATAAAATTTTTTGAGTAATAAAACTCTAAATAAATAGCATAAACATTGAAAATAAAATATTTGTCAAATATGAATCTGAAAAGTCTGCAACATGAGCATAAAAATAAAAAAGATTCATGTCTCCTAAAAAGAGGTCAAGAAATTATTTTATGATCGGATGAATTTTCTCGAATCAAATAAAATCGGATGAATTAATTTTCTGAAGTTGAAAAGACACTTAGTCAAAAAATAAATATGACCAAAGCAATGGTAATAAAAGTGACCTAAAAATACCATATCATGGTCAAGAAAAAATTCGACCAAAACAGAAAACTAAAAAATATATATATATACTTAGCCAAAATTTATTAAGCCCAAAAATCATTCGGGAAAATCCAAAGGCAGATAAAATTCCAATTAAATAAAATTAGCGGAAGACAAATTATCTAAAATCAAGAGTCCTCTAAATCGCCTTGAGATAGTAACCAAAGTAAAGGGCAACATGTCTTCAAAAAAGAAGAAATATAATTAACTGGAGAAGAATGAAAAAATTAAGTATTTATTTTAATAAAAGCCAAAATATGACATGTTGAGATTACAAAAGGCAAGTGCTCTATAGGCCGCTATTAAGAAAATTGAAAGAAATAACTGAAAAACTTGGGGTTGGGATACTAAGATCAGGATTTGAAGACTCTTATCCTATTTTTGATTCCTCAGAGAAATTGCTTAAATTAGGGGGCTTAGCTGTGGAGAAGGAGGAAGATTATCGCCGGCCACAACCTCTAGTTCTTTAAGCCTCATGAATCTTGACATCTATATCATCCATGCCAACTTTGACTTATGAGAGTATACCTTCGAATACTCCAATTGGTAAGCTCAAATTTTAGAGTTAGGTGATCTTTTGATCTTTGAGATCAGCCAAGGATTTATCCCTTTGGATTGTAAGATCCCTGACTTCGCAATCAGAACATCTATACTCTAAATTTGACTATTTCATAATTTTCTTTTCTTATCGATATTATCTCAAGTATTATCCAACCTGAGTTGGCAAATTTGACTCCATGATGGCCAGATCAACATCCCTGATAAAAATTCAGAGTTAACTCATTCGACCAACTAGAGATGGAATTCCAGAACCTAAACAACTCAGTTGAGAGCTCCGTGACTGGTTCAAGGGAAGGTCAACCAATGATTGATAGGCTATTCCCTCCCTATCTGTCTCTTGATCCCTCATTCCACTAATCCGTTGTTACTGATTCATTCAAGGCATAGACTCTCCATTTCTTTGTCTTATTAGCGCAGGTGTTCGTCAACGATGAAAGCCGCTGAACTTCAGACTCGAGTGGAGAAAGAGGAACCTTCCAAGTACGGTGAAATTCCCTCAAAGAATTCAGCTCATTAAGGAGATAGTTAGCTTTATAGGTTATGCGTCTTTTTCTCTCGGTCAGCCAAAGTCTAACTCTTGAAGAGCTAGCTCTCGCTTTTGTTTGGCTTTCTCAAGATCAATCTTTAAATTCGCGATTTGATTGGTGAAAGCCATTTTCTCTGCCCTCTTTGCCAGTTCAGCTTTCAAGGCAGAATCTCACGCTTTTGCAAACTTAGTTGGGCCTTTAGCACCTTATTATTATAAAGGCTAAGTTAAAGACCTTCACCTGTCAAAATTTTGGCCTGAAAAGTGACGAGAAAAAAGATTAATAAATTATAAAAATTCAAGAAAATTGGAGAGAAGGGTGAAAAATTTTCAAAAAATAAACTTACCCAAGTTGCAGCATGCATGCCACATTAAAGAGGCAATACTCTGAAAGACCCTCCATTTTATCCTTATCAGAGTCGAAAATCAGAGGTTGGATATAGTTGGCAACCCTAACTAGCCTTGAGAGAAAGTCGAAGTCCTATGAAATCATGGTAAAAGCGGATATCATTTTGTAGAGATCGACACTCAGAGCCAAAAATATATCTACAAGCTTGAATTGAGACTATTCATGATTCCGAGCGGTTTGATCAATTTATGCGGCCTAGTGGGAATACCAGTTGATAGAAGCCTTCTGAGAAAATCTCTAAAGGAGAAAGCTTCACATCCTCAACCACATCTAGATCCCTGGTAGAAAAAGGACCGACCTCATTAAAAAAAGGTCAGGAAAGATGAGAGATACAGAAAACAGAAGGGAAGAAAAGAGGAAGACCACAGAGGTAGGGATACAATCAATGTTGACGGAGACCAATTTCTCTCCTCCATTATTGATTGTTGCAGGTAAATTCTTGGCATACATATATATCACTAAATTCACCCTTTCTGTTAGATTAAACAATTGGGATATAGAATGGATTCAGCCTAGAATTTCTTGAAAATTTACAAATTAGGTCTTACAAAATAATAATAATAATAAATTTACAGCAATAGCAATATAATAGTTTTTATTTTATTTAAAAAATTTTCTTTTCCATAACAATTCTAAGACAAGAACTTTTAGAAAGTAGTTAGTTAGAATTAATTTTAAATAATTGAATGGGTTCGGGAAGTATAGGTTTCTATTCTAAAAATAAATACTTTTATGAGTTCTAAGAATAAAGAATACTCAAATGTTGCACTATATCTTCTTTAGATAATCGAGACTTTGAGAAAGTAACTTGGAGCTACTCGGCAAAAAGTACTGTGAGTGATAATTCTTCCATGAGTTGATTTTCAACTACAATATATTTTAAATTATTTTCCTGCATTGAAAATATATTATTCAGAAATTGACTACTTGCACATAGACAAGCAATATATAATTAAGTATTTAAAATGCATCGTATCACTCTTATCATGAGTTTACATATTTGCTACTCTTATATATGTGTAATATTCGAATTATGATATTTGTTAAATTTAAATTTGACATGGGAGAATATGAATATATGTTGCATTATAAAGAAAATATTTCAGGAAGTTAACTTTGCCAGTTTCCTCATTATCTAACGTCGGGATCATTAGACCTGGTGCACCTTGTAGTAAAGATAGATGTTGTACCAAAAAAAACCTCCAGAGGAGAACCTAGTTGACGGGTAGTCAGACGACTATGATAAATTCATAGTGTCAGAAAGTATATATACTCGATATTAGCATAGGATCCTCCTAATAAATAACTATATGATTATTTAATCATCTTGAACAAAGTTTTGTTACATAAAATGTTATATTGATTGAGATAAGTTATGGTTGATAGTTTATAATCTACATGATTTTAGTATATGCTTGTCCTAAATAAATACTATGGTTGATATTATTACTCGCTCAATCGGTGCGACTGAACCCACTCCTTCTTTGTTTTTTCCCTGACAGATAACTTAGCCGAGGCTGACCTTTTGACTTAGACGGAATGATAGCCAGAGCTGACGACTGATCCAATAAGCCTGCACTTATTTTTCGTGGGCCAATATTTTGTTAAACTAATGTATTATATTAGTTTAGCTAAATCCTAGAGTCCTACTGCTTGAGTCTGTTTTGTGTAAATTTGATTTTGACTTGTGTTAGTAATGGCGTGATTGGGGACTTCTAAAGTCTCATAGAAGTTACTAACTCTGATTTTGATATCCTCATAAGCCTATTATGTTGGTATTATAAGATATATTAGACTCTTATTTATTGAGTGCTAACAAGTTTGCATTTGTGGATTCCTCCCCGTACAGAGGAAACTTTGCCAATTTTATTAGCAAAAAAATGGTTCAGGCTTGCTTGGTAGGCTTAGGATTGTTGAGCACTGGTCATGGCCTAGATGGGTCGTGACAACAAGGTATATGACCGATTTAACCCTTGAATGAAGGGGTAAGTGTAAACAATTGAATAACCTAGTCTGGGGATGGTTATCTTATAGCTTCCCTAGGAACCAAGATCTCAGAAAGATCTTGCCAAAAACACTCCTTTCTGACAAGGTCTATCAGAGGATTTTGAAGCAGAATGAAAGTATTAAGTCAATTCACTTATATCACCATCAGTAGGAGGGGTTCATATACCACAATCAGACAATCTTACTCAGAGTCTAGTTGCAACGCGACATGTGGACAGAAAGACAACAAAAAGTGATCTGTGTCCAAGCATCAAACCAATAAAATTTTACTACTTCTTTATAGAAAGGAAAAGCTTTTTTAGAAATAAGGGCAAAAGTAATTATTAATGCTTCCTACCAGAAAAATAAAGGTTTAGTCCCAAAAACGTGAAAACTATTTATATAGGGTAAAACAAAGTTATACAGGTGGATAAGTTGGAATGAAGACGCATGTCAAAAATATGAATACACGAGTGAGCTAGGAGAGAATACGTAGACATATTTCGTGGAAATCAGAAAACTGATGTGCAGCCAACATTTAAGAGAAAATATTAACCCAGGTTACCGGAAAAATTGAAACGAATCTAGAAAAAGCATCCTGAAAACACAAAGTAAAAGCAAGACAATTGTTATAAGATCCTTCTGGAGTTAGCACCATCCATCCGTCAGTAATCAATGTAATTTATTTCTCAGTTAAGGCAAATCAATACACAATGATTGTCGGACATTAAAACCTTAAAACTCATAATCCCTATAAAAGGGACGACACTTGGGTTACATAAGATCATCAGAAATGTTACACCCCGTAAATTCTCGGCATATAGATGGCCTAATCGCGTGTTGGTTAAGAGTATTAGAATGTCATACATGCTAGAAAAAGGCCCGGGGGAAGATCGGACAAGCGCCAAGTCGGCGCGTCGCAAGGCAAAATGCGATTGATAAATCGCATTCCAGGAATGCAACTTATAAATTGCAATGCGACTTATAAGTCCCAATTATATATAAGCCTCCAACTTCGGTTTTTGTTCCATTTCACTTATAATTTCCAGTAGAAAACAGAGAGCAATCAGAGAGAAGTGGAAAACGAAGATCTCCTACTAAAATTCGTCCGATTACGCCACCAAATGCGGTCCAAACTCGAATTAACCTCAGGTACCGAGGTATTTAGCAGCAGGGAGCATTCCTACGGATTTTGTTTCACGAAATACGGCCGACGAATCATCGAGCTACCGAACTAAGGTAAGTAGAATTGCTCCAAACTAGTGTCTATGTGCTCCTAGCCGTAAAGTGAATACTTCTCCCTTCCGGACCTCTGAAAAATAGCAAGTTTTCGACCGTCTTTCGATAAGCCTAAGTTTAGACTATAATTATATCGAAAGTGACGTCGTCCTTCAGAATAGTGTTGTATTTAGTACTAATTGACGTGTATATGAATACAGTTGGGAGAAATAGCTGGAGTACTGACCGAGCCTCGTCCGACAGTCGGATAACTCGAGGTTAAGGTATGTGAAGTTGTTCTTCGGCAAGTTAGTAAGCTTTAGCTTTGTAAATCCTAGTAAACTCCGTAATTGAAACTCTCGGGGTTGAATGTCGAGAATTTAGTAAGTCTAATAGATTCTGAGTTGTGTTGCCGTAGCGTATTCAGTCTGAAAGTTAGTAAAGCATGCGCCAGAAGGCGAGTTAGCATTCCAGATTCAGTATAGCTTATTATGTGATTAGCAAGCATGTTGTAGAATAAAAAGAGACAGATTTTCAGAATAAAAGCTAGTAAAGTAAAACCAGATAGACAGACAGTTTTATGGCTACAGATTAGCCATTCAGACAGATAGTATTCCCGGCTACAGATTAGCCACACAATTAAAGAAAGATTTCAGAATCAGTATAATCAGTAAAGAATCAGTTCAGTATAGAAACATATCAGAATAAGAAGTTAGATTTCAGATAGTTTTTTCAGTTATACATGCTTGCTATTTATATGTGCTATTTGTTTGTTGAGACTTGATGTGGCGTGAGGGCACCCTTTTGAGTGTCCTCGCCACCCCTGGGTTGGTAATCGTGTCGCCCACTGAGCGGGTGGGTTTACGTCACTCCAAGGAGTGGCATGCCGTCCCCAGCTTGGACGAAGATGGGATGAAGCTTTTCCCATAGCAGTCTGATCAGCATTACAGGTGCAGCTCCGGTTTCAGATAGCCCTGTTGAGTTTTGTGTCCAGGGAACCAGACCCTATCTGTTATTGTCTATACATTCAGTTATTATAGGTGTAGCTCCGGTTTCAGATAGCCCCGTTGAGTTTGTGTCGGGGGATCCAGACCCTATCTGTTACTATCTACACAGGAGTCCTCCGGACCCAGATACGGTTGCTTATGTGGGAGGCTATGGCCCGAGCCAGAGACCCAGGGGACCGGTAGAGGAGCTCCGAAGTGAGTAGATGAGTGGAGTGACTTATTTTTGGTTGGTTTTGACCCGGGTAGGGGTATACAGATTATTTGCTTGCTTGGCGCCATCCGGCTTATTGGGGTTGGTATTGGCTCTTGCTTGCTACTTGTATATCTATTTATGTGCTATATGCTAGCTACCAGACAGCAGGCCGTCGCGTCTACAGATACGCCTCTGCCTTATTAGTACAGAAAGCTTGATTCAGTTCATATCAGCTTCTTCAGATTCAGCTATCTCCTGCTATACAGAAATGCTAGTTATGCTATCTATATTCAGTTGTTTTCAGTTGTATTATTTTAGTTGCTTTGCATACTCAGTACCAGTGGTACTGACGCCCAGTGGGCCGCTGCATTACTTGCCTGCAGGTACTCATAGACGAGGAGGCGATCCCTCGTGATTCCAGCCAGCTTATAGAGTCATCAGCTCCTGTCATTCGGAGCTTGATATTCAGAGGTGTATTTCATTTTCTTTTGTTGTATAGTACGGGTAGGTCGGGGCCCTGTCCCGACCATCTTATCAGTATTCCTAGAGGCTTGCAGTCTGTATATCTTTCCCTGTGGTTAGTTGTGCCGGCCATGTGGGGTCGTGCGTGTGTTTAGCTGTTTAGTATTGTTGATTATGTTGGTCGTGTGGGGCCATCGTCTGATAGTAGTGGTGACCTTGCCGGTCACGTAGATATACAGTATTCTTTATGTTGAAGTTACAAATAACTAGACAGCATGGTGGCCTTGTCGGCCCGTATAGGTTCCCCTTTATAAGTATGTCTCTGGTTAGCTGAAATCATGCATATGTGGCTATAGGCCCAGTCGGCCGGAGGCTATATTTACAGCCGTTGTATAGCTCGTTGTTTCCAGAAATCTGAAAAAGAGCTAACAAGGCACCAGATGTGCTTAGGCTCACCAGTTAGCAGTCCAGGTCCTACTAGGGCACCAGGTGCCAGTCATACCCCCCAAGGTGGGGCGTGACAAACTTGATATCAGAGCAGGTCGTGTCCCAGAGAGTCTGCAAGCCGTGCTAAGTAGAGTCTTGTCTACGGATGTGTTGTGCACCACATACTATAGGCAAGAGGCTGCAAGGCATAATAGGATGGTTACTTTTTATTTATATCCAGTCGTGCCATAGAACAGTACAGTATAGGGTCGAGTTCTTAAAACTTACCATATTCTTTGAATATAGATACAAGTCAGACCAGCGATATCTTGCTCCAGGCAGAAGATCAGATATAGCAACAGGAGAGGGCACCAACCAGCTACAAGGTAATTACAGTAGCAGAAGGAGGTACCAGGGACCTCCCAATGTGATACCTTTATCGGTACCATCCCCAGTACATTTCTATAACTTCAGAGTAGGAAGTTAGAAGCATAGAGTACATATGAGTTGATTTATTTGTTAGATATATAAGATCTGACTAAGATGATATATAATATTAGATTATCGAAGAGATGTGAGAGAGAGAGGGAAATGTAGGATTCCCACCTCCATCCTTTCAGATATGGTACAGTTCCATGTCTTCGTTTTATTGCAGTAAGAAGAGGTTATTCCCACCTCTTAGTTTTGATTCCAGTATAGCAAAGGGCATAAAGATTGAGGCAATATTGCCCAGAGTAAGCAGTAAGTGAAGATGGATTGGTTGATTCCAGAAAGTGTTAGAAAGAGTAGGGAGCCCTTATGATTACGAAAGTTGTGCAGACCCTCACGATAATAAGTCAGAAGAGCAAGTAACACTATTAGTTTACTTAAAGTGCGCGTAGGAGATCCGTCAGTAATGGACTTCCAGTAATAGTCAAGTTCGAGTCAGAAAAAGGCCAAGTCCGCCATAACACGCTAACAAGAGCAAGATATACCTGCAAGATAATAGTTATGATTTCGGTTGTGATACTGAAAGATAGGAAGGTCAGTGAATCAGAGGGGTCTGACTACAAGCCAGAAGAGGTATAAGTTGGGATTTGACCAGTAACCTTATTAACAATGTAAGGCAGGTACCTTGAACCCCAGAGCTCAGCTTAAGCAAGATAAGGGGAAGAAGCAGGAATACCGGATTTTGAGGGGAAATTAGAATCACCCCCAGAATGATAGAATATCTTGTATTAAGGATTAAGCCTCGGACTGATAGTTAAAAGACAGTAAGATTGCGGTTCAGAATGCTGCGGTACGTCCGCCTATGGAGAAGTTAAGAAACTGCCGACACAGAGACTTTAATCTAGTGCGACCTGGAGATAAGACCTAGTAGACAGTCGTGGGCTCTCAATATAATGCCATGTAAGGCCACAAGATACGAATGTTGACCCCATGTTGCAAGAATGGCAGAATTTCAAACAACAAACCACAACTAAAGTGCATATGTTGTTGCTTCCAGAATGGGATGGAAAAAAAATTCAATGAAATGATACGAGAGGACAGGAGATATCATTAGACCGTAAAAGTGGTATATAATGTGCAGTATGAAATTCAATAAAGCATGCCAGAGATTACGTAGCACTACAGAATTTAGTATGTATTGTACGTAGTTGTTGATATATGTATGTACAGATATCAGATATACTGTGAATAGCTGTCAATAGGGGTTACAATCACACAGATTCTGGTTAATTGCTAGGAAGTATATACAGATCATATCGCAGGACCCCTCGCCAAGCCATAGGAACTCTCTCGGCTTTCAGTTTATTGAGTTAATGGACTTATATGCTTGTTGCCAGATCTAGGCTTCAGAAACTCACAGGAGTTAGTAGCCTGGGTCAGGAGGTCGGTGATACGGGCGCAGTTAGATGGTCTCACGACCAGCTGGCGCTTGTATTAGCAGGGAAGCATCCCTAAAGATCAGTAACATTACCGCATGTGCCAGAACCAGAATTAGAGACTGAATAGGCATACTTCAGAGGTTAGTAATACCAAAATTTTTCCAGTATGTTAAGTGGTCGTACATCATTTTCCCAGCCTTGTAGGTGAGAGTCAGCCTTATCAACCTAGCTGTCATCATGCAGAACACTCTGCAAGTCAGCTAGCCATCTCCGTCGAAAAAAAAAAGGAAAGGGTCCACATCAGTAGTCAGTGAACATGGACTTTATAGCAAAATTACCCCGTACCAGACATAGACATGATTCCATTTGAGAAATAGTTGACAGACTGACGAAATCACCCATTTCCTGCTAGTGAAAGCTACTTTCTCGGCCGAAGATTATGCCGAATTGTATATCAGAGAAATAGTTAGATTACATGGTATTCCAGTATCTATTATCTCTGGCAGAGGAGCACAATTTACAGCTAGATTTTGGCAGTCATTTCAGAGAAGTCTAGGAACGCAGATTAATTTGAGCATGATATTCCACCCTCAGACAGATGGACAGGCTGAACGCACCATTCAGATGCTCGAAGACATGTTGCAAGCGTGTGTGTTAGATTTTGGTGATAGCTGGGATGAGCATTTGCCCCTAATCGAGTTCGCTTATAATAACAACTGTCACTCAGCTATCCAGATGGCGCCTTTCGAGGCATTATACAGGCGAAAATGCAAATCGCCGATTGACTGGTTTGAAATAGGAGAATCAGCGTTGGTTGGGCCAGACATTGTTCAACAGTTGGAGGAAAAGGTAAAGCTTATCCGAGAATGCTTACTGACTGCGCAGAGCTGCCAGAAATCATATGCAGACGTGCGGCGCAGAAACCTGGAACTCGATGTGAATGACTGGGTATTTTTGAAAGTATCCCCAGTGAAAGGGGTGCTGAGATTCGGCAAGAAAGGTAAGCTCAACCCAAGGTTTGTCGGGCCATATCAGATTCGTCGAAGAATAGGCCAAGTGGCGTATGAGTTGAACTTGCCTCCAGAATTAGAATCCGTTCATCCAGTCTTTCATGTATCCATACTGAGGAAATGCATAGGAGACCCGTCCAGGGTAGTCCCAGTCCAGGATATCCGGGTTACAGAAGAGCTGGCCTATGAAGAGGTTCTAGTAGCTATCCTAGACAGACAGATTCACAAATTGAGAACTAAAGATATTGCGTCGGTCAAAGTATTGTGGCGTAACAGAAACCGAGAGGAGATGATGTGGGAGGCGGAGGAAGATATGGAAGCTAGATATCCTCACCTGTTCCAGGCCTAGTCAGGCGACAAGTATGTCCGTATTATTACTTATGCAGTACCTTATGGTTGTATATATATAAATGAGAAAGATTGATGTTTAGTTATCGAATGAATCTTATAGTATCGTGTGGAGTACCTGTATTGGACTTTTCTGTGTTTCAGGATTTTGGGATAGTCCAGATTACAGGGGAAACTCTGCCGAAATTTTCCTAAGAACAAGTTAAGCTAATTGAGTAGTCCTCTATATAGCAGTTTACATTCGAGGACGAATGTTCTTAAGGGGGGGAGAATGTTACACCCCATAAATTTCCGGCATATAGATGGCCTAATCGCGTGTTGGTTAAGAGTATTAGAATGCCATACATGCTAGAAAAAGGCCCGGGGGAAGATCGGACAAGCGCCAAGTCGGCGCGTCGCAAGGCAAAATGCGACTGATAAATCGCATTCCGGGAATGCAACTTATAAATAGGATTCCGAGAATGCAACTTATAAGTCGCATTCCAGGAATGCGACTTATAAGTCCCAATTATATATAAGCCTCCAACTTCGGTTTTTGTTTGATTTCACTTATAATTTCCAGTAGAAAACAGAGAGCAATCAGAGAGAAGGGGAAAACGAAGATCTCCTACTAAAATTCGTCCGATTACGCCGCCAAATGTGGTCCAAACTCGAATTAACCTCAGGTACCGAGGTATTTAGCAGCAGAGAGCATTCCTACGGATTTTGTTTTGCGAAATACGGCCGACGAATCATCGAGCTACCGGACTAAGGTAAGTAGAATTGATCCAAACTAGTGTCTATGTGCTCCTAGCCGTAAAGTGAATACTTCTCCATCTAGACCTCTGAAAAATAGCAAGTTTTCGACCGTCTTTCGATAAGCCTAAGTTTAGACTATAATTATATCGAAAGTGACGTCGTCCGTCAGAATAGTGTTGTATTTAGTACTAATTGACGTGTATATGAATACAGTTGGGAGAAATAGCTGGAGTACTGACCGAGCCTCGTCCGACAGTCGGATAACTCGAGGTTAAGGTATGTGAAGTTGTTCTTCGGCAAGTTAGTAAGCTTTAGCTTTGTAAATCCTAGTAAACTCCGTAATTGAAACTCTCGGGGTTGAACGTCGAGAATTTAGTAAGTCTAATAGATTCTGAGTTGTGTTCCCGTAGCGTATTCAGTCCGAAAGTTAGTAAAGCATGCCCCAGAGGGCGAGTTAGTATTACAGATTCAGTATAGCTTATTATGTGATTAGCAAGCATGTTGTAGAATAAAAAGAGACAGATTTTCATAATAAAAGCTAGTAAAGTAAAACCAGATAGACAGACAGTTTTATGGCTACAGATTAGCCATTCAGACAGATAGTATTCCGGCTACAGATTAGCCACACAGTTAAAGAAAGATTTCAGAATCAGTATAATCAGTAAAGAATCATTTCAGTATAGAAACAGATCAGAATAAGAAGTTAGATTTCAGATAGACTTTTCAATTATACATTCTTGATATTTATATGTGCTATTTGTTTGTTGAGACTTGATGTGGCGTGAGGGCACCTTTTAAGCGTCCTCCCCGCCTCTGGGTTGGTAATCGTGTCGCCCACTGAGTGGGTGAGTTTACGTCACTCCAAGGAGTGGCATGTCGTCTCCAGCTTAGACGAAGATGGGATGAAGCTTTCCCCATAGCAGTCTGATCAGCATTACAGGTGCAGCTCCGGTTTCAGATAGCCCTGTTGAGTTTTGTGTCCAGGGAACCAGACCCTATCTGTTATTGTCTGTACATTCAGTTATTATAGGTGTAGCTCCGGTTTCAGATAGCTCCGTTGAGTTTGTGTCGGGGGATCCAGACCCTATCTGTTACTATCTACACAGGAGTCCTCCGGACCCAGATACGGTTGCTTATGTCGGAGGCTATGGCCCGAGCCGGAGACCTAGGGGGCCGGTAGAGGAGCTCCAAAGTGAGTAGATGAGTGGAGTGACTTATTTTTGGTTGGTCTTGACCCGGGTAGGGGTATATAGATTGTTTGCTTGCTTGGCACCATCCGGCTTATGGGGGTTGGTATTGGCTCTTGCTTGCTACTTGTATATCTATTTATGTGCTATATGCTAGCTACTAGACAGCAGGCCATCGCGTCTACAGATACGCCTCTGCCTTATTAGTACAGAAAGCTTGATTCAGTTCATATCAGCTTCTTCAGATTCAGCTATCTCCTGCTATACAGAAATGCTAACTATGCTATCTATATTCAGTTGTTTTCAGTTGTATTATTTCAGTTGCTTTGCATACTCAGTACCAGTGGTACTGACGCCCAGTGGGCCGCTGCATTACTTGCCTGCAGGTACTCATAGACGAGGAGGCGATCCCTCGTGATTCCAGCCAGCTTATAGAGTCATCAGCTCCTATCATCCGGAGCTTGATATTCAGAGGTGTATTTCATTTTCTTTTGTTGTATAGTACGGGTAGGTCGGGGCCCTGTCCCGACCATCTTATCAGTATTCCTAGAGGCTTGCAGTCTGTATATCTTTCCCTGTGGTTAGTTGTGCCGGCCATGTGGGGCCGTGCGTATGTTTAGCTGTTTAGTATTATTGATTATGTTGGTCGTGTGGGGCCATCGTCTGATAGTAGTGGTGACCTTGCCGGTCACGTAGATATACAGTATTCTTTATGTTGAAGTTACAGATAACTAGACAGCATGGTGGCCTTGTCTGCCCGTATAGGTTCCCCTTTATAAGTATGTCTCTGGTTAGCTGAAATCATGTATAGGTGGCTATAGGCCCAGTCGGCCGGAGGCTATATTTACAGACGTTATATAGCCTGTTGTTTCCAGAAATCTGAAATAGAGCTAGCCAGGCACCAGATGTGCTTAGGCTCACCAGTTAGCAGTCCAGGTCCTACTAGGGCACCAGGTGCCAGTCATACCCCCGAAGGTGGGGCGTGACAAGAAAATACCAGTGAATAGAAAAAAAAAGATTTCTTGTTTGTGGTTGTATCATCTAATCAAATTTTTCTTAAGCTTCTTAATCATTATCATTTTGTCCAAAGAAGGAATTCTCGATTCATCACATTATCATTTTCTCCAAAGAAGGAATTCTCGATTCATCACAAAATAAGGGAATCAAGGATACTGCCCGGCTTATAAGTTATCAACTATCTATTTAATCTTTTTTGGATTAATTATTTAATTTAATTTTTTAGACCAAATCATTCACATATTCTTTTAGTCTCATTATAAATTTATTTATATCCATTTTCAGGATAAACAATAGCGACAAGCTATAATACACCTATAACAATATTTGATATTTAAATAATATTTGACTATTATAGACAAAATGAATGCATAAAATCTACTATTTATTTTTTAATATTATAAAACTAACAAAATTATTTATTAAAATCTCAAAAACATGCACATTTCACTAACTAAAAGTTAAAGAATACTTAATACAATTTCAATAAATTTATAGTTAAATGTAAAATTATTTAAGCTCTAAGGCACACATTTTAAATATATTTGAAAATTAAATTCTTTCAAAATTGATGAAAAAACTTTATAATTGTAGTTTATTCCGTAGATTCAAGTCTTTTAGTGATGAAAAATATATATATATATGATTGGTGTTGACGAAATTAATAGCTTTCCATGTTTTTCCTATTGGTTTGGCAAGCAAATCTCTTCTAATAATTATATATTGACCAAAATAATAATTAGTTATCCATATTTTTTTTGATTTGGCAAGTAAATCTAAAATAATAATATGATCTAGTTTTCATTAAAAAGTATCCATAAAAGTATATCTATAACTTTAATATCTTCAATTTAGTTATAGTATAAATGATAAATGAAGTTGCTGGTTCATTCACAAAAATCTTCATCAATGGAAAATTCTAAAGCAATTTTTCGCTGTTTCATTTTCCTCATTGCTTATATTTGTGGTATGTATGTAATTATAATTGCTATTTATTTTGCATATAATTTTTTTTTCTTGTCAAGCATTTCTTTTTATTTTTTAGTTTTTCGTTTCTTTTATGATATTTGAATTATAATAATATTTTTATAACACTTTGTTGTATTGCTTTATTTTGTAGTCATGTTGACAATGACTCAAGCTCTCTCAACAAATACTCAAGTATGTCAAGAACTATTTATTGGTGCTTGTGATCCCAAAGATCCATTTTGTACTAATAGTTGTTACATCAAGTATGGATCGAATTTAATTCATACAGACTGTATGGAGAATAAAGTACATACAAGTTTTTGTGCATGCTTCTTCAAGACTGACAGACCATGTTCATCGAAAATAAACACCCTTTACCACCAACTCGAGATTGCTGATTCGAGTAATCAAGAGAAGAAAATAAAAAACCTCTAAAAAAAAATTTTTAGAAAGGGGATTATGTCATCGCTAAAAATTTAGTAGAATTGTTATTTACTTTCTTTTATCGCTTCCCAATAAGTGTCATTCAAATAAATAAAATATTTTGTTACTATATGATGATATTATTGAGCATGAATGAAAAGATATGAGTTTTGGATTTTGCACCCATTGGTTCATGAATATTAAACAATACTCTGCATAAGTTATATGGAAATTATTTAGAGCAAATTTAATATATATATATAGCACTCAATATTATAAAATATATCAAGATTTTTCAGTTTCAAAATATAACATCAGTTATTTTTTTACAATGAATTCATTCAAAATTTCATATATAAAAAGGGTATGAAATGTGTATATCTCACTCAAAATTTTGTGCATGAAATGTGTATATCTCACTTAAAATTTTGTGTATATTTTGCTCAAAGCTTTGAAAAATCGCTCAAATTCGATATGAACTGTGTATATAATAATATAAAATTTATGTAAAAATTTATATTTTATTTTTGAAAATTTAATATATCTACAATAAACATTATATACAACTTTACACTAATTTAATACGTCCACAAGAACATAAACTTAAATTCATGTAATTTTAATACAATTTTATTCAAAATCACATCAAATCTACATTAAATCATCTTAAACTTGAGATACAAATACCCCAAGGTGTTCTCTAACATTTGAAGCTACACTTATTTCGAAATTATTTTAATTTTTCAAACCCAAATTTTAACTTTGAAGCTTCAAGTTTCATCCATGATGGACTTCGAGATTGAATGTGAAAGTTTATTCAAAATCACATCAAATCTACACCAAATCATCCTAAGCTTGAGAATATAAACTCCCCAAGATATTTTCAAACTTTTGAAACCACAACCAATCCTAAATTATTTTAATTTTTTTAAATCAAATTTCAACTTTGAAACTTCCAAAACTTTATCAATGATAAAATTTGAGATTTTAATTTATAATTTTTTTTTGATAAATTGGAGAAATAATTTAAAAAAAAAAAAAAAAAAGGGGGCTGGGAAGAGGATTGACAGTGAGGGAAGGGGAAGGGAGGTTGGCAATGAAGGAGAAGGAGCACAATGAAGAACTTTTTCTTTTCCAGATATGTTGTGTTTTGCAATATATTAGTTATTTTTGGTAAATAAGAAAAAGATATTGTTATGTTTAGTACTTTAGAATCTAAAGTAGGTGTGGGCGGTAGATTTTCAATCATTTATGTAGAATAGATATGAACTAAGAATACGGGTGGACATAATTTGGGCCAACTCAAAATTCAAATCGAATTCCGAATTCTTTGAATATTTGATTTGGATTATGGATTGAACTTTGAATTTTATTTTTAAAATTTATGAATTTTAGATTGAGTATCGAATTTAGTACTATAGATATTCAAAAATCCAAAATTTATATGTCTTAAATTCAACTCTATTCATGTTATACGTGTCCAATGTAATGCTAGTAAATTTAATTTTCAAATGTCCAATAAATTAGTAGTATTCTACGGATCTACCCATTATAGTAGGTTCAATATAAAATTACACGACCTAACAACTATACATTCTAAAGTGTAAACTCTTATGCGAATTGAAATTGTTAATTATTTTGACCTCCTTGAAAATTCAAAAGAAAATTAAAAATGTGAAATATTCAAAGTGATTAGTTCAAAATCGAACTTTAAAAATCCAAAGCTTATTTGAATTGTAATTTCTTAAATTTGAAAATCAATCATCCAAATCAATTTATTCAAAGACTTTTTAGTTAGATGCATGGAATTAGTTCATCCAATTTGAATGACATAAATGTCCCACCCTATATGTATGTATAGTAATTTGGGAGATTAAATTAATTTAAAAATAAAAAAATCCTTTTAGAATAATTAATTCATATATAACATTAATAATCACCACATAAGGATACATTCATTATACATATAAATAATTTTTGCATTATTAATCCATATGTAACTTATTTTTAAAATTATAAATTGATTTTTATTTTTTTAGTTGGAGTTTATTTTATTTAAACATGTCCATGCGATCATTATACAAAGAGTATATAGAATATATAAAGAGTCATACTTATCGACTATTGATATTAATAGTTAATAGTACAGAGAATGTTAGTTGTTTTTATTTACTTAACTTTATTTTATTTAAATTTTTTATATCTTGAATGTATATTTGTCTACTTTTTCAGTAGAATTCAATTTTCTTCCTGGCCCTTAAGTACACTTCTTTTTTGTCTCATATTCTTACTGGAAGAACAAATATAGAAAAATAAAACTAGAGTAAATTGAGTTTATACTAAATCAAAATAGAAGAGTTACATACTCATATATACACCATGAGCTATTTTGCATAGACAAAAATAGGTTAAATCACTTATTTGAAGGGATGGAACCCACTATCATAGAAATGTAAAATTGAATAATTTTCAATAGTTTAAGGGCAATTTTCATCTTTTATTGTCACGTTGGACTGTCATGTTGGCTCTAGTGGCAAAGCTAATGTTTTAAGGATATTTGTGGTCTAAAAAATAGATAATAAGGGGTCGTTTGGTACGAAGACAAGTAATGCAGGGATTAATAATACATGGATTAGTAACGCAGGGATTGCAACTAATACAAGGATTGCAATGCTTGAATTATTTTTTATCAAGTGTTTGATTCATTGTGTTAAAAACTAGATATACCATGTATTATGTTTTGTTTAAGACTTTAAAAATTTTCTTTACAATTATACCCTTGAATTTTTGCATAAAGAAATTTAGGAAAAGGGATTGAGGGGTACATAATCTAGCCATTTAGGGATGTTATTCAGGGATTAGTTATCCCTTTTTGTTTCGTTGATATAAAATAATACACCCTGTGGTATATAAGTAATTCATGTATTAGGTTGAATTGAGTAACCAAACAATGTATTAATTGAACTAAATTTTAATCCAAGAACTATTCTAATTAATACAACCTACGAAACGGGTCCTAAGGGTATTTTTTTATACCAAAAACAAACAAAGAATAAATTTAAGCTATTTCAAATAGTTCAAGGGTATATTTGACTTTTTTCTATCTTTTAATTGGTCCACATTTTTCCATGTTAGGCATAAAGGATTTTTTATTTTTTTACTCTTTTCACTATGTTTCTTCTTTTTATTTAATTCACTCTAATTTAGATGATGTAAATTTGATTTTTACGATTAAAAGCTCTAATCAAGTAATTTCTTATAATATCAAAAATAAATTAGTCTGACTGGTGTGTGGCTTTTGTTAAGTCATTTAGACATTTTTTTATTGTTGCAAAAATAGAAAAAATAAATAAATTCAACCGTTGACCATAATCATTTTTAAAAATTGATCGATATTATTCATGTTAGGTTATGAGATGTAGTTTTTTTTTCATAACTAGAAAAGTATATACAAATTTAATTGCTCGCCGCAAGTTTATTTTAAATTGATCGACATTTTTTCATTAGGTTTATGAGATGGTAAATTTATTTATTTTTGATACTTTAAGAAAAAAAATACTCGATTTAAGCGTTTAATTGTGAAAATTGAGTTCTTGATAAGAAAATTAAAATAAAAATCAAGAAAATTAAAATTAATGATAATGAATTATTGATTTTAGCGATATGTCATATTATTTAAATTAGAATAAATGAGAATAATAAAAATAATGAAAAAAAATCAAGAATAATAAAACATTAGCCAAAAAATTATGTCACACCATTTTTTTATAAAACACATATGTATATAAATATATGATTTATAAAAGGATGATATAATATATATGTGGTTCTTATTATATTATATTCCAATGTTCTTTCACTAAGTTGCAAATTTATTTGCAAGTTTCAGACTACATATCTATTAACCTCCCTTTTTATCTACTATAGGTATTGATGGAGTTCTTTGCACTTTATATAGGAAGATTTGATTTTGTAGTTTTTTATAAATTTATTTTTAATTTTATATTTTTTTTTTGCGAAATATTTGTTTTTATATATATGAATTTTTAATTTTTGTACATACAAAATTTATTATGTGTGTGTATTCTCGTTGTAATTTACCTTATAACTTACCTTTTTAAAACAAAATGATGAAGAGCTCATTTGTAAAAGATAAAAGGGAGAGTTTAGTATTTTTTAACAATGTGAGTTTAGAAGTGACAAACAATGTGGCTGCTAAAAGTTTGGTTAAAATAGTTTTTCATTTTTTTAAAAAATTCTTTAAATTTGAAACAAATTAAAAATTGCTTAAAATAAACAAAAAGCTATTTTTTAAAATTAAATTATTGGGTCAGGCCCTTTTTATTCATCAGTAAAGGCCAAAAAATAAAACAACTTTACACAATGATCCGACCCAACATGGGTCAAATAAGAATAACAAATGGATGCTCTGGCCATTCCGACCAGAGCTTTCCTAAAACAAGAACTCTTCCTCTTTTAGAGTTTCCATGGCTGCTGCTACCTCTTTCTTCAATTGTCAGCTCTTCACTTTTCTCCTTTGGGTAATCAACCTTCCTCCTAATGTCTTCGTTGCAGCCAAAGAAGCTCAAGGGGGTAAGAATCTTTGACCTTTGCTCTTTTTCCTTCACTTCTACTAATCTACTCTTTATATTCTCAGGCTTTCTCTGAATGTAATGACTTATTGAAGGTGTCTTTAGTTGTCTTATTGGTGAGCATAATGACAGCCGATTCAGGAACGAGGAAGATTGTGTTGCCTCAGCCCTCTTTGTTGTCAGCTCTCTAATCGATACTGATGGTTGTTCCTATTTTGTGGGAAGTGCTTTTGTTGACTAACCTTTTTTATGACTGCCATAGCTTAGGGCTAGTTTTTTTCTGCAGCAGTGTTGTAAATATGTTTTTGAACTCCACTTCGCTGTAGACCTTTGCTTTAATCCCTTATGTTGCTGATTCTCCTTGTTTTATCTCTTAAGTAAGGGATGCATGTCTTTTCTATGTTTAGAATATGTTTCCATTTTCTTGGCAACTGACTGAAACTTTGAAAAATACATTTATCTCTGTGGTTAAATGCATAGTTTGCCAACTCATCTGCTAACTGATTGGCCTCCCTAAACGTGTGCTTAATTTCCATCCTAATCTGGGCCATATAGTTGTAGATGTCTTCCATTAAACCAGCTACCTCCCAAGGAAAATTCCATTCCCTTGTAACAAATTTCTTGAGATTGAGTGAATCTGTCTAAAAAATGACGAGATTTGAGTGAATCTGTCTAAAAAATGACACTCTTTCTTAGAATAGTACAGAACTTAAGAGCATGCCACAAATACATGACCTCTGCCTTTATATTTGTACTGATACCAGTTTTTGAGCCTCAGCATAAATAAGGTCTCCCCTAGTATTTGTCACACAAAAGTCGTAGGCACTATCCCCTGGATTACCCTTACTGGCTCCATCAGTATTGCATTTGAGTCAATGTTCCTCCGGAAAATTCTATTTGATAATCTTGTAAAACAATCTTGGCTTGTATCCATGTAGGTAGGCTACAATTTCCTCCCAATTAAATGGGATTTTCATCCAAAGGTACTTGAACCTTATCAATTGATGAACAGTCAACTGACAAGTATTCAAAATCCTTTGAAAATTCGCCTCCTTCCTATGTCTTCTAGCATTCCTCCTTTTACATAGTTCCCAAATGATGATGGCTGGAATAGTTTTGTAGACTGATTTCAATCTTATTAGGGCAGAGCACTCCCACCAAGAATTAGAAACCTGTAGCAATGTAGATCCTTCTATACTTATACCTGCACAAGTAGCAAACTGCTTCCATAGATTATTTGCTATGGAGGCTATTAGAAAAAGATGAGACATGGTCTCCTGATGGTAAATGTCACAGTAGTGACATCTAGAAGCAATTTGTAACCTCATCTTCCTTAGGTTACCATTAGTTGGAATCCTCCTCTTCCACACCCTCCACATGAAGAAACGGATTTTGAAAGGTAATCCTTTTATCTACAAGTTGGATAACCAATCAATTTTCTCCCTTTTCTTCCTTATCATCTGAAAGGCTGACTGAATTGAAAAAACTCCTTTAGAATTTCCCAACCACCAAGCTCTGTCTCAGTCTTCTGATAGTCTTGGAGAGATATTCTCTATGATATAATTAGTCATCTCATCAGAGATACTTTCCCTCAATTTAATCAAATGAACTTAGTGCATGATTTTTAGCATTCTAATAAACAAGATTCCTATATGATGAATGATGTCATTTTAGAAAAACTAGGTCAAGATGACAATAGCATAATTTAAAATCAGAGGGATATGCAGCTAGAACATAAACATCTTTAGAATCCTATTAATTGATTCATGTGTCTTCTAATATGTAGAATGCATAGATTAATGTCTCAAGGAAAGACTTTGAATAAATACAACTTGAATCTTAGAGAAGCATTGAAATCATGCGGGTCAGCTTATGTTATCAACCAAATGATTAAATTTTACATGCAGGCAAGATTTGATCAAATATTTATTTAATGGATAAATAAAAATTGTTATGGGCATGATGTTTATATAATCAGATGTCAAATAAAGAATCTTGTTAAAGCCAGTAAAATATGGACATAGCTTCAGTGAGAAAAGCAAACATATGAATCTCTTTGGAAAATTAATCTCATAGACCTTTTATCTAACAACTTCTTTTATTTTTTACAAATATGTATAAATTTTCAAAGTGAACAGATTTTAATTTGAAACAAATATTCCAATATAGACCTTGAGATGCTTGCATACGTTATTGATTTCCAGTTTGATAGGCATGATATCTATTGTTTCATACGTTATGAAAATCCTATAGGCATACTTTCTATTTGTTACATATGTTATTAAAATCCCTATGAGCATGATTTATAGGTTAAAAATGAAACAAATAAAAGAAGCACACATTCCCCACCCCAGACCCCTTTCTACTATTTATCATCATCTTACAATTATTACAGGCCAACAAAATAACAAAGAATAAAACTAATTAAATCAGCATTAAGAAAAATTAAAATAATTATGATCCTCATCTTGTTTCCAGCGACTCTTCGTTCCGATTCAGTGGCAACATGTTAAACAAACTACACAACAAAATTTGCACATACGCATTTTATATTCCAAATCTCAAAAACACAATTAATTAATTAAGCATTTTCATAAAAAAAATATTTTTTTAAACATGCTATATTATAATAGACAGACACATATTGAGACATAAAGAACATAACAGGATATATAAAATTTGTACTTATTGTAATCTGATGGAAGCAACAAGTTCACATGCTGTAATAGTGAGATTAAAATAGAGAAGTGAACTAACCGGTTAATCAGTAAAGGAATAAAGCAACAACGAGTGATTTCAAGAAAGGCTTTTCCAGTAATTGAAACCTGAACTCAACACATCAAGATCACAAAAATCTCGTGGATCCCGAGCAGTGCTCGGTTGAGGCAGGGCGGAAAAAGAATATGAATTTAGAAGGAATGAAGTAGTATGTTAAAAGTAAAGTAAAATTTTCTATTATCGTTCGAATGTTTTTGAAAAGAATAAGGGGCCGTCTTTTATAGCAGAGAAAACCCAACAGTCAACTATAAAATAAAGGGAAAGGAAATAATTAAGGCATCAATCAAGAGACATTTCCTTGATTAAATAAATCAAAGCAGAAAAATTAATTGAAATTTACTATACATTCAAAATGGTTAAGGAAGGGAGAAATTAGTCGAATAACTTTCTTTAAAAAAATATAGAAAGAGAATAATCAATTGAAAAGGCAAGAGACAGTAATCAAATTAAGGGATTATTAATATTAGCATACCATAAATAGGTGCATATCATAAAATAAAAATCTTAAAGAATTCAATCATGGTAATTACGAAATAATTTAAAAATATAAGAAATCACATATTATATATATTGACTAGTCAAGGAAGAAAATTAAATTAAGTAGAGAAGACTTGTCACAATTTTTTTTTCACGAAACTATTCTCATTATACAATTGATCCTAAATTACTATATTTAACAACCAATTATTTCTAAATAAATGAATTTTCTAAGGAAATCAAATAATGAGGTTGTCAACTAAATCAACAAGGTTCCAATCAATCATAGAGTCTTGACGCAACAATAAATACAAAATCAAGTCTTAGTCATGAATCAATTATCAAAGCAGTTTATATGATGTTTTAATTCTACCTATTTTTCAAAAAAAAAAAAAGAGTCAAGTAAGCAAAGACAAAGCTGTCAAATATGTTCATAAGATTTCAGTGAGTCTACTCCTGATAACGAAAGGTAAGAAGAAACATCAGAAGACTTATCTTAGGGTTATAAGAAGAGAATAAAATATTCCAATAATGATAATATATATATATATATATATATATGTATACACACATGTACATATCGGAAAACACAGGATACATAACAGCCGATTCTCAGAGAATATTTAACAAGGATGATATATAACTAAAAACGTGCAAGAGTAAATGAGTGTTTTTCACAAAAACATTAGGTCAGATTGGCATGACAAACCCGTAAATCTCACAAACAAATAGATGCATTTATGTGATATTATAAAGATGAGCACGAATAATTAATAAAAAATTTTTTAGCCAAACATAATAAATAATTTAGATCTATCTTAGCAGAGACAAGAACAAACAGGAGAGAGAAGGAAGCTTTTTCAAAAAATATCAAAGAATCGTGTTACAGATAGATCTGTAACAGATTCATCATAACCTCATCCTCACTATTCAATAGTCTATCCGTGACCATAGATAATGGTGTCGATCTGGTCGTTTTCCAGTTGAGAGAGGGTGAGAGACGGGAGATCTGACGATTGGTAGTGTTGGGTCGGAGTTATGGTTTTAGGTGAGAGGGGAGAAGGGGGAGAGAAAGAAAGGAGATGGATGCGGCGCTGGTGGCTGGTGTTTTCCGGCCATTATGGCCGAAAATAATCCTGGAAATGATAAGGAAGAAGAGAGGGTGATGTTGGGTTCGGCGTAAACGGGGGAGGTTGCGCGGTTGTTGCTTCGGCTGATTTTAGTCGGAGATAAGGGAGAGAAGGAGAGGGAGGCGGAAGGGTGGTTGTTCTCCGGGTGGAGCCGGAAGAGAAAAGGAGAGGGGAGAAGGCAATGGTTAGCGAAGGGACGGAAAAGGTCCATCGGAGATGAAGAAAACAAAGAGGAAGGGTTGGGTGATTTCGGTAGCTTGGTTTCTTGATGGCTGCCGAAAAATGGAGAAAATAAGCAGTCCGGTGGCTGGGTTTCACCGGAGATGGGGTGGGGAGAAGTTGGTGCGGCGCAGAGGGTGAGAGTGAGGGGAAAATGGAGAAATGTTTTACGATTTGTGGGTATAGGATATTAAAGAAAAATAAGTTAGGGTTTTTAGTAGCCGTTGGATTTACATGAGATGGAGGGCTAGGATTGATTCTGGGACAGATGGGTCGGTTTATGGGTCGGAACGTGGGTCATGGATAGGGTAAATGGGTAGGAATTAATTTAAGATTGAATTGAATTTAAAAGTGGCCAGATTTAATAAAAAATAAGCTAAAATTGACATGATTTTGACAAAAAATGGCTGGATTTTTAATAAATTGAAAATAGTTTTGAATTAGCTGCTATTAACTCAACAAAATACTATACTTGTAACTAAATTAATAAATAGATGACATAATAGTTTTAAATTACGGAAAAATCATACAAACGTTATTATCGATATAAATAAGTTATAAAATTGAATAAACTCAGATAAATATTATATAATTAATAAAATATTATATTTTATAAATAATGACTAGGAATATAATTAATTTATCAAAAATTATATAAACTTTATTATTAATATAAATAACTTATAAATTCAAATAATATTATTACGCAAATAAATTTATAAAATTTAATTAAAATAATATAAATATTATCATGTAAATAATTAAGTAAAATATATATTTTAAAATAAAGGTACATATTAATACGAAACAAAGACATAATTATTTAATATCAGAGAAAAGAAAACTAATAAATTAAAATTAATGCAAATTATATATACACACATATATATATATATGCACACACACATATACATGTAATTTAAAATAATTTTACAAAAATTATGTTAATTAATTTAAAAAAATATGAATGCAAACCGAACAAATGCGTAAAAAAGGTAACTAAAATATACATATATAAGCAGCGTATACGGGGCGTAGAAAGGTCAAAATTGGGTTTCAACAATTCTATCATGCAATACTCTTGATAGTATCTTGTTGGCAAACGAACTCAAACTAATTGGTCTCAGATCTCTAAAACCATTAATCCTTTCTTTCTTAGGAATAAGGACTAGGTTGGTGTGAGTGATAAATTTTGGGATCTCATCCCCACAAAAGAAAGCAGCCACCATTCTAGTAATATCTTCGCCAATTATATCCCAGCATTCTTGAAAGAAAACTCCTAATAATCCATCTAGCCCACTGGTACTATCACCATTTAGTTCAATAACTGCTTGTCTCACTTCCTCCGTTGTAAGTAATCTTATCATCTCCTCATTTTGCTATTGTGATATTAGGGAAGGAATATTATTTAGCATGTCAAAATCAGTAATCTTGCTTTCCTCCTTAAACTGGTTGTGATAATAATTAACTGTTGCATCCCCTATGTCCTCTGAAGTCACTACAGTGTTGCCCTTTACCGTCTGAATTTCTGTAATCCTGAGCTTCCTCCTCCTCGCTTTTACATAAGAGTGAAAAAATCTGGTATTTCTATCTCCTTCTGTGAACCACTTCACCTGCTTTTTGCTTCCAAAACTCCTCCTCTAAATGTCTGAATTTTTTCAATTCTGCCTTTGCTTTATTCAAATTCATTCTATTCTCTTGCGAAGGTTGCAGCTCCAACTGAATTTCCTTGACTTTTATGATATCCTCCAGTGTTGCAATCTGCTGAAAGATATTACCAAAGGTCTATTTACTCCATTTTGCCAATGCTTTTTTAACAGCCTTCACCTTGACTCTGAACTCCAAAAAAAAGATTACCCATAAAATTTGCCTTCCAATTGTCCTTCACAATCCCTTTAAATTGCTTGTGTTTAGCCCAAAAATTCAGAAACTTAAAAGTTCTGATGATGGGATCCTCAGTTGAGTTGCAGATAACTTATAGAGGAGCATGATCAGAACCCTGTATGATTAAATGGTGAACCTCACTTGAAGGAAGGATGTTAACAAACTCTTGATTCACCAAAATCCTGTCCAGCCTCTTAAAGATGCAATCTTCCTCCAATCTTCCATTCCACCATATGAAATTACTCCCTAAGTATTTCAATTCTACTAAAGCACAGTTGTTGATACATTGAGCCATGTCTGCTGACTCACTTTGAGAAAAAGGCAAACCTCCTTGTTTTTCTTCTGCATTCAAAGCAACATATAAATCTCCACCTATCATCCAAGGGTTTTGTATACCATCTGCTATCATTTCTAACTCTTCCCATAGTTCAAGTCTCTCCAAGGCACTACATCTGGCATACACTGATGTTATACTAAAATTGTTGTTGTTTTCTCTAAAAGATATAGTCAACTGTTGACAAGTGTCAAGAGAAACATGACCCTCCCAATCATTTCTCCAGAAAACCCATATCTTGGAAGAGATATTAGCAACAACATTGTCAAATCCTAACCTTCTTCTAAACTGATCTAGCTTAGATGGACCTTGAAAAGGTTCCATTAGAGCTATAAAAGAGTAGTGATGTCTCCTGTTAAGGTCTATAAGTATGTCAAATGCATTCTAAGTGTTAACAGACTTAATATTCCAAAATAAGAGTTTTTCAATCAATGATCACTTTTAGATTGTCTTTCCCTACTACTCCTTGTCTGAACCTATAGAGGTACTGCTGAGCTTCCTGACTTACCTCTTTTTGTTCCATTTCTCAAATCTTCCATCTTTCTTGGAGAGAGATCCCCATGCTGAATGATACTATTAATATTTTCCTGCATATCCTCCTCTTCCTTGCCATCTTGTGTAGGATATGTGTGTTGCACTACTGGCTTCTGACACAGAATGTCTAAAGTGTCTTCCTCTTCCCCCTTACTATCTTCTAAATCCACCAATTATTTATTTGATGAGACTGAGTTGCCCACCCTTTCTTTTTTGTTGTCCTGTGGCATCCAACATGTGTTTATCTGATGGCTTTCAAATTACCATAGCGTTGTTGTCTGCCTCTTCAGTGTCTTTGAAGTTTCTTCCCATTGTCTTGATTCCTGTTGTTAATTCTGGTGATGTTGTGCCTGAGATTTCTTTTTGCTCTTTGTAACTGTGGTTGTATGCTGATCTTTGTTCTCCTTATCACCTTTTTTTTTTGTCCTACACTACCTCCTCTAGCTTATGCTCATTCGTATGCTCTTCATTCTGATCTTGTAACACCTCAAATTGATTCTTTTGTACCAAATCTTTTGGAACATGTTTTTTACTCTATTTTTTCTCCTCCCTCACTTCTTTAAATGCCTTGCTCTTCCCATACTTTTTATTTCCTAGAGCTTGAAATGATTCTTGTTTCTTTATCTGGGCTTTTTCATCTTGATGCACCCCTCTTGCAGTCTCTACCTTATTTTCCCCTCCTTGTAACTCCAGATTTTTGTCCTGTTGTTCTCCTTCCTGTGCTCCATCCTTTCTTTTTTGGAAAATATCAGGATGAAGAACAAAATAATCTTGTTCATCGTGTCCCTGAAGCTTACAATTACAATAATATTTAGGGACATGGTGGTACTTTATTCGAATCCACTTCTCTACTACTTCTCCAGACTTCTTCCTTACCCCAATGTTAATTCTTTTTGGGAATTCTCCTAATAAATCAACTTTAACCTTGATCCTAGCACAACTAGGTCTTGTTTGATTTTTCGTGGCCAAATCCACTTAAAGAGGCTTGCCTACTGCAACAGCTAATGAAAACACAGTCTCTTTTATAAAGAAATTAGGAGGTAAAGAAGGGAAAGAAATCCAGGCAATGGCAGTGGTAGTTTCCTCCTCTGGATCGAAAAGTGGATCCCACTTCAAAGTTCTCATCAGGAAGGTCCATTGATTTTTTTTACTTTTTAACTTTTAAACACTTTTGCTTAAAAGCTATTTTCCTAAGCTAATCCATACGGGCTCTAAGTTGCTCTTCCACATTTCTCTGCGGTAAAACCGAGTTGTTATTTGAGCAATTTTCACAAACCATTACAGTTGGAAGCCTAATTATCATTTTTACTTACAGTTTTACTATTCATCATTCATAACAAATTTTCAATTGTCAAACGACTGTATTTAGCGTATTCATTCGCATAATAAATATATTCTCTGTCAATTATATATGTTTGTTTAAGGAATACAACCTGTATTAATTTTGTATTTGTTCGCACCATGAATACAAACAAGACAAAATATAGAAAATACAACGGTATATATAAGAATACAAATAATAAAAATATAGTAGTGTATACACGAGTACATAATCACAAAAATACAATCAAACAAGCAAGGATACACCCATGAGAATATAGTTAAATAAGGATACAAACAACAAAAATACGTCTCATACTTGATAAAATAATACATATATGGGACAAAATTAAGGCGAAATTTTGAAATACAAGGGTTTGCTTAAAAATTACTCATTGAAATTTCAAAAAATAGGGAAATATAATAAATACATACTAAATCTGAAAAAGATTTTCGATGCTGAAAAATTTCTCCTTCTTCAAAGTACAGAAACACAGAATTTGCTAAAAAATTCCTCCAAAATATCAAAATACATGTGAAATACAAAAAAAAAATTAATGGAGGACAATTCCTTCTTCCTCAACATACACAAATACAAGCGAAATACAAGATCTAATCTTGTCGAATCAGGTCTAGATCTGAACATCAAAATATAACTACAAATAATAAATACAGTATATAAATTAGCTATATCTTGTAAATTTTTCTTGTTATTTTTGTTGGAGCATGAGTCAGGAGCAAATATAATTTTCCTTTTTCATGTGAAAAAAACTACAATTAAGAAGTTTGAATTATCAATTTAAGAAGCACAAATTACCAACAAGAGTTGGAACTTGTAATTGAGTGATAATTTTTTTCTTTTATATATATATAGGCATAACATATAAATAGACACTCAAATTTGGCCTCAACTGGCAATTAAACACTCAAACTTCGAGAATGCACATCTAGGCACCTCAACTTGGTTTCACTGTGTCAATTGAGCAATCCAACTTACAAGATGATCATCTAGGCACCTTGACTTGGTTTCACTGTTTCATGTGCCACGTGAGCATCTTGTGTCTACAAGACATAGTGGGGACTAGGTGAAGTGCTTAGTTGTCAGTTGAGACCATGTTGAGGTGCCTAGATGTGCGCTCTCAAAGTTTGAGTACTTAATTACCAGTTGAGGCCAAGTTTAAATGCCTATTTATGTATTATGCACATATATATATATATATATATATATATATATTGATCAAGATAATAACATAATCTAAAGCTTTATTTAAGAAATTAATATGTAGTTATCCATACAAGGAAATTATCTTTAGTTATATAGTGATCAAGATAATAATATAATCTGAAGTGTTATTTGAGAAATTAATATATAATTATCTATAAATTGATTTGATAAATAAATCTTCTCTAACTATATATTGGTCAAGATAATTAATTACATATTTTAATTTTTATTAAAAAGTACCTATAGATTATATCTATTAGTTCAATCTCTTAAATTTTAGATGTAGTATAAAAGATAACCGAAGTAAATTAGTTTATTCACTAAATTCTTCATCAATGGAAAATATCAATGCAACTTTCCGCTATTTTAGTTTTCTCATCACTTATTATTGTGGTATGTATTCAATTACAATTTATATTTATTTTTTAGACAATAATTTTTTTTTCCTTTCAAGCATTTATTTTTCATTTTTTGGTTTTATTTTTTATGACATTTGTTGAATAAAATTATTGAATCCAATTTTTGCATTTCTGATCTTTTATAATATTTGAATTATAGTAATAGTTTTTTTGTATTTTTATTTGTAGCTATGTTGGTAATGACTGAAGTTTTCTCGGTAAATGCTCAATTATGTCAAAAATTATTTCCTGGTCCTTGTGATCCGACGGATCCATTTTGCACTGATCATTGTCTAATTGAGTTTGGACCGAAATTACTTCGTACCGAATGTGTGGAGAATAGAAAACACACAGTTTTTTGTGCATGCATCTTCACGACCAGCAAGCCATGTCCACCGAAAATAAACATCCTCCACCACCAGCTTGAGATTGCAGGTTCGAGCAATCAAGAGAAAAAAATGAAATTTTTTTAAAAGATAGGTTTTAAAGAAAAAAAGTCATGTCCACCGCTAAAGATTCAATAGAATTTGCATTACTTTCTTTTATCGCTTTTGAAAAGATGTCATACAAATAAATAAGATATTTTATTTTTATTAGTGATATTATCGAGCATGAATGAAAAGATATGAGTTTTAAATTTTGCACCCACTGGTTATAGTAATTATGTAGAAATTAAATTATTTAAAGATAAATATACCTTTTTCTAGAATAATTAACACGTGCATCATATTATTATAGAAGTGCGAAAACTTTAAGTGAAAAGTTGAATTATCATTTTGCCCATCCACTAAATATATATATATTATATTATTATAAAATGTCCTTAAAATTATTGAAAGGACGGTTTTGCCCTTTAAAAAACATTATTTCAATTAGTAAATACATTGCATAATAGATAATATATTTTTAAGAATAATAAAAACAAATGCAAATAAACCTCTTCTTATAACGATAATTACATTCTAATAAAGATCAATAAAAGAAATAGTTAAATTGAATAAGTTTTTACTAATTTTTGGTGTTCTCTGCAAAAATGTATTTAAGCGTGAGGAATGTATTCTTTATGCAATTATGAAATATTACTTAATGCAACTAAATTAAAATGCAACCATTCATGTTGTATGTTGAAACGGAAGCTGTGAAGCAGCAAAACAACAAAGAAACAAAGAAGAAGAAGAAAAGGAGAAGAAGAAAATAGAAAGTAAAAACTGAAAAGGAAGATCTGCAAACTAACACATAGTGATGTGAATCTGGAAAATGAAAACTTAATTCATTATAGACTACTTTGAGCTATATATATACTTGTACATGATCTGAAACTAAGGAAAAGAAAGAGAAAAATCAAAGGGAAAAGTTAGTTATAACTAACTTCTAACTAACTAACTAACTTTAACTAACTAACTAGTGGCCTAACTAATTCTAACCAACTCTAACTAACTTGTTAGCTAAACTGTAAACTCTAGCTAACTTGTTAACTAAACTGTAATTCTAACACCCCCCTCAAGTTGTAGGTGAGTTATTCACTGCCAACTTGCTCAAAATGTGTGAATGTTTGCTGCCAGGTAATGCCTTGGTTAGTAAATCTGCAAGTTGATCTGTTGTTGAAACATGATGCAAGCTGATGAGTCCTTCTTGTAGTTTCTCTCTGACAAAATGAATATCTACTTCAATATGTTTGGTTCGCTCATGAAATACAGGGTTCTTTGCTATGTGAATAGCAGCTTGACTATCGCAAAATATAGGTATAGGCAAACTGCTTGGGACAGCCAATTCACCAAGTAATCTGTCCAGCCAAACTAACTCTCCCACAACCTTTCTGATGGATCTATATTCTGCCTCAGCTGAAGATAGTGAAACTGTGGTTTGCTTCTTGGATTTCTAACTTATTGGACAATCACCTAAGAATACAATATATCCACTAACTGATTTTCTGGTAATTGAGCAAGATGCCCAATCTGAATCACAATATGCATACATGTTGCAATTTGGTTTGTTAGACAGCAAAATCCCAAGTGTAGGATCAGCCTTAAGGTACTATAGGACATGTAATGCTGCCTTGAAATGGGACTCCTTAGGTGACTGCATAAACTGACTGAGATGTTGTACACTGTATGCAATATCCAACCTGGTATTTTTGAGGAAATTCAGCTTACCAACCAGTCTTCTATACTGTGAAGCATCAACAGTAGGTGACTCATCAGTTAGTTGTAGTTTTGTAGTACAATCAAGGGGAGTTGTAACTGTTGTGCAACTTGAGCAGTCAAATTCCTTCAGCAAATCAGTGGTGAACTTCTTTTGGGTAATCAATACACCATTGCCATTATATATGAACTCCAAGCCTAAAAAGTAGTGTAGTTTTACCAAATCCTTTATTTTGAATTTGTCATGAAGAAAGGATTTGAGTGACTGAATCTCATTGGAATCTCTTCCAGTGAGAATTATATCATCTACATACACTGCAACAAATACACATGAGCTCCCAGATTTTCTATAGAAAAAGGAGTAATCACTTGCTGAATGCACATAACCCCTTGAATAGAGAGAGGTGGATAACTTGTCATACCACTGCCTACTTGCTTGTTTTAAACCATATAAGGATTTTTTAAGTCTGCAAACTATGTTGTTGTTGTTGACCAGCAGTCCCTGTGGAGCTTGCATATAGACTTCCTCATGAAGATCACCATGAAGGAATGCATTATTGACATCTAGTTGATATAGAGTCCAGCCCTTTTTCACTGCCAAACCTACCAAAACTCTCACAGTGGTCATTTTGACAACTGGTGAGAATGTTTCTGTATAGTCAATACCAGCTTTTTGAGTGTAACCCTTTACTACAAGCCTAGCTTTGAACCTTTCTGTCACGCCCCACCTTGGGGGGTATGACTGGCACCTGGTGCCCTAGTAGGACCTGGACTGCTAACTGGTGAGCCGAGGCACATCTGGTGCCTGACTAGCTCTATCTCAGGTTCTTGGAAACAAAGGGCTATATAACGGCTGTAAACACAGCCTCCGGCCACCTGGGCCTATAGCCACCTGTACCTGTATAACAGCTGACTAGAACATACTCATAATCAGGAACCTATGCGGGCCGACAAGGCCACCATGTTGTCTAGTCATCTGAAACTTAAACATGGGAATACTGGAAAGCTACGTGACCGGCAAGGTCACCACTACTGTCGAGCTATGGCCCCATACGGCCAACATAAAATAAACAGAAGTACTAAATAGTTATACAACTGCACGGCCTCACACGATCGGCTCAACTGACCACGGGAAGATAATATACAATTTGCAAGCCTCTAAGAGTAATAATAGAAATGATCGGGACAGGGCCCCGACCTACCCATACTGTACAACAAAAGAAAACTAGCTACACCTCTGGGAATCAGACTCCAGATGACAAGAGTTGATAACTCTGCGCTGGCTAGGATCACGAGGGATCGGCTCCTCATTTGTGAGTACCTGCAGGCAAGTAATGCAGCGCCCCACTGGGCGTCAGTACTACTGGTACTGAGTATGCAAAGCAACTGAAATAATACAACTGAAAACAACTGAATATAGATAGCATAACTAGCATTTCTGTATAGCAGGAGATAGCTGAATCTGAAGAAGCTGATATGAACTGAATCAAGCTTTCTGTACTGATAAGGCAGAGGCGTACCTGTAGACGCGACGGCCTGCTGTCTCATAGCTAGTATATAGCACATAAATAGATATACAAGTAGCAAGAAAGAGCCAATACCAACCCCCATAAGCCGGATGGCGCCAAGCAAGCAAACAATCTATATACCCCTACCCGGGTCAAAACCTGCCAAAAATAAGTCACTCCACTTATCTTCTCACTCGGAGCTCCTCTACCGGCCCCCTAGGTCTCCGGCTCGGGCCATAGCCTCCGATATAAGCAACCGTGTCTGGGTCCGGAGGACTCCTGTGTAGACAGTAACAGATAGGGTCTGGATCCCCAGAACTCTCCTCAGGGCTATCTGAAACCGGAGCTACACCTATAATAACTGAATGTACAGACAGTAACAGATAGGGTCTGGTTCCCTAGACACAAAACTCAACAGGGCTTATCTGAAACCGGAGCTGCACCTGTAATGCTGATCAGACTGCTATGGGGAAAGCTTCATCCCATCTTCGTCCAAGCTGGGGACGGCATGCTACTCCTTGGAGTGACGTAAACCCACCCGCTCAGTGGGCGACACGATTACCAACCCAGGGGCGGCGAGGACGCTCAATAAGGGGCCCTCACGCCACAACAAGTCTCAACAAACAAATAGCACATATAAATAGCAAGCATGTATAACTGAAAAGACTATCTGAAATCTAACTTCTTATTCTGATCTGTTTCTATACTGAACTGATTCTTTATTGATTATACTGATTCTGAAATCTTTCTTTAACTGTTGGCTATCCTGTAGCCAGGATGCTATCTGTCTGAATGGCTAATCTATAGCCAAAATCTCATCTGTCTATCTGCTTACTTTACTAACTTTTATTCTGAAAATCTGTTTCTTTTTATTCTACAACATGCTTGCTAATCATATAATAGGCTATACTGAATCTAGAATGCTACTTCGCCCTTCAGCGCATGCTTTACTAACTTTCGACCTAAATGCAATACAGTAACGCAAACCAGAATCTACTAGACTTACTCAATTCTCATCATTCAACTCTGAGAGTTCAATTATGGAGTTTATTATGATGTATATGACTAAAACCTCTAACTTTCCGAAGAACAACTTCACATACCTTAACCTCGAGTTATTCGACTGTCGGACGAGGCTCGGTCAGTACTCCAGCTATTTCTCCCAACTGTATTCATATACATGTCAATTAGTACTAAATACAACACTATTCTGAAGGACGACGTCACTTTCGATATAATTATAGTCTAAACTTAGGCTTATCGAAAGACGATCGAAAACTTGTTATTTTTCAGAGGTCCAGAAGGGAGAAGTATTCACTTTACGGCTAGGAGTACATAGACACTAGTTTGGAGCAATTCTACTTACCTTAGTCCGGTAGCTCGACGATTCGTCGGCCATATTTCGCGAAACAAAATCCGTAGGAATGCTCCCTGCTGCTAAATACCTCGGTACCTGAGGTTAATTCAAGTTTGGACCACGTTTGGCAGCGTAATCGGACGAATTTTAGTAGGAGATCTTCGTTTTCCTCTTCTCTCTGATTGCTATCTGTTTTCTACTGAAAATTATAAGTGAAATGGAGCAAAAACCGAAGTTGGAGGGTTATATATAATTGGGATTTATAAGTTGCATTCCTGGAATGCGATTTATCAGTCGCATTTTGCCTTGCGACGCGCCGACTTGGCGCTTGTCCGATCTTCTCCCGGGCCTTTTTCTAGCATGTATGACATTCTAATACTCTTAACCAACACGCGATTAGGCCATCTATATGCCGGAAATTTACGGGGTGTAACACTTTCCACACTCCCATCAGCTTTGTGCTTGATTTTGTACACCCATTTGCAACCTATAGCTTTCTTCCCTGTTGGAATTTGTACTAGCTCCCATGTATCATTGCATGTAAGGCATCAAACTCCTGTTGCATAGCCTTCTGCCAAGCAGGATTTAAGGATGCTTCCTCATATGAAATAGGCTCCCTATCATGTTGTGTAATGTGAATTATCTGCTCATTGTCTGGATATGTAGAGGTCAAGTCTATTTGGTTATTGGATGTTTTGGATAGTGTGTTTAGTAAAGGGACAGTATGTAGGTTGGGCAAGGTATAGGTATAATCCTGCAAATATCCAGGTACATTATGATGCCTGGAAGACCTCCTAGCAGGCATTACTGCTGGTGGTGGTGTGGTTTGATCAACTGAATGGTGAGTAGACAAGGATTCTAAAGATATTTCAGGAGAAACATGAGAGTTCTGGTTAATGTCTGCACTTGTGTGTGGCTGAGAGTTCTGGTTAGTGTCTGCATTTGTGTGTGGCTGGGATAAGTGTGTATTAGTTTCTGATGCTGAAGGTAAAGGATGTCTAGGTGGAAAGTCATCAGTAAATGCAGTTGGTATGAAGTGTTGTTCAGATGCAGATTCATCAATGGCTGCAGTAGGTGTGTAATGCTTGGATATATGATCTTTAACAGGACGACCATGATCTTTGACTTTAGGAATTATAGTAGAGGGACTTTGTGAGAAAAACTTTGACACAAACTCAGAATTACAACCAGTAGCAGTTATAACAAAAGTAAAAATAGACTCATGAAAAACTACATCTCTAGAAACATGCATTTTCTTAGTAGCTAAGTCTAGTACCTTGTATCCTTTTGTATCATAAGGGTATCCAACAAACACATGAGGTGTTGCCCTTGGTTCAAACTTATCTTTATGTGTTTTGAGTGTAGTTGGGAAACATAGACATCCAAATGTTTTTAGATGAGAATAGGTAGGTTTCTTGTGATAGAGAAGTTCAAAAGGAGTCTTGTTATTGAGAACTGTGGATGGAAATCTATTTATGATATGCACAGCTATTTTGAGGCACTCTCCCCAGTATTTCAAGGGTAACTTGGACTGATAAAGCAAGACTCTTGCAGTTTCTAAAAGATGTTTGTGTTTTCTCTCCACCACTCCATTTTGTTGAGGTGTATAAGGACAAGTCTTTTGATGTATAATTCCTTTACACTGGAAAAATGAAAGAGCCTCATTGCTGGTAAATTCAGAGCCATTGTCAGTTCTAATGACTTTGAGTGTACTTTGAAATTAATTTTCAATGAGGGATACAAAGGTTTTTATGTTCTAAATAGCAGCACTTTTGCACTGCATCATTTGTATCCATGTGGCTCTGCTGTAATCATCCCCCAGGGTAAGGAAATATCTGTGATTATCATGTGTGGGTGTATGATATGGACCCCAGATGTCCACATGAAGAAGATCAAAAATTTTGGTGGTTTTGGTGGCACTTTGGGTGAAGGGTATCCTGGCTTGTCTGGCCATAGGACATACTGAGCATAAGAAGGGTTGTTTAGGTGCAAATTGGGCTGGTATAGTTGAAATACACCTCATTTTAACAAAAGGTACATGTCCTAGTCTACTATGCCACAAGTAATCAACATTGTCTCCACAAGATATAGAATTCAAAAAATCAGCATTTTCCATTGAATGAGAAGTCATTACAGATGAGCTGCTAGGCAGTACATAAGCTTCATTATTCAGCTTTTCACAAGGTAAACTAGGAATATTCACAAGGTTTGAATTACAGCCTTTCAAAACAGAAGAAGAAAATGGACTAGAAACTGAATTACAGGTATTGAAAGAAGCAGAATTATTCCCAGTGTGACACTTTGAACAGAGGAAGTATAGTCCATCTCTAGCTTTACCAATCTCCAGTGGCCTCTTCATTGAAGGGCCCTGCAGTAGACATAAATCATCATTGAAACTAACAATACCTTTAAGATGTGAAGTTAGAGTATGGACAGAAACTAAGTTGAATTTTAAACTAGGAACAAATAAGACTCTATGTAGAATTAGATCTGGTCCAACAACTGCATTACCAACTTCAGTTACCTTGACTTTATATCCATTTGGTAGGGTTACTAGAAAGGGATAATGCAATATTCTAATCTATGATAAAAGTGTTTTATTAAAGGTCATGTGATGTGTAGCACCAGAGTCAATTATCCAGGAATCAGCAGACATTTTTAAACATTTACATGACAAGTTACCTATATCTGTTATAGAGGAATAGCATGCTAAAATACCTACAAGGTTTACAGCTCCACAAGCAGTGTTGTGTACATTGTCCTTTGGCTGATCATGTTGCATCCTCGTTAAAAGACTCACCAAATATTCGTATTGATCCTTGGTCAAGTTGTGATTTATTTGAGTTGATCCTTCTTCAGTATCAACTGCACAGTTTCCATGAGCATGTGATGCACTTCCTCCTGTATTTCTCCCCTTTGTGAACTTAAAGTTTGGTGGAAAACCATGTAGCCTGTAGCATTTGTCTTTAGTATGCCCAGACTTCTTGCAGTATTCACAGAAAAGGTTAGATTTATTGAATGAATGGCCAGATCCACTTGTACTGCCACTAGTATTGTTCTGCTTATAGTTTGTCCTAAAATTTATGTGTCCAAACCTACCTGCATTTAGTGAAGCAGATTCAAATCCAGGTCGACTGCCTTGAGGTTTAACTTCTCTTTGTTTCTCCTCTTGTGCTAGAATAGAAAATGCTTGTGTCATGCTAGGTAGTGGATTCATCATTAGAATACTACCTCTGACTATAGTATAAACCTCATTTAATCCCATTAAGAACTGAATCAACCTCCTATCCTGTTCAGCCTTCTGCAGGGAAGCTTTTCCTCCACAAACACACAAGCATGTGCAGTGCATATTTAGATCCAGTGCACTCAGTTCTTCCCAAAGTTTTCTCAGCTTTTTGTAGTAGGCAGTGATATCCAGATTGCCTTGAACAAACTCATTGATATCTCTTTGTAGTTGATAAAGCTTGGCTCCATTGGTTTGATCATATCTCTCCTCAAGCTCATCCCAAAGTTCCTTTGCATTATTAACATACTGCAGGCTGTCCATGAGTTCTGGTGACAAGGAATTTAACATCCATGAAGTAACCATATCGTCACACCTTTCCCACATTGCATAGCTTTCTGAATTAGGAGCTGGTTTCTTACATTTTCCATCGATAAAACCTAATTTATTTTTCACAGATAGTGCCCTGAGTATGCCTCTCCTCCACGATCTATAACCTGTTCTATCAAACTTCACTGGAATCAAGGATGCAGCTGCACTTTCAGATGGATGAATGTACACTGGACTTGGCATGTCGAAGTAGCTTTGATTACTGGAATTTTCTTGATTGCTGGAATTTCCTTGTGATTCTTCCATTGATGATTCTAGGAAGACAATTCAATTAGAGAGTTGTGAAAATTGTTGAGAACTGATCGATTGCAGATCAACCAGATCGATCGAGAAAAAGAAAACCAGAAGTAGATCGATCGAGAGATCAATCAGATTGATCGAGAGAAGGAAAACAAAAACAGATCGATCTAGATGCGGACAGATTTGCTGAGCTCTGATACCATGTTGAAACGGAAGTTGTGAGCAGCAAAACAACAAAGAAACAAAGAAGAAGAAGAAAAGGAGAAGAAGAAAACAGAAAGTAAAAACTGAAGAGGAAGAGGAAGATCTGCAAACTAACACATAGTGATGTGAATCTGGAAAATGAAAACTTAATTCATTATAGACTACTTTGAGCTATATGTATACTTGTACATGATCTGAAACTAAGGAAAAGAAAGAGAAAAATCAGAGGGAAAAGTTAGTTATAGCTAACTTCTAACTAACTAACTAATTTTAACTAACTAACTAGTGGCCTTACTAATTCTAACCAACTCTAACTAACTTGTTAGCTAAACTGTAAACTCTAACTAACTTGTTAACTAAACTGTAATTCTGACATCGATAGACTAATTATTATTATTGAAAATAAGTCAGTTACCTTCATTAATTTTATCATCAGTTGAAGAAAATCATCACTTACAAAATAAATTTATTAATTAGTGAGTAATATCATTCATTGAAGAAACCATCACTAACCAACTAAATTCTAATCAAAGATTTGCTTATATAAGTAGAGTTGAAAATCAATTGAAATTCTCTGCTTTTCATATGAACTTTAAAATTTTTAGCTAACTTATTTATTTATCTCGGGTAACAATATAGATCTACTCTTTAGTGTCGAATCAGGTAAATTTATTTAATTTTTTTCCTTTTTCATATTTTTTATGAATACTTACGAAATTTCATATTTTTGTTTATGTAAATTTCGGTTAGGAAATATCTCCTATAATATTTAGCATGAAATATTGTTCTTCTTTCGATAATCATATACCAGTAACAAATAATACATTAGGTTTTTGACAGTTTATTGGACTCTTTCTTTGTGAGAAGTAATTTTGTTTGGATATTCAAAAATTATCAAGGATTATTTTTATTTAGATATTTTAGATATTCACGGAATCTAATCATTACATGCGATAATTCAATAATATCATATGAAGTGTAGGCGTAGTGTTGAAATGTATTTTGTGTATGAAATGGTTGTATTTCTTATATATGCAGGTTGACAAGGCTATAAATGAAACTTGTAAGATATTGGATACTAGCGGTGAAAGGTGATTAAAAGAGAAATTCAAAAAATTACTAATAAAAAGTTGTTTAGCATAATACTACAAAATAGAAGAAAATCCAGTTAAATTGCATAGAACATGAGCCTCTTGTACTTCTTACACCTTGAAACATCTATCTTCTAAGATGCAACTCTACAAAACTAGAAGTTAGAAGAAAATATGATAGAGAAATCTATGTGAAAGAACACAGAAATAATATCTTATAATATTTGTTTTGTTGTAGGAGTCTTTTGCTTTTTCTGTTACTATTTCCTATAACTTAAATAAATTTTTTTAGTATTATTTATATTTATTTTTTAGAAAGTTAGTTTTTATTAATAAGAGAAACACGTATGATGCATAAAGTATATTTGTTAAAGTAATCGTTGTTGTAGCCATTTCCAAATTCAATAGGATTCAAAAATAATAGCCTGACTTATTTTTTTGTGCATTTATCCTGCCAAATGATCCATGATCATGGAGTATTTGTGAATTGTGGATGTACAAAGTTACATTTACATATCAGAAGGTGAAGAATGATGAGCAAAAGGTGAAAAATACTATAATTAAATAGTTTTGATATTAAAGCAAGGGTAAATTTTATAGCTCAAAAAAGGTATGTGAACTTGTGTCTTTTTTTAAAATTAAATATTTTATATTTATATTTTTTAAAATTAATATAATATTATCTGCTAGCACTCATGCTAGAAGAAGACTAAATGGTGCATATAATTCAACGTTGAGTTGTTTACTTGAAGGATTAGGGATCAACTCACACTTAATATACTTTTTACTTTCTTTTTGTTAGTTGGTGCACCCATACTTTAAAAATCTAAATTTATGCCTGCATTAAAATAGTGTATAAAATCATATATATGTATATCATATTATTTTGGCTAAATTCAAATATTACTTCAAGATAATTAATAAAAAATAAAACGAAAATAACAACTTATAATATGCTTGTAATATATATTACTCTATTATCTTCTATGTTATTTTAAAAGTGTTACCTTACAAATGTTATAGTTGAATTATTAAAATTTAGTCATTAAAAATTAAGTGACTATTTGTTCTACACCTATAAAAAAGCCTTCTATTAAATAAATATTTCAAAATATATTTTTGAATATAATTAAAAATACAAAAAGACCATCAGTTTCTAAGAACACGTACATTAATTAAGACAATTATGTTAGTGTTTTACGGTACATTTAACTAATTGTTGAACTTAAGAATATGTATGAAAAGAGGCTCAAGGCAATTATTATTTATTAAAGAGTAAAAAATTACAGAATTTGAAGAGTCATTAACTAAGTAAACGTAGGCTACCTCCGAACTATTTTACTTGTTATATTTTCTTTGCTCGTTTCTTAAAAAAATATTAACTAAAAGAACAATTTAACTAAATTATCCTTATTTACTTTTTGATTTTAGTTTAATACTAATTTTTCTTTTAACACATTAATATCTCTCCATGTTTATTGAGTAAGGATAATGATGAAAAAGATAATTAATTATATCTTAATTTTTTAAAATGACAACTAGATTGAACTAACTATTATTAGTAAGCATGACAACTAAAATAGACCCGAGAAAGTATATGAAAGAGAAGTCCAAATAGCATTAATAAGGAATAAGATAAAGGCGAGAACTGATTTATTTTTAGCTCAAGGACACTTTTTAATTTAGCGATCTTTCATCTTTGTTTTCTTTATTTTATCCTCTCTTTTTTTCCCTTATAGAAAAATTTGATAAAAAATAAAAAATAATTGAAGACGAAGAAACATGTAGAGTTTGATGGATGATGGATGATGACTGATGAAAAATAATCGTCAGATTCAACTTTCATCACCTTCAAACATCACATATGATGAAGACTATCATATTCATTGGTAGCGATAACGAAGATTCATAAACTGGGAGGGAAAGGGTCGATTTCTCTGAGAAACTGATATTAAAATTGTACTAATCGATTTATTATATAGTGTATTATGATAACAATATTTTAAATGGAAAGATAAAATATACAATTTAAGATATAAGTATTTACGGTAAAATATGATATTATTTGTCTTTTTTAATATAATATAAATTTGGATCAAACTGAAATACTTTAAAATATGTATACAATTTAGATAATAAATTATTATTTTTGCTATACGCTAAATAATGACTAATGCTAAGTATACACGTGTGAAACACATATTTAAAACTAGCATAACATTAATAACCACCGCTTAACAATATATTCATTATTAATTACTATATATAAAAATAATTTTTATATTATTAATTCATGTGTAACTTACTTTTAAATGATCATACATATATAAATCACGCATAACAATACATTCATTATTAATTATTATATATATAAATAATTTTTGTATTATTAGTCCATGTGTAACTTACTTCTAAATTATAAAATTGATTTTTAACTTTTAAGTTGGAGTTTATTCTATTTTTGCAATTCACATATTTTATTGTTGTTGTAATATATATTTACCAATAAGAGTTGTGTTGGTTCGGTGAACTGGAGAAGAGAAGACTTGGAAAAAGAAAGGGAAAAAGAAATTAGAGGGGCAAAGCAAAATGTTTTTTTTTTTTTTTAAAATAATAATAATAATAGTAATAATTGAATTGAAGAGTTCTTTGGGTTTTACGCCAATGATACGTGCTCGCTCTTATATATGGCTGAATACATGAAAAGAATTTTTATAGATATTTTTAATGTTCTGTTGATAACGTTTTTTACGGATTTTCAGATATTCATTACGAAAATAAGTCAATCATTCAAAATATGTCTTATTTTTTGATTATATATATTATCTATTAATTGAAATATGTATGAAGTTTTACGATTTATTGAAGTTAATGCGTATATTAAAGGAGGTAATATATTTTATCTGATTAACTTATCTACCTAATGAGTATTTTGAGAACACACGTAAAAAAAAAAATTAAAAATTTTGACGCAGAAATATCTAATAGAAATAATCAATCTTATGTTTAGGTGCTTAATCAAAATATATCATCCTGATATTACATAAATCTATTTTGTACCAATAATTATTTCATTCAATTTGGATCGAGATTAGTTACTATAAAGTGTACACATTTGTGGAGAATCTACATCATATAATGTTTTATGCCTGCCTCTACAAGAGTGACAAGATATGTTCGCTGATAATAAACACCCTCAAATATTAACTTTGATGTTGTGGATTTAAATTACCAAAAAAATGATATGAGGTGATCCTATGAAAAGATTTAAAAAAAAAAAAAGAAGAAGAAGCAATATCCATTACTAAAAGTTCAGTAGAATTTGTATTATTTTTTTAAATCACTTTCTCAAAAAATTTAATGCAAACAAATAAAATCTTTTATTTTTATCTCAAGATAAGACTTAAAGAGCATGAACGATAATATTTCTATCAAAGATGAGTTTTGAATTTTGCAATTATTGATTCACAATATTAAATTATACTTACGTTAAATCACTTCATGTTATGAAAAGCGTATTTATTTTTAATATAGCGCAAATTTAAAACACCGAAAAAGAAACGGAAAAAAAAAGCTGGTCACAAATTTCTTATGAATGTTTTGCTGGTCCATTGGCTACTTTCGTCCACTTCCTCACTAAACATGAAAAAAAACAACTCAAATCACATAAAGCTATTTATTATTATTACATAATAAGCAAATTCTATTTGGCTTCAATTTACAACAAAATATCTTTTCACCAGTAACTTGCATGTCATTATAGAAAATAATCCCAAGATACACATATGATAAGTCCTACACAAGAGAAATGTTTTGTGTGTATGGTGGGGGAGGGGGGGAGAGGAGATATTAAGATAAAGGTGAAACCTATTTTAAATCTCCTTATAAGATTATGAAACATCAAATAAAATTTTAAATTAATAAAAAAAAATGGTTCAAAAATTTATAGAACAGACAAATCGTTTATTTGTTGTAAATTTATTAAAAAAAAGATATATAATGATTTGTTGTCTCCTGCGATCCTATTATATTTTTGGGTCTGTATGTTTTAAAGTCGAGAGTCTATCGAAAATAATTTTTTTATCCTTAAGATAGTGGTAAGATCTACGTACATTCTACTCTCCTCAAACTCCACTTGGTGAGATTATACTGAATTGTTGTTGTTGATGTTGTTGTACTAATAATATCAAATGAGAAAAATCAATATGCGAAATTTCTAATGAATTGAAGGCCACAAACATAAATAAGATTTTCTAATCTAGGTGACGCTTCAAGAAAATAAAAAAATATTAAGAAATCGTTTGATACATAACAAGAAATTAATCTCTTGAAATACCCCTTCGTTATCCCGCCATGATACCAAACAACCAATTAAGTTTTTATTTTATTTTATAGTTTTTTCAATGTATCATAAACAAGAGTTGCTTAATAATTTATTTACAAATTCACCATCAAACTTTCCATTTAAAGTCATTTGATTAAGACAGTGTTTGACAAACTTAACATTACGTACCTCTCATCCAACTAGTTCAAGATTCCGCATATTACCTCTAAAATTCCCTTCTCTTTTCTCCACTATTCTTCATTCTCCCGGGAGTCCAAATTCATAAACCACCGCTTTCTTCCACCATTTTCGCTTTTGCTACTATCCTTTTATCCTCAATCCAAAAATTTGTCTTCTTAATTGTTGAACAATACGAGCAATTAGCACATTAATTTTTTCTTTTTTTTTTTGAGAGCAAGTCAACCGAATTATGCTTCGACTTCTTTGCAGAACAAGCCGCCGGTGTTGTATGCGCTTACCTCGCCGTCGCTCCCTCTCTTCTTCTTCTTCAAATCGTAATCCCGAGGATTCAGTTGATATCCCTAACAATATCAAGGACCCCCATCTTGTACCTTCCCCTACATACCCCCCAATTCGACAACCCCACCGCCCCACTTCTCTGTCTCGGTATTCTGTATTTGCTCTATCGGCGACCCTTTTGTCCGCCATTGTTGCTTCTTGTGCTGTAATTTTGACACGAGATGATGACGAGGAGACGGGGGAGGGAAGGACCAAAGGTGTTAGAATATATGATGAAATTGAGAATGTGGTGGAGAAATCTAACGAGTCGTTGATGAAAATTGTTCATAGGATGAAGAAAACAGGGGCAGCAGCTTCTGTGCTATGGAAGTCGTTGAGGTCAGTTATGTCTTCAGCGAATCACGAGGTTCGGGTCGGGTTTGAGCTTAGGGTTGCGGCTTTGCTCGCCGACATTGCTGCCGCCAGCGAGAGTCGAAGGGCCGCGCTCGTCGCTGCAGGTGGTGGCGCGGTGGTGGATTGGCTTCTGGAGACGGTGGCGATGTCAGGGGAGAATTGTTGGACCCAGGCTGAGTCGGCAAGGGCTTTGGCCTACTTGATTGCCGATCCTAATATGTGCGAGTATGTTCTCGGAAGGCCTCACGCTGTTCCATATCTTCTTAGGTTTATCTTCTCCGCTCAGCCTCGGCGATCAAAAAAGGTGAGGCCTTTTTCATGAATTTGTTTAGTTTTTCCTTTAAGAGAGAAATGTAAGGTATACAAATAGAGCAGCATGGACATTGAGGATTCATATGGATGGCATACTAGATTGAAATTGAAGCACAATAGTAGTCTTTTTAATCAGTGTTCAAATGCAAAGCTCATTGAAGTGTTGGGTTGAATGAAAATGACACAAATGAAGAAAATAAGGAAAGAAAATCTCTATATATGTGACTAACGAAGAAGCGCGTTAAAAAATAGTTAAAATTTAGCGAAATTTCTATATATTTTGCGCCTAACTTCAGGACTTGATCGCGCCTTAAGCAAGCCTTTGAGGATACTCCAAAATTATCAGTCGCTCAACATATATTAAGTTATTTGTGACCAGACAATTGAAATTTATTGAACTGTTGTTATCTCATTTTATAATTTTGGGGTTTGACATGAAAACGTTTAATTTTTGTTGGAAGCAGCATACAAGACGTAGTTCATTCGATCTTTCTGATTCTTTGAAAGGTAGGAGCATGCTGGTTGCAGCAATTATGGATATTGTCACTTCCCATTGTGAAAGTGCAGACAAGGTTTCATTCAAGCCTACACTACCCAAAGATGCTGAGATGAGAGATATTGCTGCAGCAATTGAAGTAATTGAGGAAGGTGGTATGCACTGGGATGAGCCACACGGGGAGGATGATGATGGTGGAGAAGGAATGAAGGGTATTGGGATGAAAATTCTTGAAGGCACGACTGCTGTAGGACTTTCAAGAACTAATGGGCTTGTAGATATGGGGCCTCCTAACACTACCCAGACAGTCAACTATACGCCTAGTAATCTCTTGTTTAACAAAATAAATGATAGTTCGTCAGCACGATCAAATTTGTCTTCTACTGTGGTTCCTGGCCTTTGGGATGATTTGCATTCTGAACAAGTTGCCGTTCCTTTTGCTGCTTGGGCATTAGCAAATTGGGCAATGGCTTCGGAAGTTAATAGGTATCATATTCAAGAATTGGATCAAGAGGGGCATGTGGTCATGGCTGCTTTAGTAGCACCTGAGAGATCTGTGAAATGGCATGGCAGTCTGATGGTTAAATTGCTTCTGGAAGACCACAATCTGCCACTAAGTACTTCTGTTTCTGATTGGACTTCTAGTCTTCTATCTACTGTTTCACATGCAAGTAAAACTCAGGACATCCCCCTAGCTCAGATAGCATTGTCTGCATTTTTGGTTTCTCTTGAGCGAAGCCCTTCGGCACAGGAGGTAGCTGTGGAAAAGGGTCTTCATTTGATGAGAGAGGCTGCTAAACAGACCACAAAGCATTCTTCGGTGCAAGAAGCATTGGCTAAAGCCTTGGAGTTGCTCTGTGCTAGGGAATGGCATATGTCCCTGGAAGAAAGCCAGCATTGGTCTGGAGTTCTGCTCCCTTGGGTCTTTGGACAGCTGTCCTCTGATGCAATACGATCTTCAGCAATAAGTATCCTAACACGCATTCTTGAAGATTATGGACCGTCCTCCATACCAATTTCTCAAGGATGGTTAACTATTATGCTAAGTGATGTTTTGGAATCCAAGAAAGCAGCATTAAGCAAAGGAAATAACCAACCAAAAAGTGATAAAGTGAAGGTTTGTCAACTGATCTTTTTTTTTTTTGGGACGGGAAGTAATCTTTTCTACTTGTAAGTAGAAACATCTCATGTCTCCTTTGGTTTCTCTTTGGTTCATGAAGATTCTTAATCTTGCAGACCCAAGTTGATCAAGCAAATGTAGTTTTGGCCACACAAATTGCTAATCAGTTGGCAGGAGCAGTTGTCAATTTAGTAGGAACGCAACTAGGAAGAGTTTCCAATGCTGATGATACACATCCGTTGGCAGATCTTCTCTCCCTGGAACCTTTTGCTGGGCCACTAAAAAATCTTAAGAAAGACAAACTGCCTAAGATCAATGCTGCAGATTCTGCAGTGGCCACACTGAAAGGGATTAAAGCGCTGACAGAAATATGTTCTGAAGATACTCTTTGTCAGAACAAAATAGCTGATTTTGGAGGGCTCTGTTTGCTTAGGCGCTTGTTACTGGATGATGATTATGAACAACTGGCTGCAATAGAAGCGTATGATGCGTCACGAGCTTCGGAGGGACAAAATCGGGTGGCAACTGTTCCTGGTGAAGCTTCTACTACTGCGAATACCAATGATGCATCCAGTCTACGTGTTCCACCAACCGGTCATATTCGGAAGCATGCAGCACGATTGCTAACTGTACTTTCAGTTCTTCCAAAAGTCAAGAAAGGACTAGTTGGAGACAAAGAGTGGTGTGAATGGCTTGAAGAATGTGCTAATGGAGGGATTCCTGGTTGCAATGACCCTAAAATTCGAAGTTATGCGAGGGCGACACTGTTGAACATATTCTGTGATGACGAAGCTGGTGAAGATTCTGTAAATGGTGATGTTCTTCATGAAAATCTTTATAACAAAGCAAATAATTGCCCTCATTACGCTGATATGATACTGCTGATAAATCCTGAATTACCTCACTGGAAATGTATGGAAAAGATAATGCCAAAATCATTGGAGGGGTCATCTACAGGTGCCAATTATTCTGCTGGGAGTGAGCATACAACAAATGAAGATATCCATAATGACATATCATTGACATCTGAAAGTGAATCAGAGAATATCTCACAGTCTGAAGTACCTTTAGTTGATGTTGTCTTTATTCACGGCTTGCGGGGGGGACCCTTTAAAACTTGGCGGTTGTCGGATAACAAGTCATCAACCAAATCTGGCCTGGTTGAGAAAATTGATGAAGAGGCTGGAAGGGAAGGAACATTTTGGCCTGGTGAATGGCTTCCATCTGATTTCCCTCATGCCCGTCTGTTTAGTGTCAAGTACAAGGTTGGTGCATAACCTGTTTATCCTTTTAAAGTTTATAGAAAAAAAGTTTGCCTTGTTTCCTGACTTTAACATGGAGTTTTATGCAGTCAAATCTAACCCAGTGGTCTGGAGCAAGCCTACCTCTTCAGGTCTGTATACTCTCTAAATTCTGTCAAGTTATCTTGTGTGTTGAGGTTGCGTTCATAGGATCATGCAAAATATTGGACTGCTTCATCAATTATTAGACTCTAGTTTATCTATCCCAAAGCGTTCAATAAATATAGATCCATTGCCGTATATAGTTCATCCACCGGAAAAGGGAAGATGAGATTATTCAACTCCTATGCACCACTCTATGCCAAAAAACTTAAGGAAAGATACAAAGGAGTGTTGCATCTGAGGATGTGACCTAGTGCTCGATAAAAGCTGTAATGGGACCATGGGAGACTGGAATTCAAATCACACTAGAGGGAAAAACGCTAGGTAATTTTTTTTTTAAATTTGTACTTGTACCTGCCCTGGTGGAAGGTAGCAGACCAGCAGGTACAGTATGGACAGTATGGATTAGTCGAGGTGTACACAATTTGGCCCTGATATCACTTTTACGAAAAAAGTTCACTGTGATCCAAAAAGGGGGGAAAAGGAATGGTGATCATGTTGCAATAGCAGAAATAAAAGCGGAAGTATAATAAAAATGAAATTAGATAAAGAATATAATTAGGCAATTCCAAACAATTATGCAAGAATCCTGCTAATTAATATTCCAATCAAGGTCAACAGAAAGGAAGACATATAAAATCAATTCAAAGAAATAAAAGAAACAAGATGGAGAAGAGATGAGATGGACTCATACAAGAAATCATGCCCTAAATATTCATGTTGAAGTTCGTGAAGAACATGAGATCAATTCGAAGGCTTAGAAGTTAGAAGCATTAAAAATTAGATAAGCCTCTCAAAGCTAAACTTAAACATGAAATCAATTCCAACGTTTTAGAAGCACTAAAATTAGGCCAAGGCTCTCAAAACTGAACTTCTCCGAAAACTAACTCAGATCCTAATTGATGGGATGATTACAAGTACTTATTGTAATAATGGAATGTCAAGAAAAGACCAAAATATCCTTAAAATAAAAGCTCCGGCTCAGATGAGTGGAACCATCAGCTTGCACTTTTGTGTTGCAGGCTTGCATCACAAATCTTTGATGCAGTTTTATGTTGTAGCTTAAATAAGGGCTGAACTTGGCAACAAGTAACGAAACGTTGACAATCTGTGATATAGTTCTGCGCCGCAGCATAAATTTTTGCTGCAGTATAAAGTTGTGTTGCTTCAACCTTAAATTAAATCAAATGTCCATTTTTGGTTCCTTTGCGCCTTTAATGGCTCCATTCTACGTTCTAATGACATTACAAGCATGTGAAAGTATTTGTATGATACTTCCAACCCTTCTAGCTCATCTTCTTCACTCGCTTCTGTTGGAGCACTCCCTTGGATGCAATCAAATGGAGGAGGCTCAGATATGTTATGTGCAGTAATTACTGTTTTTGGGTCCCTCAGGGCTTTGCTCTAGTGGTGAGAATGCAACTTATGATGTGTCTGTTAGGCGCATGTCATGGGTCCGAACTCTGTTACTGGACAAAAGTGTGGTATGTGGAGAGGGTAAAGGGATGAACCCATTATCCACCGAGTTTCAATTCGTATGCCACTGGCTCTCAGGGATCTTAAGATTATCCAAAAGAAAAGTAATTACTCTTTTGGGTGTAGATGAGTAAATTAAGAACTCAGACAGTAGCATCAAACTTTTTCGCTTCTTGAAGTTGAACGTGTTCGATTGTCCTTTGTACTTCATGAAGTTGTTGCCGTTGCTTATTGTTTCAACGTTTCACAAATTCTCTAAACAAATAACCCTTTAATGTATGAAACCTACTCTTCATCAAATATGTATGTCACCTATTTAACTAATTAGAAATGACATATCTAGTTCTGTAAGTAACCACTATCGCTTGGATGTGTGTGTGTGTGTGTTTTATGAGGATACGTTAAGGTTTAATATGAGCATGGTCGCTTAGCCTCTCTTGCGAGTGGTTTATGAGACCTCATTCATAATATTACAGTGTCTGTTTGCAGTCTACTGTTTGTCACCATCTAATGTCTACGCATGGTATATGAAGGAAGTGCAGCATTGTACCTGCACATATATCTATGCGATGACATACCAATAGTAACAAATGTTTTACTGTAATTGGTTAATCTTATCTATGTTTATATTGGTAATTGGAGTTTGATGTTTTAGAGGGTTTTTTGTGCTTAAAACTGGTGATTGTATTAGAATAGAGACCCAAACCATTTCATCTAGATGACTAATATAAATTGAACATTGATCTTTAATCGTTGGACCTGATCCTGGATCAGAATGGATGATGTAGAGATTCCAGCTTCAAGTTCAGGGTGATGAATCTTGTACTGAAGATTGCCCCGTTGTAGAAATGGAACAGATTTCTATGCTAAGCCCTTATTCGCGCATCCCTACCTTTTTGCACTTTTCCACCTTCTATACTTCTCTTCAAAATTTCTACTTTTGGGTGGAAGAAACACTGTCTTTCCCCCTCATCTATGTTGATCGGACTCTTCAAAAATGTTGCCGCACCCATGTTGGATCCTCCAAAAATGCACTACTTTTGGAGGATCTGGAGTCCGAGCAACATAGCCCCTCATGCTCTCAGTTGTGTATATGACTGCCTATTTCCAGATGTAACAAGGATACAGAATTGACACCTTAGGCAAGGGGAGGTGTGCCATGTTGAAATTGTAAATCTGATGAGCATATACCGGCTTTTCCATGTTTCACTTGTAAAAACTCGTCCATTTGAAGTGTTGCACATTGCCTCTGTTCTCCTGAAAAAAGAATGAACTAATGCTCAGTATGCTATCAGTAAATAGAAATTCTATGCAATTCTTTCTGTGAGAAAATTCTGACACCTTTGTTGATGTCATTACAACTTTTGGGCTGCAAGGTGCTATGTACGTGTTTAAACATCATTTTGACACTGTAACCGACAGTGCTGTAATACAGAAAGATAGTTTGGTTTCTGAAAATGTAAAAAGAAGGTAGGCAATCATAAAACTACTAACTTTCCAGTGTATGGTGAATACTAGGACTGTTTGGAAAAATATCTTAAATTTTAATGTTAAGAATAGGTTTCTTCATCTTGAAGAGTTCTGTTGGTGCAGAACCCTTTGCATGTTTTGTTGTTCAATTGGTCCTTTAATCTGTTGGGCATGCAATTCAGTGGCATCAGATGTATTATGCATCTCATTGTTTTAAACCCGCAGGAAGTAAGTGCCATGCTGTTGGAGAAGCTTGTTGCTGCAGGTATTGGCAATCGACCAGTTGTATTCATTTCGCATAGGTTGGTCCTAATCAAACTGCGTACTCTAAGCTATTAGATTATTTGGAGCTTGAGATTATCTGTAAACTCTTAATTCAATCTCCTTTCATTATACTTTCTGTTTTTGGGCTTCCCTAGAATTAATCACCTCCCGTTGGGGAAAATTTTAGTTCATGTTATGTAGCACCTCTGCTGCTCTTTTCAAGAAACTTTGTATCCTGCACCTATGATTGCAAAAAATGTTGTCTGGCCCTGCACATGTTGGCTCATTGTACACATTGTTAACTATTATCTTAATAATGATACCAAAACTATTTTATTTACCTAATAGTGCAAATTCAAACTAAATGAGTCATTTTTCATGCTTAGTAATGGCACCTGAACACTTTTGCATAATTTTCTTTAGTTAATCTTCAGCATCTAGTCAAGCTGATATCCCATAGTTATACATGTGTATTGACACAAACACTTTTGCTGCAATTGGCAGCATGGGCGGCCTAGTTGTCAAGCAGATGTTGTATCAAGCAAAAGCAGAAAAGAAGGATGACTTTGTGAAGAATACAATCGGAGTAGTATGTGTGCTGCTTCCTACCAACTTTATATACTTGTTAAATTAGCTTATTCACTTGATTTTTTTAAAAATAATTGGGTCAGGTATTCTACAGCTGTCCTCATTTTGGCAGCAAACTCGCAGACATGCCCTGGAAAATGGGTCTTGTTTTCCGCCCTGCACCCACTGTTAGTAAAACTTTCCTGCTTCCTTTATTTACCTTGTTATCTTATTTCTCTTTTAAACTTGCTTTTTTTTTTCAAGAGTGCTTCAGTTTCTTATTTAGAAATATGCACATGAGATTTAAGATTCTTGTTACCGGGTGCACACGGGTTGAAATGTTATAAATATTTCTTCTTGGCATTGCTAGATTGGGGAGCTGAGAAGTGGATCTCCAAGATTGGTTGAGCTAAATGATTTCATGGGCCAGCTTCATAAGAAAGGGATGCTTGAGGTCCTCAGTTTCTGTGAGGTACAAATATTTTTCCTGACCTTTAGTTGTCCCTTAGGAGACATTCACTTCTGTGGTTGCCATTCTAAAATTGACTGATGATCCCTTTGTAGACAAAGGTAACTCCAATTGTTGAAGGCTATGGAGGCTGGGCTTTTCGAATGGAAATTGTACCGTTAGAGTCTGCATATCCCGGATTTGGAGAATTAGTCGTAAGTTTCTCTAATCAATGATTACCAGACACCTAAATTTGTTACAATATGCTGCAATTATCATTTTGATTGCTTGCACTGTGTGGTTGAGCATAGCGGACAATATTAGTGTGTTTTTTCTTCCATATAAAGCTTACTTTGATAAGGCAGATCATATTAGTATAGCATTCTTCTTGCAGTTCTTGGGGGTCCAATGAACTTTTTTGACAGTATAGTATAGAAATTAATATGTTAATGAGAACATGGAGTTAATTATCATCTTTAATAGGAGATAATCTGTTCACTCTTTGAAGTGGTCGTACCTTTATGTTATTTTTCAAGTTACTAAAAGTTTAGTGGGTGAATGGAAGTGAAACTTTTCGAAAAGGTTTTCATTGTAGGTAGCAAACAAAACCTGAAAGGGCTTGATCCCAATAGCTAATGTCGTCTTACTTGTCTTCAACTGTGAAAATGGATGGCAAGATTGTTCTAATGGGCCAGTTTAAAAGCATGCATCCTCCTAGCTATTGCACAATTTTATTCGTTCTTCTGGAGTTATGTAGACAATGTGATGTTTTGATTAAACTCTCAGTGATCTTTATCTTCTGTGCCTGTGGAGTTGTTCATCTTTGCCCAATTTGGGTGCAGGTTTTGGAGTCAACTGATCATATCAATTCCTGCAAGCCTTTGAGCCGTAGCGATCCTTCTTATAAAGAGACACTAGAGTTCTTACATAAATTGAAAGCTCTTAGTAGACGATGATAACTGTACATAAACAAGAACGAAGGACAATGGAGATTTGACATTCTTTTTTTCTCCATGATTCACATGCAGATAATGTAAAATAGTTGATATACTCAAGTAGGGACTGGAAGCTCTTGTGGCCTAGATTAGTTATAGGAGGAGGGCTCTTATGGAGGGTACCAAATTCATCGGTTTGAGCTTACAGATTACTTGTATAGTGATAGTTTCTACTAGGCTGTACATTAGGGAGAGCTAACAACATTATACTAACCATTGATGTTCCGATAGCAGATCACTCTTGAGAGAATGTTGTATTATACTTTGTTCTGTAAAAGTTGTACCATCCACTGTTGTATAATTCTAGTTTCCAAATTATGATTTTCCTTTCTTTGAGGGTGATCACATCCTCTTTCTATGGAGATATAAGTTTAATAAACTCTCTGTCTTTCTTTCATTGGTCATTATTTATAGCATTACCCCATATTTAGTTTTGGTACTCGTATCGGGGGCGTAAAGCACTTCCTAAGAGACACCGTACTCTGGGCTGAGACAAGCTTTACCCCCATATATGGCTAATGGTTATGCACATGTACGTTTATTTAGCTTTTGATTGAATAGATTTTTCCAAAAAAAATTTTAGGTCGATTTTCTCTATTGAATCATCATTCATCATCATCTCTCCTTTTTTTTTTTCTTTAAAATTTAAAACCTAAACTATCAATACATCTCAAAATTGATAATATAAATAGTGATTGTTGAGATAAACACTTTAATTATAATCTTTTTTTTTCACTTAAATTATTATTATCTATCTCAACTCACAAAAAAAATAAATTTAAATATATTCTTAACAATTAGCAGAATAAAATAGAAGGGGTGTTTGGTCAAAGCTTCAACTAGCTTATTACTAAGCTACTTATAATCAAAGATATTTCTGTTAAATTGGATTAGATTAAAGTTAAATTAGAATAGATTATTTGAGTGGGGGGGCTCATTTATTTGAACATAACAAAACAATGGCAACAACAGAGGTAAAACCCTTGAGAGAGAAAACTGTGGAGAGAAATGGCAACATTGACATGCTGTTGCTCATCTCCTTCACTGCAAATACCGAAACCCACCTCAAAATCTTCACTTCCCTTGCTCCATAAAATCCTAAATCCTCAACTTTTTTCTAAATATTCTTCTTTCCTATCAATTTCCTCGAAGTACCAAAAGGAGATATACAGACCTCCCATTATTCTTCAATGTTCAAACTTCAACACGGCCTCCTCATTTACACTTTCAGAATCAGACTTAGAAGCCGAACTTGAAACCGAAACTGAAACTGAAGAAGAAGAAGGAAATGATGAAGAAGAAGGAGATGATGAAGAAGATGAAGATGCGGGTACGTCATTTGTCAAGCCTTCAGTGAAGAGGAAGAGAAAGAGGAGGAGGTACAGGAAGCAATACCCAGGTGAGAAAAAGGGTATTACCGAAGAGATGAGGTTTGTTACAATGAAACTTCGTAACTCTAAAGGCAAAAAGAAATCGGAGAGTGATGATGAAATGAAAGATGGAGACGATGGGGAAGAGAAAGCTAACGATGATGGGTCAGTTTCGTCAAAAGAGGATGACGTTGGCGAGGAGACTTGGCAGCCAAGTATGGAAGGGTTTCTCAAGTATCTTGTTGATAGCAAGCTTGTTTTTAGTACAATTGAGCGCATTGTTGATGAGTCCAGTGATGTTTCTTGTAAGTTCTTCTATACACTCAAATTCTCTATGATTTCTGTTAATTATGTTACGTTCACCAAAAAGTCTTGGAACTTTCAGTTTTTTTTCTTCCCTTGTCCAAAAAAAAAAAAAAAAGACTAAGAAAGATAAACTAAAGGCTTAGTTTGTGCTATTTTATTCTTTAGATTCTTTTCGTTGTGTAAAAACTTGTTGGAAGTTCTTGGTCCTTGAGTCTCATTTTCATGACTGAGGAAAAAGAACAACAACCACAACAGCAGCAGCATACCCAGCATAATCCCACATGTGGGGTCTGGGTTGGGTAGGCAGACCTTATTCCTACCTTGTAAAGGTAGGGAGGTTGTCTCTGAAAGACTGCTCAAGAAGACATGAAAAGGCAGCAGTAATAACAAGCAGTAACAACAGCAAGATACTAAGATAAACAAAATGGGAGAAACAAACATATAGTACTAGAGATTTAAGAATAAGCAAACGTAAAAATGAAACTAATACTCCTGGACGAAAAAAGAAAAAACGCTTGGCAACCTACTATACCTCTGTCCTAATACTCAACCTCCACTCCCTCCTATCAAGTGTCATGTCCTCGGTAAGCTGCAGATGCGTCATGTTGTATCTAATTACCTCTCCCCAAGGCTTCTTAGGCTTACCTCTCCCTCTCCTCAGGCCCATCACGGCCAAACTTTCACACCTCCTCATCGGGATATCTGCGTGTCTCCTCTGCACATGTCCGAACCATCTCTACTTCCCTACCCGCATCTTGTCCACCACGGGGGCCATTTACACCTTGTCCCGAATCTCTTCATTCCTAATCTTATGTCTCTTGATGTGGCCATACATCCATCTTAGCATCTTCATTTTTGGTACATTCATCTCTGGACATCCATCTCAGCATCTTCATTTCTGCTACGTTCATCTTTTGGACATGAGCTTCCTTAACTAGCCAAAACTCTGTCCCATACTACATAGTCAGTCTAACCAAGAGTGGAACTTACCTTTGAGCCTTAACAGCACAGTGTTATAAGTTGGTGACTGTTGAATTTAATCTATTTGTGGTAATTGAGAAAAAAACAGTGCTATGTGTAGGCGAGGGTTGAATTTAAATTCATTGTGGTAATTGCGAAAAAAACAGAAACTCTGTAAAACTTTTAGAACATGTTGCTTGTTGAATTTCAAATGATGTCATACTGGTTGCTGTTTGTTTAATGTAGATGCCTACTTCAGAAGGACTGGATTGGAGCGAGCAGAATGCATATCGAATGACCTACAATGGTTTAGCCAACAGGGTCATGTGATTCCTGAACCGAGCAATCCTGGAGTCACTTACGCCAATTATCTGGAGGAACTGGCAGAAAAGACTCCTCGTTTATTTCTCAGCCACTTCTACAACATATATTTCTCACACATAGCAGGAGGTCAAGTCATAGCCAAAAAGGTACAATGTCCTTCTCTGTTTGTCATTATCCCCTAAATGTTTTTGTGTAGTTTTTATTTGTTGAAGTATTAAATTAAGCATGTCAAATGTCTTTCTTCAAATATTATCTTTGTGAAATCTCCAGTGAATGACTTGTTATATATTGGACCGGAGAGCTCTATGGTAGACTCATTTGTGAGCTGAAAATATTTGTCCGATTGTGATTTGTGAGCTTTATTTTAGTGTTATATCATGTTGCCCCGTGTTGATATTCTTTATTAACATATGTTCCCATTGATATGTCGAAAATGAAGACCTTGCTCTGAGAATTACAATTGAAACAAACAATTTATGAGCTAAGAAAATTTGGGAAGGAGCACAACTCAATGCATCATTTTTCCATCACTAGATTCCTAGAGTTTTAACTCATTGAATTCCAGCTTGAGCCTAAACTTTTCTTCATAAAAACCATTTCTTTTGAAGAACACGTGGTATCTTTGACATGTTTGAAGATTACTCAGGAATATATATGCCTTATTGAAGAACACATGGTATCTTTGACATGTTTGAAGATTACTCAGGAATATATGTGCCTTATTGAATGAACAGGACTATTTCTTTTCTCTTTCGGGAAGGGTGAAGTGATTTGTTATTGTTAGTAAGTTATACTTTAGTAATTATTGTGTGGCTCTAATTTTTTTTATCTTGTCTGGACAATTCTGAAGCTCAAATAGTACTAGTTTATGACTTAGGTAGGACTATAAATATAAGGATGCAAATTGAAACTCAGAATAATCTAGACTGGCAAATGCAAATTCATTGCTTGTTCTCCTCCTCTTCCATTAACTCTAACTTGAGCTAGGTTTAGAAAATCAATCAAATAACTCATACTAAAGTTGAATGAACCAATTTGCAACTGAACATCAGAATGGTGCAGAGTTTGGAATAGCTGCTTGTTTTCTGGGCAAATGCTAAATAGAATCTGATTTTGATTTAGTTTTCTAGATTTTGTATTTCATACTTGGTCACAATGCAAAAGAATCTTTGTTGTATTCGGATTTTTCTAGTTTAAAATTTAGGTAAATTTTTTATTTTGTGTGCCATCTCGAATCTTTGGTTTCTCACATGACTTATCCAAGATATGATAGTAATAATATTAAAAAATAAACGAAACTTCGCTTGTCCTATAAATTTTCATTTTAATAAGTTTTGGCTTGTTATATAATGATTGACCACTTCCCATGGAAGATAAAGTTATCCAGGAAGAAATGCTTGAAATTGAAGGGGTTGACATCTTTAAATACTGAAATTTATTGCACTTTTTCTTTTTTTAATTTGCTTAATGAGTTACTTTGAATTACCGTTTTGTCAATTCATGTCATCATATAGTGGCTCTGACTTTCAATATGCAAGTTAACTCCAACTTATTATTTAAATGTTTGGTTATCTATATTTCTGTATTAATGTTATTAGGCATTTGAGAAACTCTTAGAGGAAAAAGAGTTGGAATTTTACAAGTGGGAGGGGGATGAAGAAAAGTTGTTACGAGGCGTGCGTGAAAGTTTCAACATGCTGGCAAAGGTAAATGCCTAAGATTTTTTGCATTATGGACTTTGTTTAAATGCTTCAAAAGCACCACTAACTGCTTCTCCTACTCTGTCAATTGCATCTTTATTGCAGCACTGGTCTAGAGATGACAAGAATAAGTGCCTGAGAGAAGTAACCAAGGCATTCCGGTTTATGGGTCAGATTGTTCGGCTAATCATCCTGTAAAACCATTCCAATCCAAAGGGCAAATTTGGTTCCTCAATGGTGAGGCCACTTCAATCCTAAACTACTTTTATAATATGATGTCTATTTCATTCCACATGTCATGTCATGTGAATCTGTTCTATCAATAAGAGTTGATTGGTGTGGCTTGAAAGTAACTTATTACTCATTATTTCTTCATCTTGTTCAGTTCTACTAGGCTTTATGTTTTAGTTCAATTATCTTGTAATAGTACTTGTACGCCCTTGTTGTCTTCTCTTTTGGAATGAACATGTTATTCATGCAAATTTTTCTCCCTTGTTGGAGGCAATTTTGGTCATTTTAACTCTCATCACTGTACTTACTATATGCCAAATTAGAAGGAGCTGTGATTTCATTGAGGGTTACAGAATGTCCTTCAAAGGAATGTAGCTGACATTGAACTTGTAGTGCAATTTCTTCCTGCTACTCAGTCTCATGCACTCCAGAATGTTTTAATCATTGTCCATGTCTTTATTGCTGCTGGAAAGCATGTGGTTTAGTTGACTGATCCTTTTACTAAACTACTATAGTTCCATTTCTCAACTTAGACTGTTCCTAATTGGCATCTTCTTTCATGGCTAGGCAGCTGGCTCACAACATGTTATGGTCGCGAACAACTTGTGCATATTTTGCACTAAACAGGATAGATCGACAACTGAGAGGATAGTCATCGGTCACGTTCATCAAGCTGCAGATGGGTGAATATGGTCGCATCTAGAGGCAGGTGGCTTTACTCTTTTCTTTCCCTGGTCTTCTGGTTTTAACTTGCAGAGTCCTCGGGAGCCATTCTAAACTTGAAGGGGAGATGAACTTCTCTAGAATCTCTTTATTTTCATTTAGAAGAGGTCCCTATAGGAGCTTGGTGGAATGAATTTTATGGTATATGTATGTTGAAAAAGGTTCACTCCCATGTGCAGAAGCATTTCAATGCATAAACTGAAAAGAGCCAAAGAGTTTATATTTGTGTTTCAAGGAGCTGGAATCAAGTTCCAGGGCATAACCATTTTTAGAGCCATTTATTTTCCAAATGCAATATTTGGGGATTTGATTACAAGACTAATGATAATTATGTTTCCTTCACACACTCTGAGTGTTTACATTGTATATGAGAAGGCAACATTAAAAGGTTTTGGTATACTTTGGGTATAAGAATTGCTAGGATTAGGCATATTCCCATCAAATTGTTAATATTACATGCTTCTTTGAGAACCAGCAAGAGGAAAAGACCTTTTTAATTACTGAAAACAGAATATACTAATACTAATAAATCATTAAGAAGAAAAAACTGTTCCAAAGATCTCAAGTTGCTTGTCACCTCACTCTGATACTATTAGTAAATGAAGAAGATTATTCAAGCCAATATTTGTGTAGTACTTGTTTGATTTTTAAATACACAAGGTAGTATCTGTAGTTGAGGAAAATATTCATGGGTGTTTAGTGTAATTTACCCTTTTTAAAATGATTAGTGAAACAAGGTCATGATATGCATTTGGTTTATCAGAGGTAAAACCAAAACCTCAATTTCTTTCTATTGGCATTTTGCATTAACAAGTTTCATTTTCATGAGGGGAACAAACAGAAAACAAATTTGATAATAGTAACCCAACGAAAAGCCAAACCATCTAATGTTAAAACGAGTTCATTTATTTACAGTTAACTCCACAGTCATTGAAAAGGAAGAGTAAACCTCACTGATTTTTAAAGTATAAGTTGGAAGCAATAAATGCACAATATGTGACTCACCTAACCATCTTATTTTGCATAGTATCTCGTTAGACAACCTCAGTTTCTCGTGCATACTAACAGAAGTGAAGTGAAACCGTAAACAAACGACTCGATCTCTAGAAAGTTCCAACTAGGTCATGTGATGCAGGTTCCTGATTTTCACCAGCCACAAGATACTAGTAATATCTCATAATGTGAAATTACAAGTCAAGAGACAAATTTGCCTAATAGAGAATAGTGGTACATTTAAAAGCAAGTATCATGACTGACCAGGATTTTCCTCTTTTCTCAACTATGATCCCCAATGAATCTTTGATTTGCCTCATACAATCAATCCTGTTTCTATCACAGAAAGCTCCATGTATATTAACTACTATCTAAGTACTTTAACCTACAACATCTGTACAGGATGACACTAGATGAGTTAGTAACCAAACAACTCATTGATTAAGTGACCCGTTCGATAGTTCTGAATCAGGTTTTTCTTTGTGTTCAATGACAAAGTGATCAATAATTCGCACGGTATTTACAGGGTCCTGCTGAAGGACTTTAGCTCTCCATTTGCTAGGGAACTTCTGGAGGTAACTTGGTTCTTGAGGCTGTTTCGACTCCCCATCCCACTTTGGATCCAATTTCCACTCTTTTGGAACCTGCAAAATCATACATTAAGTGTAAATAGTTCGAGGTTATTCTCCTAAGAGTAGTTCTCTTCCAGAAAGGTTCAAAAATCAATCAACAATGGACTATGCCTCAATCCGAAGAAAGTTGGCATCGGCTATATAAAAGTTTTTCCAGAAACTTGATTGACATTTTTTTCCGAAATATTGCTTTTCTGGACAAGGATATTAGAAATCAGATCCTAGTTGGCTTGATAGCATTGCTGCAACAAAAATTTATTCATTCTAAAGTCACTCACTCTATTATAATTAGGAAAATAAATCAGGAACTATTGGCAATTGTCTAAATGTTCAACATCCACAGATTCATTCAGCAGAGTAAGCTAGTGACAATAAGTTCTTGTTCCTTTTTGCTAACTTTATTGGAATGCAACAATATCTCACCTTATCAACTGCAAGGGTAAAAACTTCAAGATCGCCTTTGCTATTGATATGGAACCGTGTAAATGCCTTGTAATTTGCAATGCGGAGTGATGAAAATGCTTCATCGAAATGTATGTGAAGCCAATTGATGCAAATGTACAGGTAGCTTCCAAGTATCAAAGAAACCACTGGAGTTGATAAGACCCAAAAATAAAGGAAGACTGATGCATAATATATTACAGCACCCCCTCGGGAGAGAGAATCAATTCCATTTTTGCAAATATTACTCCTGGTAACGGCCATTACCTGAAAGTTGCATGCATGAGATTAGAAGAAGAGAGAATATCACAGAGCAACTGAATCGTCACGGAGCAACATCACCTATCATATGATTACATACCTCAGGAACATCAAAACCGGACATGAGATACTTGATACATGCTGGATAAAGGCCAAATGTCCATTGTTCTATACGTGCCCTAAGGCCAGTTGGATCCGGAAAATGCTCACTCTCCACAGACCGGTACCATTGATATAAAGTGTGATAACCTGGATTACAGAGTTTTTAACAAAAAGCAATGTGAATCAAAGAAACAAGAAATCAGGGCTGAGTTCAGTAATTCCATTTAACTAGTTTCCGAGAGAAGCTCTCTATCAAAGAACAATCAAAGAATTAAAAGGCATACTATCATCTGAAGTGGGAAAAAAAATTCTTTGCTCACACATTGTACTATAAATTCCTTGTATCCAGCAGATGGAAAATGCAAGAGAGTGGACATATCTAGCAGGTTCTAATTAGTTCAGTGCATATGCTGAGAAATTTTAGCACTCTGTTGTTACATATGTGCAAATCCATGTGATAATAAACATATATTAAGAATCAGAACAATGAGAATACCTGATAACACTGAAGTTAAGAAAAAGAAAAATGAAAAGCAATTGAATAAAAGAAAAAACAAATGAACTACATGGACTACAGCATAGACAAAGCAACCAAGTCACACAAATACAGAACCTCACCTGAAGTTGCAAGTAATTTATGACGAATGCATATCTCAACACCTAATTCCATCAAGAGCATGAGAATCAAGGCAGCAGCCAAGTGTGCGGACACATGAAGGATCCCAATAATTAGTCTCTTTTTCCAAGACACCTTAGAAGGCACAAAGGCTATTGCAATTGTTAAAAGTAACACAGCACCAGCTGCTGATACATATGAGCATCCCAGCATATACATAAAAGCATCCCACACTGTGCTGAAGAAGGTTCCCAAGCGTCCTGAGAAGGTGTCATCCTTTAAAATGTGATCTAGCTGACACTAGAAGCAGATGGGAAATGATTAGTTATCCTTGCCCAGCAGCAATACATCTTAGGTTCATAAGAAAAGTGAAATACTATATAATGCTCAAAAAGACTTCAAATTAACATGCTACAGTCTAAGGAGGCATGAGGAAGTGAGGGAACTGATACTTGGGAAAAATTTAAAAGAATAAATCAAATATATAAAAAAAAAACTTACCTGTGGAAACATAGAAAAGACCAACATGAAATATATCATGCCACCAATAACATCAAATTGCCAGTTTTTCTTCCTAAATTTCAATATATTCCCCAAAGCAATCTGCAAATGTCAATAAACATGTCAGCGCCCGAATAATATATCCCACCACACCAGCAACTTTTTGATAGGTATCTGGCAGAGAAACTTTAAAAGGAAATTTTAGAATCCATACCCTGTTTGAATCTTCAAAAGTTGGGTAAGCTGCTTTGCTCTCATATGATGTTCCATGAAATTCTTTGAAATTCCTGAAGACATGTGTAGGGTGCAAAAAAGCACCTCCACAACCATTAACAAGCAAATGTTGGACATAAACAGGCTTATTTGATGGAACATATGAATGCCGCATATAGTGATGCACATCTCCAGCGATCCGTAGTCTACACCTTCCTTTTAAATGGTCATGTATCAAATAGGTAACATTCTTTCCAGTCACGTGATTAAAGTACCAATCAAGAAGCCAGTTAGGCTCGTGCGTCATAATGATCACAGAATCATTCTCCCCAACCTGAACAGAGCATTCATTAAGCAAGGACTAAACCCTTCTGTAAACAAATCCTTTGCTTAAGTAAAAAACTCACATCTTCTCTTTCTCTTCATTAATAAAAAGAGAAATAAGGCATGAAAGAACCAATAAGGAGCGATTCAGGTAACATTTTGAAATTATAAATCCTACACAAAGGAATGTTATATGCATTGGCTCCCATAATCAAGCACGTCTAGAATTCCCACCAACCAGCTGTAAATGAACTCTGTGGGCTTCAAAAAGCTATGGGTCACTAATTGTGCTATAAGCTCGATAATCTTAAGTTCAAATCAAATCATTAGCTTGAAGTAAAACACCAAGGAGAAATATATGAATCTGAAACTAAGAAGCACTAACAATTTTAGTCAAGGTCTTGTTTGCTGTTAAGATCTTTTAATTGACAGCGACCATTCACACACTAGCAAAGTAATTTTCAGGTCTGATCAGCAAGAAAAAACTGGATGCAATTACAATCCCTAAGAGCCGTAACCGTAACTTTGAACTATATTGAGAAACCTTCCTCATGAAACTACAGATTACAAGCATTCTCACATCATTCTCATGGCAAAGTTAAAAACTGGGGGGTTAATTTCTTTTTCCTTACATTTGATTGATAAAAAGTTTGAGGGAAACAAAGAAATTCTAGATCTTCCCATCATAAGAGAAGTGTACAAATCAATAAGGACAACTGAAACGCATCTCATGATTTTGAAGTCCCACCAGAGAACAAGTATCTCGATTAAACTATACCGTGGACTTTCATCAACTAATATTGCTTCAGTCTTTTGGCTTTAACCCAGTAGTGAACTATTCCTCTTTCAAGAAACTATTTCCTCAACATAAAGAAAGTATGGCTCCGTTTATTTTTAGTAAGATAGATGTCTGAATGTGAAATAATATTTGATTACCAACATGTTGTCTCTAAATCTGAACGCTTAATAAAGACTGTTTATTATCTCAACATCTGAATGTGTATAAGTTGCCTTATCTAAAAACTAAAAAATATAGTTTATATCAACAAAATATTAGAGAAAACCTAAGTTATGTGGTGTTGCAAAAACTGTTTCTGTGACGAAGCACATTCTAAAAGCTAGTGGCGATGACAGCTGGAGGTGTTGGTCATTGATTGTGACATTTGTGAGGTGGTAGTTGGTGGGGGTTGGCAGGTGGCGGTGGTTAAGCAGTGCGGCTGGTGGTTGTGTGGTGGCAGCCTAAAGTGATGGTTGTGCGGTGATGGTTGATGGTAGAGGTGGAGGTGGTTTTTATTAGTGGTCTGTGGCGAAAACTGGTGGTGAAGGTCATTTTAGTGGTGGAGGCTAGTGGCAAAGATGGGTTAGTGGTTGTAGAGATGGATGGTTGTGGTAATGGATGATGGTGGAGGTGGTTGGCCATGATGGCTGGCGGTGAAGGTAGCTAGTGGTGGTGATCTCGCTTAACAGGTTTCTTTTTATCAGATATTCTCACTTAATAGGATTAGACTATCCTTATCAATTGAAACCTCTAGAGAGAAAAGTTCGCAGAAGTCTGGACCAGTATCATGCTCAGTTGTGCATGTTTAAAAGATCACCAACAGTCATTACTAATCCTACTCATTTGACAATCATTCTTTACCATAGATAATAAAGATTATAGTTTTTTTATCAGGAAACTTTGGAAACACTTATCACCGATCTGCATGAAACATTCACCTTATTTAATTAACCGCAATATATGTGAACAACTAGGACAATGTTCCAATATTCAGCAATATAGATACAAGGGAAAAGCAACATGAGACTATGCTCATAGCAGAGAGGAGATACCTTATCCCTCACTAATTCTGAGAAGAACTTGAATTGGTATATGTCAATATCACAATGGAGAGCAAGGTCAAGTCCAAATACCCACCACCTATTGGGGAGCTGCAGTGCAAAATAGCTTTTCTTTTGAGGCATAAACCAACCACCCAACCAGCTCTTGTGACAAATATACCTCATATACGTCTGAAGCCCATCAAACCAGTCTGCAATTCACGAATGGACTTCGATTATGATGAAAAAAACATCAAGATTAAACAAGCCATACTGCTTTACTGAAACTACACAACATAGCCAGTGTAATCCCATAAGTGGGGTCTGCTTCTGCTTTACTGAAACTAAAGGAAATAAAACAAAGCTCATGAGTACAGGCTAAGGAACTATACTGACCATGGTTCCCAGGGATGACAAAACACTGAGGTCCATCATACTGCCTAAGTTCATCCACTTCAGGAGGCAATTCAGGCTTACTTACAGCAATATGCTCTTCCTTATACCACAGAGGAGGTTGAAGAGCATATTCAAAGGGACGAAAAAGACGCTTCTCATATGTAAACGATGATGGATTAGGATACCTATACAACCACGAGAAAAAAGAAAAAATTATTAGTTTAACAAATTCAACAGCATAGTGACATACTGTTGTTAGTTCTAAAAGAAGTAAAGAGGCGGAACAGATTTTCTTTTTTTCTTTAAATGAATGAAGAGGCAAAATATATAGAGTTCTCCGGCACAAAAAGAAAGAAAAAAGTATATGCATCAGCATCACACATAGCTTGTTTGGTAGTAGGCCCAAACCTGAGTGGATTGAACATTATGCATCTAAATGCTGAAGAAATGAAATTGCTACCATACCAGTTTTCCTGATATAATGACCAGTACCATAGTATCTACATTGAAGATGCCCATCCTCCTTTCAGGAAGTTTTCAAAATGGTTCTTATCAATCAAATGTCTTTCATGCCCTTACGTTGCCTTCCCATTATAAGTAAATGTGTGTAGCACACGCAATAAGTGTCCTTTCATGTGCTAGTTTTGAAATTTAAATTAGTTGATTCGAATGACTTTGAGTAGTACTTTCTCTTAGAACCTGTTATAGAGCCTAGGTTTCTGAATAGTCTGTATTTAGGTATTGCAATCTCATCTAATCTCACCTCAACTTCACTCTTTCTTATATTGGCTAAACTTGCAACACATATATTCTTACTTCTAAATATCTTAAAACAAGGCCTTTTATCATTATTTATTTCTTTATTTATTTTACAAGTATTGAATAATGAAGAAAGTCTCACATTCGTGGTTAATGAGATGGGTGGTCCCCTTATATGGACTTGGACAATCCTCTCCTCATGAGCTAGCTTTTAGGATTGAGTTAGGTCCAAAATCCATTTCTTTATATGGTATTATAGCCATCCTTCCTCTAATTCTCCTTCATTCTCTCTCTCTCTCGGGAAAAAAAATAATCGAAGAAACAGGGAAAAATATAGGTTCCTCCTAGGTCGACTTGATTTCCTTTTTCACTGAGTGATACCAAATTTTTTCTGGATTTATATACTTGTTTATATATCTTTCTGTTAGGTTTCTAGATGTCTGAAAATAATGAAAGTCAAAATATTGGAAGACCAACTTTCTCTTCTCCAATATCTGTACTACCTAATGGTAATATCTATACTATCTAATTACCATATTTAACACTCCCCTATGGATCCAAATACTAAGCTTATTCCATGATAGGGGGAGTTTCTAAAAGATCCCAGTAACTCAGCTATCTTACGATCACACGACCAGACATCTCATTTGTTTTTAGTGTAGTTAGTCAGTTTTTGCAATCACCTTGTGATAGTCACTGGAATGCAGTGATTCACATTCTACGATATGTCAAAAGCTCTCCAGTACAAGGTTTATTATATGAAGACAAGGGAGACGCCAACATTGTTGGGTATTCCGACGAGATTGGGCAGGATCTCCTTTTGATCGGCGTTCCACTCCAAGTTATTGTGTTCTAATTGGAGGCAATCTAATATCCTGAAAAAGTAAAAAGCAAGATGTCGTGGCTAGATCAAGCGCAGAGGCGGAGTATCGAGCTATGGCATTGGCTACATGTGAGCTTATAAGGTTGAGACAACTTCTCCAGGAATTGGAGATGGGAGGAGTTGAACCAATGAAATTGATTTATGATAACCAAGATGCACTACATATTGCTTCTAATGCCATGTTTCATGAAAGAACGAAGCATATTGAGATAAATTATCACTTCATTAGAAAGAAGATTGAGTCTGGATACATCGCCACAAATTTTGTCAACTCAAAAGATCAACTAGCAGATATCTACACAAAATCACTCCAAGGATCCAGAATTGACTATATTTGTGACAAGTTAGGAGCATACGATTTATACGCTCCAGCTTGAGGGGGAGTGTTAAATATGGCAGCTTGAGGGGGAGTGTTAACTATGGTAATTAGATAATATAGATATTACCATTAGATAGTATAGATATTGGATTGTTAAATATGGTATAATTAGATAGTGTAGATATGAAAATATCTCCAAATCTCTGTTATTAGACAATTAAGAGATTGTGTAATGTTCTTATTAGTTTCTTTCCTTATTTACATTCTCTGTAACAGCTATTTAATCCCATTAACTTGAGGGAATAATCAAGCAATCAATTCCCAAATTCTGTTCTCTTCTCCTTCTCATTTCTCATGGTATCAGGGCAGGACACATTTCAGCCATCTCAGCCGATATTGGACGCCCAAATTAAATTGCCCACGCACCAGATATCCAGCCCGGACATGATGTGGGATGTTGAAGAATGAAAAAAGTCCCACATAAGGTGGTTAATGAGATGGGTGGTCTCCTTATATGGACTTGGGCAGTCCTCCCCTCATGAACTAGCTTTTGGGGTGGATTAGGTCCAAGATCCATTTCTTTACAATAAGTATTTATTACCACAGATGATAATCAATCTGACTAGACAAACCACAGAAAAATGCCATATCCTGTCAAGATATCCTCAACTTGCAGTTGATGCAAGGATAAAAAAAAATAATGTATTATATAGTCATTATGATATGTTATCATTAGATGGGCCAAAAGATGCATGAAATAGATAGAAAAGCTAGCTGTGGTCACTAACTTCACAAAATAATCATCATGAATCTATAACTTTGTCTAAAATAAGAAACTTCTTCAAGTAACTTGCCAAATTGATAGTAAATAACAAAAGCTGCTCCAGGAAGCATCAGTACAAGGAGGACTAGGTGGAAAGCATGAGCAGAACCAAACAGATTGTACAGATCTTAATGCTAGAAGAATATACATAGTGCCACACACATTATTACTCCAGGTAAATGATATGTGTGCAAACTTTGTCACTGTAATTAATTGGACTATCTTAATTTTTAAGACATAAGATGAGGCTATCAGAATGTCTCAGGATTATGCAAAGACCAACTAATGGTATACAGAGAACCAGGATCTTACGCAAGGTCACCCCCAATAAGAAGCATGTCTCCACGTGGCAGTGTAAGCTTTGAACCATTGACTTGGAGCCGGAGTGAAGGTTGAGCAAGAAGCCGAGCCACAGTGTAGGAAGAATTTCCACCATCTCCTGTATCAGCCATGAAGTCAAACCACAGACCATCCTTCTCGCTAAACTGATCATACAAAAGATCCTCCTGCTTAGCCCCATCTTCAACCCTGCTCATAGCCGCCTAAACCATCAGAGAATTTTAGGACAATGTAAGGTCAATCAAACTATATCCATTATAAGCACAAGAATAAATAGGCCAGATCAATTAAATTCATGGAATAATTATTAATTAATCAACTTAACAAGTATGTTTCCTTTAATCATCAAAATACAAATCCATTATACAATTGTCATTTCATTAACATGTGCAGATATTTAATCAAAAGGAGGAACATTTTGGTCCCTAATCTTTCTAAAATCTTACAAAAGATGGGATTGAAGCATCTCGTAAGTTGCCGGAATAGGAAATTCACTCTGAAAGCTGAATATATTTTGAAGGAATTTAGAACATCATATATGTTACCTGCATCATTCGCATATCAAAGCGTCCAACAAACAAAGTTACAGAGACCAGCAGGTCAAACATTGTCTTGAATAAATCAGCAGATGTCCTGCAACTCCAGTAACCAGTGTATTCTATTAAGAAGATTGATAAAGCTTTTTTCACTACAGAATAATGTCCCAGCAAATGGGAGGGGAGATGTAAGAGGTATAACGAAAGAACATACCCTGAATACCAAGGAACCATATCCAAGAACTCAGGTTTCGTTTGCTTTTTCTTCAATTTCTCGAACTCTTTGAGTGACAAAGGACGTGAGAGAGCCCATCTGTTAATCATTATTGTTTGAACTGTTAGCAGACAAGAAACTCTAGCAGAATGGTGCTTATAATTCACTCCAAGCAGGCAAAATCTCAGAATAAAGTCGGGGATTAAATTATGATCATAATTTACTCAACAGTTGCTTTATATTAAAAGCTTTCTAATTTTGAATAGGCCGCTGTGTATTATTGAACCAAGCAGGTAGCATTTAAAGCATTAGTCATAATAGTAACCAGAGTATGGGTGACTTGCTTTTCTATAGTGACACTATAATACACTTTCCATAATAAGAAAAGCATAGAAGCTCTTCATCTTCAAATGATATTTCCTTAATAGATGAATTAGGGGCAAGCAGCTAATGCCATGGTGGTGGTAAGCTTAATCCCTTGATCCATTCTGGAATCTGCAGGGCTTCAGCTAAATAACAAAGTAGACAGATTTCCTAACATCATATAATCCAGTAAGACTTCCTTTTTTTTTTTTTTTGAAATAAGCTAATTAAGAAATTGTTCATTCAAAAGTTCTTGCACAGCGACCACATTTTTCATAATATGGACCCTGTACAGCAAACATCAAAATTAGATCTAAAAATCTGCATCTTAGCAGCTTTTCACAGAGAAAGACACCACCAGAAAAGGACTTTATTATGAAAACAAATATTCGAGCTACTCACCCTGATGACCTTTCCACAACGTAATTTGCAATGTAGAGGCCTATAAAAGTGGCCCACAATGAATATAGCGGAGAAATTTCATTTGACGATTCTGCACATGACCCGTTGCAAGTTAACTGAAAGGTAAAAGTTCAGAAAAAAAAAAGGCAACAGCAGCATAAGATCCTCCATCATATCAAGTAGGAAATATGAGAAACAGGAACTGTGAGAGGTAATACCTCACCATAGATGACCCACTTGGACAAAAAGGGGTAATCACTGGCTGACCCAACTGGAGCAAACCAAGATTTGCAGACTTGGTCTTTCAACTTAGTCATGCCTACGAGTTTTGCAAGCCAAGTGCTCCGCTCTTCCTTGTTCCACAATGAAAACCAACCAGAATTTCTCCGGCCAAATGTCTTTTCCCTTGCTACCGCAAGATTTCCACAGTGACTATAAAACACACAGCAGGCTATACTTAAAACCTACAGAGATGATGAAGAAATAAGTCAAAGGCCTCAATCACTTAATATCATCTTACAAAGTGTTCCAAAAACTTACAGCACAATTTTGGATAATTGTCAAGATCTCGGGCCTTTTTCCAGCCACGCGAGCAACAAGGCCAAGATACCAAAGCCCAAGAAATATAACATGGAAAACGAGAAGAAACAAAAAGGACGAGACAAATAAGGTCAGAAACAAAGACAGGTTCATCCTGAGATCTACTCCCATAGATAGAAAACTGGGAAGATGATAGAGAGCAGCCACAAGTATCCAGGCTATATACCTGCAAAAAGGCAATCCTCTAATTAGCAGTTTCATCAATTTACTCAATTACTTCTTGGGAATGTTCAAAAAAACAAATTACTACGTGATTTTTTGAATATGCCTATATCTATCGTTTTTCCTTCATTGATTTGATTCTTTCAATACATACCGAGATTTTACTACAGGATTAGTTATTAAGCCAGATATAGAAAGAAAAGACTTACCAACGACTAAAATTTGAGTAACTTGGTTTGATTGTCTTCCCTATAAATGGAGATGAAAAGAAGTAAAAGAATCCGAGCAGACAGGCATACATTGACCACCACTTGACATTGCTATCTAACTTCTGAATAAGTGTATGCATGTTATCTGATGATATAAAAAATAAGCATCCCACAAACACTGCAATGACCAAATGCCGTGAATGCTCATGTGGATAAGGATAAGAGTGAGTTAAGATCGTCCTAACTGTCTCCATTTTTAGAGTATCAAGCAGACCACTGGACTTCTTATCAGACCCCATTCAGCAAGCAGTGTTATATCCCCACCACTTTGCTGGATAAAGTTCTTTCCAATGAATTATACTTCACATGAACCAACTGCAAAGAAGAGAAAATAGAGTACATCTTAAATTGTAACCCCAATAATCATGACTGACAAACGTATCCAGCCTCCAATTCGTAATCAACTTCACACTGAAAACTATATCAAGAGTACAAGCTTTGCAGGTGCACAATCTTCTAATAGAACCAAATTTAACTACTCAAATGTAGCTAAAAAGGAAACTACTCAGTAATTATTGGTTTTGAGGTAGTTTCATAGTAGCAGCCACTTATGTTGCTTGGACTCTCAAAAAAAGCTGCTGCACCTCCGAAAATGCGCACTTTGGAGGATCCAACACACCCTTTCAGACATCTTTAAAGAGTTTGAGCAACATAGGCAGCCGCTACTAATAAAGATTCAAAATTTAGCTAAAAGGGACAATAAATCAATGAAAAACTGTTTCCTATTTTCAACAGAAAATCTAGGGCATGCTGAAAAAAGAAACTCTTTAAACCAAAAGATGGTTATACAACTTATCACATCAAAGTTCAAAGTCGTGAAACAGGAAGAACACTCAAACAATAAATCACCAAAACTGTGATCAACAGCAGCTTCATACTATCTTCATCAAGAACTGAGAAAGACCCGCAACTATATCAACACTAAAAACCAAGGAAAAGTTACCTGATTGAAAAAAGAACCAGAGGATAGCGCAAAAGGCGAGTATAGGGGTCTGCTTTTGTATATGTAATGGACACAATTTCAGATTAAGGAACCCCACATCAGCATATTATCTTAGTATATCTGCAAATGTAAGGAACCATTTCTTGCAAGGAATCAGCATATTCCTTTCATCAAGAAACCAAAAACAAAAACCCCACTACCCCTGTCCCTCAAAAGTCCGGTCTTTAACAACTTTTAGGTTCAGAGACAGAGCCAAATTGCAAGTACGAGAGATTGAACATTGTGGGACCAAAAATTTTAACGACTGTCCTATGTGATGTGACCAAAAAAAGATTGCTTTGTGATTGGCAACTTAAGCACCCAACAGCGATTTCTTTTCTTTTTTCTTGCTTTTCAGACTTGTGCTTTTTCAGACCTCGTTGGATTATAGCATGCCACGTAGCTCCACGCCGGTTTATAAGACCAGCAGCATATTAGACACGTGTTTCCTCTGCTGTATTTTGTTGACTTCTTTTTGTATATTTATGGTCTAGTGCCTCTGCATTAACGCTTTAGGAAATAAGATCCCCTATTTCAAATGTTTGTATGTTATTTTTATTTTTTATTTTTTATTTTTGCTCTGTGTTAAATTTTATAAATTTTAAGTGTCGAATAATTATATTTTAATTAAATTTTATATTAGAAAAAATTTCTCTCTGGGACCGATTAAAGAAGTTCGGCTAAATTTTTTACAAAGTTGAGGATTGTATGTTATTTTTATTTTTGTTTTTCATCTTTGTCTGATATTTAATTGTACTTAAGTTTTGATAAAATTTAAATATTGAATTAGCACATTAAAATTTAATTAAATTTTAAATTAATGACAGGTAAGACTGCCTACGATAAGTTTGTAACTCTAATATAAAAGAAAGGGCAAGTTCTTTGCTATATTTAATTTGTTTGTTCTTGTTAGAGTTTAATATTTTTTAATAAAAATAGTTCGTCCATATCAAACTTACCAAATAAAATTTTTTAAAAAAAATTATAAAATATCCAACCCTAGCCAACTAAATCAACTATTTCAAGTCAATATATTGCATTAATTGAAATGCAAGTGATGTTATTTGCTGTAGTTGAGATATATATACTCATATAAATTCTCTATGTCTAAAGTCTTACTATTTGTACCTACCAACATAAAATTGTTAAACCTAAAGTAGCCATGAATTAAATATTATAGCTAGCTTAATTAATACGATAGGTAAAGGAAGATTTCCAATTGGATTTGAGCTGACATAACTTTTTTGAAAGGCAAAGTTCATGATAAATAGGGATTAATAGCCTCTCTCTTTTTTTTTTCTATTTTTATTGGATCTCGATTAATTTAAAAAACTAAAAAATTTTAATATAATTTTTGTTATTTGGAATCAAACTCAATACTTTTAATTAAAAATAAAAAAAAATTATTTATCATGAGTATTCATAGGTCAGTTTGAATCTGTTTTTGTTTAAAGCTAAAGCTAAGTCAATTTAGTAAGCTTTTTAATTATTAAAATCAAACCAAATCAAATATAATACGTATCTATCGATTTGATTTTTTAATTTTTAAGAAACCTAATAATATCTCTCTCTTTTTTTTTCCCTTTTTGCCTACTATTTTTAGGAAACATTTTTTCCCCCTTTTCAGCTTATAATCTATTGCTAATATTTTATTAAGGAGCTATAATTTTTTTGAATTATTAAAAAAAATAACTTAAGATCTATAAATTTTAATCAAATGTATAACGTTTATAAGAAATATAACTTTCAAAAAGATAAATCTCATTGTTGTTTCTTTAAATAAATGAGTTTAAATATAATAGATTTCTTTTAAGAAATGAAATTAAGGTGTAAAGTTCATTATCGTAGAGATAAAAAAAATTTAGATGGAATTTCAAATTATTTATAAAGATTAACTTATAAAGATCAATATATATATATATATATATATATAATAATAATAATAAAATTATGTACATAATTTATCGGATCGGTACTATTTTTTAAAATTTATTTTTATTAAATTAAATATTATTAATTTTTAAAAATATAAAACTAAACTCAAATAATTTTTTATTAATTTAATCATTTTGATTTAATTTTCACCATGAACCCCTTGATACCACCGCAATCCTTTTTCCTATCCATAGTTTTTTGTTCGCCTTCTTTATCGTGGATAGATCTAGATGCTATTATAGCTCGAAATTGGTTAAACGGTTCCATTTGAAAAGACAGAAGGAAACAGAAAAAAAAATCTTTATTCAATTTGTTATCTTATCATCTTTTTTTTAATTAGTCATCTGGTATATACGAAGATCTTATTTGTTTGCACTTAATGAAAGTTTTAAGCATATTTGTTTTCATTAATAAGATCTGAATAAGTTTTAGTTATTAAGATCATAAACAAAATCTTACTATCATTAAGAGGTATGATTGTGTGGATAATTTTTACCACCACTCCGTCCACAACTATCAGCTACCACTACTAACCACCTCTGTCGCGAACCATCAATCACCAATATTGTCGCCGAAATTGTCATAACCGTTGTCGCTACCTCTACCACCACTATCCGTCACTACCACCACTATCCGTCACTACCACCACTACCGTCAATCCCCAACTAGCAACCACTTCCACCGTCGAACTATTACTGCCACCAACTACCACCAACACATCATCAAACCACCACACATTCTTCAGTCATCATCATCAACATCACCGGCTACTAATAGCAACCAACTTCACCATCACAACCACCACTATCAACTGCCACCATTACCCCAGTCACTACACTATTAGAAATAAATAAAAAAATTCTACCGCAAATCAACGGGAAATTTATGTTATAAGACATGATTTTCCCACTCATTTTCCTAACTTGTTCACTGGAAAATTGCATGGTGGGAAATAATTTCCCACTGAAATAGGGGGAAATTCCATGATTTTTTTTATGTGAAAACACTATTATTATTTTTTCCACCGATTATCAGTGGGAATAGTCATTTAATATTTTTCAATGGAAAAATAATAATTTTTTAATAGTGCTACAACACCAACCACCTTCATCATCACAATTATCACAACCACAGTTACTAGCAACTACGTATCAACACCGCCACAGGCTAAACGTAAATCTTTTTTATGACAAATTAAAGTTGACTAGTGGAAAGTAACTCATGTCTTCTTCAGTATATACTCTTGATGACAAATTAAAATTGACTACATTATGTGGAAAGAAAATATACATACTTTTACACGTGAAATAATCTGTTTGATTATTTTGGTAAGAGTTAAAATTACTTATTTGTTTTTAACTAGAAAAGTATATTCAATTTCATAAGATAATATATTAATGAAAATTTTAAGATAATGTGTTTGCAATGCAACTACAACTTGGTTGGAATTGATTTCGATGTATAATAATAAGAAAACTTCTAATAGGAGAGATTTTATTTTCAACAATTGATCCCATTTTTCGCCGTAATGATATATTTTATTTGGAGAAATAACTTATTTTATATTTGTGAAATTCAAAATAGTGATTAATTTTAATACGATCCTATTTTATTATATTATATACTTGAAGTTGATTTATTTAGAGTTAATTTTTACTTTTATTTGAGCTTTGTTTGGTGAAAATTCCTCGAACACTTTTTAGTAATTTGGATCTTTTCTGGTTAACCAAACATTCTGCCAAAAAATAAATAAATTTGGGCCTGTCAGAAAAGGAAAAAGTTGGGCCTGGCCCGAATGTACACATAAACCCATTGGTCCTTTCGGTCACTGGACCTGAGGAATGAGTCCACTATATCTATTGATTGCTGATCCGCTAAACATTTGAACCTGTCCATAGCCGAAAGCAAACTCTCTACTTCGAGGAGCATGAGCTTAATCAAGTAGAATCGGGTTGTGTTACTTGATGTTTCGAGCAAAATTAAATCAGTGGAGCCATGCCGGAATGATTGAATGTGCATTAGTAAGGGGGAAAGCCTATATCCCAAGGAGGAAAAATCTCCGGCTTGACATTTTATTTTGACCTGCAAAAGTTGAACCCTGATCAAATAGCCGGATGCTTTTATGGCTTCACCGGACTTTACTTAATGTTTAAAGATTAACAAAATAAATATAAATTATATACTTCAAATGATAATAAATTAGATTTGGTATGATATAATTTCAAGTCTAAACTCATAAAGTTTAAATTATATATTCGCCTCTAATTACAGTTAGCTCGATCGAAAGAGGAGGAAGAGAATTGAAGGAGAAATTATATATCCATAAGAAAATACTAATTAAATTTAACAAAATTATTAAACTCGAACCGACGTGAAGAACAAAAAAATCTTAGAAACTAAAAGGTAATGAGTACACTAGTACTAAAACCATCCAAAGTGCTTCTACATTGAACTATTTGCCAAAAAAATCAACTTAACCTAATTTTCCAACCTTCAATTCAACAAAATCCATCGCCTTCCAAAGAAAGAAAGAAAGAAAACAAGGCCACTTGGGCATATGCAATCTTAGAAACGTTTGACTTAGTGAGTATTGGAGTATCACACTAGTATTTTTCTACATGGGGCACCTTCGTTTTTAAAGATTTTAAGTTCGAGCTCAAAAAAAGAAAAATCTTATAAGGAGTATTTTTTCCTTAACAAGTCCTACATAGTGAGAATCTAAATTAGTAGGGTAGTAATTCCAGATGTAAGATAAATTTTTTTAAAAAAAAATCATACTTCCACCGACTATAGAAAAAAGAAAGTCTTAAAGCAACGATAAAATTATCTTTGTGTGACCTATATCATAAAACAAGCACTCCATTAGAGCAAGCCGCCTATACTCATTCAAACTCAGTGTATACGTAGAATGCTTTGTGCATCAAAAAATTTTTAAAAGATTTCTTTTGTAAAGTATTAATTATGCTGCCTAGGAAAGTGCATACCTTTATCAACAAAATTCATGATGAAAAAAGAAAAAGAGATATGAATGAAGGTCAGATACTCAAAGGATAAATAGAGAAAAAGTGTCCATTGTTTATGGGATTCAACAGTTGAAATTAATTGGATTTTGTTGTTTGAGTGTTGAATCAACTTCCCCAACTTTGGGAGCCAACCAGGCAAGATCCATTTCTCTCTTGAAGAATCTTCCTTTAAGTGGAAATAAATTAGTATTCCCTCTGATCTATTTTAATTACCCTACTTACTAAAAATAATTAATTAAAAAAAAAGGATATAATTAATTATTTATTTCTATGTTTATTCTTATTCAATAAATATGTAGAAAAGTTTAATATGATTAAGAAAATAATAATATTTAATTAGATAATTGTTTTAATTAATATTTTTTTAGACAAAATAAAATAAGTAAAATGGATCAGAGGGAGTATTTTTAAAAATATAAATATTGAAACTAGTAGGAATCTTTGGGAAAATATTTTGACTAAACTAGGATGTTTTTGGTCTCCTGTTGAGATATGGGACCCTTTTGGGATCTCCTAGTACCCATTATGAAGTATTCCACTATAAAGCAAGTACATATTGATGTTCCCACTCAAATTTGTATACAGTGCATTAATAGTGGAATCAAAATTTAATTTCTTTTAAGTCAATAATTATATAGGAAGAATTGAATTTGTAGGATACTTACAAATTTTATTTTTTTAAAAAAATAAAATTTGTAAGTTTTTATAACAAAATTTTATCTTGACATATAAGAAATATGAAAAAGAAAATTATTTTTCTTCTATTCAATTTTTAAGTGATCAAGAGATCTCATATAAATTTTTATTGTTACATAATAACATATTAGATAGATAATTTTATTGAGTTTAAATTCTTTGTATTGGAAGTGAAAAATATAATTACACTCATGTTACTCAAAATGTAATTGTATGTAATTTTATATAATAATATTTATCATAAACTAGAAAAAAGAAATAGTAAATAAACTTTTATAACGGGCCGAAAAATTCAATGATAATGTAAAAATTATTTTATCAGTATACATAAATTAAATTCAATTTTATTATAGTCAGAGTGCAGTACCTTACTGATTAAATTCGTATGCTAGAATCATGAAATATATTTGGGCATTATTACTTGATCAACATCTAGAATATGATCTTGTTAGGTTTTCTGATCATTATTGTTTATTTCCTTTTTAATATATCTAGTTTTAGATTTTCACTTGGTGAGTTACTAAAATATCTTCCAAAAGGGCAAATTATCAGTTATCATATTGGTTCAGTCAGAGAATCTTAGTAGTTCAGTTAATTAACTATATGAATATTCATTTTATTAGTGAGAGTTTTCATTTGTCTAGTTCTAATCTCCTTTCCATTTTTCCTTCTCCCCAATTTTTTTAAAAATTTAAATTAAAATCACATTAGATCCGTTTGATCATGGATAGTTTTGTTTTGTTTTTTTTTTGAAATATTATCCTACAAAACTATTCAGACATAGAATTATTATAGTTTTTCGAAATTCGAAAAACTTCAAACAGTTAGTTTTATAATTTCGCTCTATAGCACTCACAAAAAAAGTGGAAAACAACTCCAACTAATGTTCATATCCATACACAGCTCCAATTTTTCAAATACCATTTTCAACTTAATTAGATAAATACTCCCTCTATCTCAATTTATGTGGCACACTTTTTTTTTGTTAGTCCCAAAAATAATGAAATAACTTAATTTTAAATTATCTATTCCACCCTTAATGAGATGATTTATAGCCATACAAATATCTATAACTTATTTTAGACCACAAATTTCAAAAGAAAAAATTATACTTTTTTAAATGTCATATTTAATAAAATTATATCACATAAATTAAGACCGAAAAAAACTACTTTTATCATAATTTCACAATTCTTTAAATAACACATTTTAAAGGACCTTTGACTCGTGGGTGCATGAACCAACTTAACTATTTGAGCACATGGAAAAAAAAATACTGTGCAAAGTATGGTGGACATACTATTTTTGCAGACAATATTTTATATATTGGACTTGTACCAGAAATGTCTCTCTCAATATTAGTTAGTGGATGGTTTCTACTATTAGCAGTTTCCACACTAACATACCGTCTAAAATCTAGTGGACGATCAAATTCACTGTTTATTTTTTAGAGCACGGTTAAATTTACTGTTTATTTTTTATAGTTAGTATATATAGAGGTTATATATTTGTCAATTATTTTTAATTTAAATGATTCGATAGATAATTATTTAGTTAATTATTCTACATGAAACCTCTTTTCTATTCGATGTGCTAAATGCCTAAATAATTTTTTGCACTCCCACAACTTGGCATGAATTATTGCAAGTTCTTAATTAAGAACAGGCAATATGATCTCAATTATTGAACATAGATTACTAATAATGGAAAATTTCTTCAAAATGATCTAACATACATAGTTACATTTATGCACAACATTGTTTCTGTTTAATAAGAGTGTTTATTTTTGGGGGTGGGGTGTTATTATTGCTCAAGTTGGATAGTGTGCACGCATAGGGGTCAAATAACTCAAACAAGGTAGCTTGCACATGTAAAATTAGTACACTAGATAATTAACCAATGGTGGAGCTACACTTTTTAGGGGAATTGGTCGACAACCTTTCGCGTTTAAAAAGTTCTTTATTTCTTTATGCATTTATATTATACGTTAAGTTTTTTTAACTTTTTTCGTGTACTTATTTTTAAAATTTTTATTTTAATTCTTTTGATGAAAATTTTAGTTTTGACTTTAACTCAAACGACCGAATACATTTTTTATAATCTTTCATAAGTTTTTTTGGTTCAATCAGAGAAGAAACTTCATTTCTTGAGTGCATCTTTCCCAATTATTAGTAACAAATCTTTATATTTGTGCCTTCCATTATTTGCCTGAAAAGCGGTCAATTGAGTTATATATCAGGACTTGCTATTAACCCAATCCAATTCGAATCAAGAAACTTTAGATGAATAGTTTGTTAACCGATTCATTTTTTAATTCGATCAGTTTTGACTAGATTAATTAAACCATCTCATTTGAAGGGCAATTCATGTCATTTCAACATTAAATTTGGACTCAACCCATTAATTTTGCCCCCCTCTATTCATAGGTTGTCTTTTTAATACTTTCCAAAAGCTCTTTGGCTCTTAAAAGTAAAGCACCCTGCCTCTATATATACCTCAAAGGAGTATATATCAACCTTCAAGAATCACACTTACCACCAACCCAAGTATACAAAGAGAGAGAGAGAGAGTTAGCACTTAGCACTAAGCACTACTACCAATAGGTTTTCCTCAGGAAATATGTCTGAACCAAAAATTGTGTGCACTTGTGCTTTTTTCCTAACACTAATCTTCTTTTCCTATGCTATTTTATTGAGTGAGGGAAGGGTACTCTTGAAAATAGAGAAGAAGAAGAACAACACAATAATAAGCCATCATGGAGAAAATAGCCAAAGAAACCTCAACAATATTGGTCATGATCATAACATGCATGGCAATATTAATATTTCAGAAGAAGGAGGTCCAGGGCACAGCCCTGGTGTTGGTCATGGAGGTGGACCCCCATGAAAAAATGCGGAGGCAGACGTAGAGTCTACGTATTATACGAGTTTGATCAAATTCAATTTTGATTCAAACTTTATATATGTGTTATAAAAATTTATAAACTATAAAGTTCAAATTTTAGATCTGGATTATAGAATCTTAAAGTAAAAAAGCAATTTCTATAAAGTCCTTTTTTGACCTAGTTTAGCATGTTAATATGTAAAACTATTGTGATTTAAATCTATTGTGTAATAATTTGTATCTTTATTGGTATGTGAAGTGTAATTTGTTACTATGTATGTAAGTTTTCGTTTTTATTACCTAAACTTCAAACTTTCTATTATTAATGAATGAATATATAAAGCAAATGGGATGAAAAATTATACCATGTTTAACTGAGCATTGATTAAACAAATTAGTTTGAAATCTTAACTTGAAAACACAATATATGGCTAAAACGTTTAATATACTGATTTGGAAATCTAGAATTTTGTTAGTAAATCTTGTTTAGTATTGTTTTCATAAGACATGTTTTATTAAAAAAAAATCTTGTTAACTTTAATTCCTTAATTGTTTAATGATTGAGACATGAGAATCTGAAAACTACTTACAAATATTTATTACTCCCTCCGTATCAATTCAAGAGACGCTATTTTTCAGTCAATCTTAAAGAAAATACTTTCTTTATTACAAAATAATTGATGCTATTAGCTTGTGCATTCCTTCTTGACAAAACTACTTATTTTTAGATTAAGAAAAAATATTTTTTATCTATTTATTTTTAATAAATATATTAAAAAAGATGTAACTTTTTAATATTTTTTTGATTATGTAAAACTCTCTCTATTTAATTAAGAGCAAAATCAAAAGGACATCATTAATGTTTTCTCGATTACGTAAAATATTAATTACTTTAAAATAAAATTAAAAGACAAAAATATTACTTATATCTAAATGGAGTAAATATATCTTTTGATATTTAGTACTTGTCAGTAATAATTCAATTAAAAGGTTTTTAATTTTATCTTTAGTAAAAAATTTTTTAACAATATAAAATATGTATAAATTATTTTAAATTACAATTTTTCAAAAAAAATTTATTTTTACTTTTTATTCAATCAAATATTTATTATATAATTTTATTTTTCATATTTGAAATTTATAGTGAACAGACAAAAAAAGGGGACAAGGCTAACCAAATATAATTCCAAAAATAACTGCGTATCTTGTCTCCACCTAATATTGGAAAACGATAACAATTAATGCTTGCACAAGACAATGTGACAATTAATGCTTACACAACACTAATATTTTTTTCCTTTTTTATTTGTACTCGTATTTTAATAAATTAACAGAAAATTATTATTATTTTTTTAACATTATTTTTATTATTAAATAGCAATCATATAAATTTATATATTTAAAGTAGCATAATTATAATAAAATTAGTTTAGCAGAATGAGCTTTTAATAAATTTCTTTTAAAGGGAGTTGTGCTAAATTAATATAGGCTAAATAATGTGATACGTACAGAGTATTTTTTTCATTTATTTTTATTTATTTATTATATTAAAATATATTTATTTTTTATTTAATTTATTTTTATTATTAAGTACTATAATTATTTTAAAATTATTTCGAAATATATAACAATTAAAAATTAATATTATTTTTTAAATGTCTACGGAGGAAATACATCGCGATCGTTTTTGTTAGCTCATCCACTAGCTCGAATTTCCATACAACACACACATGGTGAGCTCATATTGCAGATGTTTCATGATATTTCATTTATTTAATGATTGGTATCTGTTTTTGAAATTTTGAATTAAATTATAGATAATTTATTTGAAATAAAAATATTTTAAAAGAAAAAAGAAGGATCTTACGTTATTCTATAAAAGAAACATTACTTACTTTGAGGATTTATTGAAATAATATTTTTATCTCTTAATATAAAAATAAAATTTGTATATAATTTATTTTTTAACTATAAAATTATATTAAATTTATTATTATTATTATTGGTATTGATATTATTTACTTTATATTATTTTTTAATTAAATTATCTGATCTTATATATAAATAATTGCTCTTTTGCAATAGTATTGCGTCAAAAGTCTTTATAACTTATCAATTGTAAAAGAGGAAATTTCATAAATATCAATAGCTACACATCTAATTTAAAAATATAACAACAGTTTGTACATTTATAAAATATAATAATAATTTATTTCAAAGTTTATATTATCTCTAAAATAATTGATTTATGTTATATTTTTTCATCACTTTTAATTTGATTGATGAGATTTATTTATCATTAATTTCATCTCATATTTGCCTCTTTCTCTATTTTTCTCCAAATTAATTTTGACATCTGCTACGTAAAGCCACATAGACAATTAAAAGGCTAAATTTACCCCCTAAATTACTGTATTAATTTATACATACCCTGCACAATAAATAATTTGATACAAATCCCTGAGTAACTGAAAAGGTTCTAAACTAATATACTTCTAAAGGATTTTAAGAAAAAGGTCCAAACATAATTATTCTGATTTTTATTGTATCAAATAAATCCAATTAACTTTTTATAGAAAAAATAATATTAGTAAAAGGAATATATTTAATGAAAGATGATGCTTATTTATCTTAATTTATATAGTATATTTTGCTTTTTAATTTTTTTCGGAAAAAAACCTTGAAATCTATTCATACATTGATTCTATAATTGATACACAATATAAACTATTCCATTTTTTATTTTCATTATATTTCTTTTTTTTTTTTTTTTTTTTTGCCTCAGCTTGGCCGAATAACATCTCTGCACAACGTCATCTTTGTTTGTATGCCGCTTACCTTCCTGGTACAACGGACAGTATCTGCAAGGCCCGAATACACACTCTAATTATAGAAATGTCACTTTTTTATGATTAAAAATTAAGTTAATTTAAATTTTTATATATTTTTAATGAGATAATTTATAATTATATAAATATATAAAATTTATTTTAAATTATAAATTTTAAAAATTTTATTTTTTAAAATTTTTATGATAAATTTTAAAAGAATTTATTTTTTAAATTTTTTTATTTCAAATTAAATAATATTATATAAATTAAAATAAAAAAGGTAATTAATAAAGCTCCTGTGAACCGAAAAGTAAAATGCAATACCAATTTTATACTCCAATAAGATAAATCACAAAGAATATGACTAGATTTAAACCAATTTCCCCATGTATAATCAAAAGGATAATAGTAATGTGACGGTACACGTATGTGAAAATATTATAAATTATTAAAAAATAAAATAGATATAAATATATAAGTGTGAGTATTTTATTTTTCACAAGAAATTCAAATTTATTGCATGTGTAACTTTATTTTATTAATTCAGGTATGTAACCTATTCTTTTAAGATATAATAGTCGAATAATATTAATTAATTTAAATAACTTTAAATTAATTTTAATATAATTACTTAAATTATCAAAAATAATTATATATTTTTTAATATTAAAATACACATTAAACATCAATAACACGTGTCAAAGAATTGCCTAATCCAACAATACTACTACTGCTAGTAGTAGTACTATTAGAAAGCAAACAATAATTTTCTGTCATAATGTGTTATCACTGTAAAAAGAAAATCCATTAGAGAGAGTACGTAAAAATTCTCACTTCACTAAAAATCAACAATAACTGTAAACTGTTAAAAAAAAAAACTAAAAGAGGTGCAAAAAGACAAATACTACTAAAAACTATGGCCGACCAAATTTATACGAACTCGGTAAGATTTTCTTTTTTTAGTACTAATCACCAAAAATTCACTTGGTATATATCCGAAACATTCTTTAAAATCAAACGGTGGATATTGATAGGACCACCGTTTCATCCAACGGTTGAGATATCATACAGGGCTTCACTGAACCCGTCATCCCTCCCCCATAAATCTTCTCTTTCTTTTTAGCAATCAGATTCACCTATACTTTACACCCATATCTATTATCTCTATATATCTTTTTTTTTTTTTAAGGATTATTATTATTATTATTTATTATAGTATAAGTATAAATAAAAGTTTTTTTACGTGTGTGTGTGTGTTTGTTTACTCTAGGGTTTGAGGTAAAGATGCAGAGGAACAATGGTACTGAATCTCAAGAAAATAAGCAGCAGCCGCCGCCGTCTTCACAGCCAGCGGCGTCTCCGACGGGGTCACAGCAACAACAACAACAACAAGGGGTGAGTGGGGCGACGGTTGTACCCGTGGGTGTGGCGGCGCAGCAGCAGCAGCCTTGGGTGGCGATGCAGTACCCGGCGGCGGCGATGGTAATGCAGCATCCAATGATGCCGGCCCCACATTATCCTCCCCACTACATGCCGTATCATCCGCACCATCACCACCATCTCCTCCACGGCGGACACCACCCGCCTCACTCGCCGTCGCCGCATCAACAGCAGCAGCAGCAGCAAGGTGGAGGATCTAACAATAATAATAATAATAACAATGAGAACCGAACGATCTGGGTTGGTGACCTTCATAATTGGATGGACGAGGATTATCTACGTAGCTGCTTTGCTTCCACAAACGAGGTTGTTTTTCTCGTTCATAAAGATGCACACACACACACACATATATATGGTACTCTGTTTTTCCAACACGTGAATCATGTTTTATATAAATATGGTGTCTTGGGTATTTGTTCTTTTTGTGATTAATTACAGTATCGGAGTCTAAATCTGGATTTATTTGCTTATATGGATTGATAACAATAATTGTAGCTGGTGTTAGCCGCCGTCAAAGTTTATATCATCTTCCCTGCATGTATTCTAGATGAAATTATAGTTTTTAAAGGCTAACTATAGATTCCACTGTGAAATAGGGCAAGGCAATAATTCTACTACTTTAACTAGTAATTCTAATTTTGTTTTAGCATATTATTGCCATTTAAGTAGACGATGTTTATTTGAGGCAAGAGCTCAAGCTGGCAGATTATCTATGGCTGCAGGAGAGTAGCTTTGGGATTTTTACAAAAGAATTACGTTCAAGATTGAAACTTTTGCTACTGAATCCATATTTTAAGATCAGTAAAGCTTTCAGCCTTCTAAATTTCCACTTTGAATGTCGTAACATGCTTCGGAAGTACCTATTAAGGAAAAATATTTATGTTTTGGTTGATGTGGATTCATCTTGATGAATCTGATTGTAACCTTTCTGATATGGTAATCATTGTTGTTTGAGATCGCTAGTCAATAATGCAGATAACAAGATAGTTACAAGCATAATATGGTGCTGTCTAATGTTTCAAGGTAGTTGGAAGAATTCATGTTATAAAATCTTAACTACATCATCTGGAGTTCTCAAAATTTTGTGTGTCAACTTCCCTGAACTCTCTAATTATGTAATTTGGAATTTTCTTAAAAGATCTTGCAGTTTAGTGAATATTAGCATATAAACTAACTTCTTTGATAGTCAGTGGGTTTGTTTCGATCTTGCTGGAGTATAATACTCTTAATATTAATTTCCAAGTTCAGATGTTGATAAATAAAAGTATAAGTTTTTCTTGAAACATCTATTTCTCTTCACTGCCGTCTTTCTGATGTTCAGCAGAGTTTTGGATGACACCAATAAAATTGCTAATATTATGTAACTACGAAGTTATTGAGAACCTTCTGAGAAAGCTCCTCCCTCCGGCATTCTTTTTGCTCACAAGGCTACTCTGTACTAAGAGCACAGTACACATGAATTGTTTTTTCCCATGTCAATGAGCATGATAAGTCATGCACACTCAAGTTGGTGAACATTGAGGTTCTCTAGTGTTCAAATTGAATGACAAGAAAACACTAAGTAATTTGTGACATCTATAGACAGTTGGTAGCAGTTTAACATATATTTATACCGGAAACAGAATGAGCAACTCTTGCATGAAGATGCAATCCTTTTGAAATTCTATAATGTGCTTGGAGGTTAAATATTGACACATTGCCCACCCAAAATTGACTTTGCCATACGGGAAAAAAAGGAAAGAGTGAAAGTCTTTGACCTCTTGATTTTCTTGTCAGCTTATATGTCTCTTGTTTGTGCAGGTTGCCTCCATCAAGGTAATTCGCAATAAACAGACTGGTTTCTCCGAAGGATATGGTTTTGTGGAATTCTTCACACATGCAGCTGCAGAGAAAGTTCTGCAGACATTTTCTTGCATGACAATGCCTAATGTGGAACAACCTTTCCGTCTGAATTGGGCTACATTCAGCATGGGTGACAAACGAGCAAACAATGGTTCTGATCTTTCCATCTTTGTAGGAGATTTAGCTGCAGATGTTACTGATACCTTACTGCATGAAACTTTTGTGAAAAAATATCCTTCTGTTAAAGCTGCTAAAGTTGTCATAGATGCCAACACTGGTCGTTCAAAAGGATATGGTTTTGTAAGGTTTGGAGATGATAATGAGAGGTCTCAAGCTATGACTGAAATGAATGGTGTGTACTGTTCAAGCAGGCCTATGCGAATTGGTGCTGCCACACCACGGAAATCATCAGGATACCAACAGCAATATTCTTCTCAAGGTGATGAACGATGTAATTTTTAGATTTATTTTCTGGCATTAATTGTTGATATCTCTCTCAAGTTTCTTTTATTTCTGCAGAAGAAAACAATCAGACCCTTGTGAAAGGAAATAAAAATGAGTTTCCTAGTTAGCAGTTACATCTTACAGCTTTTTCCATTAAAAAAATGAGGATAAGGAACTTCTTTCTTACAGATTTTCCTTTCATGAATGCTTTGAAATTGGTGAAAGAAACAGAGGCTGGAAGAAATGGATCTAATTGCAAAATCGTTTTTGAGCATATAAAGTAAAAAAAATTAGTTCGTTCTTCTTTTTCTAATTTAGTATTAACTTCAAAAGATTGTCACTGTGTTTGTGCCATTGTCATTTCTGTTATTAAGACAGATGCGCATACACTCCCACCTTGTAGCATTACTGACCTTGTAGAGGAAAATTTATCACTTGTGGACTTACTGATTAATATGTAGTATCATGGTATTCCAATCACGTGTGTTTCTCTTGCCATATTCCTTACTTTTATGGCCTTCATGTAATATCTTCATGCCTTGTTTTTGATATTTGTATATTCTTGGAAGTGACGACTTGGACTAAAAAGTAGCAATTTCATTCTTCGAGTCAACTTCGAAGCTTGCATGTTTTTCTACATTCTACATGGTTTAGCTAACAAAATTTAATTCTTGAAGAAGAAGGGGGAAAAGAGATGAACCCCTTTCCTCCAACTAGTGAGAAATGGATATATTCAAGTGCTTTACCAGGTTGTTATGTAGCTGGTTTCTTGAGATTGTGTTTGTAACTGTCATCTTTGCTTGTAACTGTTTATTTTAGCCGATATTTTCACAGCAGAAGTTATTTTTTTGGCTGCAACCAGTATGTATCAGGTTGTGATTAGGAACGTAAAAGTGAAAGCATGAACGAGATTTGGAGTAAATTGATAAATCATTAAAATTGTCTAAAGCAGGAAAGTAAATTAATGTACTTCTTTCCTTATTAACCATTAAATTAATGTGCTTCTTTTGTTATTAACCATTGGGTTTTGTTTCCAACTTCACGTCATTTGCAGTTCTCTATAAGTTGCAGGTAGTTAGTTGTTTTTCTTTTGCACTTTAACAGTATCTATATTGTAAACATCAAAATCATAATTCATTAGTTTCAAACATTTACTATGGATGTTGTGGTAGTCAAGTTGACTGTTTTGTGGTATTTAATACTTGCTTCTGAACTGCATTTGGTAGGTGGATACTCCAATGGTGGACCAGCTCAAGGATCACAACCTGATGCAGATTCTACAAATACCACAGTTTGTTAACTACTCTATTCTTTTCTTACTCTTTTTCTAATTTTCGAGTCCCTTTGGCTAATCAATATCATCGTAGATTTTTGTTGGAGGTCTTGACCCCAATGTCAGTGATGAAGATCTTAGACAACCTTTTGCACAGTATGGTGAAATAGTTTCTGTAAAAATACCAGTTGGGAAAGGGTGTGGGTTTGTGCAATTCGCAAACAGGTAGCTTGTCGATTGTGATTTTTCAAGTCGTTAGGTATCTTGTTAGACAGTAGATGTTCAGTAACAAATCTATATAATTGTTGTGGCAGGAATGATGCAGAGGAAGCCTTACAGAAGTTGAACGGAACTGCTATTGGCAAGCAAACAGTGCGCCTTTCTTGGGGACGAAACCCAGCAAATAAACAGGTATTATCTCTTTCTTTTTCCCATCACCTCTTTGTCTCTTCGCTGTTGCTTGTTTGAAGTTTATTTCTTTTAAGGAAAAAAAATCTCCAAAGAGGCGAGCGAATGCTTAGGACAAGTCATAAATCCAGTGGCTAGTATTTATCATGTCCATTGTTATTCTATTCTCCAACATTTGCTTGACTTACAGAAACTCCTAGTTATGCTTGTTGGTAGAAGTGGGAACATCTATTGTAAAGCTGCATAATCTATTGTGGAATCATTAGTGTGTTACAATAACATATTTCTGGTTTTATGCTGTAAAGGTGATCAAAATATTTGCTCCTCCCTCCCCCTCTTCTGAGGGTAGTAATAGTCTATTGATATGTTATCTCTGATAAATTGCAAGTTGCTCCAATTAAGCAGTTAGACGCCAGGTTCTTAATATGTTCTCTATTTGTGATTGTGTTGCAACAAGTCTGTCTCCTCTCTATTGCTTCTCTGTAGTTTATGCTTTTGAAAAAACGAACAATCTCCAAGATAGGCGGGACTAATGCTTAGAACAGTTATGACCACTGGCTAGCATCTGTCATGTCTCAATAGTTTTTCTAGTGTCCAACAATTGCTTGACTTACAAAAACTCTTTAAGTTATGCTTGTTGGTAGAAGTGGGAGTATCTATTATCACTCTGCACAAGCTATTGAGAAGCCAGGGTGTGAAATAACTATCGGTGTGGCGGTCTTGATATGTAATCTCAGATAAATTGCATCTGGCACCAACTAAGCTGTTACATGCCAAATCCTTTAACATATCTCTATCTATGCTTGTATTTCTCAAACTCTATCCGTGGAATATTGCAGTCAAGATCTGATTTTGGGAACCAGTGGACTGGGCCATACTATGGAGGACATTTTTATGATGGTTACGGATATGCGTTCCCACCACCACATGACCCAGGGATGTATGCTGCCGCCTATGGGGCTTATCCAGTGTATGGTACTCACCAGCAACAAGTAAGCTGAAAGTCTGGCGCCGAGTTCCTCTGCTTGAATGGCTTATATGCTTAATCTGTTTGTTTCAAGCTCGGAATGTAGAATTTAATCAAAATCCCTCCAATGAGGAGTGGAACTGAATTTTGACTTGATGTGTTAGTTTCCTAGGGATTCTATTAAACAATTATTTAGAAGTTTGGATTTTAGACATGAAACTTCTTGAATGGAATAAATCATCCCACTGTGGTACATGTTGTGTACTTCAAAAAGCAAAATGGTGCTTGCAATATATTCAGGTATGCTGGGTGCAAATCAATTCTTCTCATCTGTTTTTTTGGTTTTATTAGCAATGGCAATATGTGCAACGTTATCTGCAACTCTGACGAGCTATCTTCTGCTTTTGTGAAGAAAAGGTCCCTACTTGGATTGCCAAATTTTCTTAATCTTGGTTTTGTTTCATGAATACTTATGTTTGAGCCGGAGCTCTTGGGCTTTGGCGGGTTGATTTCTAAGTTGGTCACTCTATCTCATAAAGTCGCCTTTCTTTTTTATTCTAATCTTCAACAAAGAAAGTGACTTTCTGACATTATAATTATTAGTTGAGTGACTATCTGAGAAATCAACTTGGTCTTTGGTCTAGGGGTAAGAGTGCATCTTGAAATGTGTGGTTTATGCGGATATTATGGTTTCGAACCCTACTGAAAATAGAAGGTCTGCTATTTCAGTGGATGGGATAAGGTTAGATGGACACCTACTTTATCCCAAAGGCGGATCTATCTCAATTCTCTACCACGTCTAGACCAGAAAATATTTTCAGGAACAATCAAATGATTTTTGTCTGAGTGCTCATTTGCAAATCTTTAATAGTTTGTTCCTAGATATTACTATATTAATCTGCAAAGCATCATCTTCCTCTCTTTCATCGCACTTAGGGTCGGGTTGAGCCCCCTGCACAACTCTTTTTGTAGATGAAACCAGAAATGTCAGCATGGTTATAGGTAGTAAATAGATGGGCTGAGCTGATTTTGAACCGGTTCAAATTGATTGAGTTAATAAATGAATGAGTTATTGATTCGTTTAAAAGTTAGTCAGACTGAAATGGGTTGGGTTAAAATGCGGGTCATATCTTAATTCGTTAAATTTTATTAAGTTTTAATTGTTTTATTCGTTCTTTTATAATTTTGGCATAATACATAAATAGACACCCAAACTTGGCCTCAACTGACAATTAAACACTCAAACTTTGAAAATGCACATCTAGATATTTTAACTTGGTTTCACTGTGTCAATTGTGCACACCAACTTACAAGATGATCATTTACGCACCTCAACTTGGTTTCACTGTGTCATGTGCCACGTTAGCATTGTGTCCCTATAAGACATAGTGCGGACTAGTTGGAGTGTTTAGTTGTTAGTTGAGACCAAGTTGAGGTGCCTAGATGTGCACTCTCAATGTTTGGGTGCTTAATTGCTGGTTGAACTAAGTTTAAGTGTCTATTTATGTATTAAGTCTATAATTTTTGAGTACCTTATAAATTTATTATTTTTCTTTATTATGGCTAAATATAACATTTTAAATAAAATAAAATGTCTTTAAAAATATTTTAACAAGATTTTTCATGCATCAATTTGGGTTAAATATTAACTCAAACTTTCATGGGCTGAGTTGTGCTAATAAATGAACGGTTCAATAATCAATTCAAACTTGAATAAATTGAGCGAATTATAATTTCACGGGCTGATTTTATTCTCTCTGAGCATGGTTTAGCCGTAGAATTTAAACATTTTGAATTGAAGTTGAAAGTATGGATGATAAAGCAGTTGTTAGTTGAAAGTAGGTTTTGAGTTGGAAGTTGAATGTATTGGCTAATAAAATACATATCAACTTAATAGTTTATGCACATGTTTATATCTTTATATATAGGATTTGAGTTAAAAGTTGCAGGTTTTAAAGATAATCGTTGATTGGTTTGAAATCATTTAAAAGAGGTATATTATAATGTTATTTGTTATGAAATAAAAAAACAAGACAAGAATATAGAGAAAGAGAGGAGAGAAAATATTTCTTATTTCTCTTGAAGGATGAAATATAATGAACGAGAATTTTTTTATTTATACGGAAAAATCAACCCTAATTTTTCTCCAAAGAAATAAGATAAACATTCACTATAATATAAATACCTTTATAGACATTCACTATAATAAAAATACAGTTATAACACCTTCTTTTGAATGTCTATTATAGATAATGTGTCTCGTTAAAACCTTACTAGAAAAAGTTCAATGGGGAAAAATTCTAGTGAAAGAAAAATAGTACACATATATAATAGTACGCATTTTGGCTGCCTCATTAAAAACTTTATAAGGAAAACCCAGTTGGATAAAACCTTGCAAGGAAAAAGAGTACAATATGTATTAACTCCCCTTGATGAGAATATCAATCCAAAAACTTGAATCTTCGTATACCAATTATGTGCATCATCTCCTCGAAAGTTGCAGTTACTAGAGACTTGGTGAATAAATCAGTCATATATCACTACAACGAATCTGTTGCACGCTGATATGACCATTCTTTTGGAGATCATGTGTGAACAAAAGCTTTGGTGAAATTTACTTTGTTCTATCTTATTTTAGGAATCCTCCTTTTAATTGTGCTATGCATGTTGCATTATCTTTCTATAAGATCGTGGGTACTTTGTCACATTTCAAATCACATTTTTCTCGAATCAGATGTATCATTAACCTCAATCACACATATTCTCGACTTGCTTCACGAATATCTACTGTCAGGTCTTGTCGTATTAGCAAGATACATTAGTCATCAATCACACTAAAATATGGTACTTCAGTACCAAGGATTTTCTCATTCCTTTCTTGAGGTTGGAACAGATCCTTATTGATATTAATTAAGTGATCAAACAACTATCCAGTACTTCATAGATGTGCTTCATCCATATAAAATTGTTTCAACACTTTTTCTGAGTAGGTATATTGATGGACAAAGATATCATTTGTCAAATGTTCAATTTACAAATCAAGACATAATTTTGTCTTTCCAAGATCTTCTACCTCAAATTCCTTCTTTAAATAATCTATTACCTTTAGAACTCTACTTGAGTTTCAATATGGTTTATGTCATCAGCATAAATATCAAGTATAATAAATGATGTTATAAAAACACAAAGATAAACAAAGTTATTATTGTATCTTTCCTTATGAATATTCATTAAGGTGGTTAAGTCACATTCACCTTACTTGATTTTCTCCATAAGGATTATGAACAAGTTTATAGAAACTTGTAAATGTTTCAGGCATTTTGAATCATTCAGGATTTTCATATAAATTTTGTTAAGTGATAACATTCATTAGTATTTAAATACGTGATATCTTCTAGTTTCTGGACTACAGGTCTAATAAAATTTACATTTATCAAGATGTATCATATCACTTGATAACTATTTCTACATCAACATGCTTTTAATAGACGTAGAATTCAGATTCTCATGATAGTTTACAATATCGCACACTATATTGTATCACAGATGTCGTCAACGGTATATCATTTATATCAATTTGTAATTAGACACAACTCATTGAGATTTCATCACTTTCAATATTTTTCTTAGGTACCTTATAAGCCTTTCATGAGGTTTCATAAAGTGTTATGTTGTAGTCTCTTCAAGAACACATTGCCCCCTTATCATGATCATTTGCTCCATTTCTTTATCAAAAATTATCAAAAGAAACCGATTGATCTACAATGCTCATGCATACTGTAGACCTGTCCTTCCGGGACCTTTATTTAATAGGAGCTTTTGCAGCTGAAATATGAAATTATTTGAGTCAGTAAATGCTTCAGACATTTGACTTGAATTGTTTTTCATTGAGGATCATATTAATGAAAATTGATAATATATTCCTTAGTTGCTTATTTTCTCCTTCCCTTTGTTAGAAAAACTAACATATATCCCTGATCTTCTTTGGATAATCTATTTGTGTGTATCGTGATAGATTCATTAGTCATATATCACACATGATCAAAAGCTATTAAATAAAAAATATTTGATTTCCGATCCTGAACTGTTATACCCCGTAAGATTTTCGGCACCTAGATGGCCTACTCGTGCGTTGGTTAAGCATATTTAGAAGCCATACGTGCTAGAGAAAGGCCCGGGAAAAGACCGGACGAGGAAACCTATCGAACAATCGCGGAAGGAGCCGAGGCAGAGCCCCTCCGCGATGGCAACGTGTCACGGAGGTGGAGCCTCCGCGTTGGCTCCGTGAAATGTTGGCCCTGTCCAGGCTCAAGTATATAAAGCCCCACTTCGGTTTGTTTTCATTTAAAACATAAGATAATTTCCAGAAAACGCAGAGAGGAGTGAGGGACGAAGAGGATTAAGATATTTTCGTCCGATTACGCTGCCAAACGTAGTCCAAACTCAAATTAACCTCAGGTGCCGAGGTATTTAGCAGAAGAGAGCATTCCTACGGATTTAGTTTCGCGAAATACGACCGACGAATCGTCGAGCTACCGGACTAAGGTAAGTAGAATTGCCCCAAACTAGTGTCTATGTGCTCCTAGCTGTGAAGTGAATACTTCTCCCTTCTAGACTTCTGAAAAATAGCGAGTTTTCGATCGTCTTTCGATAAGCCTAAGTTTAGGCTATAATTATATCGAAAGTGACGTCGTCCTTTAGAATAAAGATGTATTTAGTATTAATTGACATATATAAGAATGCAGTTGGGAGAAATAGCTGGAGTACTGACCGAGCCTTGTCCGACAGTCGGATAACTCGAGGTTAAGGTATGTGAAGCTGTTCTTCGGCAAGTTAGTAAGCCTTAGCTTGGTAAATCATAATAAACTCCGTATTTGTAACTCTCGGAGTTGAATGTTGAGAATTAAGTAAGTCTAGTAGATTCTGAGTTGTGTTGCCATATCGTATTTAGTCCAAAACTCAGTAAAGCATGCGCCAAAGGGCAAGTTAGTATTCCAGATTCAGTTTAGCCTATTATGTGATTAGCAAGCATGTTGTAGAATAAAAAGAGACAGATTTTCAGAATAAAAGTTAGTAAAGAAAGATCAGATAGACAGACAGTTACAACTACAGATTAGCCATTCAGACAGATAGTATCCTGGCTACAGGTTAGCCATACAGTTAAATAAAGATTTCAGAATTAGTATAATCAGTAAAGAATCAGTATAATACAGAAAGAGATCAGAACAAGAAATCATATTTCAGATAGCCCTCTTCAGTTATACATGCTTGCTACTTATATGTGCTATTTGTTTGTTGAGACTTGATGTGGCGTGAGGGCACCTTATTGAGCGTCCTCGCCGCCCCTGGGTTGGTAATCGTGTCGCCCACTGAGCGGGTGGGTTTACGTCACTCCAAGGAGTGGCATGCCGTCCCCAGTTTGGACGAAGATGGGATGAAGCTTTCCCTATAACAGGCTGATCAGCATTACAGTACAAATAGCCCTGTTGTGCGCAAGCGCCCAGGGAACAGATACAGATACAGTTACAGTACAAATCTTATTACAGGTGTAGCTCCGATTTCAAATAGCCCCGAGGAGAGTTCCGGGAAAACAGACCCTATCTGTTACTCTCTACACAGGAGTCCTCCGGACTCAGACACGGTTATTTATATCGGAGGCTATGGCCCGAGCCGGAGACCCAGGGGGCCGGTAGAGGAGCTCCGAAGTGAGTAGATGAGTGGAGTGACTTATTTTTAGTTGGTTTTGACCCGGGTAGGGGTATATAGATTGTTTGCTTGTTTGGCGCCGTCCGGCTTATGGGGGTTGGTATCGGCTCTTGTTTGCTATATATGTATATATGTATTTACATGCTACATTCTAGTTAATAGGCAGCAGGCCGCCGCGTCACAGGTACGCTCCTGCCCTATCACAGCACAGGAAGTCTGACTCAGTTCATATCAGTTCTTACAGATTCAGTATTCCCCTGCTATTCAGAATTGCTAGTTATGTTATTGTATTCAGTTATGTTATTTCAGTTGCTTTGCATACTCAGTACCAGCGGTACTGACACCCGGTGGGGCGCTGCATTACTTGCCTGCAGGTACTCATAGACGAGGAGGCGATCCCTCGTGATCCTAGCCAGCGCAGAGTCATCAGCTCCTGTCATCCGGAGCTTGATATTTCAGAGGTCTATATCATTTCCTTTTGTCGTACAGTATGGGTAGGCCGGGGCCCTGTCCCGACCATCTTATCAGTATTTCTAGAGGCTTGCAGTCTGTATATATTTCCCTGTGGTCAGCTGAGCCGGTCGTGTGAGGCCGTGCAGTTTGTTATAGCTATTTAGTATTTCATTTTACGTTGGTCGTGTGAGGCCATAATCAGTCAGTAGTGGTGACCTTGCCGGTCACGTAGTTATTTAGTATGCTACTGTTGAGTTACAGATAACTAGACATCATGGTGGCCTTGTCAGCCCGCATAGGTTCCTTGTTACGAGTATGTTTCTGGTTAGCTGTTATTACAGGTACAGGTGGCTAAAGGCCAGTTGGCCGGAGGCTGTGTTTACAGCCGTTATATAGCCCTTTGTTTTCATAAATTTGAGTTAGAGCCAGCCAGGCACCAGATGTGCTTAGGCTCACCAGATAGCAGTCTAGGTCCTACTAGGGCACCAGGTGCCAGTCATACCCCCCAAGGCGGGGCGTGACATGAACCAATTAAGAAGAGGAGGGGTTAATTACAATTTATTGGTCAACATACAAATGTTATTGTATGCAATATATTATATCATAGATAAATTTACTAAACTTTATTCTCATAAGCAATGGTTCAACTATTTATCGAAGACATTCAACATCAAAACAACTTGGATATAAACCAACATTATCGATATGAATTGTTTTGATTACACAATCTGAAAATTATGCTTTTAACTCAATTAATATTGAGTAAGCAACTTTGTAAATGTCAAACTGCAGGTTGACAATAAACGCGCATATGACCATCTTATAGATACATCTATTTAAGATATCACATCATAGCTGGACCGGCCCACATTCGCCTTTTATATTTTTCAGAATTTAGGGGATTCAATCCCAACATTAACTGGTACAATCAATTTATCATGAGAATAAGTAACATAAAAGATTTTTTGAAGAATCTTCTAGTTGTTCAATATATTTTTCAATACACAATTAACACATCATATCAGGATAACCAAAACGATCATGTCAACTGATAACATTATTTGTACTAGTAAACTTCAGATTTACTTATTTTATGAATTTCACATTAATAAACTTTCGGTATTGTAACATGTAATTTCATCATGCTTATATTTGTAGTACAAATCGGATAACCGTTTATGTACATATTTCTTACCATAGTAATTTGGAGATATTTAAATCTTCCAATCATCTGTAGTCTCAATATGATAACTATTTTTATTGTTGATAAACTTCAGGTCTACTAAAATTTATGTTTTGATTGTAACAACTTTATATATTACAATTTAACATGAATGGTGTTACCATATATAAGCTTTTCGAGAGACTTCAATATATTTTTCACGATAAAATGTTGTCTGGACATTACTAGTGTCATCATTCTTGTAGACAAACAATTAGACTCTTCTAGATACCTTAATTGATCACTAATTTATATTATCAAATATTTCTTAAATACTTCTGGTATCATGAAAGCAAATTTAGACATTGTTGATGTCATGAAAGAAACAATAAATATTGAGTTCTAAATTTCATTATTACAACTTTTTATTACTTGAGGAGTAGATGTTAGGTTCTTACCACTTCGGGAATAAATTTCAGATTTACTACTTCAAGAATAAAATATATAATATTCAAAATACTTCTTCTCAATTATTCTGCCTCTTCTAGAGGTGAGTCTTGATATCTTCACAACCAAGAGTATATTCCTACTATTTTACTAAATATTGTCATATTCACTCCAGGGAATGGATCTATAATTGTAACATTTATTAAAAGTTTTCATTCTTTAGGAATGTAACATAATCATCTGAACGTGCCTTAAGCTTATCAAGTTGTGATAGCTTGAAACCTCTTTTAATATATTGCTACTTCGGGAGCAAATTGAGGTATGCATATAACATAGAAAATTTCTCTAACATATTTTTAGCTCTAATTTTAACAAGCCTATAGAAAGATTATCATTTCTAGTGATCATATATTTCTTGTAAATTCTCATTCTTACTCATTAATGAGAATCAAATTAATACCATCATATATTTTCACAATATTATTTTATAGGAACAAATATATTTTCACAATATTTTTCTGCAAGTACAAATGTACATTGTTCTTCTAAAGCAAATATATTTTCACAATATTATTCTTCTAGAACAAATATAAGGCATGAATTGCAAAGTGAATTAATAAGTCGTTCTTCAGATCAACAAACAAAATCGATATCGTTATTAGCAAAGATATAAATATCCAGAAATACTAACCTTCATCTTTTCAAAAAAATTTTAATTTTTCTTACCTCAAACTTTTTTAAAGTGAATATTCAAGACAGAGAATCGTGCTGACGATGGTCTTGAATCATGTTCAATAGGTGAATACAGTGAGAGAAAATCATGCGTCGTCTTTCTTGAGAAACCGGACGCTGCAGGTCTATTCCACCAAATTTCTAATGCGATTTGGTGGTGGACAATATTATAATTATGCTTACATTCCTCCGAAAATAGTAGAAAACAAAACAACTCAATTCCCATAGCGTAATGATATTGATCCAAACAGTAAATTTTTCGACGAATTAATTGTAGGACTTCGTACTGATAACATGTTATGAAATAATAAAATAAAAAGACAAGAATGTAGAGAAAGAGAGAAGAAAGAAGACTTTTTATTTTTCGAAATACAATAAAGAAGAACCCTTTTATTTATAGAAGAAAACTAACCCTAATTTTTCTCCAATATTATTTCTATAACATAAATACATTTATAATATTATTTCTTTCTTTTATTATGGCAAGTACGTCAATTATTTTCTTCAACCAACTTCACATAATATCATATCTCAAATTTCACAAATGAGCTCTTCTTCTTTCATCTTTTCAGTGACCTACTTATATACAAAGAAAAAAAAGAGAGAGAGAGAGGAGTAAATAGAAACAAAAAAAATGAACTCATAACAAAGTAGAATAAGCACAAGTATACGGCGGGAATGGATCATCTATCAAAACTCTTTCTGGAATGGCAAATACTTCTCTATCTTTAATTAATTAGAACTTTTGTGTTTTCTTAAAATTAAAATCGTTTTTAATAAAAAGCGTTTTATTTTAAAATAAAACTTTTCAATATAAATTTGAACTAGTTTAGTCTCGAAACAAATAAGAAATGAAAAGCCAAAAAAATTACGGTGCGGATGAAGGAATTGGTACAATGCGATGATCTTCATCCAACGAAAAGAATCCTTTTATTAATACGGGAAAAAGAGGAAATTAAATTAAATTAAATTAATACGGGAACGAGTGTTCAAAGAAATACCACACCGGTCAGTTACGTAACAATTGATAACTATTTTAGTAGATGCGACGCAATCTTTTTCACCACGATGTGGTATCATTAAACACCACCCTTCACGGGTGTGTTAGCATTTCAATGTGAAGAGGGTGAACACAATTTTTTCTTTTTTAAAATTGTATTTGATGTTTGATTAGATTTAAATGTTTGCATGTTATATTTATTCTTGATTTTTCATTTAATCTCCAATAATTATATTGGAGTTTAATAAAATTTGAGTTTCGAATTTTTGCATTGAGACTTAATTCGCGCCGAGAAGATCTCCCCTTAAGACCAACAACGTACAATAAGCTTCTATCAAAAATTCGTTAGCGTAAGCTATTTCTATGCTTGCTTGTCTCACATTAGGATAAATTGTTTTCTAACAAAAGCGACTCCAGACTCCAAGTTCGAATTTGAGATCTTTTAAATTAAGGATGAACTGAAAAGAGTATGTACCACTCTAGCAGAATCTTTGTTACTAGCTCCCTCCGTTCCATTTTAATTGATAAGTATATTATAAATAGTTGTTTTAAAATACTTGCTAATTTTAAAATTCAAGAGATAATTGACCATGTTTTTTCAATTCTACCCTTAGCACTCAAAGTCATTTTAAAATGTGAAAACAATTATTATTGTATGTTTCCAAAAAATTAATAGGGTTATATTAGTCAAATTACCACCTCTATTAATTTTTTCTTAATTGGTATGCAAATCTTATCCTAACAATTAAAATGAAACAGAAAAAGTAGTTGTTACTACTATTTTAATTCTTGTATAAATATTATTAGTTGAAATCATTTGTGATCACAGCGTTTCTTTGTTAATATGTTTAACTATTGACTACGTATTTCAATTGGTTAAATTGTTCTTTTATTCAATAAAATTAGGAATATCCAGTTCAATAAGTTCGTTACATGATTAAAGGTATATGTAATAGCAAAATTGTCGATTCAATTTACTTTGTTTAATACCAACCAATGAAATATTATTGTATAGTTTTTTTTTTAAATAAAAAAAACACGTATTATAAACCAAATTATCTCTCATTGAATTACCTAATGAATTAGGGATGTCAAATATAATTATGTGTAAGCTCTAAGTGGAAAGTTTTACAATAAATCGAGCTAAGTTTGTTTGTTGATCAAGTAAACGAGTCAAGCTCAAACTTATGCTAAAATTAAACTAAAATATAATTTTTAGAAGTTACAACTAAAGCAATTATATAGTTGATGAGAAAACTAGGATGGTTAGATGGAAGTGTTAGGGTTGGTTAGATGTGATTTGAATGATTTACTGGTGGTGAATATAGAATTTAGATTAGAGATTTAGCGATATTGAATTTAAAATTTAGGTAATTTATAGGTGATAAATTTAAAATTTATTGGTCTCATGGATAATTCATAACTCAAATGCTAGTTCAAAAGAAGGATGATTACCCAAGCCATATAAGAAACCCAAAATTTTATTCATTTACTAATATAGGATATTTCATTATCGTTATTATTCTCAACCAACTTTATTTATCAAATGCTTAGGCTTTGGTCACATGTTTAAAATGGAAGACATTTTCATGTTTAATTATTGTCTTCAACCTAATTGCGGTAACCGTTTAATTTTACTCGACGATATGCATCACATAAGAAAATTTTCGCGAATAAATTCCTCTTTCATTTTTTCAGTGATCTACTTTTGGAAAAAAGAGTAAATAGAAACAAAAAAGTGAATTTAAAAATAAAAAGTAGTTGGCTGATTAGTGAGGCTGTTGATCCATTATGCAAAAGGTATCGTTAGTGAGTATGTTTCACAATAAAGTAAATGCTCGAAACTCCGTACTCCTTCAAATGATTGTTCATGCTCATTACCACAACACTTGTTCACCCCCTCGATTTCTTCCAACGTTAAAAAAAGGTAGTCTTTCCTTGATAATAGTAATACTTATAATGATTGACTTTATGAAGATTTTATTGGATCCTGGAAGGTCGTAGCATTGGTCCGATAAAATATTTCAAACTTAAAAAGTTGGGAGCATGACCAGCGGCAAAGGCTCCTGATAAACTCAATCAACAATGGAGTTCTCTCATGAACCGAGTGAAGACTCTACCCTTTTTATGTATTTTTTTTGTCTGGTCCTCCTGGTCAGGTCTAATAGAGTTGCATTTTCTTAGTAACTGCAAGGAGTTAAAAGTACTCTTCCATCTTTAATTAACAAGAGTTTTCGATTTTTTCTAAAAATGAAGTCACCTTTTATTAGAAACGCTTTACTCAGATCTAAAGTGAAAAATTTTGATACGAATTCGGACTAATTAAACTCCAGAACAGATCGAATTCCAGATGGAAAATCAATAAAAATACAATAGGAACGAGGAATTGGTACAATGCATGCGATGAACTTCACCCGACGATTTAATTATTAATACGGAAAGAGGGAATTAGATTAAATCAATACCGAGTGTTCATTAAAAATAAATGCGGCTGAAACATGTACAGTACCACACCGTTAAGCTATAAATCAATTGCTTATATTTTAAATAGTACAACAAACTAGTTAACTTAACTGATACAACAAACTAACTATCACCCCAAGATGGTATGACGGGGTATACCCCAAGTGCCCAACATATGTGTGTGTGCCATGAATAAGGATATTTATAAATTCGTGGCGGTACTCTTCAAGTACCATTCATCATTGATTGGATTAAAATTTTTTCCGCTTTGTGGCCTAACTACTCACTCGGGTGTAAATACCCAATTGGTGGTGTTGACTAAGCCTCCGAGCCGTACCGACACTGGAAATTATGCAATATTTTAGATGATATAGAATTTAATTTATGTGATATATTTTAATTTGACTATTTATCTGTGTATAAATATCTAATTGGTAGTGTTGACTAAGCCTCTGAGCCGTACCGATGCTGAAAGTTGTGTGGTAGTTTAAGTGGCACGGAGTTTAATTTATGTGATTTTTTTAACTGAGCAGAAGTTTAACAAATATGAAAAAATTTAAAACTTGCGATTTAAAATAAATGAAAGATGTTTGTGTGGCTATAAATTAATTTCTTTAAAAGTGAAATGAATATTTTAGTATTAAATTATTACTAAATATGAAAAATTGTCATTCTTTTTTGACATATTAACATATATTTTTCCTTTGACATATAAAACCTTTCACATTTGCTTAATTGCTTTCTTTGTATAAATGATAGCCATTTTAGGACTCATTAGGCTCCTTTAACTTAAGTAACTAAATTCATTTTCCTTTACTTCAACAACTAAGGCTGCCCCCAATTGGCTCACACGAGTAAGTAAAAGGGTTTTCAATACGAAATAATTGATGAAGAAACTTATAACAAATGTCGAAGTACGTATTCGAGTGCAATATTCTTAAACTATAAGTTTCTATTAATAAGGAATCATGCCAAAAGCATATATAAGCCTTACCATACATTTCAACACAAGTTCCGTTAAAGCTGTAAGAAGAACAAAAAGTTCAACCATACTACTATATTCACGTGAAAAGCGTTCAAACAAAGATTGCGACAAAACATACCATGACCAAACAATAAGGCTTCAATCCTTGTTTCTAAACGACCAACCAAAGTGATATACTCACCACAACACATAATTCAATACTCTATAACAGCTACCGCCAACCTTAAAAACAATAATGATATACATCTTGTAAGAGCGACGAGCTCCAGAGGCATCTTTCAAAGTGTACTTTGCACCATCTTAATCGGTAACTTCTGTACGCGTCTCCGAAGAATGGTGGACTTACCTCCCACGACCTAACTTTCATTTTTATATCATCATATGATGCAATAATTATGACTTCTTATCACCATAATGTGGTTCAAAATACGATAAAAATCGGTAGAACTTGATACATAAACAAAGAGTGCGTTGTGTAGGAAACTTACCTTGCATACCCGCTTCTTTCTTCATGTAATACCAACTGCTACAGCACTCCAACAATTCAACCATGACGAAACCCTATGAAATTAACATCACCGCGAAGCTTACAGTAAAAAAAAAGAAGAAGAAATACTTTACGAACTTAAGAGATAAATTTTGGCCGAATTTGCGGAATTCTTAGCTTGAAACTAAAGATTCCATGGGAGAGAAAAAATTAATTTTCTCAAAATGATAATGAATTATGATGGATTTGGGAAAAAATTTGCCATAAATAGGCATCAAAACCTGACCCGACCTAGCTGGGATTTGCAACCCGATTGCGCGTATTTCCTGCCAATAGTGTCGCCTTCAAACTAACATAATTTTTTATATAGAACTTGAATTGACGAGCGATTTATGTTGTTGAAAACTAGACTTAAAGACTTTTGATTTATAGGTAGTACACCCTCTAACTACTTATATTTTTTGGAGATATGCTCTTTTAAAATCATGCCATATGATGAATCACTTGAAGTGATTTTTCACTAGGTATTCCTTTAACTTGAACTGTTGTTTTAAGGCTTCTTTTAGCCTAAAACTTTGGTTTAATTCTTCAACTATATTCATATATCAATTTTTTGATATGACCACCCATTTGCAATCTTATTTTCCAAACATCTCATCAGCAGAAGACATAAAGCGATAAAAGAAAAAAGTTTGATTCATATGTCTTCAACTTAGCGGGTTAGTCGTTTCAAATATGTGGAGTGTTACAAATATCTCTCCTTAATATCGACTACAACAAGCTTGGCTAAATTTTTTACAAATTTGATGTTTGAGTTCAAAAAAATTCGAGTTTTGTTTACCACATTAAAGCTCAATTAAATTTAAAATCGTGCCGAAAAGATATCCCTTAAGATCGAATACAACAAACTTGTGACTCCAATAAAAAGAAAAGGTATGCTCTCTACTATATTTGCTTGTCCCACAAAAGCGATTCCAGACTCAGGGCTCAAACTCGAGATCTCTGATTAAGAATAAGCTGAAAAGAGTACTTAGTACTCCATCACAATCCTGATTGGTTGCTATTACAATTTTGTATTCTTATTTAAATATTATTAATTAAAATCATTTTTATCCATAGTGATTCTATATTTAGAAAATTACATGTTTTATTTATTAAGGGGTCGTTTGATAGCTGATTTAGATATGAGCTATCCAGATTTTTTAAATTTTACATAAATAATACAATGTTTGGAAATAGAAGAAGCTAAATGCACTCAAAATGGGAATGGTACAATAGTATCGGAACAACAGATACATCCTCACTGCTAAATTCAGGGGCAAATTTACTAAGACCCCAGGGGTGTCATGTAACACTATTTCGTCGAAATTATTTACTAAATGTATATGTATAATTAAAAGTCAAAAGCAAATTTATATAGAGAATATATTGTGTAGAGTGACACTCATACACACAAATGGTTGTGTAGCTCAATTGGTTAGGTATTTCAAATTCTTAGTTCATGATGTGATTTCTAAACTCCACAACATCTTTTATTATTTCTCATTTTAAAATATGACACTACTAATCAAAAACCTTGCGTACGCGCTGAGAAATGACTTAACTAGATAGACAGGGTTTCAAATGAAATATTTGGGAGTCCAACAGACTATTAAGTCTTATTTATTTTAATTAAGATTAAGACGTTTGAATCTGAATGTATATCTGAATGGTTAAGATGCTATGGTCTAGATTTGAACACTGAATGATTAAGATTGTTTGTTTTTCAACATCTGAATGTGTATAAATTTCTTATTTGTATACATACTAAATATACAATTCAAATAAAAAACATTAAATATTATAAATATTAATTTAATAAAAATAAATTTATTATCTGATAAAAAATATTTACATTCGCTAGTGATGGTGGAGATTGATTGCAGTGGTGGTGGCAATGATTAGTGTTAGTGGCTAGTAATGGTGATAGTGAGATTGCTTGTAACAGTGGTGGTTTTAGTTGTGATAATGGGATGGTTGACTGGCGTGATGGTGGCGATTAATAGTGGTGGTTATGATGGTGAAGTTGGTTGATATTGATAGTTGGTGGTATTGATGGTGGTGGTTGAAGAATGTGTGGTGGTTTGACGATATGTTGGTGGTAATCGGCAGCGGTATTGTTAATTGTGATGGTAGAGGTGATTAGTAGTTGGGATTGACCGCAATGGTGGTGGTAGTGACTAATAATGGTGGTAGAGGTGGTGACGACAGTAATGACGACAATAGTGATGAAAGTGGATATAATTATGAATTTATAATGATGGAACTAATATGTGTTGTAAAGACTGACAGCAATGGTTGGTCGCTGTGGTGATTATCAGTAGTTTTTGTGATGGCAGGGGTGGTTGGTAACGGTAATAGTAGTTGAAAATGATGGCAGAGGTGGTTGGTGGTGATAGTGGTCAGTGGTCCATGCCTCCACGGTAATGGTGGTGATAGTTTTGATGGCAAAAGTGTTAGTGGTGGTGTTTGGTGGTTGTGGATAGAGTGATGGTGAAAATTATCTATACAAATATACCTCTTAGTGATATTAAGACTCTGTTTCAGATCTTAAAGATTAAGATCTAATTAGATCGAATAAGTGTTTAAATCTTGATGAAGACAAATGCACGTAATAACCTAATACCTGAACCATTCAAATTTAAACATGTATTAAGTGCAAACAAATGAGGCCTTAAATGTGTGAAGAGAAAGAAGTGGAGACAACTGAAGAAAGAGATGCTTATTGCAGTTTGGGGTGCCATATTGTACCATACTTAGCAAGCTAGGAAGAAGAAGGTCGTTAACCAAGCCAATGTACATATGGAGGCTGTATTTTTACACAGATTCAGAAGGATACTAAAAATAGACTAGAACTTTTGAGCAACACAAAGAAAGCACAAATATGTTTGCCTTTGATCCAGAAACTATGTAATTAGAGGAGTATATTTGATGTTTAGTTCTTTGTTCGCCTGAGGTCTGGACAACTACAATACCCTCCTTGGGAGGCGTGGTTGTAGGCTAGCTCTTGATGTTCTTAGTTTGTATTTTATGTTATTTATTTGTCAGTGGTAATAGTTCACAATTGTTATCCAAAAAAATTATAAAAAATAAAAAATAAAATTATAATATTTGGCTGGTAGTTGGTTAGGAGGTAAGTTATTTATGTATAAAATTAATATGACATTTGGTTTGTAATTTAGAAACATGCACAACTAATATATGTATAAATTATGAGGGAATCTATATATTATTTTATGCAAGATAGAAGGTGTAATAAGTAATACATGAATAACTTACACATGAATATTTAAACCCTGCATAACTAATTTTTGCATAACATAATACATAAATTTCCTCATAACTAGTTCATGTATTATTAATAACCAATTACCAAATGGCCCCTAACTACATCAACGTGTTATTGATCCCTTTTTAATTAAATAAAATAAATGAGAGACAACTTGTCTTTTTGAAGTGGAACGATGGTACGAGAACAAATACAAATAACAGGAGGAAAAAAAAAAAGAAACATAGAGAGAAAGGAATAATTACTCAAAGCATAATAGTATCAGAATTATTCGATGATCGTTTTAAGATGTAAAATGGTTAAATTTGAATAATAATCGACACAAGTATGAGTCGGGACAAAAAAAAAACACGTTGTAACTTTATACTACTACATCACATGAGTGTTGAATTCCATTACATGGATACAAATTATCTTCTCCAACGGAGCTCTCGGAAACAAAGTATAGTACTTTTGCAAGGTAAGAAATTAATACAATCTCAAGAGGGAGAATAGACAACGAAAGACTACGGGGTTTTTTTACGGGGAAATAAGTTATTCTAAATTTAGTTGTTTCAAAATTGTTATCCCACTTTTAATTTTTGAATGAATTTATCCCATATTTGATTAATATAAAATTTTGAGATAATTTATCCTGTATCTCAATTAAATATGGATAAACTCATTCAAAAATTAATTTAGGGACTATCTATTTTTTATTCCGTATTGAGGATGGGAAAATAATCTCGAAATGAATATAACTTATTTCCCAATCAAACGTCCTAGGTGGATAATACTAAACTTGGTTGTGATTGAATGTCTTAGAACCTTTTCCTTCATCCTGCTTAAAGTCCAACGCTGATTTATAGGTCTTCAGTTAGTTTTCTGTACTAATTCGATGGTTGGAGATGAAATCCTCTCCTTGATCCTTGCTAGAGGCGAGTCATGAATTTGTGAATTGTGACCACTAATTTTCTGTGATACACATTTTGAACCTTTCCTAAATAAAGAAAAAAGAAAAAAGAAAAAAGAAAAATAATACTAATCAGATTTGGAGTGATTATTATGATAATAAGGAAAGATTATACAATTCCAAACTTAACTTTTGCCTCACTAAAAGAGGAATAAGATGATACTAGAATCACTTTATTAATTACTAATGTCCCCACATTATTGGTAAGACTAACCCCTTTAATTTGCTTTACTTTTGCTTGGTATTTTTTAGAATAAAGAGGAGCAATTCAAAATTAATTATTATTTTATTCTGTTGCATCATGGGGCACACACTTTAGATCCTCTGCTCCTACGACTCACTTTACAAATAATTAAAACCGTTGGATAAGATGTTTGACTATTCCTTTTATCAAAATCAACGGTTGGAGTCAAAGTTCCAGTGTCACGGTAGAATAGCTGATCATTACGTAAAGTAGAACAGCATCATTGCCTACAATAGTCTGTAGGTCATAGCAGATAGTGGACCCCACTTTCGGTACACGTGGCTTAAGCAGATTTTTTATCCTTTCAGCTGTGCAACGTGTCAAAAGTGGACCCACCATTACATAATTTTAGATTACTAAATTGATTAATTAATTAATAATACTCTAATTAAAGTAAAGTTTTTTTGATAATACTTTACTGGGGAAGCTACTGAGTGCTGATTGAAAACGGTTACAGGCTTACAGCTGGCAGTCCTCAGAGCAACACGTTCCACAAATGTCTAAGCCTTCTCTCTCCTCCTTCTCTCCTCCTCCGTTGACGTCGTCGTCGTCGTCGTCTTCTTCCGCAACGCAGCGGCGGCTGAGTTGCTTCCGTCGTTCATCCAGAGTCCGCGCGTGCGTTTCACTTACATCGGTCACCGTTTCGTGTTCGAAGGAGCCGAAAGTTGTTGTCACCAGAGAACGCGGCAAGAACGGAAAGCTCATCAATGCTCTGGTACTTAAAATTTTGATTGCTGGTTATTTGCTGGTCTTCACTTTTGAGTTTTGATTGGGTTTGAATGTTATTATCTCGAACTTCTAGGGTTTCTGTGGTTGTTTCGTGGTGGTTTCAGTGCTCCTGAGTGATGTAACAGAGAAAATCTTGGCGTTTGTTTGTTTATTTGTAGCTACATTGGTATAAAGGAAGTAACACATTAAATGTTTGATCAAATGCTTAAGCAAGTTAAACTTTTTAGCTGCTGATCACTTGCATTTCTAGAATGAAAAAAATGATATGGTCAGAGGCAGAACCGGTATTTGAAGTTTACGGATTCTAGATCCTAATTAAGTTACTGGATTCTAAATTAATAATGTATACATATATAATGAGTTTTTAAGACAAATATTGAGTTTGAACAAAAACTACTCGGTTCGACAGACCCGTAGCCAATCCTCTCCCTTTTGCCCCCCTACATATGGTGGAGAAGGAAACAGTAACTCCAAATTAGTCTAGAAATCAGGAAGCATTTGGTTTAGCGGTTCTGTGAAGGATTAGGCATTGAATTTGGACTCATAGCTTAAAAGAGTGAGATTTTGTAGATTTGATATGACAAAGTCATCTGAAGGATGTAATGAAGAGCCCTAAATCATGTGCAGACCTGTTTATGATTAATTCCTGCTCTCTGGAATTTCAATTTGGTGTGCTTAGTATGATTAAGGAAATATTTTCTGAAAAATTCAGAGAATAAGTCATTTTCTGATGTTCTGTTGCCAAAAATGTTTCTCCATTTTTACAAAAAGAGGAAAATGACATCCCATGAGTGAGTGTGGAAGCCGTTTTATCTCACAACAATCCCAACTCTTGATTTCATATCTTCTCCAATCAATAATTACACATGACTATCACTTTAATACCCAAAAATTTTGTGAGAGTGTTATATCAATCTTTAATCAAAAAGTTTCCCAAATATATTTTCCACTCTCCAACCAAACCAAACACTTGAAAGTAGTTTCCAGAAAAATATTTTCCAAAAAATGACTTATTTTTTGGAAAATGTTTTATGTCAAAGCAAACACACATGTTCATAAAAATCAGTATCTAGCTGGCAAATACAATATTGATTGCTTTCTACAGGGGAAGAAAAGAAGCAAACGTGTGAAAGGCATTTCCAAATAATTTCTTGAATCACGTGGTTCTCCTCATAAGAGAGAGAGAAATAAATAAATGAATTAGAAAAAAAAGTACCTGTAAAAGATAAGAAATCATCATGAATGAGAAAACGTGGGGGAAAACAACTTTTTAATAAGACCAAATTTCTAAACCAAAGGTGCACGGTGATCTAAACTTGATAAATGTGCGGCAAACAACTTTTTAGCTTGGATGTCTCTCTAGAAAGTAGTAAATGTGGCATCTTCGATAATTATGTTTCTGTCTTTTTCATGCTTACAGGCCAAACATGGGATTGATTCTCTCGAGCTTCCTCTCATTCAGCACATGCACTTACCTGATCTAGACAGGCTCACTTCTGTATTATGTGGTAGGTTCTTGCTATCTGTGCTTTGGTTTGAAAATCTTAGTTCATATTTGTTTGCCTAAGACTCAGCATCGAGCATCTGTGTAAATTTGTTTCTATTGCATTTTTCATTTCTCTTCATTGTACTAATTCTAGCTAAATTTCTACTAATGCCTTTGATTTGCTTTGCACAAAATATACTATCTGGAGACAATTCGTTTTTAAGGTTCGATCGGTACTCTAGATTAGAATTCTACAGTTGTTACTCTTTTTTAAAATACAATTTTCTCGAACTCTCAAAGTCAAATGACATTTTTTCAAGGAATGTGCATGGTTATTCTTTTATTGAATGTGCAAAATTGGAACTATATTTTCTGTGCTTCTTGTTTGTTTGGGGAGGGGAGAGGAGGGGAGAGGAGTGGGGATGCAATAGCAGCTTGTGGTCTTTCTTTTGATGTTGGCTTCAAATGAGAATTATAGACTTGAGCTGTGTTTTGGGGATGATATTTTTTGAACAATAGCATATTATGCGTTCAAACACACAAATAAAGTGAGGTCATTGCTTTAAGATATTGCTATAGCAATTGTATGCAGACAAGCCAAGTACTTCCATCACTTCATCGTTATTGCTATTGCTATTATTATAAGTATATATCAACAGCCATTGTTATAATACCCAAGGCTATATCAATTATACAGTTCATTTTGCACTTCCATGCATTATTTGTTATTATTGTGATTGCTGAAACAAGTACTAATATCACCATTATTACTTCCTCCTTGTGAAATTCACAAATTCATCAAATGTGATGTGGACACAAACTTGAGTGTATCAGCAACCACATATGCCTTGCATGAAACCTTACCTTCTCGAGACTACATGCAAATCTAATTTTTCAGTTATGCCTAAGTTTCTAAAAGCTGGGGTGGGTTTTATTTCTTGAAAGTCAATGACCTACACTCTTAGTTACTACATAAATTTTGTTAGATGAGATATAAGAATAACATTTATGATTCAGTAAAATAACGTATTTTAGGATGAATAGAATAGAAATTTCAATAAATATGAACAGTTTATAAGACAAGTAAAGAGGAATGTTGCTCTTTGATTTCTGTTAATTGCTGCTGGCCTTACAAAAATATTCCAACAAGAAGCTAGTGCCTATGATGTGATTAATATTCTAAACCATGTAATCGTTATCGTATCCCTCTCACTTGCGTGAGTATCCTGCACACATCTGTCCATCTGTTGTAAATTACTATTGATTGGTGGTCAATTATAACTTATATCAGCAAACTTTTTATGATTAACCAGTTCTAGTCCTATCACCTGTGAAAGTCCTCACTAGATTTGGAGAAACTAATAGATTAACATGTTATCCGCTGTCATGAGAGGCGCTAATGCTCTTCCCCATTTCTTCTTGTGATAACAGAGGCCACATTTGACTGGATTATCATTACTTCACCAGAGGCGGGAAAAGTTTTTCTTGATGCTTGGAAGTAAGGATTAGGTTGAAATTTGCCAGTAAAGAGGTTTAATCTTGTCTGAAGTTCTTCACCTTGTGATGTTAAATAACTAAATTATCCTTTTGACTAGTCTTTAGTACAGTTCCTTTTTTCTGGAGAATCTCTGTGAAGTTCGCTTTAAAAATATAAAAATGTTGAGAAGTACACAAGATCTGATGTGAAGTCATTTTGTGTTTGACTTATCAGTAAAATAAGTCATTGGAGTGTTTGAAAGTGTTGCTTCTTGCTTGTGTAGACAAATCGTTTTTTTGAACTATGTTTTCAAAATGTTCGAGGATCTAATCTACTTGTTGAAAATAGATGTTTCATTCAACTTCCATGAGTTTGAGAAAAATCAATTGTATTGAGATGCAAATACTTCCTATAAATTAAGGGATCGTTTGGTAGCTGGTTTGAAGGTGAGTTATGTAGGTATTAGATTTTGAATAAATAATACCATGTTTGGTAGCTAATTAGAAGGTAAGTTATTCCTATATAAAATTAATACGGTGTTTGGTTTGCAATTTAGAAATCCACATAATTAATACATGTATAAGTTATGAGGGAATCAATATATTATCTTATGCAGGATAGAAGTTGGAATAACTTATACATGAATAACTAATTCTTACATAAAATAATACATAGATTTCCATGAATAACTAATTCTTACATAGATTTCCTCATAACTAACTCATGTGTTACTAATACCCGCATAACTAACCAGCTACCAGACGACCCCTAAGGTTATTCTCATATTAGGTCTTGATTATGCACTGAATTGATGTGTAGCTTTATGTGACAAATAGCACCTGTTAAGCATTATCATCAACCCCAGTTCTGGTTGAACCTTCCATCTCATCATGTGTACTTTTTCCTTAAAGAAGCACTGAAACTTGTAATAAAAGATTCACAGTTGATCAGCATACAAAAAGCAAGAGTCATTAGAGCGTCTATAGTTATGTGTGTACTTATGTTGTCAAATGAAGTATTTGAACTAAAAACGATACAAGAATTAGTTCCCAGAAAATATGAATGTGTACCATCTATGCTTTTCATTACTGTTATTTGTTGAAAGAAGCCTCAAATTCTTCAAGCTGCCTAAATGATCTATATTTACTTTTGCGCTCTCTGGTTCCTCACACTTCTTGTAATTTGTCACTAAGAGCTGCTGGGACCCCATCTGTCAGAGTAGGGGTTGTTGGATCTGGTACTGCTAGCATATTTGATGAAGCTGCTCAGTCTTCAAAGCAGTATCTTGATGTGGCATTTGCACCATCGAAGGGTATTGAGTGAACTTTCCACTTTTTCTTTTGACATTTAGGAATAGCATAAGCACATTCATGTGCATCAGGGATGACACATGTGTTCGTCATTCATTTAAATTTAAATCCCTTGTATTTGCAAAAAAAAAAAAGAATTGCAGTAAAAATTGACTGATATTATGTTTTTTTCCTCAACGACTGAAAATATCAATTGCATTTTCAGCAACTGGCAAGGTTTTAGCTTTAGAGCTTCCAAAGAATGGGAAGGACAAGTGCACTGTTCTCTATCCCGCTTCAGCAAAAGCCAGCACTGATATTGGTGTGTGCAATATTGCTCCTTCTCTTTATGTTAATGTTTCTCCTCATTCTCCTGTCAATCCAATTTCTTAGAGAGATCTTTTTCCATATTTTCACAATTCCCCATTTCTTCTGTTGCTGTAGGGTATCTATAGTTTCTGTGGAGGTATCTTCAATCCAATTTCTTAGAGAGATCTTTTTCCATATTTTCACAATTCCCCATTTCTTCTGTTGCTGTAGGGTATCTATAGTTTCTGTGGAGGTATCTGTTTCTACTTTCTATTGTCAACCATTACCCTGAAAAAATGAAAAAGAAAAAAGAAAAAGAGTGATCACAAAGGTCATAGCTTCTTCCTTTCTAACAGGCAATAATCTAAACACAGATCCTGATTCATCAGATATCTTGCAACTGTCTCACCTTGATAATTCGTGTTTAGTATGCAATTTTTCCTCAGAATATGAAACTGTTTAAAGTAGTCCTAAACTGACATACGACTCCTTTATTTCAGAGGAAGGACTTTCAGAGCGGGGATTTGAGGTTACTCGGATGAACACGTACACAACGGTACAATATTTCTTCATTGCCCCATTGGAGAAGGAAATTCATTTTTACTCACACGAGATTAGCATGCTTGCAATTTTGGTTATACACATTTACCCTGAAAAGTGGGTCACTTGTCATTTTTTTCCTGACAAACGGTCAATGTTTAGATATCACACAAACATATTGGATCCTTAAGCTGAGATAAACTAATTAGATCTCATGTTGCTGCTAATCTTGTTATTGCTTGCAGGCACCTGTCAATCACGTTGATCAATATCTTCTTGAATTAGCACTCTCTGCTCCTGTTGTTACTGCAGCATCTCCTTCTGCCATCCGGTAGATGCTCCAAAATTCTTCATTTTCGTAGTATATTAAGCAGATGACACATTGATATCTAATACTGTCACAAGCAAGTGCCCTAGGTTCTGTGCTAATGACTGTAATTCAGCCAACATACTAGAAAATATTAGACAGATGTTTCCAGATATTGCTCATTTAGCCAGGGAAAAGAATTGTATTCTTATATTTTTCTACCTTAATTTTAGAGGCTTTATTCTCTTTCTCCTTTCTCATTCCTTCTTCATCATGCTGATTTATATGACAGGGCATGGGCTAATCTTATTCCAGCATCAAGACAGTGGGACAATGCTGTTGCATGTATTGGGGAGACAACAGCTTCAGCAGCCAAAAGACATGGGTTCAGAAATATATACTATCCAACAAGTCCTGGTCTTGAAGGGTAACTTGTCGATCTATATCTCTTATTCTGTATTTTTTATTGCGGCGTTTCTCTCTTTCTGGTTATGTCCTTAATGCTAGAAGATACTTTGACTCTGTATTGCAAGAAGAACAGTGCGACTTCCAATCAGACAATTGCTATTTTTAGCATCTATATTTGCCTTGGGTAGATATATCTCTTTTGCTGAGAAGTAACTATTCACTGCCATCTCTGTCAAGAGTTAGCTGTGGCAAGAAAATAAAACATCAAATGAAAGCCTATGTTGCATTCTGGTCCTTTGGTTTATTTTCTTTGTGTGTTTTCTTTCTTCAAAAGTCTTATCAGGGATTATATAATTTTTATTTGTCTCTGCTAACTTGTGTATTTTTCTCTTTGAATTTTACGAAAACAAGTGAGAATCTCTCTCTCACGTAATTTTGCCCGCCCGTTTCATTTCCGTACTGGAGGTATCCCAGATGGGAACCGGTTCCATAGGACTTTCACTTCCCATTACCTTTATTTCTAACATTGTGAATTAGCAATTTTAACCTTCCTGTAACCAGTCACGATACCATTTGTTCAACCTTTCCAATATTATGGAAGTCAATGTTAAATGGGACTAACTTCTTCAAGAGTTCACCTACAAAACACTAAAGAAGTTCTAAGATCCATCCTTTTCTATTAAATCTAATACCCTGTTTTTCTTGTCTCTTAATAGTGGCTCTATATTATTACGCCGTAGTACTTAATTGAAATGATAATTACTACTATTACTACTAATTTCTAGGGTTATCTTCTTAATAAGTAGCTTTAGGGAAGGGTGATATTTTAGTAAGTAGCTTTAGACTATCTTCCTCCTTGTTGACTTTCTTATCTGATGGGCAAGGTACTGCTGCTATCCAGCCTCTTTTTGGAGGCCTTTGTCTTGGCAATCTAAACTCCTATCTGACTAGAAGGTTTTATGCTGACTAAATTGGGTGATGTTATGATTTGGTGAGTTCAAGTACAATGTTGAATTTTTTATTTGATTCTTTTACTACTGTATCAAATAAAAGTCGGATTAAATTCGAGCGAAATGGTAATATTGAAGTTATTCCATTGAGAAGCCTCAAGCATTTAGGAGCTGGGTTGAGTGCCATGGTGAATGATCGTGCAGCATGTAGTAGTAAATCTTTCCTGTCAAGCGCCGGATTTTACGTGTTAGGTTCTTGGCTTATTCCTACCTGCTAAGTAGGAGTACTTGTGATAGGAGCAAAGACTTACGCTGATATGCTCATTGATCCATTGGAGCGCTAGCTTTCCTGCTGACTCTTTTAGGGACGTATGAGATATGTGTGGGAGGCAGGGACTATATATTGGTTACCATTTTCCATTATGTGTTTGTCAAATCTGATCTACTTGATGCTAAGAAGTCACATGGTGCAGGTGGGTAAGCAGCGTTCAAGAAGCATTAAGAGTCCATGAGCAAGTCCAAAAGGTCTAAGAGTTGTGCAGTATGTCTTCTGGTATTTTCTGGTAAATCGTAAGTTTATATTATTCATCACAGGCTACAAATACATAATGCAACAAACAGACATGTTTAAAATGATTTTATATGTTACTTACAGAGATTGCTGTATCTTCACACGCTGGTCAGAGCTCTGGTTCCATTCCATGGTCGTCGTTGCCACGACAAGCTTTTCATACTTGCAGCTTCAACACTGTGCAGTATCTTGAAATCTTTGTGGCATTTCAGCATAGAAGCGTAGAAGGAAGTGTAGGATCTAATTAACGCAGCATATGAGGAGATGTAAAAAAGAATTTTGTTGTGTGGCGGTATTCCCCACTTGTCTAGCCAACTTTTCTTGTGAGGTAAGGCTGTCTTCTTTGAATAGGATCATCCCACTGTAATTGTACCATGTGTAGATATCCCTTACTTTCTCTGTAATCTCTTCTGTAATATTTTTGTGGCTTGAAGCTTGATGTCTTCAGAATTGACAAAAGCTGCCCTCTTCTCAGTTCATACTCCCAATACAAATTTCCTCAAAAGTGTAACATCAAGGCTAAATGTGTTTATCTAAATATTGGCCATTCCTTATAGGTGCATAATGTGTTGGTTTTTGGGTTCTTTTACTTGTAGTACTGAAATCTCATGTTCCATTTGAACTATCTGCATGGAATATGGTGGCAGCTCATAATTTTTCAATGTTTATCATGTGCTCATCCAAACATCTGCAGAGATTACACTCTTCTATTATAGATGCATAGTTGTTTATGGTTCAGATCCTAGAAGCGAATACTGCCTACTGCTTTTCATGGTTTTGGTTTGACGTGAATTTTTCCAATATTTTATATGAAGTAGTGTAAACGAGATGGTAAACGAGAAAAATAATGCGGGTTCAATTGCTGCTTTTCAATATACTGAAGTTATAAATAATTGTTTTTTGGTCCCCATTGTTGTGAAGCTACATTGAGAAAGACAGACAGGAAGAAGTTGGCCTTTGCAAAGATGAAATCATGGGGAGTGCACGCTTTCTAATAAATTTAACACAATTTAGTACCTCCTTGACCTGCATCCCCATGCGAATGTCTTTTCCACACAGTCGTTGCGTCAATGTAATGTTTGTTGTTGCTTTTGAGTTTATTTATTTAAAAAACAAAAATTAACTCCAAAACTAATGTTAAACCGCAATTTCGGTTCCAGTAGGCGCTTTTAAGGCAATAGTAAACTTTAAGGGGCAATTGTGATCCAATACGTGGAAGGACAAATTTTGGATATTTTTGACCCTTTTAAGATAATAAAATTATGTATTTTTTTTTGTAAAATACTGAATATTATATAAATAGTAAGATTTTCAAAAATCGTAATAAATATGATAAAATAAAAATTATTATTTCGAAAATTTCAGTTTCAATAAGATCATTTAATATATACTAAAGCATCCACATCACTATCTTGAGCGGTCAATTGCATCGAATGCCTGGGGAATATACAACTAACTTAGAGAATTCATGAAAAACAAAACAGAAAATTAAAGCCAGCTTGGTTAGAAGGGCAGTAACATATAAAATAGGTTAAGTGTCAAGCAAGTGCTTCCAAATGTCATTATTAGTTTGTACATATAACTCGGCAACATTTTCTTTAGAGATTTCCAAAAAAAAAAAAACCAAGAATAGAACAAAATTGGCCGGTCACAAAATTTAATAACCTTAGGCATTTATTTAAAGGTGACATGAAATTATTCACTTGTTATCATCATCTCTCACACAACTTAAACTAAAAATGGCTAAAACATCATTTTTCCTACTCTTGTTAGCTTTATCTAATTTAGTGATTTATGAAGCTAAAAGCCTAAAGCCAATTAGTCATTATTTCAAGCAAGACTTAGAAAAAACTACTACTACTACTACTACTAATTATCCAGAATTTAATAGTAGTAGATTTGTATTACAAAGGACTTCGCCTGTACATTTTGGGCCTCAAAACTCACTCAAAGAGAGTGATAAAATTGATAAACTGCCTGGTGAACCTGAAGGTGTAGATTTTAACCAGTATTCAGGATATGTTACAGTTGATCAAAGTGCTGGAAGAGCTCTCTTTTATTATTTCGTCGAATCGCCTCATGATTCTGCTTCTAAGCCTCTTGTCTTATGGCTCAATGGAGGTTAGTTTCCTTTTTTTGAAAAAATATATCTCATAATTTGCCCCCGTTATACTTTGGAGTCATTCATACCCTCATATTGTCTCGTACTTGTTCTTGACTTTAACGAATTATAACGTGGACTAGCTTAGGTGGATTCCGCGGGACAATATGCATAGAAGTTCAAATTTACTCTGCTTTTGACTATTGTTTTAAAAACATCCTCAGTTAAATTTCATATTAGAGCTCCAACGAGATGATTTGCTAACGACAAGGTTATAAATAGTGTAATAGAGAGTACCATTTAGAGATTTCATACAGTGGTAAGAGGGAATGTATCTTATGTTTGTTTTTTTTGGTGAGTGTGTGTGTGAATAGGGTTTGATCCCATGAACTTTGAGTTAGCTTATGAATGAGAAATGAAGGGATTTTGTCCATCATGTACTTCAAAGATCAATCTGATAATTGCGTATATAAGATTTTACTTAAAATCCTCGAGCTCTTCTAACTACGTGTTTTCGAGATTTCGGTTTTTCATTAGAGTGGTATCTGAGTTGTATTATGAAGATTTCATATAGATTACTTCCCCTTCCCTTAAAACAACATACATGCTCGTGTGCTATTTTCATGTTCTTGATCATCTAAAAATAGCTGAGAGTCTTTCAGAAACAGTCTCTCTACCTCACAAGGTAGGGATAAGGTCCGCGTCCATACCATTGTTCTGAGATACCACATCTGAGATTGTATTGCTTATGTCGTTATTGTTGATCATGTAAAAACATTTTGTTACAAGCAGGACCAGGTTGTTCCTCACTTGGAGGAGGAGCATTTGGTGAACTTGGGCCATTTAGAGTTAACAAAGATGGTACTCTAAAAAGGAATCAATTTTCATGGACTTCTGGTGAGTCACTCAAAAAAAGTAACAAATCTAAGTGAATGATTTTTACAACATAAACTAATAACGAATTTATTGCTTCATATTCATCAGAAGCTAACATAATATTTCTCGAATCGCCTGCTGGTGTTGGATTTTCATATACAAACACAAGTTCTGACTACAATTTTAGCGGAGACAGAACTACAGCTCGCGATTCTTACACCTTTCTAGTCAATTGGCTCGAACGATTTCCAGAATATAAAGATAGTGACTTTTACCTTACTGGAGAGAGCTACGCGGGACATTACGTCCCTCAACTTGCTCAGCTTATACTTCTGCACAACAATTACCCAAACAAGACTATTGGTACTGTCAATTTGAAAGGAATTGCTGTAAGTTTTTGGACAGATTATCAAAAAATTCATTCTTTTTGTAGTGATTTTTACCTCTAATTTGATCAATATTATTGTTTAATGAAATTCACTTCTCAGATTGGCAATGCCTATGTTGATTTTGAAGCTAACATGAAAGGAACAACAGAGTATTACTGGTCTCATGCACTAATCTCAGATGAACTATACAACAATATCATATCAACCTGCAATTTTTCTACTCCATCATCTGCATCAAAGAAATGCAACGCGTATTTGGACCAAATCGATGAAGAAATTGGAAAGATCTTTCTCTACAACATCTACGCGCCATTGTGCCCCGATGAATCACCCTCAACTACCTCAGTAAGCAATGCTATATCAACTTTAGTCCTTTTAATGTCTTGAAAAGGAATAAAGAGAATGTTCAATTAACTAACTGCTGCAGTATGTTCTTTTCGAATAGATATCAGAAGTTGATCCGTGTCTTCCGAATTATATTCAGTCCTACTTTAACATTCCAGAAGTACAGAAGGCGATGCACGCCAACGTTACAAATCTTCCTTATCCATGGGAAAGCTGCAAGTAAGTAAGTATAAGGCTCTTGATTTAGTGAAAAAAGAAACAACTTATTTATCTTATTGTATACATTTCTAAGTATAATTTTAACACTGATCATAAATTTTCTTTTTGTTGACAACAGTAGCACACTTAATCTCAGCTGGAAAGATAGACCAGTGACTGTGTTGCCACTTTTGCATCAGTTGATGAAGAGTGGATTAAGGATTTGGTTGTATAGGTAAGTGTTATTCCTCCGTCCATTGAGGTGGTACCTTTTGGATTTTGAGAGTCAAACGAGTCTTTTTTTTATTGTGATTTTTTCATGTCTTATAAATATTTCGAATTATAAGTTATTGATCCGAATTCACAATAAAAATTCAAAAATTTGATTCTCGAAATCTGAAGACAACAGGAATATACAATTTCAAATTCTGCCCTTGTTTAAATTATCATACATTTTCAAGAAAACATAATGAGCAATGAAAAATATACTTTGTAGTGGTGACATGGATGTTGTAGTGCCAGTGACAGATACAAGATATGCTATAAAGAAGTTAAAATTATCAGTTAAGACAGCTTGGTACCCTTGGTACTTACAAGGAGAGGTAAACACTCATCACTAAAAAGAATTATACTTGTTTTTCATTTTTAATTGTTGCCATGGATGTAGAGTTAGCACTACCTTATTTTCGTCTCCTATCATTTGTTCATTTTTAAAATTTTGCATACGCCTCTGTACAGGTTGGTGGATACGTGGAGGAGTATGAAAACTTGACATTAGTGACAATAAGAGGAGCAGGGCACTTTGTTCCAACGTATCAACCAAATCGAGCTCTTTCTTTCTTCTCCCATTTTCTTAGTGGAAACCTTCCCCACTAAGGAGTAGACCCTATAAATACCCTCAATTCTCCATAACAAGGAACAATAATGTGTGCTTGTATCATTCAAAAGCAAAGCACATTTACAATATTATATATAGAATTATCTAGTTAAATTAATAATCTAAAGGAAATAGGGTTAGAAATACCCCTTTACTTTTATTTATTAATTAAATTTATCTCTACTTATATAATAGAGCTAAATATACCCCTCCTGTTATGAAACTTAATAAGAATATTCCTCTTTTTGGCGGTTTCCTCCATGTCAATTTAAAACCCACATGAAAAAAGAATAAAAATCTAATTAAAAATTGACATTCGAGTAGCATGTGATGTGGCATCCACCTCATTTAATGTCACATCGTGTGGATTTTGAACTTTCATGGTGAAAACCATCAAAAAGAGGGGTATTTTTGTTAAGTTTTATAACGGGGGAGTATATTTGATCTTATAATATAACTAGGGACAAATTTACTAATAAACGAAAGTAAACAAATATTTTTGACCATTTTCTCTTATATATAATTGGGCCTACTATCAGCCCAGTTGGTGGGCTGAAATACTTCAATTTGTTGGACTTTTACCCGTCATAGGCTTATGTTTGTAAAATCTCAGCCCAAGCTGATATTTAGTGATGATGGTCAGTCACTATGTCCCTTCATAACAGTTTTAAAGTTTTACCCAAGCTTTTACTTTGTTGATTTGTCATATAAGTGTTGTAATTCCTCTGAATAGTTTGTGAAAAATAAAAGGAAAAAAATAAAGTTTATAGACTTTCTATAACACTCGAATCTAGTACTTTGATGTCAAATTTTTCATATTCAACTTTGAGTGTAGGTGAGATCCGAACTAAATATTTTAACTTGTCCGAGCGAATCAGCTATCTAACATAACTCAACTAGACTAGTTAAGGTATCTCAACGGCATATGATGACTGTACATCTCTTATAAATTCGTCTAGTACTGACTCACTAAATATAATAGACGTAAAAAGGTTTACGCAATTCTTCAGACTTTTTTTCAAGCTTTTTAATAATAAAGAGATCGCGTAAGAGAAAGTGGATCCAGAATTCATAAAAACATAAAATAATCAAATTGTATTTACTTGTTGTAGTAGTTAACCTATTTTATATTTTTAAAATCACTCCACATTTCAAAAATGTTAATTATAATATCTTTTGAGTAATTTGACAGTATAAAAAATTCTTTAAGATAATGTATACGAGCTCCTCCTACTCATTCATATTTACAACAAGACCTCTCAAGTTAATTTTTAATTCTTCTAGGTCCATCTTCTTGTCTCAATTTTAATCAGTCATAGCATGCTAACTATTATTTTTATCAAATTACTAATTAATATTCGTAATATGTATAAATGTATTTATAATTATCTTATATATAATATTTAAGGTCTCATTTTGATATAATTTGAAATCAGATTAATTTAAAATTAAAGTTTTATTTGGATATATAATTTAAATTTTTTAAATTGTATTTTTTTTTCCTCATAAATATGAAAACCATACAAGTTGTGAAAACTATTAAAACTTTCTCAATTTTTTTACAATCTTACCAAATGAACAAATCATAGTTCATAAAAAGATATTGAAATATTCTAACACCGTATTGATAAATCTTATATCTCCAAGACTCCATGTTACTTTTATCAATAAATGTTTGTGATAATAAACTTTCAAATACATAATTTTATAAAAACTAGTTAATAATAGTAGTAACTACTTATTTTTTAACATAATCCTTTCACATGATAGACATGAGCGGAGCCATCTTAGGCGAACAATGGTCCAGTGCACACCATTCGTTGAAAAATTATGTGGTGTATGGAGGTTAAATATTAGATGTATGAGTGTATATTTGATTTTGCACGCCCTTAACATCACTGAGAAGAAAATTTACACACTTTTTATCAAAAACTCTAGCTCCGCCACTAATTATAAAGATAGTCTCTTCACATGAGCATAAATTTCTTTTTTATGAAATTTAAAATAATAATTTTTTATATATATAAATATAAACTTATGAGGCAAAATTCATATTTAGAAAAAATATTATAATCACAATTCAAAATTTCAAATTCTACTTTTTAAAGAATTTAAAATTTACAATCCCAATTTAAAATTATGATCCTAATTGTAAATTCAAATACTAATTTAAAATTATAATTTCAAATCATATGTCCAAATCACAATTTCAAATTTTTTCATCGATATCACATAAAACTTAGTAAACTATTTGAAAAAAAATTACATCTGCTTCCGTTGAACGGCTAAGCAGCTAAAAGATGGAATAATAATTTTTAAAACACACATGCATGAATTTTAATTAGTGGAGATAAAATTATTAAATATTTTTTTTATCTATTTAAATCTTGATAAATATAAATATTTTAATATAGTACTGATAAAAAATAGTAATAAATACCTATAAAATTAAGGTTTAATATATATTAGTCTTTAAATTTTATCTGATTAATTTCTTTTAGATATTCGAACTAAGTCGTATTTCATTTAAATACCTCAATTACTAATCTTTTGATTTAGATTTTTTAAAAAAATTTACGTATATTTTCATTCGTCTGTTAAAATTATAAAATATTTTATTTATTTTAATTATATATATTTACCTCAATAAACTATAAGTCATAATATTTTAAATATTTTTTTTCTTAAAATTAAAATATATATATTTAAAAAATATATATATTATATATAATTAACTTAACTATCTATTACGTCCATTATTTATTACCTGAAATTAATAGATAAGGCACATCCATGAAGATGGATTCCCCTTGTGTATTTCTTTTGAGTACTGTCGCTATAATTAGGCATGGATCCCCAGTCCCCACTATACTTTTGTTACCTTTCTACTTTATTTTAACTTTTTTTTCCTTTTAACTTTTCCCTTTTTTGTTTATATTGGACCACACCACTATTTAAGTTTTTTTTCTTTAAAGAGAAAAAAATGGAGAGAAATAAAATTAAAATAAAGTATATTTATGTATTTCTCTAATATTGGATAGAAAAAGAAGAATTCTTATGTTTATATAGAAAAATATAGGGGTGGGCAAAAAAACCGAAAACCGAAAAACCGAACCGAACCGAATTAATTCGGTTTTTCGGTTTCGGTTTTTTCGGTTTTTCGGTTCGGTTTCGGTTTTTTTTTTTTTTTAAATTTCGGTTTTTCGGTTCGGTTTTCGGTTTTCATATTTCGGTTTTTCGGTTTTTCGGTTTAACCAAAATTTTACCTTTTTTTTTTTTTAAATTATAACTTAATTTCAAAAAAATAAAAATACTACACCCAACCCAAATCTCAAAGCACATTTACATTTAGAGAATTATTTATATAACTGATACAATTGCTTAAGTTTTTTTTACAAATAACAAGTTTTATAATAGTTTTAGCATGTTAAGAAAATTCTTACTATTATTAATATGCTTTGAAAGAAAAATGAAATATATAATATTTATTTAACAAGAAATTAGGGACCATAGATTATTAAAATCTTAAAAGACCCTTAACTTTTTATTGGTTTTGTTATAAGGATATTAAGCATATGAGAAAATTTATTATCAAAAATTCAAATGTTATGTATGTACTACTAAATGTAAATCAATTGATCCCACTATTTTCTTTATTTAAAAAGTTAAAATTAAGTTTAGTTGAATTAAACTTTAGAATTCAAACTTAAAATAATTTATTTTGAATTTAAAAAGATAAAACAACTCATTTTTAATTTAAAAAGTAGCTCATTTTGTAAGTTAAAAAATAGCCCATTAATTAGGCCCATAACCGAAAAAACCGAATTAGAAAAACCGAAAAAACCGAACCGAATTAGTTTGGTTCGGGGTTCGGTACACTACATGAAAAACCGAAAACCGAAAAAACCAAACCGAAATTTAAAGAAACCGAACCGAAAAACCGAATGCCCACCCCTAGAAAAATATATTTTCTAACTCATAAAAATTGAAAAGAGAATGTCTCCTTACATCATCATCGTCAGTTGGCTTTAAATTTAAATTTGGTTAAATAATTTGATTGACCAAATTTTATTCTTCTTAAAAGATTTTTATTTTCGAATAGACACTACCTTCAACAAATAAGCATGTCTGCATCTATGGATAGCCAATCGCAGTTATATATTTCAAGGCTTCACCTCGAATTTTGAACCAACGAAAAACAGAAAATATTTTCTCTCTTCTGCATTCTCTGCTTCATTTTTTTAAGAGCAAAAACGAAAGTGTCTAGTGTAATTCAGTTTCACCGACCATTTAAGTTCGCCGAAGTTTTGTAATTTGCATTGTCCGCTACTACATAAATATTTTTTCGTTCTATTCCTGAAGAAAGTAACTCAATTTCTTAACAACAGAAAAGGGTTATAATTCCTTGAGAACACATAAAAGACTCTTGGGTTCAGAATAATTTTTCTACTTTCTCACAATTTTATTAAAAAAACTATTCAAAACACAAATAATAACATTTACCGTCCGACCAACTTTCTCTTTTATCGTACTATTTTAGATTTGTAAACAACTATATCTTAATACGACACTGGAATTAAACAGCCCCTCTGCAAGTTTTTTTAATTCCTTTCCGACAATTATCTTTCTTTACTTTTTCTTTTTATTTGACAGTAAATTTCAATCATACAAATTCATGACTGGAAATATGAAATAATAATAATAATAAAGAAGATACTAAAATGAAAGTTTCAGAACAAGTCAATTCGTACACAAAAATGGTCTCCCAAAAGTTATTTACCAAATTTTGTTTTCTAATTCTGCAAAATGTGGAAATGTCACCCATGAATCAAATCAATTTCTGAATATATTGAATCTGGAGTACACTTCTCTCTTATCCAGAAGGTGAATAGTAGTATATTAATTTTTGGTTCATTTGATCACGAGCGAACTTAGAATTTGAAATTTATAAATTTAAAATTTAATTTCTTCAAATTGGGTATTAGATTTATAATAGGTAAATATTCAATAAATTTTTGATACAAATATGAAGTTTGAATCAAAGCTATTAAGTTTGGCTGAATCCATAGCCAACACTCTCCCTCCACTTATAATATCGATGGTGTTCGAATCGACTCGTGTGCATCTCCAAAGGCGGATCCATCTTTGGGTTCGGCAAATTTCAATATTTTTTGTTCAAACTTCTTATTTGTATAAAAAGTTTATTTAATATATATAAATAACTTATTCAAAAATCTGTAAGAAAAAAAAAAAAAGGAAATTTTTGTTGAGAATTTATAAACTAAAAATTATGGCCTGCTTCTCTGCACCTCAATGGCTAATTAAGTTTCCATTACCTCTTGCTTATATAAATATAGAATAACTTTATTCATCGCACCCGATTTAGATAGGATTAATAGAAAATTACCTAATATTTTTTTTCCTTTGGTTAAATTTAAATGTTTTCCATTTCATTAACCATGTCCACCATTTAATACATAATGAAGTCTTGGAATACATGTGTGACTTGTTGCACAATAGTGTCCACAAGCACAATCATAGTGACTCACATGTTTCATTGCATAATTGTTGAATGTTGAGACTTGATTTTCCCCATCAGAAAACTATGATTATGTCTAACAAAAAAGAAAACTCTATTAGATAAGTCTTTAGATTCCTTAAAAGGCTTAGTATGTTTTTATGAACAAACATTATTAATATCCCATATAAAGATAGCTAAGAGTTGATGTCGATCAAAATAAAAGCTACAAGTTCCCAAGTTGGATAAAAAAGTAGTATCAGTAGCTTTTGATAATTTGCTTTTTAGCATGTGGTTGATATTTTGCCCTTTTATGATGACAGCACCACTGCAATGTCACTGTTTCATTTTTTTTTCTTTCTTTCTATTTTATGTCTTCTTCTTATTATATAAAGTTAAAAATCTCCAGAAACTCATGAAGATGAAAACACATTGGGACCTCTAAATATAGTAGGACCACATTTACCAATTAGTACTACTTATTTTGACTTTCATCACAAGTGAGTATCAGCCTCTTTTTTTTTCTTTTTTTTCTCCCATTTTATCTTAAATTTGCTAGAGTTTTTCACGGTCCCTCCTACTCATCGGGGGCCGGACACTTAACTCGATTGTTGGGTGTACATCGCACGCTTAAAGACTTTGTTTTTTCAATATTAATTGATTCGACAGATAAATTGTTATACATTTTGCAGCGAAATTCAACTTTCATGATTAGTATTTTGGTGTCTTAATCGACCAACACCAATTGTAGGATCTAAGTTAGCATGCACTATGGCATCGTAACTCGACTTCTAATTCATCTTGAATTTTACTAAATTGGAGTAAGGAGAAGTAAGATAACTAATTTTTTGTTCAGATGAATGTTGACAATGGTCCAATATCTTTAACTTTTCTTTTCTAATGAATTACTTTGCTGAAAGGAGAAAAGACGTGGAAGGGTTAAAGGAAAAAAAAAAAGCTGATAAAGTAGTGAAAAAAAAAAAGCTTTAATGGAAGGGAGGTACAATAATTTTAGATGATGTGAAACTATGATCAATTAGTGGATATATATATATGACACCACAATAAAAATAAAAAATTTATTAAATAAATAAATAAAAACACATAACACTAGTAATACTAACTACACTAAAGTCCCCACCTTGACCACCAAGAGATGTGTCGTACGGAGATATCATTTTATTTTTAGCAAGTAATTTCGAGTTTAAAATATTTTTAAAATTTTTTAATAGAAAATAGATTTTTTTTTAATAGACTTTTTTATAATGAGAATTTGGATTTATATTGAATTAGAGGCTGATGCAATATATCAATATTGGATTTAGCTGATTCAATACTATTGTCACGAAAAATATATTTATATATATAAATTTATTACAAATATTGTAACAGTAGATATCAATTTATAACTTTTAAATACTATAAGTTCAACACTAAAATCTTAATATTAAACTCATAAAGCTTAAATTTTAAAGTCGCCTCTGATTAAATTCGTAGATATCAAATACCATAAAGTTATTAAAATGAAATTTCATCTTAGTTTTTGAAGGAAAAAATTCTTATGGCATTTTAAAAAGTTTTCACCCGATATTTAATGTATTATATTTATAGCATTCAATTAAATTTGAATTTACACTAAGTAATCAAATAATTAAAATATTGTTTAATAAAAATAATTTCACACTCAAAAAAATTGAAACTTTTAATTAAAATCAAATATTATTAATTAAATTAATGTTTATTTATAAAATCGACACGATAGGCGTACTATGGCCCTTTTGTGGAAATCCAAACCCTCTAACAACATTATCATCATATTTAATGTTTATCAGTATATATGTAAGGAGAAATAATAACATTTGTACTTAGACCATACTGTATACTATTAAATTCAAAATCAATTAAATCAGAAATATACCTTATGATTAAATTTTTTGGTGAAATGTCAATTTAGACAACTATTCTATAAATAATAATATCAGTGCATAAAGACGAATTTATCATTCTGTTAATTGTACCTTCTTTTCTTTCTTTTTTTTTTTTAGTTGCTATCAGGTGAGCCTACAACTCTAGGACAACTTAAATACTACTGTTTTCTTATAGAAATAATAAAGTCTCACTAGTACGACTTTAATAATTATCATGTAATTAAATATTTTTGAGTTTCGATTGTCCTTTTTTTTTTTTTTTTCTTTTTTGGGTTTCTGCAATGAGTTGTGTTGTGCCAACTGGAATAATTGGATTTGTTGAAATAGGATTGGGAGTTGGGACAAAAAATGAAATGAAAAATCTTGTAAAGGGACGGACATTTAGTACCTTTTTTTGTGTGTGAAATAGGGTTAGGTGAGTCTACTTAGTTGTCGTTTGTTGGTTAGATTTGGGGATTTCAATTTGAAATTGGTTTTATTTATATAAAAAATTTAATTTTAAATCATTAGTTTTTCATAAAGTAAATTTCAAATTTTGAGTTGTGATTGTAATTTTTTTTTAAAAGAACATAAAATTTGAGTTATAAATTTATATTTTGTAAAAAAATATTTATAATTTTATAAAAAACGATTCATGTTCGATGTGAAAGATTGTTCGTTCATACTTTGTGAAAGTATTGTATTAAAGAATAACTAGTTACTATTATTGTTGATTTTTTGTACTGGTGGATCTTTGTAAAATAATATCAATTTGAAAGTTTGTAATAACACGTAACCACACACATTTATTTATAAATAAAAATATGGAGATATGTGATTTATTAATGCAACGTTTTAAAATATTTTGATAGCTTGTTTATGAACTATATATGATTTATTTATTTGGTAAGCTTGTATAAAAGTTAGGGAAGTGGGGATAATTTTCACACATTGTAAGATTTACATATTTTATGATGAAAAAATATAATTTAAAAAATTTAAATTATATATCCAAATAAAAGTTTAACCAAATCATAATTTAAAATCATATCCAAACAAGCCCTAAAAGTTAGACAATGATATATGCTACATTAATAAACATACACAACCAAAATTTAAATTAGTTAGACCAATAATTTTCAAATGTCAGATCAACAATGTTTAATCCCCTTTTAAATTAAATTAGCTAAGGGCTTTTGGAACTTAAAATCATCATTGCTGCAAGCTTAAAACAAAGTAAATTTCGAATTTCGAATTTAAAAATTGAATATAAATAAAGTGGTGTTGTTGAAAAAAGTTTGAAAATATTTACAGGAATGAAGATTGGTACGTAGTTTGGCAAGTCAGTACACTAAATTTTCACTATGTGCTAGGTTCGGAAAATAGATCAAATTACAAGAATCTATTATATGTAGTTTTATCTTATATTTTTACAAAAGGTTGTTTTCGTATTTCAAACTTATAATCTCAAATTTTAAAAAAGAAAAAACACTTTCAATTTCAAACATATCTATTTGAAACTTCAAACATATATTTTTGAAATTTCATCTTGACAAGTCAAACTTTAGACATGATTATCGAAAGTTTATTGCCAAACTTCATAGGCCAATTTTGCAATTCCAATCACTCATGAGTACCAAGATGGGCCATATGTCCAAATCCCCTCACTCCCACTCCCACCCCCACCCCCCAACCATTACCACAAAAAAAAAAAAAATAGTAAAACATGCTAGCTGGTCATATTGCTTATCAATTGGCTGTCTTTATGTTAAATCTTGTGGGATTAATGATATAACATCCAATTATATCAAAGATAGTAACATGTGTTGTTACTCTATATAAATCATTATATTTGTTTGTGCCTATTAACAAACTATTGAAAAGATGAGATCAAGATTCATCTACAATCACACATTATTGTTCATTACTAATTAGTAATCTAGTCTTAATCAACTTATCTTTTAATATCTTTCCTTTGTTAAATTATGAGAGGTCGGTTGACAAACCAAGTATTTGTTTCTTTCAATTATAGCACCCAAAGAAAAAAAAGATTTACTTTATAATTTATAGTCATTTGGTCACTAACAATCTAGCTAATTAGACAACCTTCTTAAGATGTTTTAGTCTGTTTGATCATGGTCTGTTTCCTAATACGATGAACTTATGTTGGAGGATCTAGTTAGGAGTTTAACAGAGGGTGGACCGACAAAGTCGAATCACATGGAAGGGCTGACAAGCTTTTAGACTGCAAGTTGTTGAAAAAGGCGTGCATATGATATCTTAAACGAATTTCATGTTAGACATCGGTGAAAAAAAATAAAAGAAAAAGTTTTATACGGGATAACATAAATTCAAATAATACATACTTTTGAACTCGTTGATGACTTAGCATAAGAGACAAGTTTGTAAGGCTTGTTGGACCAAAACAGATAATACATATTATAGATTTGTTTCTTAATACAAGGGACAAATGTTGGAGGATTAGTGAGGAGTTTAACGAGGGCCGACTAATGAGGGTGAATCACAGATAGAAGTACTGACAGACTTTAGGCCGTCAAGTTTCTGAAAAAAGGTGTACATATCATACCTAAATCTCATATTGAGAATGAGAAAAAAGAAAGTAAATTTTTTTATAAGACATAACATAAATTCACACGGTAAACATACTTTTAAACTCGATAATAATTTAAATCAAAGAATAATCCTGTAAAGTTAATTGGTCAAAACGAATAATACGTATCCTAAGTGTTTCCTGATACAAAAGACGTGTTGGAGGACTAGTTAGGAGTTTTAAACACTTGAACTACTACAAAATAAAATATTAAACTTGTCGAGTTCCTATGAGATACAGAATCTAATTCTTAAAGAAGTGATTAATAATTTGTAGAATTAAAGAAATAAACACTAAAATATTGGAGATAAAATTTGTTTGTATTGGAGTGGACATAATTTATCTTCTCCCATAATACAGAAAAGAGTATCCATATGCATCAATGTCTGTTAGTGCATGACTAGCTATATAACATTTTTTTAAAATTTTTTTGGTCAAACATGAGATTTTGTCATATACGAATATTATTAATTAGGAGTTAAATAAATGTTTAATATATATAGTTACATGTCTCTCCATTTATTTGAAAATTAATAATCAAAGAAGGTTCATGTACCTCAAGTGTCTTTATAATTCTTGTATGCATCTAGGCGTAAATTAATTATGAATCTGGTCCCCAAATTTTTGAGATCTAAGAGAAGCAATGTCAAAATAGAAATAGAACATTATATAGAAACACTTTGATTGATTTGATGAAGATCGAAATCGTGATTTTGTGATACATCTTAAATTAATTATGTTGTATAATATAATCAACAAAATCTCCCACAAGCAAGTATCATAAAATCTCGTGCATTAAAATTCTCTTCTTATGATTTTAGATATGAGATCATCTTCACTTATCACAATTTCATATTTACGAACTAGTGTATCTATAAATCGACGCAGAATATGTTCAAACCATCTCACGAGACCTTCTGCCATTTTATCCTCAATTTATCTAATCTAATATGACTGTACATTTATCTTAGCATTCGCATTTTTACAACACTCGTCTCGTAAATATGCGGAACTCTAACGGTTTAACTTACTCACGTGTAATATTAATAGGCGACACTTGTATAGGTTAAATAATTTTTTTTAGAAAAAAATAATATTTTAGACAGGCACTTAAGCAAGGTTAATTAATTGAGGTAGTTTTAATTAAAAAGTTGTACTTTGTCTCCCAAAAACTTAGCGTGCACGGAGACAATGATGTCTAGATTTTTATCTATAAAACATATATAGGCGTTACTGTCAATCCATTTGATTTTCTCATCTTCAAATTATTTTTAATCTTCTTCCATTAATTAGTCCAATTAATACCCTAGTTAAAACGCTAACAAAATCAGATACAAATTACTATTAAATATTCTCTTGTAAGATCAACTCCTTTTAACTGACTTATTGTTCACAGTGAACTATTTTCATCTTTATTTGTAACATATTCGGTGATTTCATCTGTACGATCATTGAAGAATTTTATATCGGAATGAAGAAAGTGATAAATAATCTTTTTATATAAAATTAATTGAACAATTTTTTCTCGTGAGCTATTTTTTGAAAATTAGGCTTGAAATTCATTTTTTTTAAAATAATTATTATTTCTTTACAATTATGCTGTTTGGATGGCAGTGAAAAATTCATACTCGAGTTTGTACAATTAATATTTTTTGTGAATATTCAATCATAAATCATTTGATGTAATTTAATACACTTGTCTAGACTATAATACACTTTAAATTATCGGTGCATTTTTATTTATATTTTGTATGAGAAAATAACTTTTTCCTAAAATAATTCAATGATTAGATATTTTGATCTACAAATTAATGCAAGAAATTAATCATATTTTCCATATAAGTATTTCTAATATTTAAAATTTACTTACTAAGAAACGATTTTCATTTTGGACTATAACTTCGATCTATTCTTATAGACAATAGTCCATATCAATTTATTAATAAATTTCTTAATGTAAATAAATATTTTCTTGAACAAATTGCTAAATTTATTAATATTTTCTGTTCACAGTCTCTTTTTTTCTAACACAACGGATAAATTAAGATAAAATTCTCTCTTCAGGAAAATGTCATCTCAACTGTCTCACATGTGTTTGAAAAATGTCCTAATTATCCAATTAATTAGCAATATAATTACTAAAGTAGAAAGCTTAATGAAATATTATTGGTGCTTTAATTTGGAGTCAGTCACGTGCTGAGAGCGTGGTGTGTCCATATCATAATCCCTAACACTTGTCAGTCTGTCACCACCCCTAATAATGTTACCCACCTCTCCATGTGTATTTATCATGGCCTTCTTTTATTTTACTAATTATAATAATTACTTCATTCGTTATAATTTATTTATTTAATTTTAATTTTATATTAAATTTAATAAAGTAAAAAATATTTTTTAATCCCACGATCTTAAATTAAAGATATTTAAAATATATCAAAATATTTTTTAATTTTGTAATCATAAATATATTACGTAAAAAATGATAGCGGATAGAACTCACATCTTCTCTTTGGCAAAGAAATTTTATCATTCGATCATATTCATTTTTTTTTTGTTTTTTATTCACGGTATATACTCACATATATGATATATAATTGAATTTTATTTGTACAGCACTGTGACACGTCTTTTCAGATCTCTGAAGAAGAGGATCAAGTTGATTTTTGCGAACAGCTTAAATCTCACTTCAACCCTTTAAACGAAATGCGGCAAAAGAAAAAAAAAATTATGAACAAAACCCATTATCTTTCCCTCGTAGAAAGTTAAAATTTAAAAGGTATAAAAAAAATTAAAATATATAATTTTTGAAATAAATTTATTAAAAAAAATAAAATGAATAAATTAAAACGAAAGAATAAAACTTTTTGATAATGTAATAATTCTTCAATTAAGTGTGTCTTTTCGTTAGATCTTAATTAGGAAAACTCATTATCGTGAATATCAGAAAATTTATGAAATAACCTTTAATATAACACAAAATAGAGTTATCTTTTCAAACGTTAAATTTACTATGGTTTTCAACAGATATCTAATTCAAAATTACTTTAGCAAATGTCACCTTAATTTTAATATTATGCAATAGGGAATGTTTTTTATGAAATAACTTTAGTGACATTTCCAAAGAAAATGTTAACCTTGGTAATAAGGTGATGCATTGTCACACCAAAGTTTAACTTTTATATAATAACGCAATAAATATTTTAATATTATTCACTCAAGAAAGACATAATTATAATCAATTGTTTAAAATAAATATGAATTAGGTACCTGATAGATAAAATTAGTGATATGTTACAACAAGTTAATATAATCTGAAAATTATTTTTGCGTTTATTGTATATAAATTAAATTATTTTTATAAATATGATAGAAAGTATGATGAAATTGAGTATCAAATAATTAAAGCTAAATATGTTTTATGAGTAGATTGACAAAGTATTAACTTTTCATCACAAGCTTTTAATTGGGGGTTCCTAACTTGATTAGCTAAATGTATAAAGCTTTTTTATTAATTTTTATAACCAAACTTTTAAGAGACCAAATCATGAATTAATTGATCTTTCCAAACTTTGGTTCTTGATCATCAACATGTGATTTGAACGTGAACATTTTTTCTTTAAAAAAAAACTTATTTTATAAATAAATAAAAAAAAAGGTAGAAGAATGAGTGAAATCCAAGTATACAAAAAGCCAATTACTCCTATTTATTTTGTTGCCTTATAAATCCCTTTCAAAGTTTAAAGCACTTTAGTTGGCAGCCATGTGATTTTATCAGCCTTTTCCATTATCAGATATTATTATTTTCTTTTTGCTCAAAAAAGGACAATTCTTTTCTTTTTTTTCTTTTGATGATAAGAGAGAAAACAGGGGGGAAAAACACTTACGTAAATATATTTGTCGACCATTTAATTCATCAACATAATATTTACTTTGATTGCATATATTTTGTGGGTGTGTATATATATTTATTGTATATAAATTTTATAAATTAGATGGCCAAAATATTATTTTTTTTTAATTTTTTAAAAAAAGAAATTATGTTTTGAATGTGAGATAACAGTTTTATCCGTGAGTTGCAATTTAAATACGTGACGATCTTTTCAAGAAATTAATTGTTATTTATGGCTACATTTCTTCATAAGAATAACAGTAAATTAAAGAAATTTCTTTTTTCTAACAGGTCGTTTTTTTTAATACACTGACCTCTGACCATTAGTTGGTAATTAGATTAACAATAAATTGTAAGAGCATCCCTATTAATTTTTAAAAAAGTGAGAGGATATAGTATTATCCACATTCAACAAACCAATTTTTTTAAAACAACTTTTTGATCCGATTAATTTTATATTTCCGTTATATATGACCTATATAGTGAAAGCATTCTACTTTTAGAAGTTTTCTCATTTCAAGGTTTATACTCGAGATCTTTAATTAAGAGTAAAAGAAAAAAAAATTACCCTATCACATTTTGTAGTGAAAAATTATGTTACAAATTGAGTATTAACTAACTAGTTACTCATATCACGAAGGAACATGGTGAAAAAAGTGACATCTCATTATTCTTAACTAGAATTTTGAACTCAATTTTCAAAAATAATTATTATTTTTTTTTGGTAAAAAGCGTTTTATTTTGAATCGTATAAGATGGGAATTTAGTTAGTTGTAGTTAAATAAAAAAAAGAGTTAGTTGAGTTGCCACCAATTATACTCTTCCCACTAGATACTTTGGTTTATCTCACTCCTAACTGTGAGTAATTTGCATATATTTACCCAAGCAAAACATTCTAAGTGCTACAAACTAACAAGCATTTATGGAAATTTGTTTGCAAATAATGAAAGGGGAGATATTTACAAATTCCATCATGATTTTGGAACTGAATGTTGACATTTCTCGAAACAAGAAATAATATATAAAGAAAAAATAGATAAATAAAAAATAATTTTTTTAATAAAAATACTGGATAAGACTGTTTATAATAAATTTTCGTGGTATGGCCCTTTCCTTGATCACCCGCTTAGTAGAAGCTTAGTGTATCAAACAACTTTTTTATTCTTAATTAAAATCTCAGTTTAAAATTCTGAAAATAGAGTCACTTTTGGTATTTTCTTCTTTTTCTAATTGTCACGTATATACCTAAAAATAATTATTAATTTAAAAAATAAGAGAGTTTTAATTATATATTTTAAACTTTTTTCTTAATATTAATTATTATAGAATTAAGATGCGCACAAATAAATAAAGCTTAAAGAATTAATAATAGATATATTAGTTAATTACACCCCTAATTAGTGTTTTCTTAACAGATTGTATAAAATTTTATCCCGACTATTAAAAAATAAAAAATATTTTACTTTTTGAGATAGAATTTTTCACCATAAATTTAAATTATCTAATCTCAAAATTAATACAAAATACCAAATGAAAAAAAATAAAAAATAATGGCGCACGTTAATTCATGATGATACAAAAAGATGGGCTGTCTGGTAGCGTACGGCACTATGATGCACTTACTAGATGCGCATTTTAGCTTGCTTTTTCACAACGCAAGCTAATTTACCTTTCAATGCTCCTCACTTTTTCTCCACGAAACATATTATATAAAACCTATTTAGAAATTTAAATTAACGGATTTATGCAATATAATTACATTATTAATTAATTTTGTGATAATGAGTATTAAACTTAAACATAGATATATACTTTAAAATTTATTTATATGAAATCCTTTAGCACAACTCTCAAATTTAAAAAGGTGTAAATGGTGAGTCGAATAATTCTTGAAATCAAATAAAAGATAACAATTTATTTTTTTCAACCAGCGGGGGATAGTTATAACATTTACACATTCAGACCTGAAACTGTGACGTAAATAACAAAAAGTAGAAATTCATTATTAGATAAATTAAAATAACCATGAGTTTAATTCTAATATATATCATATCAACAATAAATTTAATGAACAAATAAGTGTGTTGTGTCAAAATTAGAGGTGGATATAGTATGTAATCGAACTTAGTATTTTCCATACATATTATATAGGTTTTGATTTTATAGTTATTCAATTAATACTTATTATTTCATAAAGTCATTTTTTTTTAATTCTAACTTTTTTCAATAAAGAAAGTGATTTTATGAAATAATAAGTATTAGTTGAATAATCATACGAAAAAAATAATTCATATTACAATAACAATAACACACCAATATAATTTGAGGAGTGAAATTAAAAAGAAGGTAGAATGTACGTAATCTTTTATCTTACCTCCGTGAGAGGATAACATTATGCATAGTTAATATTTAATTAATTATGTAATGTTCAAATTAAAGAGAGTAAATGTAACCACATGAATTCATTGCCCATCCCCTTACTCTATAAACCACAGAGGGAATGTAAACAATAAATATAGAGTCTTTAACACAACACAAGTAGAACAAAATACAGTCCCTGTTCCTCGTTTACCCCCACACGGGCCAAACCCCCCACCCCCACCCCACTCCTACTCCATCTCACTCTGTGTGTGTGTATATATGAAACAATATATATATATCCAGGTCCTATTGTATCCAATAATGTTTGTTCTTGAGAAATGGTGATTTGTGGTGGCTGCGTGGATATAAAGATTTTCCCAGAAAGATGAAAATGAGTTTGTGCTACTGAAGAGGAGTAATATATATTGACTTCACGCGGATCAAGAAAATGCTGGGATCCAACTGAACATTTTTCTGCTTGGGAGCTGTTCCTTTTTTTGTCTTTTAAGGCCTATTGGGGTGTTTCAATTTTTTCTCTTTCATGGATTGAATTTCAAGTTTTCAATTCTCCCCCAAAATTTCCCGCTTTGTTGAGAAATTAGCAGCACTGCTCTGCTGCAATGAATTCATTCCTCTGAGGGCCTTATTCTCTCTGTTGTTTTTACTTTTTTCTCTTTTATTTGCCCCCCCTTCATTTATTCATATTTTTCTTTCTTCTGGGGAGTGAAGAAAGAAAGTTAAAAAGATGAATGCAAGAGTCAGGACTAGTCTGCAGTCTATGAAAACTCCATCAAAGAATGTAAAGGTGAGTTTTTTTTTCTTTAATGTGAAATTTTTTAGTAGAAAATTTCTGGGTTCTGCTTTTTTTTTTCTTTTTTTTCTGGAAATTATGCATCCAGAAAAGGAAATTCTCCGGAAAATTGTTTCTTTTCCCAATGAAATATTGCTAAATGTGTTTGCAGTTTTGAGGCAAAAAAAAAATTTTGAAGCTTTATTTGATTATAATAGAAGGGTTCTGAATCTTGTTGCAGTTTAAATGATCCAAGATTCTGGGTTTGTGATTTGTGTTTTACAGAATTAAATATGAAAAAAAAGGAAAAAGAAAGGTGTAATCTTTGATTTGTTTCTTATCCACATCCGTTACATATTGTTCTTTGCTTTTTTCCCCCTTTTATCTGCATGTTTGTGCTTTATGCTTATCCGTTACATCTGATTCCTTTCTTGTGGAAGCTGAATTGTTTTATGCCTCCTTTTCTTGTTTGAAGGATAAAGTGGAAATGCAAGGAAACAGGAAAATGGGTACTGAGAAAACAACGATAAATAGACGAAAAGCAATCAGAGAGAGAAAGATGGCATTGTTGCAAGATGTAAAACATTTGATTCTTGAATTATTTTAGTTTACAGTATATATCTGTTAGTAGTAGTATGCAATTAGTACTTAATAATAATGTGCAAAATTGTAGGTTGATAAGCTAAAGAAGAAACTCAGGCATGAGGAAAATGTCCATAGAGCTCTCGAAAGGGCGTTTACTCGACCCCTCGGTGCTCTTCCTCGTCTTCCTCCTTATCTCCCGCCGAATGTTAGTATTTCTTGCTCATCAATGATGTTATTGCAATGTATAATTTGAGATTGAAGAAACTAGTGAAATTCAACTGATGTTGTCATAAATTTGAAGAGGAGATTGTTTTAATTGATAGTTCATTTGTGGCTCAAAATTTTGAGAATTGAATTGTAAGTGTAATTCTGTAATTGGGAATTCATAGACACTGGAGCTTCTTGCTGAAGTGGCTGTTTTGGAGGAGGAAGTCGTTAGGCTTGAAGAGAAAGTTGTGCATTTCAGGCAAGGATTGTATCACGAAGCCGTGTATATTTCATCCTCCAAGAGGAATATGGATAATGTGACTGATACCATTGAGCAAAATCAAGTAAAAAGTCCGAAGCAGAAGCAAACAAAGTTATCACCACCCCAACTGGAATCGAATTCAGCTTCATTTTCAGGAAGACATTTGCCTTCTCTCTCTGGTAATCTCTTGGAACAGGAATTCATCACCACTAATTATTATTCCAATTTTAAAAGGAAAAAAATATTCATGCTTGTTAAGGTAGCTGAGTAAGAGAGCAGTTTATCCTTATGAAATTCATATTTTTCAGATGACAGCTGCTTAAAAGAGAACTACTCATGGTCTTCCATGAAAAGCAAGCATCGATCAGTAAATGCGAAAGTGAAAACTGTCAGAACACCTGCTAAGAAGCTTCCTGCTGAAAACAGATTAGCAGAGAGGCGCATGGATCCTCAGAAATTGCAGGTAGATATTTCAGTGACCTTCATTTTTTCCAATCTAAGAATCTTGTGCAGCATAATGGATATAGAACTTTTATGATTTTCAGATGGAGGACCAATTTATGTATCATGGGAGTCTGGAAGAGAGAATTTTTGTTACTCAAGATAGAAAACCATCATCAGATGAAAGTCCAAACACAATCTCAGAAAATATTTTGAAATGCTTGTTGAATATTTTCCTCAGAATGAGCTCTAGGAAGGGCAGGAGTACAGCAGATACATTGCCTTCATTGACAGGATATAATTCATGTGAGAGCATTGAGAAGAAAGAGTTTGGAGATCCTTATGGGATATGTTCACAGTTTGAAAGGAGAGATATTGGTCCATATAAGCATTTATATGCAGTTGAAGCTTCTTCTATCAATCCAAATCGAACAACAATATCCGTTTTCCTAGTTCGTAGACTGAAGTAAGTTGGTAGATATAGCTTAGTGAGATTATACGAACTTTCAAGATATTCTATTAGGATGTTTTCTCTCATATATCAGTCCTCTTTTCAGACTTCTGCTTGAGAAGCTTGCATCAGCAAATTTACAGGGCCTTAGCCACCAAGAAAAGCTTGCTTTCTGGATCAACATTTACAATTCATGCATGATGAATGTAAGATTTAGATTCCTACAGTTTAGTGCGTTCTGTGTATATCTCACCAATATAATATGTGTTACTGATTTATGAATACGCCACCTTCCAAATTTTGTTTTAATTATCATTCATTCCGTCATTCGGTTAACATTTCAGGCCTTCCTGGAGTATGGCCTACCTGAGAACCCTGAAATGGTTGTGGCATTGATGCAAAAGGTAATACTTCGGTGTCCTATCCTATCTGTGCAATCAATTGTACTCTCTCATATGATAAGCCTGCTGATTCAATTAGTTGATAATGATATGAATGCATATTCTTCGCTTTTTAATTGGTGAAATTCCACCTTTTACAGGCAACAATAAATGTTAGTGGACACTTGCTTAATGCCATAACCATTGAGCATTTCATTCTGAGATTGCCTTATCACTCGAAATTTGTAAGCATTTCATTGAGCACTTTGTCCTGCTCTTGCTTCTAAAGTTAAACTTACAAGTATATCCTGTTTGATTGCTCTCACCAGACTTTTGCAAAGGGTGTAAAGAATGATGAAATGACCGCACGCAGCATCTTTGGTTTGGAGTTTTCCGAACCCTTGGTGACATTTGCGCTTTCTTGTGGAAGTTTTTCCTCTCCTGCTGTAAGTTATAAGCGTCTATTACCTCGAAGTATTACACGTGGGAAAGTTTAATCTATTTATATCTAACATCTGATACTTTAGATCATTGTTACAATCCCAATTCTGTTACATAAATTTTCAACTTATAAACAACAGAAATGGTTTATATAATAGTGCATGAACCAACCGACCTGAATCTCCATATTTTTTACAAGAAGCGCCACTTTATCTAGTTTTCAACTCTTCTGTGCCTCTGTTATACACAACAATGCTAATTCTGGAGCTGTCTTGAATAGGTGAGAGTATACACCGCAGCAAATATTGAAAATGAGCTTCAAGTTGCAAAGAAGGAGTATTTGCAAGCATCCGTTGGCGTTTCAACATCAAAGAAGTTGGTAGCGATACCAAAGCTGCTGGACTGGTATCTGCTCGATTTTGCAAAGGATCTAGAGTCACTTCTTGATTGGATATGCCTTCAACTTCCAAACGAACACGGAAAAGAAGCAATCAACTGTCTCGAGAGAAGGAATAACGAGCCCCTTTCCGATGTTCTTCAGATAGTGCCATATGAATTTAGTTTCCGGTACCTTTTACACATGTAAGTTTTGTTTTACAATAATCTATTAGATTTAAAAAGTTTTTGGTGGTATAGAGGGGGGATACAGATACATAGTTAAGTTTAAGTGTATATCTTGTAAGTAAATTTTGACACTTGTGAGGAGTAATTATTTATAGAGTTCAGTACCATTACATTAACTGTTTAAGTTCTTTATTTCCATCTTTTAGATCAAAAATACAATTTGTGGGGCATTCTTGATAGGATTTTCCTGCTGTTGTCTGATCTTACTTGGAGTGAATAAAAAAAAGAAAAAACTAACACCTATAACCTATGTTGCATAGACTCTCCTAAATTGTTGCCGCACACGTGTTGCGTCCTCCCAAAATCCAATACTTTTGGAGGATTCGACACACACCTGTCAACATATTTGAAGAGTCTGAGCAGCATTCCTTGAGCTTTCCCTTTCTGAAAAGTGTAGACTTCCAAGAACATGGCAAGATAGCAACTTTAGAGTTTTTAATATAAACAATCAGAAATTTTTTAGTCAGTTTTGATTTTATACCCAAGAACTGAAAAGATGGACAACTGTATATTTTAATAGGAAGTGGCATCAAGCAGATTTGTTCATTAAAAGAGCATTGGTGTGAATGGAGACACACCATTATACAATTCTGTCAAACATTGAATTATATTGGATTTGTTACCAATATAATTTGAAGGAGATATGCAGCTGGATCTTCCCATAATGTCTACTAGAAACAAAATATGGACACTAGAATCCCAATTGCCATTAAATTATGTTCCTCCCTCTGTAGCACTATTTCTCCTCATAAAACAATCATCAAATAGAGCAATTCTTTTTATAATACGGTGGTGTCTCGATTAATTTGCGTGCACCTTCACTATTTTATCGAGCATATTTATCATTAGATAATCTTATCCATCAACATTTAAGTAGATAAAAAGAAATTACTTTAACTTTTAACCTTTGTGGGGGACTAAATAGAGTGGGATTGGATGAGTTGGGTGGCATTTGTGCACATAGTTATTGATGGAACATGCCAAATGATGCTAGGCTGTTAATAATGTGCAACTATTTTTTGGATAGTGACTAAGTCAGAGATTTGTTTCATCAATTATTCAACTTTGACTTTATAAGAGTGTCCAATATAACTTTCATAAATTCTCTATTTACCCTCCACTTCCCTCTGCATCGACAAATTTAAGATTTTAACTTTTATGAATTTTAAATTTTAGAATGACGACTTTAAGTAACAATAATAGAATTTTAAGTTTAATTTGTTCATATGTTAATGAATTTCTTAATATAAATATATTGTTTGAGTAAAAGTTACTGATTTTGGCCGAATCCGTAGTTGACCATATACCTACATCCCATGCTTATTAGGGTTATAGAAGTGGTAATTTTTCCTTAAACCAACCTAAGCTAAGATATAAATGTTCTTATATTTGGCATAGCTTGCTAAGAGATATGTGGTATTTAATAATTTAGAGAACAGACCATGTTGGATAGTTGGTTGTTAAGTGCACTATATTAATGCATCATTAAGAGACTATATTAGACAGTTGCTTGTCAATACATTATTCATGTCGTACAATAAATTCTTCTGATTTGATCGTTTCTCAAATTCCGCACATACCAAATTTTAGTGCATTGAATTGTCCTTGGTATTATTATATATTCAATTGAAAGTGAAGTGAATTGTTGTTAATGAGGAGAATCTTCATTGTATAAGGCACTTAACTTTAGCCCAAAAGTTGTTCTTACTTATATTATAAACAAAATTCAAATCTAAGGTTAGAAATTAGAGATAAAGTTCATACGATCAACAAAAACTCAACTATAAATGTGTGTGTGATTCATCGTGTAGATATTGCAAACAATCTTTTTAGTTAACATGGGCTAAGCTTATTGTATATATAAACATAAAATTGCCTAATAAAACCAAATGACAAAAAAATTATTTATCAATTTATAGAAGTTATATGAATGCTCGTATGATAGAATTGTGGTGTATGATCCAGTTTTCATGCAGCTCAATTATTCAATTAAATATTTGTTACCTATTGTCAGGCTATCAATAGAGTTGTATAGATATTCGATAACTTTACTCACTATACGTAGAGTAGAAAGATATAAAGAAATTATCGATCGTAATATTATTTATTTGAAAATTTAAACCTAGATCTATTAGGATTTCTTTTATTTTATTGACCTCTAAACCTTGGAGGGATGTGATTTGACTTTTACTATTTATACAAGCGTCAAAAACCCTCTCTCCCTTGTAGATATTGCTTTTAGTTAACATGGGCTAGCTTACTATGTATAAATATTAAATTTTCCTTCTAAAACCTAAATGATAAAAATATTTTTTTAATCAATCTATAGATGTTGGAATATAAATACACATATAATACGGTTACGGTATATGATTTAATTTGTATACATTTGGATGATTTCACAAGATTTGCCACCTTTTATCAGTAGATTAGAACATAGAATAGATTGAAAGAAATGACCCACTGCTGTTTTTGTCTGTCGAAAATATGAATTTTAATATGTCATATTTTCATTATTTTATTAACCATTAAAACTTAGAGAGATGGAATTGGATTTTTACCTATTAGAGATACAAGTGTCAACAATCATTTCACTATGGGTGGAGTTAGAGTATCCAAATCTTCTTCATTTGAAAAATTATACTATATATATATATATATATAATCAAAAGTAGATGTTAAATTTCCTCGACTTCTTTATATATTTACTTTTCATATTTTAATCTTTTTAGTAAAAATTCTAACTCTGTCTCTATCTCTACCTTTCCTTTTTTTTATTTTGTTTATATATTTTTGGGGAAGGACAAGAGTATGATTGAAGAAATTGTCACCATTGCACACATGCTGGTTCAGAAAAGGACTTCACAAGTTCATCCAGAATCCAACTTTGTCCCTAGCTCCACACACACTAAAAAAAAGGTCCTTAATTGCACATAATGTGGTCCTAAATGTAACAAGTCTTTTCAATGTGGGCCGGGTCATTAACTACCTCTCTTGAACAAAATGCCTAATTGTCATGTCGTGGTTGATTTCTCGTATGATAACTTAATTAATAATTATTATACGTAAAATATTTTTTTTATTTTAATTTTTTTAAATAAAAAAATTATTTTATAAAATAATAACTATTAATTTCGTGATCATATGAACATCAACTCTATAAAGGGGATAATTGCAGAAATGCTAGTAGATCCACCAAAAAACATTTAATTGTATATAATTTACATTTCAATTAAATTAACCTTTAATTTTTACCTTTAGTAATTGAACTTATATCTAGCGAAATATAAATATATTAAAAACGTGAGACATAATTTGTGAACCGTTCGATGCGATTTTATTTTTTTTCACCTTGAGGGACCGACGAAAATTCAAGATCAGCACAAGATAGGAAAAAAGTGCAAATGACCGCCCAAAAAAGGCTAAAACCAATCACAAAGCTCTATCCATGTCCAGACAAAAATGGGCCTGGGCCCGTACATTCAAGGCCCATTAGATTTGCACGCTTCTGAATTTCTTGCAGCAGATGATTGGATGTTTCTTCTTTTCGTCTAGACAGCCATCTACGATTTCTCTGCAACTCATAATTATCAACACATGTTGCTGATATAAAAAAATTTTAAAAAAATAATATAGATGTAGAATTACAAATTTTATTTTTGGGGATATAAAAGTAGACGTTTCAACATCTAATTTTATTTCGTAACTTAAAATTATGAAATCAAATCAGTATTTAGATATGTGATTTCATCTCATGATTTGATTATGAAATCTCTATTCTCAAAAAGTCTTGATTTTAAATTTCAAATTATGAGATGAACTTTTTCAAATACAAAATTTGACCCATAAGTTTATATTTTGTAAAAAAAAATCATCATTTGTATATACCAACTATATTTACCAACCATTTATTTCAAATATAAACAAACTTATTGTTGGTATTGTTACTCTTACAAACTTTTGCCAATCAGGTGGAACGATTATATTTAAGAGTAACACACTAAAACTCATGTTCAATTTTACTTTTATTGAATTAAAATTTAATCAATAAATATGGTATTTTTTAGAATGACTTTGTGATAGTGTATTATACTTTATTATGAACTTTTACTTATTTGGTAAGATTGTATAAAAATTTAGGAAATTTTAATAGTTTTCATAACTTATAGGATCTTTATTGTTATACCCCGTAGGATTCCCGGCACCTAGATGACCTATTCGCACGTTGGTTAAGCATATTTGAAGGTCATACGTGCTAAAGAAAGGCCCGAAAAAAAGATAGGACGAGAAACCTGTCGAACCATCGCGGAAGGAGCCGAGGCAGAGCCCCTCCGCGATGGCAACGTGTCACGGAGGTGGAGCCTCCGCGTTGGCTCCGTGACACGTTGGCCTTGTCCAGGCCCAAGTATATAAAGCCCCACTTCGGTTTTTAATCAATCATTCTTATAATTTCCAGCGAAAACAGAGAGGAAAGACCAGAGGAAAGAAAAGAACGAAGAGGGTAAATATATTTTCGTCCGATTACGCTGCTAAACGTAGTCCAAACTCAAATTAACCTCAGATACCGAGGTATTTAGCAGCAGAGAGCATTCCTACGGATTTAGTTTCGCGAAATACGGCCGACGAATCGTCAAGCTACCGGACTAAGGTAAGTGGAATTGCTCCAAACTAATGTCTATGTGTTCCTAGTTATGAAGTGAATATTTCTCCTTTCTGGACTTCGAAAAAATAGCGAGTTTTCGACCGTCTTTCGATAAGCCTAAGTTTAGGCTATAATTATATCGAAAGTGATGTCGTCCTTCAGAATAAAGTTGTATTTAGTACTGATTGACATATATATGAATGCAGTTGGGAGGAATAGCAAAAATACTGACCAAGCTACGCCAGTTAGTCGGGAAATCAGAAGCGAAGGTATGTAAGCTAGTTTCCTCGGCAAGTTAGTAATCTCGGTATAGTAAAGTAGTTTAAAGGCTAGTAGAATGTTCAAAAGTCGTGTGTTATGTTTATTACGAATGTTGGTACGATATTAGAAGCATCATGTTATGTTTAGCGTAAAACTTGCTAGCACGATATAAATTCTGATACAAGTGTTAGAAACGGTACAGCATGACCAGTACGTGATTTAGCAAAAGAATGTTAGGATATTATCGTATTCAGTTGAAACCCAGTAAAGCAATGTAAGTATCTGTAAGACAACTCAGAAGTAGAATGATAAGTTAAAATGAAGTTTAGAAAGCATGTTAGAAATAGTGAATCATGTTACTATAGAAACTCAGTTATACAACATGGTTTCCAGCAGAAAAACTATATCCTGTTCAACACTAGACTCAGTACAGTATGGCAGAAGATTATATTTATTCATATATATACTATTATCAGTCCCAACACGTATTAAATACGTACATATCACTATCACTAGTTCAGCATATAGTATGTACAAATACTTTATTATCATTAGCTTCAGTATGTGGTATATGCAGATAGTATTACTAGTTGAGACCACTGTATTGTCTTGGGGTTGGATTACCTAGCATCCCTGACCGCCCCAGGGTTAATAGCTGTATCGACTCGTCCGGCAGAGGACGAGGATACGTCGCTCTACGGAGTGGCATGTCGTCCCACAGGGGACGAAGATGGGATGCCAGTTTTCCCCATATTGTGCCTTGGTCGGCCCTTATACACCCCCGTCGAGCGGATACGCCCGGGTGTTGATTCAGGAGTCCTCCGGACTCAGGTACGGTTGTAGCCAGGGGCTCAGCGAGCCCAAGTGCATACCCAGGGGACCGGCAGGATGCTTATAGTTATTATAGGAGATGGGACAACCGGGGTAGGGGTATAGATTGCATGTTGTTTGTACCTCCCGGCTTATGGGGGCCGGGCAAGGTTTGTGTGTGCTATGCTATGTTATGTTATGTTATGCCATGTTGCACTAGATACGAGTAGATCAACAGTAGAACGATACATCTCCAGGTATGACTCCTACTCCCTCCAGTACAGTTAAGAGTAGGCATAGTTTTACATTTCCAGTCAGTTAGTCTATTCCTTCCTATTTCAGTTCCATCAGTTGTGTTGTTGCTTTCAGATATTTCTTTCAGTTATTGTTTTACATACTCAGTACCAGTGGTACTGACGCCCCTTGGGGGGCACTGCATTACTTGCCTGCAGGTACTCATAGATGAGGGGGCGATACCTCGTGATTCCAGTCAGCTCACAGGGTCATCAGCTCCAGTCATCCGGAGCTAGATAGCCAGAGGTTTATCCCTTTTCTTTTGTTGTACAGCATGGGTAGGCCGGGGCCCTGTCCCGACGATCTTATCAGTATTCTTAGAGGCTTGCAGTCTATGTATATATTTCCCTGTGGTCAGATGAGCCGGTCGTGTGAGGCCATGCAGTTGTATAGCTGTTAGTACTTTTGTTTCTTTTATGTTGGTCGTGTGGGGTCATAACTTGACAGTAGTGGTGACCTTGCCGGTCTCGTAGCTTTCCAATATCTCATTGTTGAGTTACAGATAACTAGACAGCATGGTGGCCTTGTCGGCCCGCATAGGCTCCCCTATATTGATATGTTTCTGGTTAGCTGTTAGTACATGTACAGGTGGCTATAGGCCTAGTCGGTCGGAGGCTGTATTTACAGCCGTTATATAGCCCGTTGTTTCCCTGAATCTGAGTTAGAGCCAACCAGGCACCAAATGTGCTCAGGCTCAGTAGCCTAGCAGTTCAGGTCCTAGTAGGGCACCAGGTGTCAGTCATACTCCCCAAGGCGGGGTGTGACATTTATGGTCATGAAAAAAAAATACAAGTTAAGAACTTCAAATTATATGTCCAAACAAAACTTCAACTTCATCTCATATGATTTCAAATTATTATTTCATCTCATACGGCAAAACGAGCCTTGAGTCATGAGCAGAGAAGTTGGGGTGAAATTCATGAATAGCTACTCTTCAATTCTTGTAATTGATATGTAATTTCAAATTCAATCAATAAAACTTCAGGATATTATTACGAAGAAGTTAAAAATGTAAAATCTGAAACTATATAATAATGGTTATTTTCCATGGTAAAGAATAAAGGGATTTTTGTAAAAATAGCAAGTCGGATTCGCCGTTATTTTTTTTAGATGATATACATAGATTATACATTAATTATAATTTACATACGGTTATATATATATTATACATATGTTAATTATTTAAGTTTATACGATTGAGCATAACACTATTCGGGTTAATTCTTCTAAGAATTAATTTTGAACAGTCCTTATGTTCAATAACTGGGTTTGTAATTAGTTGGTCCAATAGTTATTGTGCCATATGACCCATCTGTCTTTTTTCCACAAGGCCATTTTAATAGTTTTAAGCCCATAAGACTTGTTTTAGGCCCAGTGATGAAGCATTTCTCAATGCAATTTAATCTGTTTCTTTTCTTCTTTGTTTTTTCCTTGAAATTTCTCAATTTAACAAGCAAACAAGAAAATGATGAAAATAATTTCTTATGTTTGGAGATATGGTGTAAAATTTTCTTTTAAATATACGCCTAAGCAACTTTAGTCGGTTGAATTTATCGAAAGTGATAATTTTCATCGGCACTTAACAAACTTTAATTATTTAATAGGAGGTAATTTTATTGTTAAGAGAAGATAAATTGATCATTATATTTTATAATATTTTAATTTTAATAAAGATTTAATTTTTAACTTTAACGGCTTTCCACTTAAATAAGAATACTAGAATAATTTGTTGTTACTTATCTAGAAATTACTTAAATTTGCGGAAAATTGCCTCAATGTGGTTCTTCTCATCCTTTGACACGCGGCATAATAGTAGTTTTCATTAAATTTAACAATTAACCTTTAGTACGGGTATTATTAAATCTAAAATTTGTGATATATTTTTAATTTGATTTTGACTGGATAATATATTTTCTGATATATCTTCTCTCCCTTGGTATATGCAGTGGGATACTTCTGATTAGAATGTACATACATATAATTCAATTAATTTTTTTATCGAGTTCACAAATGAAAAGATTCATAGATTTGAGACTGATCTACTAGCCATTCTAATAAAGACATGTGTTAATAGAATTTTCTTACAATTTTTACTACTTACTAATTGTATTCGACAATAATTTCTTGATATGTATGAAACTGTAATAAAAATGTGGAGGTTACAATTTCTTAAAAATAAAGTACAAATTTTAACATTTGAAGTATTTATAATTAAATGTGGTATTGCTAATATTTATATTTAAACTATGTGTTGTTAAAATATCAGATAAACTAAATATTTAATATATTAAAAAAAATATCTAATATTTTTAATTTCCTTTTACTAATTAATATCATATATACATGCAATACACGTGTTCGAAAACTAATATAATTAAAGTCATGAAAATCATAGTTAGTTTTCACCTTTTTTTTTATAGCTTTTTTGTTACATATACCAATTAATTATTGCGATATCTAACTTCATTTAAATATATCTATAATACTGATTAAATTAATTGAAAATTTTTCAGATCAGATATATTTGATTGATAAATTTGAAAGTGTACACACCTATTAGTTAGTAGTATTTGTTTAAGTCGGACTTAATTTGCCAGTTAAAACCCCCAACTTTTTTTCTCTTTAAATTAAGAGGATAAATTGAACTAATCCCTAAAGTTAAGATGTATGTTTAATACCCTGGTGCACAGGATTGGGAATATTTAAATTTTTTTTTTGTTTAAAATTTCTCTTTTAGACGTTTAATACCCTAGATGTTTAAAAATGATATACGTCTATTTTATTCTATTGTGATCCGATATTTGATATCTACTTTAAAATATAATTAATCCGAATTTACATTAAAAAATAATTTATTTTCAAAATAAATTATTTTTAATTAAATATGACTCTATTTACTGAGATCGAATCTAAAATTATTCCGCTACAAAAGTCCAAATAACCGACCCAACCACAGTTGCACGAGTTGGATATATATAAATATTTTAATAATAGTTGCATGTATAATGTTCAGATATAAAATTATTTCATTAGATTCCATATCTTATATGATTTTTATTTTATTTCATTTATTTAAAAACTTTGGTAGCTGATATGTATCTTGCGTTCTAGAAGGTGACTTTAAAAGACAACCAAACAATTTTGTGGCAGTAAGCTAGAAATTAAAGTTGGAGACTTTTGCAATTTTCGTCATACATTACTTTTTTGTGGTAAAGAAATTATTAAATGTTACCAAATACCGTCCATTATTTTCTTTAGCTCCATTTATTTTTATTTTTATTTTTCGCTTGGTGTTTGATATTTATTTAAGAGATGATTATTATAAATTCATGTTAGGAAAGTTTTATTTGAGAATAAAGTAATCCCTACTAAATGTGATTCCATATCAAAATTTAAATCCGAAATTTATAAAGATGGAGAAATACTTACCGGTTTACCACAATCTTGGATAGTCTTTAGCTTCTCTTATCACACTACATATTAACCAATTCACACTAACTCAAAAAAAAAAAAAAAAAACCATATCTGGTGGGGTTTGAGGAGGGTAGAGTATACGCAGCCTCTACCTCAGAGGTAGAGAGTTGTTTCCGATAAACCCTTGACTCAAGGATAAATAAAACAAAGCAAATCAAAAAGAAAATAACGGAAAGAACAAAGCATGTCAAACATAATATGAAGTACAAATTATACCATATACAAAATTCAAGCAACAATAGATAATATCAAAAATGTATGGATAAGAAACTATAGGAGTAATACTATGACTGCTAGTATGGGCGGACTATTGGGATCGAAATAGCAGGGCGTCATGCGTAAGTTAATAAATGCATATTTTGACAATGATAAATTAGATAACAAAGAAAAACTATGAAAAAAGACTTTATGATATGTGCTTGGTCAATTGACCTATATATGATAATACTAAAATAAAAATATTAAGCTATTGAGAGAGTAAATCTCCCCCTAAATAAAATTGTTTAAAGACTACATTGCGGATGCTATTGTGTTATGAACGAGAAGAAAAGATCTTCTATTTATAGAAGTCTAAATCTTCTCCTCTAAGAAAAAAGATAGCTCTAAAAGAGTTCTTTTCTACCAAGAAAACCTTTTTGAACTAAAATACAATTATGGTAGAATCCAAATAAGGTAGGAAATTCAAGACAAATCCTAACATGGACTTGCTAAACAATGCTCAACTTCCTACCAACTTACTACCCTGATTCGTGTCTTCCATAACCTACTGGTCATATTCTCTGTAAGTTGAAACTGCATCAAATTCTGTCTAATCACCTCTCCCCAATGCTTCTTCGACATACCTCTACCTCTCCTAAGACCATCACTCGACAATCTCTCACACCTCCGCACTGAGGCATTCGGGCATCTCCTATTCACAAGTCCGAACCATCTCAACCTTGCTTCGCGCATCTTGTCCTCTATCGAAGCTATTGCCACTTTATTTTGGATATCCTCATTCCTAATTCTCTCTCTTCTAGTATGTCCTCACATCCATCGTAACATCCTTATTTCTACAACTCTTACTTTTTGAATATGAGAGTTCTTAACACTCCGCTCTCCATATAGCATATAGTTGGTCTAATCATCCCGTCGTAAGATTTGCCATTTTGTTTTAGTGATAACTCCAGTTCCCCCCCCTACCCCCCACCCCCCACCCCCCCAAAAAAAAAGAGAGAAGAAAGAATCAGACAAAAAGTTAATTAGAAAGTCATTATCAGGAGGGGATGACTGGATTGCAATTAATCATTTCTTCATTTGCCAAAATAATCCACAAAAGAAAAGAAAAAGAAAAAGAAGAAAGTTGGTGGATGTGTACTGATAGGAAACCACTAAAAAATGAACTAAATTAAATTAAATTACGAGTTCCCAAAATATAATCCAACAGAAGAAAATAGATAAACGATGTAATTAAGCTAATTCCGTCTTCATTATTCACCAATCACATAATGAATAAAAAAAGGATAATTAAATGCAGTATTCTAATTAGAACAGGTTTCTCATGCTCACTACTACTAGAATACTAAAATATAAAAATCAACCAAATAATTAAAATTTTCTCCCATATATATGAATATGATGCAGCAACGTTATCTGGAAGGTAATTTGACTTCTTTTTTTTTTAAAGATGAGATACTTGATTGAGAAATTTAGTGATCTACGACTAATTAAAAGAGTATAATATTTTTCCAAATAGATATTGAAGTCCGATTCTTTTACTAGTCTTGATATTACATTACCGCAAAGGAAAAAAATATTAATTGAGATGCTACGCAATAGGTTATGCTATTGATGATTAATCATACAAATAAGTCATATTATTTTATTAATAATAATAATAATAATAATAATAGTCTTTAGATTTTACGAATTTTTTATTTTTTTAAGAAGTGTTTATAACTATTGACAGAAGATTTGGTTCCGTCGGTTCACCTCAATTTATACCCTATTTCAAATTAAAACTAGTAGGATGGCAATCTCATCTTAAATGAAAGTTATAGACGTCCGCAATAAAAGTTTAGGTGCACCTGAATGTGACACTCTAATGAAAGTAGTGTATATTTTAGAATCCGACACTAAATGCATAATAAAATAATAGCAAAATTTTAAACGAAACACTTGAATTTCGTTTAATATATTTGATACCTTGTTATTTTATTTGGTTAACTTTCAAAGCCAAATATTCCATTCAAAATTTTATAATTATTTTATTTTCCATTTGAGGCCAGACTCGCATATTTTATGTGCCTGTTAATCAAGAGGGAGGAAGCAGGGTAGATCTAGTGGTATGCTAAAGTATGAAAGGGTTTTATAGTAGGTTACATATTAAGGGTCCACGTGGGGCTATATGATTTGTTGTCCACAAATCTTACTCAATATTATAGGTTGAGCCAAACATTATCTCCATTTTATGAAAAACCCATCTAGAAGTTATGAATTAGTCGTGAAGAACCTCATTTTTAAACACACATTTTGAATATTCAATTAAATATAAATGTCAAAGTACAATAAACAGCTGTAGGGGGGTAGTTTAGTTCCAAAATTAGAGGATAAATAAATGCACATCAGCCTAAAATAGAAGGAATTTTTTCTTATAGGTGGTTGGTAAGGATTGTTTAAAAGAAAATTAAATTAGAATTTTCAATCTAGAATTAGTTTGACATTTGGTAGTTAACTTCTCTAATTACGAATCTCAATCTAGAAATTAGTTTGACTTTTAGTAGTTAACTTCTCAAGCTAATTAGTCTCACATTTATTTTAATTGAGTTCATCAATTAGTTCGAGTATGGTAAAAGTTTATCTGCATTAGGTATTCATATTATGATGTATATCATGTATTATTTGTATGAAATCATATTGAATATATTATTATTGTTGTTGATATTGTATACATCAATCTTTATCAAAAAAAAAGTTTAAGTTTTTTTTTTTTTACGGTATTTAAAAAAAGAATAATCAAATTCTCCACTTTTGATATTTTTACATTAAAAAACACCTTCTTCAACAACATTATATCTTTATATAATGAATCGAATAGTGATATTCACCTTCCCTTTTGCAGGCAATCTTCAACCAACAAACCGGAGTTAGAATATCACAAGGGGTTAATTCATTTAAATTTTTTATTAAAAATTTATACTATATAATTATTTATTATATATATTAAACTTTTTAAATTTATTTATATATATTTTTTATATTTTAAAATTCTTTAATAAAAATTTTGATTCCGGGCGAAACATAAAACAACAATTAGTCAATTGTTGAAAAAGTAGAATTACTTTTTTGTATTCATTAGTTAAACAGCAGTAATTTTGAAGGCTCACTTTCCCTTCTTTTATGACAAATATATAATAGTAATAATCTTGCTTCCCACGTTAATTAATTATATATTATATAATAAAGTATAATGATAGTCTTATCTCTTACTATTATTCTAATTATCTCACTTACAATCAATTTGTCTTCACATTAGCCAACCTACTACGGTGTTTGAATATTACTGTGTTAATTACTTCAAATGAACCCCAAACTCCAACAATTGTTTTACTATAAACTACCCTTAATCTGCCAAATTCACGTAACTTCCCCTTCTATTTCTCAAAAATACAAACCAGTCCCTTCTTTGTTAACGATTTCTCAACCTCGAGTAAATTCGGAATCGACTATATAACTTCACACTGTTAATATTATTCCATTTAACTCTATCTCAATTCAATATTATTTTCTACTATTAATTTTCTTTAACAAAGAGCTCAAAGTTGATGAAGCTAGAAGACCTTTTATTCATTATTCAGAAATTTAAATTAAAAAAAAAAAGAATGTTCTTCGTTAATCTCTACTTTTACTATTTTAATGTTCTTCGTTAATTTCTACTTTTACTATTTTAATTTTTAAATTTAATCACCTTTTAAAATTCCAACAAGCAATAGATAATTTAGTCACAACAATTTAATATTTATCATATTTTTAATATCACAAAGTCATTATTGATTACGAACATTTTACTTCCAAATATAACTTTTTAATATATAACTGAATAAATCGAACGCAAAACAAATACTAGACATTTAGTGATAAAGGAAAAAAAAAGATGCTTTCAACACAAATGGAACATCTAGAATATGAGGATGTCAATATAATTCTAGAAACTATAGGGTGCGTTTTGCAATTACAAAATAAAAGAAAAATCAACTCAAGATGATGAACCTCATTACGCATGGCTCTACCCTCTTCAATTACAAGTAATTCTTCAATGTCATTTTCCAATTATCTTATAACTTTTACTTGAAGGACAATCCAAATTTTATATAATTGTGGGGCATCATATAATATTCAAATGGAAAGCTCGATTTTTTAGTTAAGAATTCGATAAAATACATTAATTTTGATTAATATTATATACTTAATATAGTTATGATAATGAAATTCACTATAAATATATATATATAAATAACTTATTCAAACTTAATAATTCATTAATTTTTATAATTTAAAATTTTAAATCCAATTATCCGCACGTTATATAGAAATCTAGAAGCAATGTGTAGCAAGAAAACAAAACAAAAATAATACTGTTGCAGAAAGGTAATAAAAGGCGGCTGTTTGTTTCTTGATTAGAATTAAGTCAAAAAATTTTGGCTCTCCTCCTCCTTTGTTCTTTTTAATATCTCGGCTTCTCCCATTCTTTATATACACATCTTGAAAAACACCATTTTTCTCTGTTTCTGCTACAATAAACAGAAACCAGCAAGTTAAAAAGAAAATGGAAGTGATGATACCCTATAATGACATGGATAATTTCGAGTTCAACAGTGCAAGATCGTCGCCATTTGCTAGTCCACCATCTACACCGAAGCCCTTTAATGGCGATTACTACTTCAGTGCTCCTCCGAGCCCTACTCATCTCTCTCAATTTTACCGTGAATTCGACAGTTTGTTTGTTGCTGCTGCTGCTGATGATGACGACAAGGCTGAAATTGATAGCCGTGTTGATGAATTCGCTTTCGATGTTAGCCAAGAATTGGAAATTGGCTCTGTTTCAGCTGAAGAATTGTTTGATGGCGGCATGATCAAACCATCCCCTGTTACACAAACTCAAAACAGAAGCAGATTAGGATTTTCTCCGAGAAACAAAAAAGATCAAGAAACAGAGCACTCTCTAATGGCTTCTCCAAAATTGACAAGAAAAAGTAGTACAACAGAAAGGGAAAGCAGGGGAAAACAGAGAGCTTCTTCAAATGGGTTGTCAAATTCATCAAGCAGAAGATCAGCAAGGTCACTTTCACCTATGAGAATTTCACAGTATCCATGGGAAGAAGAAGAAGACGAAGAAATTAAAAAGCAATCTTCGAAATCGAATTCTTCTACGTGTTCAATTTTGTCTTCATCATCATCTAAAGGCAGCAAAAAATGGAGATTCAAAGATTTTTTCTTGTTCAGGAGTGCATCAGAAGGTAGAGCAGCAGATAAAGATCCATTGAAGAAATATACAGCTGCTGGTTACAGAGAAGGCAAATATTCAAGCTTTAAGGGAAATGAAAGCTCTGTTTCTTCTTCTTCATCATCACCATCATCTAAATCAATTGTTGCAACAAGAACAAAAAAGGGAAAAGTTTCAGCTCATGAATTGCATTACACAGTAAACAGAGCACTTTCATCAGATTTGAAGAAGAAGACTTTTTTGCCGTACAAACAGGGGATTTTGGGACAACTGGCTTTCAATCCCGCAGTTCATGCATTGGCTAATGGCTTTGGATTATCACGAAAATAAAATTTTTTGATATTTAGTCTTTAATATTACGAGTTCGAGCCCTAAAATAAAGTTACTCATATGTCAAGTAATTATTAATTTCATTTGTTCTTTTTTCTTTTTCTGTATAGGCAATATTTGTCTCCTTTTTTCTTCTTCCTCTTTTCTTGTTTAATGTAATGTTGTTATGTTTATGAGTTAAAGGAGTGGTGGTTTGTCAAAAATAAGTAGTGACACATATCCATATTCCTACGTAAGTTTTACTTTTGTAATCTGAATTAGAATCATTACATGAATTATTCCTTTATTCATAAAGGATTTATTTAACTTTAATATAGATACAATAATAGTAATTACTTTTAGTAAAATTCTGTTCTCTCACTTTCCAGGCGATTACATGAAAAGTTCGAGTTCTAAGTGAATTTTCATCTTGATCAATAATAATTATAATAGTATACTTATCTCGTATTATTAGTTTATTGTTGCATTTGAATTCTTTATCGTTACATCTATACACAATTACAATTCTATCTACTACTGATCTCTTTAGGGGTATATTTGCTTCTTCTTCTTTGATCTCAATATAATAACGCCACAATAGGAGCATATCGACGATTGCAAGCTTCTACGATTTGAATAACATTAGTCTCGAATATGGTTATTATCCTGTGTACAAAAAATATATATATAATTTAACCTATTAATTTATTTTTTGTTTTAAAATTAGGGGCAGTTGAAGGAAAATGGTGGAGGCGATTACAACTTGAAAAATCAAACTCTCATTCATAGGGTGAAAGTTCAGATGTTAATCAATTAAGCTACTAAAATTCTCCATAATAGTTTAACCTATTATAGAAGATTACTTATTGTTATTTTATCAGTCTATCAATTAATTTTTAGAGGTTTACATCTAACACCTTATAATTGTTTCGGTTATATAAATATTTCATACTCTTTGTGCATAAAATTAAATTAAATTTCAGAACAAATATTCTTACATTTTGCAAGAAATTATAAACATAATTTTATTCTTTTGATTAAAAATAAAAAATAAAAAATCTATAACTCTCGTTCCTTAACATTCTCCTAGCATGGCAAATGAATGGCATAGGGGGGAAAAACATGATCATGTGCAAAATCCAAGACAAAAATGCTAGCAGTACAAATTAGTCAACATTTACGTGCAGTATTCTTTTGACAATTCGATACCATTTTAATAATGACAAATATGGATCCATCAATCTTTGCATTAAAATTACTATCATATAATATTGAAATTCGTTTTTCTCATGGCTTGTCATTAGTTGAGATGTCTATCTTTCTTCCTTTTCTGCTCACTCAATCATGAAAATATCTACCAAATGTATTTGAAATAGTTTTCTATAATCATCTTTTGAAGAATATTCGTGCTTTATTTTTCTTTTCAGTATTAATTTAATATATTTTTTAAAAAGTAATAAAATAATTTTATATATTATTTTTTAAATATAAATAAATTTAATATTTTAAAATTATATTGATTAATAGCTATAGTTAATAGTAAGAATAAATTAAATATATTTTTAATATAGTAAATAAGTAAAAATTGATGGAAGGAGTAGTAATTAAAGAAATAAATCAAAATCACGGCAATAAATTATAGAAATTATTCTCATGCCTTCCTTTTTTATTAATTTTTTATTTTTTGTAAAGATAATATTATTTAATCCATATTAATTGGGGCATCTAGATCTTTTTACCCCGTAGTCAAATTAATACAAACACATTTTCTTTTTCTGTTTTCATTTATCTAAAAAGTTATGTTATAAAATAGGAATAGAGGCAAATACAGGGACTGCATGTCAACAAAATATGATGTGGTTACGCCAATAAATGACAAAATTGGCAGAAGGCCATTTTTGAAAAGTAGTGAATTTATTATTTTCCAATTTATTTCCTGCAACTTGATGTGTGTGATTATTCTATTATAGTTCTCTAAAATTGTTTTTTTTTTTTCTAGAACTTCTTAGAAGAGACAAATATGTATCCACACATAAATAAATAAATAAATAAATAGAGTATACAAAATTGAATATGACCGGCATCTTACTTAATTGAGTTTGTTCAGAATTAAAACAATTGAAAATTCAAGCCCACCAGATGTACGTACCATCAATATTGTTTAGTTCATAATACTTGTTAATGTTATTATACTATAAGATAAATTAAAATTTGTTAAAAGAGCTTAAAATAATTTTTAACTTCTCCATTAAACTAGATTTTGTATTTGTTTGGTCCGTTCTGTTAGAATCAATTAAAAGAATTAGAAGAAAAATAGTCATGTGCTGGTTACGTATATGAATTTTTTTATGTATTTATTTTCAATTGGTATATATATATATATAATATCATAATAGATGTTGGAAAGACAATGATTTTTCACCATAATGTGACGGTTAGGATTTACAAAGAAAAAATTTAGCATCTTGAAGAGAACAAAGATAATTCATCCTCTTTGTGAGAATTCTTGATATTCTAATAATATGAGCCGTGGATATTGCTGTAAATTTATTTCCGTTAGCTAAAAAGAAACTTGTAAGTCTTTTAAATCAATGTTTGCGCTTAAGATACTACTATTATGAAGCAAGTATATTTACTACTATTATAACAATAACAACACATCAAATATAATTCATAAATAAAATTTGACAAAGAGAAAATATACGCAAAAATAACCCCTACAAAAATTTAATTATATATTATATTACTCATTTTTGTCCAATATTCTTCAAACTTTCCAAATCCAAATCATTCTTTGCTTGTATTCTTTCCTTCGATCATTATTTTTTGTTAAAGAATAGACATTAATAGGCAGGAATATTGGAATAATATGATACCAAAAAGAGACAAGACATGTAGAAAAAGATAGGATATATTTTTTATAAACGATAAAACTAATGCACATGTATTGTTTAGATCAAATCGCTGCAATAACTTTTAATACAAACATTTATCACTTAATTATTTGTTTTCAATTTAATTTTAACTAAAACTAAATTATTTGGTAATTAAGTTACAAAAACTCATTAAAACCTTATTTATTTTCATTAAGATTAAAACGTATGAATCTGAATGCACATATGAATAATTAAGATATTGTATCTAGATCTGAACACTGAATGAATAAGACTGTTTGTTTTTCAACATCTGAATGTTCATATTTTATTTATACGTAAATATATTAAATATACAATTCAAATAAAAAATATTAATTTAACAAAATAAATTTATTATTTGACAAAAAATAAAATACTTATGTTTGCTAGTGATGGTGGAGATGGTCTATACTGGTGGTCGTGGTAATGATTGGTGTTAGCTGCTAGTAATTGTGGTGGTGATTATGATGACGGGAGTCGTTGGTGTTGTAGTGACCGACGTGATGGAGACGGTTGGTAGTGGTGGTTGTGATGGTGAAGTTGATTGATGTTCTCACTACTAGAAATAGAGATTTTTTCCACCGCAAATCAATGAGAAATTTATGTTATAAGACATGATTTTCCCACTCAGTTCCCACCGAACTTATTCACTGGGAAATATATGGTGGGAAATAGTTTCCCATTGAAATAGTGGTTGACTTTTCCATATGAAAACACTATTATTTTTTTCTTTTCCCACCGACAATCGGTGAGAATAATCACTTAATATTTTTCAGTGGAAAATCAGTAGGAAAATGATAATTTTTTAGTAGTGTCTTAGTTGGCGGTGTTGATAGCGGTGATTGAAGAATGTGTGGTAGTTGACAATGTATTGATAGAAGTTAGCGGCTGTGTAGTAGGGAGTGACCGCAATGGTGGTAGTGAGTTATAGTGTTGGTAGAGGTGGCGGCGCCGCTGGTGGTGGTGGTGATGATGGTGGCAGCAGTGCATATAATTATAATGATGAAGGTGGTATGTACAGTAAGGCCTGACAATAGTGGTTAGCAGCAGTGGTAGTTAGCAATAGTATTGCTAATGGTTGTTGTGATGTCAAGGGTGGTTACCAACGGTAATGGTGGTTGACGATGGTGGCAGAGGTGGTTAGTGGTTGGCGAATGTAATAATGGTGGCGGTTGTGATGGTAGAGGTGGTTAATGGTGGTGGCTTGTGGTTGTGGACAGAGTGATGTTAAAAATTAGCCATACAAACATACCTTTTAATGATATTAAAACTTTTTTCTAGATCCTAATAATTAATACATATTCGGATCAAATAAGTATTTGAATCTTAATAAAAATATACGCACTTAATAACCTAAGATCTGAACCATTCTGATCCAGACCTCTATTAAGTGCAAATAAATAACGCATAAGTTAAATAGCTTACGTGAACAAGTAATTTATTTGGAGTGGCATCCCTAACATTACCATCCAGAAGTAACGGTAAATACGTAATGAAGTCCTACAGAAATAAATTTATTTAGTTTTTTTCTGTGTTTATAGATTTAATATTTTAGACAATTATTTACATGATTAATTGTGTTTGGTATATTGTTTAATATATCATCGATAATTTGCAGTTTTATAAGTGTATTTTTATATGTTTTGTATGAGGTATCATAATAAGTGAACTGAAAACCATAATAGTAAATGGAACAAATTTAAATGATGTACCATTAGTGGTGTAGCCATATGTAGTGAATGGTGGTCAGTTGAATATTATTCGTCGAAAAATTATATTATGTATTTAGAAAATTATACGAAGTATAAAAATTAAAAAATATTTTTAATACATACATAGTAAATCTTGAACACTCTAAATAAAATTTCTAATTTCGCCATTAGGTACCGTGAGGGACAACTAGAAATTATGACAATCAGGTTGAGTTTGTAAGTTATTCAGTAAAATAGCTAGATTGACTATAGCATTATGAAATCCTATCAAGTTATCATGACTTGCATGCTACAATTATCGCAATGCTTTGCATTTTCCGACACTCAACCTAAGGATATTTTTAATCTGAAATTTTCTATAAAATGAAAAAGGTCATCTCTAAATCTCTTGTCAAGATTATGGACAAATTTTTAAATACCATCCAGAAAATAGCTTATTTGTGCAAATTTGCCTAACAAAATTGACCGGCCACATCTGAAAATGGCCCCTTCCATTTTAACTTCATCGCAAGACATGTTGGATCAACATATACCAAAAGAGAAGCCTCTGCAGCTTATATATTCGTGGGCCTTATGTCATGGGCCTCAAAATAGGTAGAAAGGACTTGTAATTTAACCGGACCAAGGAAGTAAGCAAGCATTAAGCAACAAAAATGATGAAAAAATGGTATCGTGTGTACACTTTTTAAATATTTAATTGTCATAAACTAGTCATGATTTTACTAATAAAAAATATATATATATAATAAATTAAAAATTAAATTAACTGCATCAAAATAAATGGTTTCATATTAATTATCCGTAATACTCAATTGGACCAAAATAATTACAATTCATGCTCCCAATAACTTTGAAGGTTTTTCATACATAAGATATCATAATAATATATGTTATTATATGGATATATTGTAGCGGTATCACGATGTAAGTCATGCCAGTATATGGTTATACTATGATGGTATGATGCATGATTAAGGAGTGTATTCCTGAAGGACTACTCAATCCTCAGTGATACCATGACAATATATGAATATACTATGATGGTATCATGAAAGATTGAGGACCCCTGCGCACTCTACATCTGAAAAAACTGTGGATGGCTTGTCCTCAATGATACCATAATAGTATATGGTAATGATGGTATCATGAAAGATTGCTGTAATATTTTCTGCAATTAATTAGGGAGGTATGAAAGTAAAGGAGCAGCGAACTATAAATAATTTGCTCCGATGGGGCAATTATGTAAGTTTTCCTTTATTAATTGGCGTAAAATATAGTTTTAATATTTATTATGTCAGTAAAAATAACAATAAATGACTCAAAAAGTTGAGTACAAATAAAAAAAATTTAAGTGTTTTTATCTGATTTTACACGCTCTTGATTTAAAAAGCGGAGTAAAAATAGAAATATTTTAAGTGTCTTTATTCCATGTTTTGCTTTTCATTCTTTATCTTTCTTTTCTCTCTTAAAAATATTCCTTTTCTTTCTTATTCCCTGAGATACCTCAATTAGAACTCCAAATTTTCATTTTAGGTAAATTAAAAATCACACCATATATGGTGTATTTTTAGTTGTCCTTGTCCCCCCTCCAGAAAAAAAAAAAGGATTTGCAATTCTTTGAGATTAAGGGTTTATACCGGAAAAAAATGAATTTTTTATGTTGTAAATTCAATGGTAAGACAAGTTATTCAAAAGAAGCTTGTTAAGAAACGGGATAATAATTCTGATTTGGAAAATAAACATGCAATATTCAAGATTATTTAACTTAAAGTTCTTTATATGCAAGGATGATTATTTTGTATATAAATTTGAATATACCATAAACAAGCAATATTCTAATTGTCTTTATGTATACAGATACGTATACATATTTAAATCCTTTAAATAATTATATTATTGATCCGATGATATATATATATATATATATATATATATATATATAGAGCTAATTTATGAGTGTAATTTTACTAGAATAGATGCACAATAATTTTATATATATATAAAATATATATATATATATATATATATATATATATATATATATATATATATATATATATATATATAATACACATTATGTATACATACTTTAACACAAATAATATATATCTAGAATTAAATTATAACATATACATCATCTAAATACATATATTAGTTCTATGTGCATTTTTCTTCATGTATCCAATGTATTTTTATTCATGATGTAAGATTTTTTGGAATTACGGTTGAGGTTAAAAATATAGAAAAACTGCTTTTGTGATATTAAACGCAGCTCTTTTTTTTAATTATTTAAAAAATTATGATTAAAATTTTTATGTATACAATTTAAATTAAAATTTTAAATTTTAAATCTCTAATTTATCACAAATTATAATGCGACAATATGATTTTTTTCTATGATTAAAGCGAAGGTTTTAATGATTTTGACTATTATATCAAAAATTTACTAATATATTTGGAGTTATAAAATTGTCACTTATTTATAGAACTTGTACCTTCATCCCAATTCCCCAAAAATGACAATTCCTGCCGCCTGGGGTCTTTTTTTTAAAGAAAAATTTTTAAAAAAATTAGATAACATATCACAATTATAAATTTTTTTTTATATATAATGCCACAATTAAAAAAAATTACATAATATAATTTTATTTTATTTAATATATTATATATTTATTTTTTACTTTGTATTTGATTATTTTTTTACCTCTCTCCTATTTTTCGTCTTAAATCTTTTCAATAACCGTCCAACCCCTCTTCCATCTTCTCTCTCACTCGACGTTCATCCTCGATTCAAATTTTTTGGCCATTAATTCAATCTACATTTTCACGATCTTCCAGATTTCAAGTGTATAGAATGCATTTAAATCAGGTAAGTTTTATTCATTATTTTTATTTTATTTTCAATTTAAGATAGGTATTTTTTGTATTTTAAACAAAAATGTTCAATCTTTTAATTCATCGGATTTTTATAATCAAATCTTGATGATTTTGGAGTCTCAAATAGATTATAGAATTCCGTTAATTGTGGTAAGTGATTTTTTTATTTTTTGAAAATTCTGTTAGCGTATTTTATAGGTTATGTATACTATGTATTTCGACATTATCTTTTTCCCATATATATTTATTTATTATGGTTTCTATTTATATTTAATTAAATTTATGACACAATGCAAATACATAATTACAACATAATCATGCTATTATGTTATACAGATACATACATATACATATACATACATATATATTTACATACATATATATATACATGCATATACACACACACACACACACACACACACACATATATATATATATATATATATAAAGTTGTATTGTTTTGTATTTATCAATGAACTACGATTTCTTTTAATAGAGATACATATTAGTAATCTTTGATACAATTAAATACACAATCTTTTATGCCTTTTTTAGAATTTATTTGTTAAAATATATATGTTTGGTTGTATTTATAAGGGAAAAGACATAAAATCCTCCCAAAACTTGTCCGCGTAACTCAGTTTAGCACTTTAACTTTATGGGTGTTTATTTACTCCCTATTTAATCAAAAGTGAATTAATAACTCCTTAATAAGTGACGTGACAAATTTTTTTAAAATTTTTTTGGAAAGCGCGTGAAAAGAGCAAAAAATATTAAATATAATTTAAACTATTCATGTGTCATCTTCTAATTGGATAATGCAATTAGCTATATTTAGTTATGTTTTTCTTTCTTTCTTATTTTCTTTTCCTTTTTTTTTTCTTTCTCTTTCTTCTTCTTGTTTCCTAATCTTCTGTTCTCTTTCTTGCTTTCTTCTTCAATACCACATCAAATTTCTCAGTATCTTTTCTCATTTTTTCATATCATTCTCTTCTTCTTTTTTTATTTCTTTAAAGATAAATTTGTTTGATGAGTTTATATTGTATCATAATAAAATTTTAAAAGATTATTTTATAGGCTGATCATATATATGTGGGTTTGGTTGACCGGAAAAATTATTTTTCGATATCATTTTTTTCGATGAAATTGACCGATATATGTTTTCTTTTTGAAACATTGATAAAACACTTTTCTTCGATCTTTCCTCTTTCTTAATCGAAATTTAAGATCTAAAAGTTGAGATTGAAATTGTCGCACTCGAAAAATCAAATTCTGGTGACTTTTCTTTATTCAATGCGATTGTTTATCTCATCTATAAACTATCTTGTTGAGAAACTCTTTCATTATAAGCGAGTATGAGTGTGTATGTTGTAGATCTGAAATTAAGAAAAGTTCTTCCATGAATGTGTTGTCATGGATATGGAAAGAAAAAAAAATAAGGAAAAAGAAGAAGAAAGGAAAAACTAAAAAAAATATAAAATAAATGATGAAAAATAAAAATAATTTAAAAAATGGTGTTATACACGTGTCAGCCGCGTGTATAACACTCATATTCATTAATGTGGGATTATTTTGGAAAAGAGGTATTAATTCACTTCTGATTAAAATAGGGGATAAATAAACGATCGTAAAGTTAAAGTGTTAAACTGAGTTATGCAGACAAGTTTTGGAGGGATTTTATGCCTTTTCCCTATTTATAATATAAATTAATTATTTTTTTATAATTCAAATAATGAAAAGTATATGATTATGGAAACAAATCACTTTTTCAGATTTGCTTTACAAAGTCTTAATATAAAATAAAAATTATATCCGTTTTTAGAGTCTATTTAATTACGAAATTTAATAATTATCAATTGCATGAATAATGATAACTGATTATGGAAATACATCACTTTTTCATATTTGCTTTACAAGGTGTTAATATAGAATAAGAATTCCATCCATTTTTTGAGTCCATTTATTTAATGAATGTAATAATTATCAATTTAGTGAATAATGACAATTGATTATTTATGTGAAACATAATCCCTAATATTTCTCACCTAATAAGATTTTGTATTTATATTTAATGTGTTTTACCTTCAAGAATACACCATACTTGTCCAATTTATCTCTTTCAACTTGTATTCCATATGGCGGACCTTGAAAAGTTTTAACATAAGCATGAGAGATTCGCAGATCTCTCAGACGTAGAGCACGCAGGACCCGTTAATCATTCATGATACCGTCATAGTATTCATATATTATCATGGTATCACTGAGAAATGAGCAGTCCTTCAAGGATGCACTCCTTAGTCATACATAATACCAACACAATATATTCATATACTTTCATGGTATCTTATTCACGCAAAATATTCATATTCATAATGGGACACGAATTGTTATTATTTTGAGCCGATTAAATATTTCGAATAATTAGTATGAAATAATTCATTTTAATGTAATTAATTTAATTTTTAATCTATTTTATGTACTTTTACATTTAAAAAATCACATCAAATTCCTATTACTCGTGTCGTGGTGGAATACATGCGCACCGTTTTAGTTACTAAATTTAAGAAAATAACATCAAATTGGTCACTTATTGTTGCTTCTTCCTTATTTTCATTCTTTTTTTTTTAAAAAAAAATTGCAATAGCTTAATGTTGAAATCACAATAATTAAACTTAATCCATTATAAATTCTTGCTAATGACATTTCAAAAAAAAGAAAAAAAAAAAGATAAGCTAAGTACTTGCTGGAACCTTCTTGGTAATGACATTTCAAATATTCTTTTCAGTATTTATAGTTTCTAGAAGGCATGTGTAAGTGTTCTATTTATGAATAATTATCTCATCCTATTTTCATTTTATACATATATTTTTTTCCATAGTTCATATCTTGTTTGATTCTCTTTTCATTTTACAAATATATTTAATCCATTTGGGTATCTACAATCAGCAGAATTGTACCAAAATTAGGTGACATTTGATAGAAAATGGGAATAAAAAAAAGATGAATATATATTTGTGAAGATCTTTTTGGCCAAATTAATAAGTATCAATGGGGTACATTGTACTAAGACTATTGTGGGATTTTTTTGTATAGTATAAAGGGAACCTTATAGATAATTGTCTTTGTGAATAAAGCTAATAATAATATTAATGTAAACATTTCCTACAAATGGTCAAATATAAACAGGCACGTAATGTACTATTTGTATATATCCTGAAATTTCACAAAAATGTAGTGATTTAAAAAAAAAAAGAAGAGAGAGATAATAATACTTTTGGCCCCTCAATTATTGCCAAATTTAATTTTGATCTTTATTAATATATGACTATGTACATTTAACATTCAATTAATTTATAATGTGCATTTCTTTTATCCCTTTATATATGAAGTGTGTGAAGTTTAGATGATTTTTAGAAATATATTACCAACAAATATGGAGTAGTCGTACAAAAACTTAACATAAAATATAGGTAATTAATTATATAATAATTAAAATATTTAATAATTTATTAAAATTAGGAAAATTCACAAGAAAAGAAATCAAAAAAGCACACTTCAAATAATTGAATGTCAAACGTATTTAATCATATATTGTAAGGACAAAAATATGAGTTTATCAATATTTTAGGGATTAAAATCATAATTTTCCCGATCCAAATGTTATACTCTACTCCCTTTGTCCGCATATTAGTTGTACTAAAACATGATTGATTTTTAGAGGTAAATTGAATTAAATTAATTTAATATTTTAATTTAGATATTTATAAATTATGTGAAAAGTGCTATAAAATTGTAATTTCTTTTTATATTAATATGGTAATATATAATACATATATATTAATATGTTAGTCAAAAATAATTTAGTTTAGTTTTGAAAAAGTGAAACACGATAAATATTTTGAGACGAAGATTATAAATTAATAATGAGCTTGATGTGCCCCATTTGCACTAAAAAATTTACAGTAGTATAGTATTCAAAGAACAGAAAGATTAACTCTATAGAATTAAGTCAATGGTGAATTTAATTGATCTGATATGCTTAGAGACATAGGGGCAAAGGGATCTTCTCATTATTTGCTTTGAAATACTTGGAGACAAAAGTGCCATCTTTTATCTTCTCTATAGATTATTTTAATTTCTATCAAGTTGTTTCAAAAGACATAGAGAAATGTTAGAAAATAGATGGAGAAAAAGGGAAAAAGGAATTGAATAGGGAAATAATACAAAAAGGCTTGAGACATGATATTATTATTGTTTTACCAGAGTGATTCTTTATTTATAAGACTAGTTGATCATAATGTTTTTTTTTTAAATATAATAATTCCGAAATAATTTATGTCGAGATTTTATCGCAATTAAATTTGAAATAAATTCATTTAAAAATTAATCATGAGATAACTTATCTCAAGATTTTATTCCAATCAAATATGAGATAAATCCATTCAAAAATTAATTTCGCGACTATTTATTCCTTATTAAGAGTAGAATAACAATTCCGAATTAAAACTACATACGTACTATTATCTGCTAACATCGCTTATAAACCACACTTGTGCTACCTAAAAAGTAACACTAATATTATTCCACTTATATTATCCAATAAATAATTCTTTATTAGTTTCACTCTGATGGGTAACTCTAGAAATAATTGTTTCATATAATATTTTTCACCCCAATATTATAAACTATACAAGAAGAAATTCTTTCATCTAAAACATGTATAAGCACCTCAAATCGACAACCCAAGCAATTTTCGTGCCACATTTGTATAAGCTAAATGATTTTTTATGTGATAGTGATTTAACTATCTATAAAAATATATAAACTTGTGCGTGCATATATACAAAAAAGTTCTTGCTCTAATTTGATCAATACAATATAATTTTTCAGATGAAGAAAATTAAATTGGACCCCATCAAATCATGTAGCTCTCTGCCTATCAAGACACAAGTTATAAACAAAGTACCTTGAGAAATAATTGAGATTAATAGGAGGAGACTCGAGCATTAGATAATGGCAATTTCTCTCAAGCTAGCCATGTACTTGTAATTTATCTTAAATGGCTATAGTTAAATTTATATATGTGACTCAAGGACACGCGTATTGAGATGATCTAACAATTGGATTGTTGTATATATACTATTCGCTTAGTAAATATATATGAACTAAATAACAATAATACAATAAAAGAGTAAGTTGAGCCTGTAATCTGGCGTAATTAGTCAGCAATGTCACCAAAAAGGCAAGGAATAGTCGCATGTCAGAGCTTCAAAGACGTTCGGTATAAAGCTTTTGTGTAATAATAGTGAATGAATAATATTCAGATGCCCTACAAATGAAAAATAAAGATATATTTATAGATAAACCGCAAGGAACACCATATGCAAATCTCGCCCCTTTAATGTCCTATTTATGCATGTTGTTTCAGTTACATAATGACCGGAGAAGACCTTAGATCTTTCAAAAATGGCTAGACCCCTGATCATTCTCTGGATCGGCCACTATCCAATTTTTCATTTCATGTTTACGGAACTAGATGAGTTATTGTTGTGATATCAATCTATAATAACACACTCTAGACCCTCCGTAAATAAGGTTATTTCTCGCCAACCATGTTCGAGACTAAGACCAAATATAACACTACTTCTCCTAAATCACATTCGACTTGTCCTTTTTGTCACGTATTATTTCTGATTCGTTCATCTGATCGAGTTCGAATTTTACCCTATGCATTACAGCAATATACTTTTTTTTGCCTTAAATTCTTGATATATCATACATTTAATTTGTACACACTAGCAAATTCACCTTTTTCTTATATTTTATTTATAAGATTACACAGAATAATATATGTTTGGGTTAAACAAATTCACCTCCTTCATGTGAAGTTTCAAATAAAGTTCCTAACCACTAAGGCTGACACTATGTCTGGTAACTTTTTGTCACTTAGAAAAATATAGTAAACATGTTTCTCAATATATGTATACAGTAAAATTAACACGTTTTCAATCACAAAGAGAAGAAAGAATAAGTTAGTCATAAAAGTGAACATTCTTAAAAAACATGGCTGGTGGTCCTTTCTCCAATTCATTTGAATGTAGAGAGAGTTTTGGAACATATGTAAAAAATGATTTCAAAATTGACCATAAAGACTTTTTGTCCTAACAGCTCATAAACGATAGAGACAAGATGTCTAGTAGGTGTTTTTGATAATATTTGGTTAAGAGAAAATATATATTCCAAGTTTGGTACCTTTCTTTTTCTATTCACCAATCCAACTTGGGAAAAATTGTTAAAAGAATTTGAGTGAAAATTATTATTTTACTTAGAATATTTCTCAAATTTCTTTTTCGCATCCCAAATTCTCTATTTTGACGTTGTTGAAGAGAAATATATCATATTAGTGAGGGGTAAGATTTCTGAATTTCTTATAATATTTGGATAATTTTTCTTTTTGGCGTAGTTTTTGATGTGTGAGTTAGGTACAACATTTAATTAGACATAGTATTCCATCCGATGTGCACTCTTGAATTGATTGAGGGGGTGAAATAACCCCCGGTCCCGGACCAATCCGGTTCATGAATATGGACGGACTGAATCGGACAGTAGAACCTCAGATAAAAAATGTCCAGATTCGGCGTGAAGGAATGTCCCACATCAGTGAATGAATGAAATTCTAGTTCTTGGGCTCCTTATAAGATTTTGGGCAATCCTCTTCCCTTTGAGCTAGTTTTTCAGAACATGAGTTAACATAGTATCAAAGTTAGGCACATCTAATGTAGGTCCCTAGACCGATTGAGGGGGGGGGGGGTTAAAAAATACCCTTGATTGATGAATATGCATCCTCCAGTCCAAAAAAACGGTCTCTACGTATATGACTCAGACAATCTTCTTCCTTTTAAACTAGCTTTTGAAATATGAATTAGACACAAGACTTGATTTTACAGAAGTTAATGTTGAGATAATGGATCAAATTATATTTAAAATATCTTGTTGATTTCTTAACACATTCCAAATATTATCTATGAACAATAGTACACACTAAAAGAATCTATGGATAAAAGTTATCACAACTCAAGCTCATAAAATGTATTTTTTGTTTTGATCTAATAGATTTTACGAATTTTTCCTTTGGATTAAGCCATCATCGAATTTAAAAATATACGTATCATATAAACTTGTGATATACCTTATAAAAATTTTTTATTTTCACTTCTAATTCGATATGGGATTCACCTAAAAGTGTAGCGGTCTAAAAATGTGTCATTACTTCTCTCGACCCGCTCTCCATCACCAACGTTGGAACAAATTAAACTAGCAAAGGAAAGTAAATTGCCGGCTAATACAGAAGAAAAAAAAAGAAGACGGTACAACTACCATAACCAATTTTGTTGACTAGGAAGAAGAACAGAAAGGACAATATATTGTACTCCGCCCATGTCTCACGCGGAAAGAGGGGAAATGGTAATGCTAACAAACGTTATAATTTCATTATATGCCATATATACCCCCACTACTATGGCAAGATTGTCTCGTTTCAAATACAGACAAACCTCGTTACAATGGCAATATTCGTCTGAAATTTTTAATTGCTATAGTGAAATGCTATTATATATATATATATACTGACATTTGACGTTTAGATCTTATTTAGCTGAAATAAAAATATGCAAAAATCTTGTTTAATAATTTTGTTTATCAAGAAGGAATGTATTTACTAACCAATTTAATAAAAAAAAGTGAATGCAAAACAAAAAAAAAAGCAAATATTGTTAGCCTTTCATCGTAAAGTTACGACCATAACTGGTGGTCACTATTTTAATATAATTTTTTTCTTTTAGATATTTGTGATCGAAATTTACCTATATGCATGACATTAATGATCATGATTACCATAAATATTTTAATATTTTTTATACATAATATATTACAGAATATTATTACATGATGTTTGAGTATGACTGTTATAGAGGGGTAATTTTACAAAGAGTGAACCGCAATACAGAACGTCATTGCTGTTATAGGTAGAATGTTGTTATATAGAAGTAAAATATAACATGAAAAATTGATTCTAGAGAAAATAAGGCAGAAATGCTGGCACAATAAATGACTATTATAACGAGGTTTGACTGTAATAATTCAAAGACAAAATTGATCTTATTTTCTTAGTAGGAAGGGTATTTTTGAGTTACTTAAATAATTGGATGATATTTTTGAACTAACTAACTAACGACGAGGATATTTTATGCCAAAATTATAACAAGAAGGTAAAATCAACCTATTTTGAATAGTTGAGAAATATTTTAACCCTTTTCCCTGAGATTTAATTTCCTTCAAATCAATAAACAAAAATGAAAATTTGGGCAAACATACTTTATAATAAATAAAATAAAATGTACATTTTTCACTAATTTAGGCTACAATTGACAGAAAATGGAACTGAAGGAGGAATAAATGTGCAAGATCTTTTTTGCCAGAGTATCAATGGGTACATTGTATTAAGACTAATGTGAGATGATTTTGTATAGGATATTGATGAAGGGAACCTTAAAGGACAATTTGTCTTGTGAATAAAGCTAAGGTAAAGCATTTCCTATAAATGGTAAAACATCATAAGGCAGTGTACTATTAGATACTGATAATTCACTTTAATGTAGTGATCCAATGCTACTCTAAAAATTAAGGGTTAATATCATTTTTGGTTCCTCAATTATTGCTAAATTTTTATTTCAGTTCTTATAATATCTGATTAAATATATTTAATCTTTGATTAGTTGAAATGTGCACTTTTGGTTCCTTTCCCGGTATTATTAACTATTCTACCACTTAATTGTTCATATTTTTATGTTTTGTTAAATTTGTATTGTTACTTCTTAGTCGACGGTAATATAATACTAAAAAAGTTCAAACATAACATATTTGCACATAAAAGGACTAAAGTTACACATTCTAATTAATTAAATATTAAATACGTTGAGTCGTATATTACAAAACTCAAAATAATAAAAAAAAATGCTATTATCCTAAAAACTAATGAGCTGGATCTTCTCTGTATTGTTTTATACAAGTTGAATGGTCAATTTAAGAGGTCTAAAATAATTAGACACATAGTAGTAGCTCTTTGCTGAATAAATACTAAAAAGATGCAAAATTTGAGGGTAAAAAATCGCGTGTCTACGATTAGAAATTTTCACAAAAAGCCATCGCAAAATTAATCTTAATTAAAGACTTTATTGTCTGGTAATTTGTGTCCTAACAGATCATAGTCGATAGAGACAAGACGAAATCCCTTTTATTTCAACTCATAATACTCCACTTATACTACCAATTTCATCACGAAGAAAATTAATTGGTCTAATGTTTAGAGTGTGAAATAACTAAATTTTCGACTGATCACATATCCAAGTAGAAAATTAATGGTAACAAACAATTTATGACTCCGGTGATAAAGCGATAAAGTACTTTCCTTCTTAACTGAATGTATCCAATTTAAATCTTGCTATACAAAATTATTTTTATTAAAAAATATTTTATCTTTAATTAAAATTTTTGTAATGCAAATATAAATTTAATTAAATTTCGATATAAATATTAAAAATTGATGGAGAAATAAAAAGAAGCGATGGTAACAAACAAATAGTGTAAATTAGGCCAGCAAATTGAATTAATGGGTCGGTCGGATACGGCCGAAACTGAGCGGCAGTTTGGTTGGAAGGGAACACTCTGGGGTCCCCTTTTATTTGTATATATTCACCTCCCCAATCCTAATTTGTACGGAACCTATATCTCATAAGGGACTAAACATATACCGTAAAAAATAATGAGGATTCGTTTAATAAAATGTATAAGAATAATATTGAATTGGGTATATTAATAATATTTTTAATTAGTTATGTTCGTATTATTTTTTATTATTGGAGTATAAATAGTACTCTGTATTATTAATGTCATGATTCGCTATGTAAAAACTAAATATGATGTATATATAGATTGATAACACTATCGTACAAGCAAATAAATAATACCAAAAATATTGTATTTTACTTTTTTTTCCTAATACCTCCTGCCAAACGATCAAGGGATATTTGAGTCCACGTCCTGCAGGGTACTTATTACGTACTAATTAAAATTAAAGGTTAATTAAACTTTTGATTAATGAATGGGTCACGAGATGGCACAACGTATTGTTCAGCCATATATAGTCAAGATTTGTTTTACTATAATGTAAACCGTTTTATAAGTCAACAAAATTTAAACTTTAATTTTTATCAGAAATAAACTTCGAAATTGTACTAATAATTGTTAAAGTCCACTACCTACAGACTTAATTTGGCGTGAATCTAGAAAAATGCTACTGTATAAGTTGATTTATAATAAAGGTTCTTCCATATTGAAGCTGTCTTTTGTACTTTGTGGAGTTGTCAATAAACTATTATTAGTAGTTGCATGGGTAAACTTTGTATAAAGATAAAGATAAAAAAAGATTTTGTGTCACGCTCAAGGGTGAATTTAGGAGGGTGGGAGGTGTTTATCCAAATTTCTGCAGTAAAATTTATATTATTTATATATGATAATTATTTTGTGTCACACCCAGGGACAGATATAGGAGGGAGGGTGTATTTATATTGTGTATATAAGATAATTCTTTGAATTCTTTATGTATATATATAGATTTTGAATTTCCTTGAACACAAGACTGGAAGTTAACTCAGTGGTTTAGGGGGTTTAAAACTCACTTTGAGATTTCAAATTTAAATTTTAAGCATGTATTTTTATTTTTCGGATCTCATTAATAATAATTCTGAATCCGCCACTGATCACACCACAAAAAGTTAACTGCTTAACTGATTCATCATAAATTATTTATTCAGTTTATCATATACTTGTTGCTACTAGATATTCACCTAAAAGTGTAATTCTATGGATCATTAATTATAATCAAGTTTTAGTATATGATTATATGTTCATTTCACAATGAAAAATGATTGTAAGCACTAGTTGCTGGTTGCCGCTAAGACTGAAAATCAATATATACTAAAAGGCCAAGTGCATTAAAGTTTCCGTTATGTGTGGGGTTCGAGTCAGGAAGGCCGAATTACAAGGATCTATTGTACACAACATCAGCTTGCATTTCTGCAAGAAATTGTTTTCACGATTTGAATCCGTGATCTTCCGATCACATAACAATAACTTTACCTGTTAATTACTCCATGGCTCCTCTTCAAAATCAATATATACTATTCCAGCAGTTGAGAAAAATTAGAGGTAATTAAGCAAATATTAGTCATGCAAGCTATTGATGTTTTTGTCTTCTTTTTTGAGCTACACTAACATGTCGTCCTCATTGGTAAATTACAAAAGAGTTAGATAAATGTCATTGTCGGGTTGATTTCTAGTTAAGCTCATTCGACTAATAGTTATTATCTTTAAAAGTTATTTTAATTTGTTTCAACAAATAAAGTGACATTCTGAAATAATATTATTAATTGAGTAACCACACAAGAAATCAACTCTTGTTAATATCTAATAAACAAAGTCGGAAGAACAATTATGAAATTCATTCGATTCAAGAGTTACTGGAGGAATAAACCAGGTGAATTTCACCGATGTTCTTCAGTTTTAAGTTTATTACATAAAAATAATGTTTTCTTTTGTTTTTTTTGTTACATGAAATTCATCAAATTTAAATGTATATCAAATAAAAGTTATTTATTTTCAATTTTTTTATCACATACAAAATATATAATTTTGGTCAAATTAACTAAAAAGTAAACTTTATTTTACTTTTTATATTTTATACCAAAAATATAACTTGATACAAGTAAAATTTGGATATAGATAATAAGATATAATTCATTTAAATTTAACTCACGACGCATATACATATGTGTTTGAAATATTGATTGGACAAGTAATTAAATATAAATAGTACTTCAATTTCTAACATAATAATCAAATGGGATTTGATATAATTCAAACTAATATTTATAAAATTGAAATTCTAAACTCGATTTTGATATATAAATTTGATTATAATAATGTTCATATACTTAGTTTGATAGCTCAATATGCGGACCAAAAGTATATAAAGAAACAAAAAAGGAAATAAAATAAATGAGACGACAAAAAGAGAATGATTTTACGAGTGAAAACAGGGAGTGAAAGGACAAGGCAGTTTCGTCATGTAGGAGAAATAAACAACAAGTCGGTGACGACCAGCTGTTCAACTGCCCAACTGCTTCTTTCCTTTTCTAACCATCAATCAAAATTTCCCATTTTCTCGACTTTCAGCTCTCTAAAAATATAAAATAATTTTTATGAGTATTGTCTCTAAAATTGAATATTATTATAATATATAAACTTAAAATTTGATTATTTTAATATAAATATTAAATAAATTTTTATTTAAAAAAAAATTAAAATGCCGCGCTACTAATGGAACGCTTATTTTCTGACACATGGGCGGCTGTACCTCACAGCCTCATTCCCTTTCGGTTCAGATTTGCAAACGTGCATCTCCTATTTCATCAATATCCTAGAGCGTGCAATGCAGCTGCTTTTATTTGGATTTTCTTTTACTTATTATTTAAGATTTTTAATTAAATGAAGAATTGAAAATTCACATAAAATATTTAAATTTTTTGAGTATTCTATTCGAACTTTTACATGCTTAATTTTTTCTACCTAATTAACTATCATCAAATATTTATTAAAATATACTTCAACTATCAGTTGCTCACTTTTCCTACCTGAAATAGCACAATTGCCCGGGTAGGAAAAGTAAACATGTGATAGTTTAAATGTGTTTTGATAAACATTTGATGATAATTCAGATAGAAACTGACACACCTGATAATTTAAATATGCAACTCAAAACCTTATGATATTTAAGTGCATTTTTCATCCTTCACTTTTAATTATTTAATTGGAGCGAACTCAAAATTTGAAATTAATGTGTTTTAAAGTTATTAGTACACATACTTAAGAAGCTACTATTTGGTCCGACTTGCGAAATATAAAGTCCCCTTAAAAGAGATAAACACTGTTTTTCAGCTTGAATATGACTCCTAAAAGCTTAAATAATCCAAAAAGCTAAGAAAATGTACTCTTTCCGTTATAATACAACTTTGCCTGCAAAGAGTTACCACGAAGCTGAGCTAAAATAGTTGTCATATTTCTATCATTAGAATTTTTGTTTTGTTGGTGATGGTTCGATTTCTTATATTATAATTTTTTTTTTATTCTCGCTTTCCTTCTTTCCCGATTTTTTTTTTTTTTAAAAGTCTTTCTTTTGCTGCAGTGTTAGGTTTTACTTAACCGAATACTCAGTCAAATATAATTAGTACAGTTAATTCATTTACTAAATAAAAAAGGGTAAAAAAGAAAATCCAACGTATTAAAAATATCGTACTTTCATCTATTGAATCAAATTTGTTCTTCACTTTCACATATTGAATCAAAAATATTATTAATATATTAGAAACAGAGACGAACACGGAATTTGAGCACGATAAGGACACTACTATTTTTAGCACGCCAATTAAAGCAAAAACTTAGTTAAATGCCATTTAAAAAAAATACAGACTACTATAACTGAGACTCAAACTCAAATTCCGCACTCACACTTACAGAGCCTAAGGAGCCTGATGAACAAATACCCAATATATACAACAAATATCTTCGAGGATCCTTTTAAACAATATGAAAAATTCTCAAAATATATACACACATACAACAGCAACAGTTTATATATATTTTCTTGAGGATAGAGCTTTAGGTGATACGCAACGAGACAGCGAGTGGGACGGATACCATATAAAAACGAAGCTGAAAAGTCAAAGGAATTCAGACTCGAATCACGTGAGATTCGTCCAGGCTGTGAGTGGGGTCCATTCCTACGTGGAGCTACTTGAAGTCATCCTCAAGCTGGTTACATTTTTTGGTTCATATTTCACCTTTTTCACTCGTCCATTGATCTCCACCGTTGATTATTGGACAAGAGAGATCTGGATTTGGATTCCCAGCTGTTAACTCTGAAAAAGTTAGTCAAAAAGTTGTAACCCCACTTGACATTTTCATCGACTCTTTAATTTAATTTTATTTTTTTAAAACTTTTAAGTACTAATAATAGGTACTAATTATATCGTTAATACGGCGTTGGAGTGATAATGATAAATAACAATAATAAAGCATGATTATGTTATTGTTGATTATGATAAAACAGCTAATTCGGCTTTACTGTCTTTTAATGTTTTAAATGCGCCCTTGTTTTATGTAAAGAAAAAAAAAAACTCTACCTAGGCTAGCCTAGCTAGTACGAGAATGATTGGAGTCGTTGCATTTTCCTTTATTTCCAAATCTGCCCTCACTCGTTGAGGCAACACCTTCTTAGTTTTTTAGCCCTTCTGGTTTGTGATGATGGCTAAATACGTCTTTCAAACCTTCCGTCCCAATTTTTCCTGAAGTGTTTAAATATGAGGAATATCTTTAAAATTTATAATTTAAAATAAGTTATAGATATTTAGGTGGCTATAAAATATTTCTTTAAAGATAAATGGAGTATATAAAGTCAAATTATTATTTAATAATAATATAAAAATACACATTTTAATTGAAATTGATTAAAAACGTGGACGGAGAGAATATTAAAATTGTTGCGGCTAAATCGCAACGTTTAAGATAAATAAAAGTATGTTCTTTGTTATAATGTGAATTGGTTAAAGTTTCCTGCAAATATTTCGACGAAGAGGCACAATCTAAATCAACAAAATGTCATTATTATTCCCCCAGCCGTAAGGTTTTCCCAATAGATTTTTTTTTTTTAATATTTATATTCTCATTTGTTATAAAGAATGGTTGAACACAAGGCGAAGATATATCGACTTATATAAACCTTTGGAAGAACTTTTTAATGAAGCTAAAATGGAGGTTACGATGCTCTTTCTTGGAACAACACAAGTGTAAAACAAAATAAAATAAAAAGTGTTTCACGTATTTGTATTGCTGTGGTTCAAGTAGTAGTAATTTACTCAAAGAACCATGTTATATATAACATAGAATTAATTGTGACTGACGTAATATTTGATCCTTTTTGTGATTCTTGTAGGGAAATATGTACCCCATTGTTATTGTACGGAAGTTGTACACAAAAAAAAGATCGTTAATTAATTAAATATCCCAACTATTCATTTATGAATCTGGACTACAAGACAAAATAAAATGCAGTGATATTGAAGCAATAATACCTTAAAAAGCTTCAATACTAACACTGTATTCAATGTATCCACTATTCCTTTCATTTTCTTAGACCTAATTTTAATAATATAAATAGTAATTATCTTCCTCCCCTAGATTATTGGATATCCAAATTTGTCAAATCTACGTGCTAATAACGACAAAAAACATCACCAGCTGCGACAAATCTCTTCATATCACATTAAGAAAATGTTTATTAACTATACAACAACTAGTTGCAAATTGCAACCACGCTCGAGTTCCGGGCGGAGTGATAAATATTTTTTTATTTTAAATTTAAATATTAGACAAATAATATTTTCTTCTCGATATAAATTTTATGAATACGAATTTAATTGGATGGGTAACAACTAACACAGAAAAAGAAAAAAGAAAAAACAGCTGGTTTGCAGATCTACGCACCCTTTTTAGTTATACAAAGTTATAACCCCTACCAACTTTACACAAGGCACTTTCCAAGAACCAACCTTCACCACAGTCCAAAAAACTCTAATTCTACCTAAAAGGGCTAAAAAATAAAGCCATTGGCTTATGTTCATGCATTTGTGCCTCACATAAATCTCTATATATACACCCTCTTTTACATCACTTAACCCCACTTAACTCACTAAACTAACCATTATTATTTCAACTTTCAAGCCAACGAGAGAGACCTCCTGCTCCATTTTCCGAAAATGGATTTTTTTAACAGGTGTACTTCGACATCAGCTTCTTCTTCATCTGAATCATCTTCTTCTGAATCTTCACTTTCTGGTAAAACACCGAATAAATCTGAGAGAATAAAGGGACCATGGAGTGCTGAAGAGGATAAGATTTTAACGAAACTTGTTGAGCGATATGGGGCTCGGAATTGGTCCTTGATTAGTAAATACATAAAGGGTCGGTCCGGTAAATCCTGTCGGCTCCGTTGGTGTAATCAATTAAGTCCCAATGTTGAACACCGGCCGTTTTCTCCGGCGGAGGATGAGACCATTTTGGCTGCTCATGCCAAATACGGGAATCGATGGGCCACCATTGCCCGATTACTTCCGGGTCGGACCGATAATGCTGTTAAGAATCACTGGAATTCAACATTAAAGAGGCGTTACCAGCAATTACTTCAACAGCATCAGCAGCAAAACCAGAGCTCAACGGTTTTTCCTGATGTGAAAATTAATGGGCCGGCATCCGGATCCGGATCCGGGTCGTGCATGGAGTACTTGAATGCTTATGAGAGTCCCAAGGGGAATAATTACGCTGTTACGAATAATTGCAGCGGAGAATTTGATGACCCGATGACGACTTTGTCTCTTGCGCCGCCGGGTATGGGCGGAGATGAGTTGCCGGAGAGGAAAACGGAGAGTTTTCCGGCGGGATTTTGGGATGTGATGAGGGATGTAATTGCTAGGGAAGTGAGGGAATATGTTTCTTCGTCTTTTTCTGGGGCTTCTACGGGGTTTCCTTAATTAGAACAAAATTTAAACAAAAAAATAATTGTTTTTTTTATTATTTGTCAATTTTAAAGTTGGCTGTTAAGCTTTGATAATCACTTTGCTTATTGATAAGTTTGCTTGTAAATTGATTAATTACATGTTAAATATGTTCTGGAAGCTTAATCTTGAATTCCATCCTTATCAACTGTTCTTTTAAGTAACTATTTTATTTGCTTTCTAAAATTTTATCTTCCTAACTCCTAAGGTACCAAACGACCAAATTCCCAATAATATGTTCTTTCATGTGTAAGAGAGATTTTTCTATTGAATTTATCAGAATATCAGGAGACCTAACTTTTTATTATTAAATGTTATCGGCATTTGTCTAGAAAGAATATGACATTGTTTTAGCATACTAAAAATATGGTCATACATAGAAAGTATGGAGGTCAGGATAATTGGTAGTCGAATATTATCGTATTTTTAGTAATATAATTTAGATATCGTGGTAATTTTTAATTTTCAATGTATATTAATATTTATTACTATATATTTTTTGTATATCAGTAATTATTATTTTATTATTTTTTTTTTTACTTTCGTGCGTTAGTTATATTTTACTCAGAGGGATTTGATTGTTTGATATTCTATAAAGTATATGAATAAGTCGTCAAAAACAGTTCCCCTAACCACATACATCATGTTATATTATTGTTAGTGACATATTTAAGATTTGAAGTTCAAAGTAAGATATTTAAAATTTTACATATTTAATTTATATTAAATCAACAAATTTAATTATAAGTTCATTTAACGTAAATTTCAAAATTTTAACTAAGTCAAAATTTCTGAGCTTCTATTTTTGGTAGAATATTGCCTCACATACCTAATGTAATTTTAGTTGTCATTAATCTACATTTAACCTGTTATGATTAAAAGATTTAAAAGGTCTATAGATATCAAACTAGATCCCATTAATGTTATTTTCAAAGGCTAGACTAGATTTAATAATATTTAAAATAATTATAGAAAATAATTAAGGTCGAACTTTAATTTTAAAAAATAAGTTGGGGCCTCTCTAATTAAGTTCACGAAATAGAAGATGATAGAGGTCTAATTATTGTTGCCCTGCATAAGACAATGACCTTTTACTTCAAGTTCCTTTCTTCGTAATGAAATCTTATCATATACTATGACAACAAAAAATTTAATTTGCCTTATTTTTTTATAGTATATTTTTTCAAAAAAGAAAATTTAATATTTCTCACGAGACTTTAGATTGATAAATACTTATCGGTATGCCATATTTATATTAACTCATATAAATTTACTACAATCAGGTGATTTAATAAGATGATAATATATGTTAGTTAATCATATAACTAAATGTATATGCAAATACATGTTATTCTTCTATTGATTTACAGTAAACAACGACTGGACTTTTATCCTTTCAATTTTAACTAGCAAATCAATCTTATTCAATCGCGCTATTTGATTGGATTATGTTGTAATTAAGATTCACATTCCGAAATATTCAAATTTATGAGTCTAACTGGAAAACACCATAACTCCATAAGCTTCTCAAGAACATTGCATAATGCGATAAAAAAAAGTTGCTTTCAAGGAAGAGGGGAGGGACAAAGAAAAAGAAAGGAATATACAAAATAATTTCATGATTTGTCTGTTTAGTTTGGAAACAAAGTGGTGTTGGATGGAATGTTCCTACTTTGCCACTTTACATATTTTTTCTAAAGCCAAAAACATGATCCATATTTTGAACGTGCTCGACTCTTCAGTTCATGTGAACGCGTTTTTGTTTTTTTTTCACATGAAATAAGCTAATCTGTGTATAATTTATACAGTAATAAAATGACAAAACTATCTTTCATTTTTTTGCATAGGTCAACCATTTAAGGATATAAATGTAAATTTATTATTTTTTAGTGATTACTTGTATATTCAAATTTAGTGCAATGAATCAAACACTTTACAATAAATAGTCTTTTGTAACTAATCTCTACATAATTAACAAGTGAATTTATCCGCGCTTCACGCGATCGATTAAGTAAAATTAAAATATAATTATATAATAATTATTATTAATTTTAATTAAAAAATTAATTTTTACTTATTGATCAATTTATTTTTTATTTGTTCTTCAATTGCAGTACTATTGTTGTTTTAATTCATTGTTGATAAGAAATAAGAAATAAAATTCAATATAAAGTAAATGACCCTCCTTAATTTGACTATATTACAAGAATCATATGTCACTGATGTGGCAAATGCGCAAAGTTTTAATTTGCGCATCTTAATATTTTCTTAAAGTTTTTAATAAAAAAAATTATTCACTAATTTTAGAAATTTAATTAAGAAAAAATTAAAAATAAAATAAAAGGATTCTTATTTAATTGTATCCTCATTACCTTATTGGCTTTTTAAATTTTCTTTGGGGTTAATTTTCTTAGTTATCTACTCTTTTTCTTTCTTCTATTTTTCCATTTAAATAATTTTCTTATGTAATTCTATCCATCACCTATTTATTTATTTTTATTTTCTTACTTTTATTCATTTAATATGTTCAAGTTTATCTTTCTCCTTCTATTAATTTTATTTTAAAAAATTAAAAAATATTTTTTCTTAATTAACTTTTTTCATATATTTTTCATAATTTACATAATATATTAAACACCAAGAAATAACTTCATAAAAATATTATTTATAATTGGTTATCTTCTTTATTTTTCATATTTTTAGTATATAAAAAACAGGTGCTGATAAGGTATATGTTTGTACTTTTTTTAAAAAATAAATTTTGATAAGCACTTTTATTAATAATTGCTCTTATAATTTTGTACATTTTTTTCATATCTACCTTATTATTATGTATATTATTTAATTTGTATCATTTTTATAAATAACAATAAATTATACTTATATAGCATAATAAATTTAGAGAGCTCAGAAAATTAAAATTCTATCCTCCTCCTTGTCTATCCAATAAAAATAATCGTGAAATATTTGTGGAGTTTAGGTAACGCCAATTATATATAGTTATAGATTTAATTGCTCTTTCAACCAAATATTATATTCTTTCTATTGTTAAAGGATTCACGATCTAACCATCTATTATATTAAATTAGGCGTATATAATTCTTTTTTAAGATATAATTTATATATTCATACCATAAGTTTATAATTGTTTACAAATTTATTTCTTTTTTATATATAGATCAAAATAAATTTCTATTAGTGTGATTTTAAAGTATCATAAACCTGTATCTTAAATAATTGGTGGTTATGAATATGAAAAATTTAAAAATTTTGATTATTATTAATATTAATTAATAATAAAATTTATGTAATTGAAGAGGTATGAGTTAAAAAAATGACTTTATAAAATAAAATGATTAAAAAATATATATATATCAAAAAAAAAATTTTTTTTTTGGGACACAGAAAGATGTCATATTATTTTCTTAAAATCTTTCTTTATTATATATATAAATTTCTGCATTATAATCCTTGACTTGTTCAAAGAATTAAACCAACACTGTCTATAAAACTGTGCCTAGACTGTTAGATTTTGAACGCAACGTGCGTGCGCTATTTCATTTTTTGAAGCTTTAATTTTTTTTAATTATAATAATAACATATTTAATTTAATTTTACAGATAAAATTTCAGGAGGGTAGTTATGATATTATTGTAAGAATGAGACTTGAGTTTTAGTCCGGTTAATTGGAGAGCTTATGTGAGGTTTACAAGTTGGAAAATCTTATGAAAAATACTTAATAACAAAATTTGTAGAGAATTCTCATATTTTGAGGTATGTCAAAAACACCGTTTTAAAAAATATTTGACTCAATTTAAATATATCTCCAGAATTTAACAAACTCTTCCGATATAAATTAAAAGTATAAAAACTGAAAAACTTTTATTTTCACATAAAATCCTGCAAAAGAAAGGAGAATATTTTCTCTCTATACTTGGTCTATCTTTTAATTTTTCCAAATGAAATGACTTGGTAAGGTATATATACCGAAAGAAAACCAATAGAAAGATAACTCTTCAATCTTGATTATCAATAATGGGCAGCTTAAAGAAGAATATTCAAATAATTATAAATTGTCTGCTGGTAATTTGTAGAAAATGAATTCAATAGACATTAATGGCTAAGCAAATGAATTCTCTCATAAATTCTAATAAAGGAAATTAATAGCTATTAATTATGATTAATAAAGAATAAAAAAGTAGGTTTAACTTATTTTTTTAGATATAAAAATTATTTTTTCAACATTATATAATTTTAGACTTTTCCACCTTAATAACTATATTTTGGGGTATAATTCTTCTAAAATTATATAAATAAAATATCGTGAGGGTAAAGAGACTATTTTCAAAAAACTCTTGAATCAACTAATGCATATTAATTAATCATATAACTAAATATATACACAAATACATGTTAGTCGTATATTGATTTACTGTAAAACTTTTATCCTTTGAATTTTAGCTAACAAGTCGATCTTATCCCGCTGCTCGATTTTATTGGATAATGTGGTAATTAAGATTCACATTCCAAATACTCAAATTTATGAGTCAACTGGAAATTACCATAAGCATCGGTGGAACATTTCATAGTGTGATCTTTTATTTATTTTTTTAATTAAAAAAAAAAAAGCTTTCAAAGAAGAGGGGGGACAAAGAAAAAGAAAGGAATAAACTTATTACTTTTTAAGTTATAAAATAAACAAATTTATTAAATAAATAATATCTTGTAATCCAATTTTATTGCAATGAAACAAACACTCAATAAAAAATAATCTTTATAATTAATTTTTGCATTATAATTTTTATATTTAAAAGAAGGTTATATGCATGTTGATGTGGCATGCTTCTATTATTTTCATTCCTATTTATATTTTTTATAATATTTTTGATAATTTTTTTCATTTATATATCATGTTAAAAAACTCAAAAGTTATCCTGTTAGCTCTTTTAACTATATTAAATATACTATTATTAAGCCAAAGTAATAGAATATCTGTAAAGGTTACATGACAATTCTTTTTTTTTTAAAAAATATGTTAATATTATATTTTAAATTTAACGATGATATTTTTTATTTATGTGCGAAAGGCGGATAGTTTCACTAGTTCATGTATAACTAGTCTTCGAATGAAACACCGCCTTATTTCTTCATAATTTATGTGACACACTTATATAAATTTCTCTTTTATTCTTAGTGAAATAATTTATAGCCACACAAATAATTAAAAAAAATTTAAATCACAAATTTGAATTTTTTTTATTTTTTAAATATTTATATCAATTCAAACGATGATACATAAATTGAGATGGAAAAATATTGAAAAAATTACGTGGGCACACAATATTACCAAATTAATTACCTATATTACCACTAATTTTATGTTTACCAAAACTACCATTTTTTAGTTACCTAATTTACATGATCTGTATGAATAATTATATAACAAATTCTAACTTAAACTAAGTCACTTAGTCATGATATGTATGAATGATTGTATAACAAATTTTAATTAAACTTGGTCACTTAATAATCGCAATTTTTATAATTTTTTTTCTTCCTCTTCTTCACATATCACAATTATGCTAAAATTACTCACCAGTTATTTTCTAACACTCTATATATAAATCTGTACTTTTTTACTTCTTCTTTACAAATCATTATTATGCTAAAATTATACACTTTACAATAAAAAATATAAAAAATATTAAAATACATACATCAGAAATACAAAAAAAAAACTTATAAATTGATCTCTTAATTTTAAAATAGAATAATATATATATATATATATATATATATATTAATAATACAAAAAAATAATTGCCTTAATATTTTTTTTCTAAAACTGCGAATACATAAAAAATATTAAAAAATATAAAAATTAATAGCTTTATCTTTTCTTTCTAAAATTGTGGATATAAAAAAAAAATCAAAAATACAAAAAAAAAATTAACTGCCTTAATTTTCTTTCTAAAACTGCAATTCCTATATAAAAGTAATTAATCGCTTTATTTTTTTCGTAATACTACAAATATAAAAATACAAAAATTAACCATTTTATTTTTCTTCTAAAACTACGAATACAAACAAAAAAAGAATGAAAATACAAAAAAAAAATTAAATGTTTTAATTTCGTTTTTTCTCAAATTGCAAATACAAAAAAAAAGTTAACTGCTTTTATTTTTTCCCCCTAAAACTGTAAATACAAAAAGAATAAAATAAAATGCAAAAAAAGATAGAAAAATTCTGATATATTTGATAAATATATGTATTATTTGTAAAATAGTTATTAAGTTTAGTAGAAATGATAATTTCAGTCTAATAATTGATACCTCATATAAATTTTTCAAAAATATTTGCTTAAAATAAAAAACTTTTGACAAGATTGAGCTAACAGGCTATTTTATAGCCACATAAATATATTTAAATCTTTTTACATAAAAAATCTTTTTATTGTTTAAAATATCTTACACAATAAAAGTTTTTAAAGAAAGAAAAAAAAAAAAAGAGAATCGTGATTATGAAGTAGAAACCTTTCATCATCAAACCCTATCACATGAAATGCTAAAACCCTAAAAATCTACTGTGGCCGTTCAGCTTTCTACCGGAAATTTTTCGGTGGCTATGGCCACCATTTTGCCAGGACAACCTCATCCGAGGGAGAAAAATACATCCGCAATTAATTATGCTGCCACTTCAAAATCTACGCCAGTTCTAGTTAAACCAGTTCCTATGAAGCCAGTTACATATCTTCATGATGAACCACGAGTAATATAGGAGGAGGAAGAGATAGATCAGATGATTATTAAGGAGAATCTTCAATTTTCCATTATTGGAAAATTTTCATATGGAGCGTCGGACATTCATGAATTAAGAATATTAATCCCAAAACAATATAATCTGAAAGGTGAATGTTCAATTGGAGTGCTAAATAGCCGACATGTGTTAATTAGGGTGACTAACATGGAAAATTACGTCAATCTACTATCCACGCCAGTTTTCTATATTTTGCATAGACAATGGACATATACTATGAGAACACTGAAGTGGGATCCGCTGTTTGATCCGGAGGAGGAAACAACTACAACCATTGCATGAATATCTTTTTCATCCCTTCCCCCAAACTTTTTCATGAAGGAAGCTATTTTCTCATTGGTATCAGTCGTGGGGAAACCTCTACATGTTGACATGGCTACAAGAAACCAAACTAGACCCAGCTGTGCTAGGGTTAATGTAACACCCCGGAAGGGCCTAAGAAAAGACCCCGAAGGTTAAGTTGAAAACTGTAGAAAACCTGAAATTTTGCATCAGTACGACTTGAGGTACGAATCTTGGTGAGAACCTACAAGTCGTTACTCGAGTCGTGATGAGTTTGGGAGCCTGAGGTCATACCATGAGTAGTTCTATGAGTCGTGGAGTGTGGGTACGACTCGCGGTTAGGAGTCGTGGTGAATTCCTCAGTGGTGCCAGAGTGAGTCGTCACGGGTCATGGTACGACTCGTAGGATGTAGCAACGAGTCGTGATGAGGAGTTGTGGTTAAGTCGTATTTGGTATGGGTCGATGGTACCACGACTGACAGTATGACCCGTAGGATGATACTACGAGTCTTGGCCAGATTCAGAAGATTGAAAAGTGGTGAGGTGACCACGATTCGTGACTTCATGGTACGAGTCGTGATCGGGGCCTAGGTTACGCCCTGAACCCCAAAACTTCGTACCACCGTAGGTTATGCTGGGACTTCCTGAGTGACTGTCCCCTATGCCCTAGTGGGCCTTCATGAGTGATATCACGCCTTTCATAGTTCATACCCTTGGAAAGGTACGGACGACCTCCCGACTAGGTTTATAGGTCGGGCTCCATGTGTGCTCATATCGGGTATGTCAGTTATAAAAATCTCCCATTGTTCCTCATGATTTTAATGTATGCATGATTATTTTCTTTTGGCTCAAGCTATGTTTTATGAAATATTTTCGTCACATGTTATGACTATGACAGGTTTACGAATATTTTGGAAGCATTGAGCCTTACGATATACTTACTGTTTCAGTCTTATGATCATGACGTCCCACTCCTATAACTTTTCTGTTTTTTAAGCATTGTGTTGCATACCTTACATACTCAGTACCTTTCAAGTACCGACCCACATATTTTCAGGATCCGGTTCGCAGGTTCAACATCTTCCCTAGCTTGCTCTCAGTTCTGCTCTCAGCTTCAGTGGTGAGTCCTCATGATTCGAGGGCTTCATGTTCGGACCGTGTTTGTCTGTTGTTTTCAGAATGTTGGGGTTGGTTGGGGTCTTGTCCCTTCAACCCGTCTATTATGATTAGAGGCTTTCAGACCTATGTGTAGTATTCAACCGTTTATGTTTGAATCTTGTATTGTTGTTTTTTATATCTCATGTTACGATTTTCAGTTAGTTTATGACTATTTAGTTAAGCTTTTCACCTTATGTGAATGAATTAGATATACACTCACGTCATGGATTGACTTGGAGTCTTTGGGGATCCTTTTCCCGTGTCTACGATCCGGATGTACTCTCGGATCGTGGCAAACTTGGTATCAGAGCAATAGGTTTGAAGTGTTCTTAGGGTGTCTGAAAGCCGCGTTAATTAGAGCCTTTTTCATGGGTGTGAAGCGCGCCACACTTATGACAAAGGGGCTACGAAACGGTTTAGAAAATTTTCTTTCTTTCATGATCTATGTCGTGCGGTCAAAATCTCTTCATCCTTATAATTCGTGCTATTCGCGATTGCAGAAAATTATGACTTTCAGAAGGATAAACGGAAGGAGGAACAGAAATGATGAAGTCCACGGGGGTGGAATTGATAATGGGCGTCAGTAAGCCCTACCTGCTTAGGAGCTCCAGGCACCTAAGCCAGCTGCCCACGTCGATCTTCTGGTGGAGATTCAAATGTTAGCACAGGCTTTGACCGCTCAGGTCAACCAACAAGCTGTTGCGTATATTCCTCAGAACGGCAATGCAGCGGCAACTCGGATTAGGTACTTTCTAAGGATGAACTCTCCCGAGTTCATAGAGGCAAAAGTGGACGAGGATCTTTACGAGTTCTTTGAGGGAATTTTGAAGGTCACTCAAGTGATGGGGGTGACATATGAGGAGTGTGTGGCTTGGCTTCATATCAGTTAAGGGAGGTCGCCTTCATTTGGTTCAAGCAATGGGGGGATAGCAAGGCAGCGGGAGCAGGTCCTATCAGCTGAGATGAATTCCACATGGCCTTTCTCGATAGGTTCTTCCCTCGTGAGATGAGGGAATTGAAAGCAACCGAGTTTTTTAACCTCAAGTAGGAAAAGATGACGGTGCTAGAATATTCACTTGAGTTCACTCGTCTGTCAAAGTATGTCTCGAAGCTAGTGATGGACCAGAGGGCGCGGGTGAGCAGATTCATGTAGGGAGTAGTTGTGTACCTGGATAAGGATTGCAGAATAGCCATGCTTCTTTAGGATATGGACTACCCACTGTTAGTCCTCTATGCCTAGAAGATGGAAGCAACTCATATGAGGTAGAGAGAGGCCAAGAGAGCCAGAACTGATAGCCACAGGTTATCCCAGTAGAGGGCAGGGGGTGGACCTCACCAGTAGTCCCAACCCAAGTCCATTACACAAGCACCATCTTCAACCAGTGCTCCATCCAGGCCACAAGATGGTCAGAGGAGCAGGGCCTCAGGTTCGAGGAGTCAAAATAGCATGCGCACGGAGCGCACGTTTCCATCTTGTGCTAATTGTGGCAAAAATCACCCAGGTGCTCAGATGCTTGTTTCGGGTGTGGCAAACCTGGACACAGACTCAGAGATTGCCCCACAGCTAGGTCAAGGGATGGTGGAGCCCGTACTTCAACAGCTAGTTCAGTAGTTCCAGTGGCACGTCAGACTCAGCAGGGTGCTTTGACTGGTTTAGTTGGCGGCCAGCGCCAGAACCGATTTTATGCACTTGGCTTTCGACAGGAGTAGGAGACCTCTCCCGATGTGGTTACGGGTATGTTGCGAGTTATTTCATATTGATGCTTATGCTTTGTTAGATCTGGGAGCCACACTTTCTTTTGTGACGCCTCACACATCTAGTCACTTTGGAGTCAGTCCTGAAATTTTGTCAGAACCATTTTATGTATCTACTCCAGTTGGTGATTCAGTCATAGCGAGGCGGGTATATAGAGGTTGCCCCATTAGAGTCTTGCATAAGGTTACCTTCGCAGACTTAGTAGAATTGACTATGACCGATTTTGACATCATCTTGGGCATGGATTAGTTGTTTGCATGTTATGCATCTGTTAACTGTAGAACTCGAGTGGTGGAGTTTCAATTTCCAGGTGAACCAGTTTTTGAATGGAGGGGTAGTTCAGCGGTACCTGTAGGTCGCTTTATCTCCTACCTCAAGGCCAGGAAAATGATTTCCAAGGGGTGTATTTACCATTTGGTTAAGGTTAAGGATGTCACGTCCAAGACCCCCACCATTCGGTCAGTCCCTGTGGTGTGCGAATATCTCGAGGTATTTCCAGATGAACTACCAAGTGTTCCTCCCAAGAGAGAGATTGATTTTGAGATTGATCTTTTACCCGACATGCAGCCCATACAATTCCTCCCTACCGAATGGCCCCATCCGAGCTAAAAGAGTTAAAGGAGCAGTTGAATAATTTGCTGGATAAGGGTTTCATTAGACCGAGTAAGTCCCCATGGGGTGCCCCGGTGTTGTTCGTCCGGAAGAAAGATGGTTCTCTTAGGATGTGTATTGACTATAGGCAGTTGAACAAGGTTACCATTAAGAATAGATACCCTTTACCTAGGATTGATGACCTATTCGATCAACTTCGAGGTGCCAAATATTTCTCCAAGATAGATCTTAGGTTCGGGTATCACCAGCTTAGTGTTCGGGAGAGCGATATCCCAAAGACTGCTTTCAGAACCCGGTATGGCCATTATGAATTCGTTGTTATGCCTTTTGGACTAACCAATGCCCCTACAAACTTTTATGGATCTAATGAACAGGGTATTCAAGGCATATCTGTACATGTTCATGATCGTGTTCATCGACGACATGTTAATATACTCCAGGAGCAAGAGGGAGCATGCCGCACACCTGAGGGTAGCACTTCAGACCCTCAGGGATAACCAACTATACGCCAAGTTTAGCAAATGTGAATTCTGGCTGAAATCAGTTGCATTTTTTGGAGATGTAGTTTCAAGCGAAGGTATAAGGGTGGACTCCCAGAAAATAGAGCCAGTAAAAAACTGGCCTAGATCGGTAAACCCTTCGGAGATCAGACGCATTTTGGGCTTAGCGGGATACTATTGGAGGTTTGTGGAAGGTTTCTCATCCATTACTGCCCCATTGACTAGATTGACTCAGAAAAAGGTAAAGTTCCAATGGTCGGAGGCTTGTGAGAAGAGCTTCTGGGAATTGAAGGCAAGGCTCACTTCAGTACCGGTGTTGACTTTATTGGAGGGTACCGATGGCTTCGTTGTATCTTGTGATGCTTCGAGGGTCAAACTTGGATGTGTATTGAAGTAGCATGAGAAAGTCGTAGCTTATGCTTTCAGACAGTTGAAAACTCACGAGAAGAATTATCGTACCCATGATCTAGCGTTGGCCGCAGTGGTATTTGCTTTGAAGATATGGCGACACTACTTGTATGGGGTTCGTGTAGATGTATTTACGAACCACAAGAGCTTACAATATGTGTTCACCCAGAAGGAACTAAATCTTCAGCAATGGAGGTTGTTGGAGCTCCTTAAGGATTACGACATGAGTGTCCTTTACCACCCGGGTAAGGCCAATGTGGTAGTACATGCCCTTAGTAGAGTTTCTATGGGAAGTGTGTCACATGTGAGTGAAGACAAGAAGGAGCTAGTAAAGGAGGTACATCGAATTGGACGGTCGGGAGTTAGGTTAGTTGGTTTGATCGATGGTGGGGTGGTAGTTCAGAACGGGTCAGAGTCATCCTTGGTAATGGAGGTGAAGGCTAAGAAAGATGAAGATCCAATATTGGTAAAGTTGAAAAAAGATGTTCAAAGTCAAAAGGTAGAAGTCTTGTCCAAAGGAGGAGATGGTGTGCTTCGGTACCAGGATCGCTTATGTGTCCCGAACGTAGGGGATTTAAGGAGTCAGATGTTGCATGAGGCTCACGGGTCCAGATATTCTATCCATCCAGGAGCCACCAAAATATATCACGCCTTGAGGGAAATTTACTGGTGGAATGGCATGAAGCGGGATATTGCAGAATTTGTAGCCCAGTGCCCAAATTGCCAACAAGTAGAGCATCAGAGACCGGGGGGTGTACTTCAAGATATTAGCATTCCTACTTGGAAGTTGGAAGAGATCATCATGGACTCTGTAACAGGTTTGCCCAGCACACATAGACAGTATGACTCCATTTGGGTAGTGGTGGACAGGTTGACCAAGGCTTCTCATTTCCTACCGGTCAAAACCACCGATTCAGCAGAAGATTATGCAAAGTTGTACATTCGAAAGTTGGTTAGATTGCATGGCGTGCCCTTTTCTATTATATCGGATAGAGGTACTCAGTTCACCTCCCAGTTCTGGAGATCTTTTCAAAAGGAACTTGGCACCCAAGTCAAGCTTAGCACGAGATTTCATCCGCAAATAGATGGTCAGGCGGCGGACTTCTAGACTCTTGAGGACATGTTGAGAGCTTGTGTTATTGACTTCAAGGGTAGTTGGGATGAGCATTTTCCTCTTATTGAGTTTTCTACACCCAATGGGCGAAGGTGTAGATCGCCCATTGGGTGGTTTGAAGTCAGTGAGGCTTCATTAGTGGGTCCAGATTCAGTCCACAAGGCTATGGAGAAAGTTCAGTTAACAAGAGAAAGGATGAAAATAGCTCAAAGTTGCCAAAAGTCTTATGCAAATGTGAGGAGAAGGGAGCTTGAGTTCGAGATCGACGATTAGGTGTTTCTGAAGGTATCTCCTATGAAGGGAGAGATGAGATTTGGAAAGAAAGGGAAACTCAACCCTCGCTATATTGGCCCCTACTGGATTATGAGATGAGTGAGTAAGGTAGCTTATGAGTTAGAGTTACCTTCAGAGTTGACTTCAGTTCATCCCGTATTTCACGTATCGCTCTTGAAAAAGTGCATGGGAGATCCAACCTTGGTGGTTCCGGTGGAAAGTGTTGGCGTGAAGGATAGCCTCAGTTATGAAGAAATTCCTATTGCAATCTTGGATCGTCAGGTTCGAAGACTGAGGAACAAGGAAGTAGCTTCAGTAAAGGTGTTATGGAGAAATCATCATGTTGAGGGAGCTACGTGGGAAGCTGAAGTGAATATGATGGCTAAATACCCCCACCTGTTCCCTACCTCCCCAATTTCAGTTTGAGGTATCAGTTTTTGCCCTAAACCTTTAATCAGTTTTTCATGTTCAATTCATGCGTGCAAGTTTGTTTTATGATATGATATATGTATGTGATGTCTGAATTCAGTCCAGCTATGTAGTTCTTTTCGGGGGTAGTCAATCCGTCAGTTTTCGGCTTAAATAATCAGAATTTGCATATGGTAATTGTATGTTTCTGTTTGTTGCTTGTTTCCAACATTCAAGGACGAATATTTCCAAGGGAAAAATATTGTAATACCCCTAAAGGGCCTAAGAATAGATCCGGGAGTTAAAGTTGAAAACTGCAGAAAATCTGAAATTTTACACTAGAACGACTCAAGGTACGAATCGTGGTGAGGACCTACAACTCGTGACTTGAGTCGTCATGAGTTCGGGAGCCTGAGGTCATACCACGAGTAGTCCTACGAGTTGTGGCGTGTGAGTTCGACTCGTGGTGAATTTCTCAGTGGTGTAGAGTGAGTCGTCATAGGTCATGGAACGACTCGTAGGTTGTAGCAACGAATCGTGATGAGGAGTTGTGGTTAAGTCATATTTGGTATGGGTGGATGGTACCGTGACTAACAGTATGACCCGTAGGATGTTACTATGAGTCGTGGCCAGATTCAGAAGATTGAAAAGTGGTGAGGTGACCACGAGTTGTGACTTCGTGGTACGAGTCGTGGTCGAGGCCAAACCTGTTTTTCAGGAAAATTTCATTAAGGGCAATTTCAACCTTTTTACGCTTTTGGACCCTAAACCACGTCGTTTTGAGGTCAGGAAAGGGTCTTTTAAGGAGGAAAAACTCATACTAAGTCTCATTTGGCATTTGCAAGAACTAGATTAGGGAGTAGGAGGAGATTCAAGTGTTCTTTTCCAATTCTTCAAGTTTTTACCTAGGGTTTTTCTAGGGAGTTGAGAATCACGTAATTCCAGGTATGTGGGGTTTTGAATGGGTAGTTTAGTCCGTACCCATGCCCAATTTCTCCCTAATTCTATGTTTAAGTTACCAACTTTTGATGGGTCATAACTCAAATGCATGTTTCCTCAAAAATCGATATGAGCATGTTGTAGTATGTCTAAAATCATGGGTTTAAGTTATTGGGCTGTTTTCACTTATTCAATTCAATATTTGATGATTTAATCCTTAAAAGTACATGTGCCCAAATCAAGGGGTTTTTAGTGAAATTCATGGTTATGGTAATTTCTCAAACATGATATGAACTCTTGAATTAAAGCATGTTTTCAATTACTCATGTTATTATGATCATGTTTTCTATAAATTTAAGCATTTTAAGTATGATTGAAATTATGGACAATGCCCACATGTCGCTTGTGATTTATGAACTATGATCTTTAGCCGATTCACGGGCCCAATTCCATGGCTAGTATTACAAATTCTCAAGCATGATATAATTCTCATGATTTAACTAGCCATGCATGTCATGTGTGAATTTTTATGAGCACGTTGCAAGTTTTGAGAGTAGTACTTAACACCGAGTAGGTTCGGGGCCTAGGTTACGCCCTGAATCTCAGAACTTCGTGCCACCGTAGGTTTTGCTGGGACCTCCTCAGTGATTGTCCCCTATTCCTTATGGGGCCTTCACGAGTGATATCACGCCTTTCATGGTTCATACCCTTTACAAGTTTTGGACGATATCCCGACTAGGTTTACATGTCGGGATCCATGTGTGCTCATATGAGGTATGTCGGTTATAGAAATCTCTCATTGTTTCCCATGGTTTTAATGTATGAATGATTATGTTCTTTTGGCTCTAATTTATGTTTTATGAAATGTTTTCCTCACATGTTATAACTATGACAGGTTTATGAATGTTTTGGAAGCATTGAGCCTTAGATATACTTATGATTTCAGTCTTATGATCATGATGTCCCCACTCCTATAACTTTTCTTTTTCTAAGCATTGTTTTGCATACCTTACATACTCAGTACCTTTCAAGTACTGACCGACATATTTTCAGGATCCGGTTCGCAGGTTCAACATCGTCCCTAGCTTGCTCTCAGTTCCGCTCTCAGCTTCAGTGGTGAGTCCTCATGATTCGAGGGCTTCATGTTCGTACCATGTTTTTCTTTTGTTTTTAGAATGTTGGGGTTAGTTGGGGTCTTGTCCCTTCAACCCTTCTATTATGATTAGAGGCTTTCAGACCTATGTGTAGTATTCAACCGTTTATGTTTGGATCTTGTATTGTTGTTTCTTATATCTCATGTTACGATTTTCAGTTAGTTTATGACTATTAAGTTAAGCTTTCCGCCTTATATGAATGAATTAGATATACGGTCACGCCATGGGTTGACTTGGAGTCTTCGGGGCTTCTTGTTCCGTGTCTACGATCCGGGTGTACTCTCGGATCGTGACAGTTATGGTGGAGGTGGATCTATTAGGAGAATTTTCGAAGAGGATTAATGTTGGAATCAGACGAAAAAATGGGGGTAGAAAAGTGGATTCCCATTAAGTATGATTATGTTCCTAAATATTATGCTAATTGCAAGTTACAAGGTCATAGTGATAAAGAGTGTTATATTTTGCATCCCGAATTGTTCCAAAGGGAGGAAGAAGAGAAGCAGAAGAAGGTACAAAAGGAGAAAGTCATTAAGGAGGGTAAAGGGATATCTCAATTAATAGACAGTGAAACAAAGTGGAATAATGAGAATGAATTCCAGGTACAAAGAAATAGAAAGAAGAAAGGACCAACTCAAGAGAGGGGGGTGGGGGGGTGGGGGGTGGGGGTAAGGAAGGACAAAGAAAAAAGATAGGAACACAAACAGCAGCAGGAAGCAAATGAGGTAAATACAATTAATCAGTTTGATGTACTGAATGAGAATGAGGAAGAAGGGGAGAGTTCAAACAGAAATATCAAAAGAGATAATGATAATGAGATCACAAAGCAAAATCAAAGTGACACAAAGGAGAAATGCTCTCAATCAGATAATGTTAATAAAAGGGGGATCCGTAGAAGGGCAAATATACTGATAATGCAATAATAATTTGGGAACCAAGGTAAGAAGTACATGATAACACAAATGGGCAGAATAACACAAAGGAAGTTACAGACAAGGTTCAGGAAGCTAAGGAGGGAGAGGTAGTTAGCAATCTGTTGAATTTAATGGAGTTAGAACCACCAGAGGAGCAGCAGTAAGAGCATAGGGAGGAGGAAGTGGAGGAGAATATCAATATTATAGGAAGGACAGGGGATTTATCTCCAAGACACATTGCTGATATAAAACCAACTGCCAAAAAAGTTAAACCTCACGCTACAATTCCTTTACAGGTACAAACAAGGAGCAGTAAGGAGAGAGCATATTGTAGTGATCAATGATTGATAAGATCTTTTTTTGGAATATAAGATCTGTTAATACTCAAAAAGCCTTTGACAGATTAACATATTTAAATAGAAGACATCATTATTGTCACGCCCCGCCTTGGAAGACATGACTAGAATCTGGTGCCCTACTAGGACCTAAACTGCTGATCTGACTAAGCCTAAGCACTTCTGGTTCAGGGCTGGTTCTAACTCTAGAATCAAGAAAAAAACGGGCAATATAACGTCTGTAAATACAACCCCCGACCGACAAGGCCTATAGCCACCTGTGAAAATTAACAGCTAACCAGAAACAAACGAACATAGGGAGTCCTATGCGGGCCGACAAGGCCACCATGATATCTAAACAGGGCCCCACATGGCCAACACACATAGTCTAGAACACATATGGCCCCACACGACCGATATCATCTAACCACAGGGAAGTAATGCAATCTGCAAGCCTCTAGGAGTAATAAGATGGTCGGGACAGGGCCCCGACCTACCCATATTGTACAAACAAAAGAAATAAACCTCTATCACACAAGCTCCGAAAGAAAGGAGCTGATGGCTCTGTACGACTGACTGGAACTACGAGGGATCTGCTCCTCGTCTATGCGTACCTGCAGGCAAGTAATGCAGCGTCCCAGAAGAGGGCGTCAATACCACAGATACTGAGTATGTAAAGCAGTAACTTTAAATAACTGAAACTAAGGAAAAACAACTTACAATAACTGAAGTATAGGAAATGAACTAAAAATGACTAAAGTAGTGAAATCAGGACTAAACATAACTGTGATAAGGAGGGTAGGGGTCATACCTGACAAATGAGGCGTCCTACTGTCTAACTATCAGGATCTGAAGCAAACATAAACCTCACCTGGCCCCCATAAGCCGGAAGGTACAATCAGCACAGAGCAACCCACCTGGGCCCCCATTAACCCTAGTGAGTATATCTCAATCTATATACCCCTATCCAGGTCATATTGAATCAACTACCAGCTATAAGCGTCCTGCCGATCCCTTGGGTCTACAATTGGGCCCGCTCGGCCCCTGACTATAGTTGTGCCTGAGTCTGGAGGACTCCTTATATCTACACCCCGGGCGTAAGCACGCGGCTGTGGTGTGTATAATTCCAACCACGACAAATATGAGGATCTGTATCCCCATCTTCGTCCCTTGTGGACGGCATGCCGCTCCGTAGAGCGACGTATCCTCGCCCCTGGCGGGCGAGTTGACACAGCTATTAACCCTGGGGCAGTCATGGAAGTTATACAAGTATAATCCAGCCCAAAACAATACAATTACAAGTCTCAACTAACAACGACAATTAAACATGGTAACATACTCCTGAAATACTTTACTGGGATTCATACTGGATTACTATGCTGAAGAAACTAAGTTGCCGAAAGAAAATGCCTTAACATACCTTCGTTCGCTATTTACCGATTAACTAGCGAGGTTCGGCTGGTATTCAGCTGTTCTTCCCAACTGTAATCATATTAACGGAAGAATAGGGCTAACTTCATTACTATATTTGAAAAAAATAATAACTTATTTATATATATACTTACTATACTTCAACTTATCGAAAGACGATCAAAAACTCATAATTTCTCGGGAATCTAGAAGGGAAAAATACTTACTTTAAGCACGTGATCGTATTGACACTAGTTTGGAGCAATTCCAACAACTTTGGCCTGGCGGAACGACGATTCGCCGTGCAATTCACGAAACTAACTCCATAGAAATGCTCCCTTCAGCCTTATACTTCGATGCCCGAAGTTAATTTAAATTTGAACGGCGTTTAGCGGTGTAATCGGATGAAATTTAAATGTTTTCATTCATCTCTATCCTTTGCTGGTCGGGATATATTTGAGAAATATCATAAATTCTAAGGGTGAGGCGTATATATACTTGAAGCAGGATACAAGGCAACGTGGCACGCTGGCCAACACGCCAATTCTGCTCCGTGCCACATTGGCTAACGCAGAGGAGCAGCTCTGTGCCACTTTTCCCCTCTGGGCAGCTTGGTTCGGCCTCCTCTCGCGAAATCCCGACTTGGCACTGGTTCGACCTTTCCCCGGGCCCTTTCCTCGTACTTATGGCACTCTAAAACACTTAACCAACATACAAATAGGCCGATTAAACGTTAAAAACTTACGGGGTGTAACAAGTACTCTTTCATAGCTTTAATGGAACCATTTCAGGGCCCAGGGAATTTGAAACAATTTAAAAGAAGACTTCGGATGGATCATGCTATCACTAATAGTTCTAGTATAATTTGGATCTTCGGGAGAGATATCCGAAAAGAAGAAGTTGAGTTGGACACTCATCAACAAATTACTATGAAATTTGAAGCCTTTGGTAAAAAGGTTTAAAATTTCTACAGTATATGCTAGATGTAGTGCTCTGAAAAGGTTGAAACTTTGGGAGGATTTACAAGCTGGTACTCATCAAAAACTTCAACCTTGAGTTGTCGGTGGAGATTTCAATGTTATTTTGAATAAAAAAGAGAAACAAGGGGATTTGAAATTTACCCAGAGTGAAGCAATAGATTTTGTACAATGTCTAAATAACTGTGAGTTAAAGGAATTGATTTTCAAGGGTAGTATGTTTACTTGGTGGAATGCCAGGCTGGAGAGGAGTGTATTTTTGAGAGATTAGATAGAGTCTTGTCTAATAAGGAGTTTTTTGACATTTTTCCATCTAGTGAAGTTTATCAATTAATAAGACAAGGGTCTGATCATGCTCCTTTGCATGTCATTTGCAACTCAAATGTGGAAGTAGTGAATCCTTTCAAGTTTCTTAACTTCTGGACAGGCCATAGTCAGTTTAAGAAACTTATTGAGGATAACTGGAAGACTGATTTCATGGGCAATCCTTTCATGATGTTCAAGGCAAAACTTCACAGTGTCAAAAAGGCTTTATCAGCTTGGAGAAAAGCTACCTATGAAGATATTTTTTAAAAGGTCTCTACCTTAGAAGATGTGGTGAAAGTTTGTGAAATTCAGCTGGAGATCAGACCTTCTCAGGTGAATAGAATGAATATGATGAAGGTAGAGGTTGAACTAAAGAGATATAGGAGTTAGAAGAGGAGTATTGGAGACAGAAATTAGGTTTGAAATGGTTTAAGAATGGGGATAATAATACAAAGTTTTTTCATTCTTATGTGAATGGTAGGAGGAAGAGGTTGTATATAAGTGAGATAAGGAGTAATCAAGGAGTGGTGTTAAATGATCAAGGTGAAATTGAAAGAGAGGCAGTGAATTTTTTTGAAGATCAATTCAAGGAGGAGGGGAATTTTTCTTATTCTGCTCTGATGGAGAATATTCCTCAACTCATTTCCGTGAATCAAAATGAAAAGATGGTTAAATTACCTACTGTTGAAGAGGTGAAAAATGTGATTTTTGAGTTCAATGGGAATAGCACCAGTGGGCCTAATGGCTGTTCAGGAAGATTCTTTCAAGCTTTGGTGAAGAAGATGTGACAAATATGGTCAAAGCTTTTTTCTGTAGCCAGGAGTTACCTAGATTCATAACTCATACAAATCTAGTCTTAATTCATAAGAAGGAGAGGGCAAAAAAGCTTACTGATTTTAGACCTATCATCTTAAGCTCCTTTATTAACAAGATAATTTCCAGAGTGCTACATGATAGAATCCAAGTACATTTACCTAGGATTATCTCAAGGAATCAGAGTGGTTTTATGCAAGGGAGGAGTATCACAGAAAATATTTTACTGGCTCAAGAGATTATCAGGGATATAAATAGAAGGAATAAATGGCAGAATGTGGTAGTAAAGTTGGATATGACCAAGACTTATGATAGGGTTTCTTGGATTTTTCTTACTAAAGTTCTGAGAAAGTTTGGTTTTTATGAAATTATAATTGATATGGTGTGGAGGTTGGTCTCTAATAATTGGTACTCTATTTTAGTTAATGGTAAATCAGCTGATTTTTTCAAATCATCTAGAGGGAATAAGCAGGGTGACCCTCTTTCTCCTACTTTGTTTATCATTGTTGCAGAGGTGCTTGCAAGGGGATTGAATAAGCTCCATGAAGATCCAAATTTCAAAGGATATGTAATGCCAAAGTGGAGCTAGAAATTAATTATTTGTCTTATGCTGATGATACTATTCTTTTTTGTTCAGGGGAGAAAATATCAGGGATGAAGATGGTGTCAACTTTGATGGAGTATGAGAGGATATCAAGACAGATGATTAACAAGCAGAAGAGTTATTTCTATCTTCATGAAAAGGCTTTGACTGGGCTGAGTGCAAGATTAAGAAGATGGACATGTATCAATCAAGGGAGCTTTCCATTAATCTATTTAGGATGTCCAGTTTATTATGGAAGGGGGAAAAAAGCTTTCCTTGAAGGAAACATCAGGAAAATATCTAGGAGGACCATGGACTGGCAGAATAAATGGTTTTCTTTTGGAGGAAAGTATATTTTAATTGCTCATGTGTTACAAAATATGCCAGTTTACTTATTATCTGCTTCAAAATCCTCCTAAAAGTGTACTGAATCAGTTGCATAAGGTATTTTCTAAATTCTTTTGGAGTAAGCTTGGAGGTGTTAAGGGTAAACATTGGATCTCCTGGGAGGATATGTGTTTTCTCAGAGAGGAGGGTGGAATAGGATTTAGATCTCTTCATGATGTGTCTAAAGCTCTAATAGCTAAATTTTGGTGGAGCTTTAGAACTTCAACTTCATCTTTATGGAGTTCCTTCGCTTGGAATAAGTATTGTAAAAAGGTTCACCCTTTATTAGCTCATGGCAGAGGAGCATCTCAGATTTGGAGGAAAATGGTTATGATTAGAGATGAAATTGATTAGGATATATGGTGGCAAATTAAGGCTGGGACAACCAGTTTTTGATTTGATAATTGGACTCAGAAGGAAGCTTTGTGTTATTTAGAGGAATCAGAACAGGAAATGGAGGAATTGGAGGTTAGAGATTTCCTTAATTTAGGGGAATGGGATGTTGATAGACTAAAGGAGAAAATTTCTGGTGAATTGGTCAACTATATTCTGGAAAATATAAGACCAGTGAGTGAAGGGGAGAATGACATTCCATGATGGATGGGAAATTCTAAAGGAATGTTCACTGTGAAATCAGCTTTTGAAAGATTAAGAATCAGAAGGGAGGAGAGAGAGTGGTATAGTAACATTTGAGTGAAAGGATTGTCTTTACAGATATCTTTCTTCATGTGGAGACTTTGAAAGGGAAGGGTTCCAATAGATGATGTTCTGAGGAGGATGAACTTGCAGATTGTCTCTAAATTCTTTTGTTGTGAGAATTATCAAATGGAGACAAGGAAACATCTTTTTCTAACAGCTCCCATAGCTTTTAAGCTATGGAAGCAGTTTGCTAGTTTTGCAGGTTTATCAATTGAGGGTAGATCTCTACAACAGATTATCAACGATTGGCGGAGCATTCCTGGCAACAATATTTTGAAGGAAATTTTCAAAGCAGTGTCATTAGTTGTATGTTGGGAGTTATGAAAAAGGAGAAAGAATAGAAGAGATGACAAAGAATGCAACTATTACAGGTTTCTAACTCAAGGCTTGAAGACTATTCATCAATTACTCAAATTGATGGTCGCAGGAAAACAGATACCATACCAGTGGGAAGATATTATAGAATTTATCAAGAGCTACGGGTTGGGGATTCAGTTCAAAATTCTCCAATGGAAATTGCTAGAAAGTGGTGTGATAAAGTGTAATACGGATGGAGCATACAGAGGATATCAAGGGATGAGCTCTTAAATCAACATGGAGACCTTCTCTTTGCAGAAGCACAAACCATTAGAATTACTAATAATTTAGTTGCAGAGGCTACAGTAGTAAGGAAAGCTTTTAAAAAATGCCTAGAGCTACAGAAAATTTTGATTCTTAAGACTGATTCTCTAGGTTTGCAGAAGATGATTAAAAGGGAATGAAAGATCCCTTTGGTGATAGCGGATATGATGAAGGAAATCTGGGGGTTGCTAGAAAGGCTAAGTATTCTCATAGTACATGTTTTTAGAGAAGCTAATCAATTAGCTGATAGTTTGGCTAATTTTGCATTCACACGGGAAGCTAGACTAACATGCAACAATTTCTATCAGCTACCAAGAGAATGCAGGAAAGTTTTTAAACTCTGATAAATCACAAATTCCACATATTATAGTTAAATTCAAAAGGATTACAGTCTTAAACCAACAGTAACATTCACAGAGATAATTACAAAAACTCCACTATATTTACACAGATTTTAGACAGTCAGTGGGTAAGCTACCTATTATCATGTACGGTAGCTTCAAAAAGGGAAAGAGCATCAAAAGTTAGGGCTTCACTTGAGTTGAAGCGTGCAGTTGAAGAAGAAAAAAGAGGGTCTGAGCAACCTGTTTTCTCTACAGCCATCTTTAAGTTCTTCAACTGATTTTGGAGGAAGTGCATATTACAAAAGATCATCGCCATGTTTCACCTGAAGAAGCAAAGTCAGTGGACGAAAGGAATGAATCAATGAAAGAGAAGAGTCTAAGGAGTACCTTTTTGAGCTACTTCTTAGCATCAAAGATCAAGGCGAATCCATTTACAACCCAAAGCTGGAGTAGGAGGAAACGCGATTGAAAAAGGGAGGATGGAGGATTTCGAAGACAACTCCCATCAGAAGCGACGAAGGAAATGAAGTAGAGTAGGGTTTCCGTTCCAGTAAATGCCATTTATTTTAAAGGTACATGGAGCTTTGATCAAGAACGCACCATAGACAAAGACTTCTACCTACTCAATGGTGACAAAATCTCAGTTCCCTTCATGACTGGCTGCAACAGATTCACCTATGGATCATTTGAAGGCTATCAAGTTGCTAAAATTCCTTTGAAACTGGTAAAAAAGACGATGAAACTGACTTCTCTATGTACATCTTCCTTCCAAATGAAAAAGATGGATTGCCTAGCTTACTGGAAAAAGTGAATTCTGACCCGAAATTCTTTACCCAAAAATTCAGGCTTCGGGTTGAATCGCTTGATGCATTCTACATCCCAAAGTTCAAATTCTCATACACTTCAATGACACAAGTTGTAAGAACAATGATGTAGATGGGATTGACTCTTCCTTTTGACCGCAAATGCAGAGCGATAATAGAGATCGTCGAACCTCATAGGCCATTCTTTGTCAACGGGATAATAAAAAAGGCATTTATCGAAGTAAATGAGATGGGTACTGAGGCTGCAACTGTTACTGGGTTGTCTGACGATGACATGGGATTTTCGATGTATGATCTTCCTAGATTTGAAGTAGATCACCCTTTCATGTTCATGGTAAGGGAAGAGGTTTCAAGAATGGTGCTTTTCACTGGAGCTGTACTAAATCCATCAATTGATCATGTTTCAGATAATGAGTATAGTTCATCAAGTGATTCAGACAATTAGTAAGGACAAATTCAAGTTCAAGCAATGCAGAGTCAGAAGCGGTTAAGCTCCCAACGTGGCATTTGTCGCGCCCCATTTTTCCTCACGGAAAGCGGAACTCAACATGTGACCAGCTTTTAAGGGTTATTTAAAGAGAAGAGTCGCCACCTAACGATTTGAGGTGCGTCAGGGCACTGTACTAACCTAAGGGTCTGTTATACTAGCCTAGGTCACCAGAGTCGGGTAAGGGTTCAAGTCACCTCGAAAGGAAGGTGTTAGGCACCTTTTGAGGTCCACAATTGTGGGTCCCTTCCGGATTCATTATTATGTAGGGTATTTACTAAGCGATCAAATAAGATTAATTTTAATCTTATGTTGTTTAAACTAAATTGATAAATACAAAAATAAATACAAAAATCACCAGACATACGAAAAGAAAGAAGTTAAGACGAGATGTATTTAATGAGATCATTTTTATTCCAAAAGTTAATACCACATATGAATGATTGTTGAAAACAAAGAATGATGTTAATTTCAATTGATAAAAAAGAGAATGTTGTAAATTTACTAATTCATGCAATAAAAGATGTTTATAAATAAATACAAAAGCTTAACAAACAAAAATAAATGAAATTTCAAAATATGGGGCCGAACCTCAGCGAAACGCCTACGTATCCCTAAAGGAAATCAGGCCAGACGTAGTTCTGCATTTAATGAGGGGAGGGTGATTTTAACCAAACAGGATCACCCCATACAACTAAAATAATACTTCTCAACCCGTTTAGGTTGCTCATATTATTCATCGGGGACAGACTATCATTTTCCACTACCCACCTAATTAATTTAATTATTGTTAAGCTTAAGCATTCTAAATGGAGAAGACTAATGCCATAACAAGTGCCTACCCATCCCAATCCTAATGTTCGAGAGGCGATGGACTACTAAATTCGAATTTTTGGATCTAGAGCATACTTAGGCTTTTAAAAGGTGATTAACGCAAGCAAGCAACAAAACAATTAGCATAAAAGGTCTCACATGTCCTCTTTACTAAATAATGCTTAAACAAATGCGAATAGATTGCAAATCCTATGGACATGATTTCTAAAAGGGCATGAGCAAATTAATTTATGACAGATAAGTAAGTCTTCTAATATCAAGTAATTTATTGCGAGGTTTATTGATATGGACAACATGTGATCTATAAACATGACAATTAACTAATAATCACCAAGTTTGATTCAAACAAGTTGTTACTGATTAGAGTATTTGGATATAAAACAGCTTTATTAAACATGCTAGTGTCATTAAGAACAAACAAATTAAGAATCCAAAATGCAGACCGAAAGTAATTCCTATACATAAACTTACTAAAATTTAAACACAAGACAGGCTTCAGATCAAATTATTTTAGTTCCTATAGGCATGATTTCTAGCAGAGGTAATTAAAATCGTGTTGTTCCTATAAGCATGGTTTCTAGTATGTTTCAAATCAAGTTATTTAAATTCCTATGGGCATGATTTCTAGCAGAAATAATTAAACTTTTTAATCCCATAAGCATGGTTTATAATGAGACAATTAAAGTGATAAAGACATACATACCCCCGCCCCCATGACCCTTTTCCACTATCATGAACGTTTATTACAATTATTTCAACTAAAGTGAAATAAAATAAAATAAAAATAAAATAAAAATAAAATAAAATAAATACAATACATAAATAAAACATATAATGTTAGACTAATTCCCACAGTCCTCTCTCGCCATGGAGACTCTCTGAAGGATCCGAAATAGAATAATACCGGCTTAAAAATTAGTACAATAATGGATACGAAATAATAATCTCATAGTCTTAACCACGTATTTAGTAAAATCATGTTAAAGCATATTAAAAATATAATCATGATAAGAGAAAGAGCGATCAAAGGGAATAAATGACAATGCAAATGTCATATTATAAAGATAAACAAACTAACCAGCAAATGCCAAAATCGAACAGAAATTAACGGATTAAATGTAACAAATTGCCTTGACTGATACCCGGTCCTCAACACATCAAGATCACAAGAATCTTAAAGATTTCGAGCAGTGCTTGTGTCGAGGCGAGTTAAAAGAAATATAAAATTATCTAGGAAAGAAGAGAGCAAAGATATACTTAAGAACAAAGTAATTTTCGAGTTCTTATGTTGCTCAAAGAATAGCAATGTTGGAATGAAAATGATAAAAGTATCCAATTTTTTTTATTGTCTGAGAACCGGGGGATGTTTTTCATTAGAGAAAAGAAAGAAATAGCATGCTTATATAGTTAATAAGTAAGAGGGTTAAAGAAAGGGGAGATATTTAGCACAATCAAAGGACATACATTCAAAATCAAAATCAAATCACTCCAGAATTAACAAAGCTTGCCAAAAATAAATTAATATAAATCAATTCCTAGAAAGGAAGCAATCAAGTATAAGATTTAAATAAAATTTACCACAAGTAATCATGTATTAGAGCTGTCATATAGAATGTTAAGGTAAGGATATCAAATTAGCATAAATAAACAAATACTAGTCTTTCCGTATTAATTCAGGAAAAGGAAAAATCATAATTTGCCTTATAAAGATTTTCAACCATAATCGAATAAATTAAATAAACAAATCATCACAAATTTCTTAAACGAAATTAGCTAAGTTTCACATGAATCAAAACTTACTTAGAATAAATGATGAAATATTTTAAATCAATATGAGGAAAGGGAACAAATCATATCGGATTTTCAACAATACACCAAAAAAATCATATCACATTTGTGAATAAAATAAAAAAATGCGGATAGATGTTTCAAGCTTGAAAAAAAACAACATGAACTTATTTTTGTAGGAGGCTAATAAAACTGGTTTATCAACATATAGTGGCTAACCCAAAGCTCTCCAATATGAATAAACAAATGAATAACTAAAAGACATGAACTTTTAAACTAAATCTATAGACAATACTAGTGCAAATTTTAGATCTAAAGTCTATAAAAGGCGAGAAGAACATGAGTGATAAACATACCATCAACCAAAAACGCATACGTATCACATATAGGCAAATTAAAGCAGGGAACAAATAACAAAAAGGGTCATCAATTTGCACCATGTTTTCGGCCGGAGAAGAGAGAAACCGAGACGGGTCTGGTGGTTTTCCAGCCAACAGTGGCCAGAATAAATGGTGGAGACGGCGAGGGAGATTTGGCTGGTTGGTATTTTTTCGGTGGTGCTTTGACAGGCAGAGGAGGAGATAGGGGTGTAGCTGGTGGTTGCACGGCTGTAATCCGACGGAGATTTCGTCGGAGTGAGAAGAAGGAGACGGATGATGACTGTGCAGTGATGGAATTGGTGGGCTTTCCGGTTGGTGGCCGGACATGGAGAAGGGAGAAGGAGATGAGAGTAGAGGGAGGCAGCCTAAGGGTGTGGGCGGCTCAGTTGGCCGACGTCTTGGAGAAAAGTGGAGAGGAAGAGAGAGGAAGATAGGGGTGTGCGGATGTGCGGTGGTGGCGAGTTAGGAGGGAGAGGGTCTCGGCGGCTGTGGTCCGCTGGAGAAGATGAAGATGGCGAAGCACAGAGGTGTGCGGCGCTAGAGGAAGTAGAGAGAGAAAAATGAGAGAATCCATTAGGGTTTGGGTGGGTTGTCGTGAAAAAGGAAAAAGTTTAGGGTTTTATTTTCAACCGTTGGATTAAACAAAGTAAAAGGCTGGGATTAATTTAGATCTTTTAGGGTCAAGTCATGGTGTTACACCCCGTAAATTCCCAGCGTATAGATGGCCTATTCGTGTGTTAGTTAAGAGTATTTGAAAATCATACATGCTAGAAAAAGGCCCGGGGAAAGATCGGACAAGCGCCAAGTCGGCGCGTCGCAAGGAAAAATGCGACTTATAAATCGCATTTTCTGAATGTGACTTATAAGTCCCAATTATATCACCTCCAACTTCGGTTTATTTCATTAACTTCATATAATTTCCAGAAAAGTCGCGAGAAACAGAGGAGAGCGTGAGGTTTTGAGGCATTTCCTTCCGATTACGCCATCAAACGCGGTCCAAACTCGAATTAACCTCAGGTACCGATGTATTTAGCAGCAGGGAGTATTCCTACGGATTTAGTTTCGTGAAATACGGCCGACGAATCGTCGAGCTACCGAGCTAAGGTAAGTAGAATTGTTCCAAACTAGTGTCTATGTGCTCCTAGCTGTGAAGTGAATACTTCTCCCTTCTGGACTTCTGAAAAATAGTGAGTTTTCGATCGTCTTTCGATAAGCCGAAGTTTAGGCTATAATTATATCGAAAGTGACGTTGTTCTTTAGAATAAAGCTATATTTAGTATTAATTGACATATTTATGAATGCAGTTGGGAGAAATAGTTGAAGTATTGGCCGAGCCTCGTCCGACAGACGGATAGTTCGAGGATAAGGTATGTAAAGCTAGTTCCTTCGGCAAGTTAGTAGCTTTAGCCTTGTATAGTACAATAAACTCCGTAGTAGAATTCCCGGAAATTGAATGTTAAGTATTGTGAAAGTTCAGTAAACCTAGTTTGCGTTGTTATATCGTATTCAGTCTGAAAGTTAGAAAAGTATGCGCCCGAGGGCAAGTTAGTATTTCAGATTCAGTATAGTCTATTACGTGATTAGCAAGCATGTAGTAGAATAAAAGAAACAGATTTTCATAATAAAAGTCAGTAAAGAAAGATCAGATAGACAGACAGTTATGGCTACAGATTAACCATTCAGACAGATAGTATCATGACTACAGATTAGCCGTACAGTTAAACAAAGATTGCAGAATCAGTATAATTAGTAAGAATCAGTTCAGTATAGAAACAGATCAGAATAATAAGTTAGATTCCAGATAGTCTTTCCAGTTATACATGCTTGCTATTTCTATGTGCTATTTGTTTGTTGAGACTTGTTGTGGCATGTGGGCACCTTTTTAGCATCCCCACCGCCCCTGGGTTATAGCTGTGTCGATACCAGATTCAGATACCGCCACCAGCTGGGCGATGTCGTCCGCCTAGAGGACGATGATGGCCGACCACCATGATAATACGGTCCAGACCACCCTGCTTGCAGGGGTAGTTCAGTTTACTCTGCGCAGAGCCAGATTACCCTGTTTACAGGGGCAGATTACTCTGCGTGCGTTTGTGGCCGGGGGCAGTTTCAGATATAGATTTTTATAAAATTACCCTGTTGCGTGCTTGCACCCAGGGGCAGTTTTTATTACACACCCCGTGTACACTTGCGCCCAGAGGCAGGAGTCTTCGGGCTCAGACACAGTTTATTGTCTGAGGCCAAGGCCTGAGCTACGTACCCAAGGGGACCGGTAGGAGGAGCTCACAGTTATCAGATGAGTGGAGTGACTTATTTTTGGTTGGTTTAGACCCGGGTAGGGGTAAATAGATTGTGTGTTGGTTGGCACCTTCCGGCTTATGGGGGTCGGTCAGGTATTGTGTGTATTATTATGTATACCTCTATGTGCTATTAGATACTGATAGACAGTGGGACGACACGACATCAGGTACGCTCAGTTTAGTTATAGAATAAATAAACTCTCCCCAGTTATTCTCAGCTAGATAGACTCAGCTACCTTCTGCTTATATGTCATGTTACTGTTGTTATTCATTTCAGTTGTGTATTTCAGTTGCTTTACATGCTCAGTACCTGTGGTACTAACGCCCAGTGGGGCGCTGCATTACTTGCCTGCAGGTACTCATAGACGAGGAGGCGATCCCTCATGATCCCAGTCAGGTATTGAGTATTCAGCTCCTGTCATCCGGAGACTGAATTGTAGAGGTGTATTTCGTTTTCTTTTGTTGTACAGTACGGGTAGGTCGGGGCCCTATCCCAATCATTTCTATTGTTATTCCTAGAGGCTTGCAGTCTGTATATATTTCCCTGTGGTCAGCCGAGCCGGTCGTGTGAGGCCGTGCAACTTGTTATAGTTATTTGTTATTTCTGTTCCTGCTGGCCGTGTGTGGCCATAACCAGTCAGTAGTGGTGACCTTGCCGGTCACGTAATTATTTAACATGTTATTGTTGAGTTACAGAGAACTAGACAGCATGGTGGCCTTGTCGGCCCGCATAGGTTCCCCTATAGTAGTGTGTTTCTGGTTAGCTGTTTTCCAGGTGCAGGTGGCTATAGGCCTGTTGGCCGGAGGCTGTGTTTACAGCCGTTATATAGCCCTTTGGTTCCAGGAATGTGAGTTAGAGCCAGCCAGACACCAGATGTGCTCTGGCTCACCAGATAGCAGTCTAGATCCTACTAGGGCACCAGGTGCCAGTCATACCCCCAGGGCGGGGCGTGACACATGGGTCATAACGGGTCGCGGGTCATTAAATGGGAGGATTGAATTGAAATTGAATTAGCATTTAAAATGTGGCCAGATCTGAATAAAAATGGTTAAAATTGACATAAATTGAATAGAAAGTGATCATATTTTTTAAATAAATTGGATGGAAACTAAATTAGCTGCTATATAATTAATAAAATACTATGCTTGTAGATAATTTAATAAATAAATAATATAATAGTTTAATTTGCGATAAAATAATATAAATATTATTATTACGAAATTAAATATAAATAATTTATAAAACTAAGTAAATTATATTTTGTAAATAAACCTTATTTAATTGAAAGTATATATGCATGTATATTATTATTCAATGACGTAATTATATATTATACTAAAAATTTAAACTTTAAATTGATGTAATAAAATAGTGTAGAAATATAAATTAAAATAATTATGCAAAAAATTCAAGTATGTATGCTAATTACGGTGATTTTAAAATACATATATATATAATGATACGCAGCTTAGACGGGGGTAGGGAGTCCAAAATTGAATGTCAACGACATTTATGCTTGAATATGAATTAGTTATGCCTAATATGAATGTCGGAAACCCAGAGAGAAACTAAAAAATTAAGGACGAGAAGCAGGGGTCGTTTTTCTTCTTTTCTTTTCTAACGTTCTTTATTTTGATAATTTGGAGGGTTTATGTTTGCACTTAAAACAATGCTCATGCTTAACTATCTATTCATCTTAATAAATTCTAACATTTCTCCATCTACTCTCTTTGTTGCTTTTCTCTCTTCATTGATGTATGTATACTTTAGTGTTCAATTGAGTTTGGGTAAATTAAAATGTGAAATTTAGATATATTTCAATAAAATCATATTAAAACAAACCTCAGCGAGGACGCAGAATTATCAAAAGAGAAAAAAATAGAAGATGTTTAAGTAAAAAAATGTAGAATCCTAAGCCTAAATCCAAAATGGCTACAAAAAGTATAAAAATGGACTGCCGGAAAATAAAAAAATTCAAAATAAAAAATGCATAGAAGTTGGTTTAACTATAATATAATATTATATATGGAAATTCTATTTTGGGTGTTGTAACTTGTCTCTTGTTAAAGTGTCTCGTTAAATCTTAGGCCCATCACTTCTCCCCACCTTAGGCCTGACTTATGATAATTTTTACATAGCCCAACAAGGCCTTTTAGGTGAGAAGCCCTAATAGTATACCCATTGATCGCAAAAAGCTACAGCAAATCGACTGGAATTCGAACAAGAGAGAGAGAGAGAGAGAGAGAGAGAGCAAAGATGAATTCAATGGTGGCTCTGGGGAAGAAATTCACGAGAAATATTCAAGATAACAAACGCAGGCTATTATCAGCTAAGTATGAATTGAGGCGAAAGTTGTATAAAGCGTTTGTTCAAGATCCTGAACTTCCCCCTGAGATGCGAGAAGCTCATCGTTACAAGCTCTCCAAGTTGCCAAGAAACAGTTCTTTTACGCGAATCAGAAATCGGTGCATTTTCACCGGTCGCCCTCGTGCCGTTTATGAGAAGTTTCGTATGTCTCGTATTGTTTTCCGTGGTTTGGCTGCTCGTGGTGCTTTGCAGGGTGTAAAGAAAGCTTCTTGGTAGACAATACCCAGGTAATTTTGATTCTTTGGTTTTTTCTTTTTTACACTTTGATTATACCTAGGAGTTGCTGGAATAATTTAGTGCAAAAAAACTTGTTTGAATTTGAGTTCTGCATCTGGGTTCTGTGTGGTCAAGCCAGTGTTATCGGTGGCTTTGAGCAAAAGGTGTTTGTTGAAATGTTTCGTTGGGAATTAATCTTTTTGCTGAAATCCTTACGGTGACTTATTTTATTTCATCATAGGGAAACAATAGTGAATCAGAACTATCTTTTTCATTTGTGGGTAAGTGATTATGAGAATGTAGAAACTTTTTTAGTATCTACTTCATCTACATGAAATGTTATGTTCTTAATTACTGAATGAAATGAAATTGATGCAAAAATGGCAATGCATACAATGAAGAGAATACAGATTAAGCCTTTTGGTGTACTACTGATGGAGCTAGCTTAGTGGCAAAGGGTGTTCAAAAGAAAAGATTAAACCTTTTGCTGTTACTTCTAGATTTAGTAATTTATCAACATGAGAACATGCTTTTATTCCTAATATTTAGAATACAAAGCATTGAGAGCCTTAGGGATGATTTTATTTATTGACCCCGAATGAGGTAGCAATTATTTAGGAGCACCATGTTTTTTGTGACGAGCACGATCTTGAGTTTTAAAAGAAGTTTGAGACAGCATAGTTGTTTAACTATTCACAGCAAAAAAAAAAAAGAACAAGACACTAAGTTGTTGTGCTAGATTGCTAGGGTGTGGCTTGTCAGTCTCCTGCAGGTCCTTTCATTCCCTCCACCTTAAACGGACTTTAAAGAGTACCTAAGGGGAATTAGTTATTTATTTTCAAAAGGAATTTTATTTACCATAGCGATTAGACACTAATCATACAGCTAATAAAATAAAGATTAGATGGGAGATGTCACGTGTTGCTACAAGAGTCATAAATAAGCTCCTGGCTAACCCCCCAATCTCTAAAGGGGCTTACTAACGAGCAGAGTGCCTATGACCGTGTTAGCTGCAAGCCCCCCTTGACTTTCTCTATCATCTTCTTTTACTTCGCCTTCCTCTTGTAATCGACCCTTTCTTCTCTGCTACCTGTTCTCGTTTGTTGAAATACCTTAGAAATATGATCTTCCTTCTTGTAAGGAGTACTTTATTTGAACATAGTTTCTTTGTTATTGTTTTCCTTTACAAATTCTTTCTTAACAAGATTGATCATTTTGTAAAATAACATGACAGCATTTGTGTTGTTACCGCAGGATTTCTTCTTTTCAAGAATTAGGAGTCTACCAGATCACTACTAGTGGATCTCATATATACTAAACAAGTAGATTACAGTGGGACAGGGTTTTCTATTTCAGGAGTTGTCTCAGCTTTTTCAAATAAATTGTCATGTTACAATCTCTAGCTCATCCCACATCCGGGGTTTGGCTATGCCAGTACATTTTTCATCTTTGCCTCAAGATTTCTGGATGTTTTTAATCTGCTTGGTAGAACCTTGCTAAAGCTTTTCATTGTGTTGAAACTTTTGATTTTTCATGAGAAGACCTGAATGATTAGTCTGTACTCTATTTCCAGCTTTGAACTGCTTATCAAGGATTTGCATGCATCTGGCTATTCACTTTACCCTGGTGTCTATCCTCTATTACACTACCCTTAACACTGGAAGTTGCACTTGTATACAAATGAAATGTCCCCTACATAAGTTCTTCTTTATCTTTTCTATGTACAATATTTGCCTTTAAATTCTACTTAATTTAGAACTGAGACACAAGAATACGCAGCTCAGCTTGTGATGAGTAGTTAGAGCACGTGACATTCAAATCTTGCTGTAGACAAAAGCCTGGTATTTGAGTTACAGGTTCAAATCCCCTCACAAACAGAAGCCTAGTGTTCAAGTGAATAAGGATAGAGGGACATGTTCATCATCCATCGAGTTTCGAACCATGCAACATTGACCTGGTGGATTTTTCGGTTATCAAAAAGAAAAAAGGAAGACCTTTGCATGTGTTATATAAAGCTACAAACTGATATTGGATATAACAGCATTCTCAACAGCTACACTGCAATTGCTTGATGCCTCTTAAGATTATGAAATACAGACTACTGTACTACAGTTTCTTCATCCCAACCTGTAGAATATAATATTCTCTCAACTGATAAATGTATGAAGAAGCTCTTCACTATGAATTCTGTACAGAAAAAAAAGAAAAACATTATCCCTTGAAGCTATTTTTTCAATCTCTTTGGCCTGCAAACAACTTTCCTGCTTTGGAAGGGGCAATATTAGAGCCAGGTGCATTTATCAAACTTCCATTATGTGACATGTAGAAATGGTTGTAATTGATCCTGGTAACCAGATCTGCCAAATGCGGAAACTGTCCCACATTGAGCTTGAAAGATAGAATCTGAAATTTTGCAAAATGATATTAAGAACCAATCTGAGTCCCCAATATCGAAGTAGTTATAACATAGGCAGTAGAATCAAAATAAGGGAGGAAAAAAAAGAACTTACCCTCATGAGGAAAGCTATGCAGTCATCGAACTGCTTCTCTATCCTATTGATTTCCATTTCACACCGCGCCTTGATAGCAGAAACTGCTCCTCCACTGCTAAGAGTTTGCTGTACTGAGTAGAAATCCAGAGCTAATCCAAGAATACTGTTGATACGGCTAGCAATCAACGCCCACTGGAATAAGGAAATTGCTTCCAGTTAACCCTCTCATGGCTTGATTCTTCATTTCCATGTTTTGGGAAGTGGGGAAAACAAAATAAATAGTGCATGGATGTGAACATACCAGTTTTTCTGGAACAGCGAAGCACTGCCTTTGAATAGACATCAAGTAAGCCTCGTGTATTTTGATGACTTCATCCAATGATCTCGCTGCAGCCAAACCTTCACAGAGTTCACCCCATGCACTGTGATACACCTACATTGTCACATGGTCGGAGACGCTTAACAGTTGTAAAATGTAGCAACAGTTGATTGCAAAGGCCAATCTTTTTACTGATGTTCAACGGTACTACCGCTAACACACAAAGTAGAAATGTAGTAATATTGTGATAGGTGTAATTGTTTATGAGAACTGAGAAGAATACGAAGGCAAACTATAAAAGTTCTTTCCAGAAACACATCACCATGTTCCAACAATTTTCCGTCAATACCGGTGCCTTATAAACAAATTTCTTCACAAATCAAGTGACAGGATCTACTGGCATACAAGAAGACATTATTAAAAAGGCAGGATTCACGAGTCCAATACGTGGCCAAGGGTGGCAGAAAATCCACTAAAAATTTACTATAAAAGAGAGAGAGAATACCCGGTCCATCACGTAATGGTGGAAGGCATCCACAAAATGTAGCAGTTTTTGTTCCAGTAACCAATGATGCTTGCGGTTAATAGGTGCGGAGCTTCTGTCCTGGAAGACGAAGCTGCTATAATTAAGTGACCGGACTTGACATTTCAATAATACCAAGTAAATGAATCTGTTAGAAGACATAAATAAAGTCCACCATTTTTAAAGAAAATGGACCTTGGGCTTAACTCAACCCCAAAAGCTTAGTTAATAAGGTGAGTATTGGACAAGACCATATAAGTAGAAAACACCCCATCTCTTAATTAATGTCGGATACTTTAACACCCCCTCGCATGACCATACTAGATATCAGAAGCGTGGATAATATAACATAAGTCCCAACATCAGATAAACCTACGTTAAGATGGGTCTGGCTCTGGTACCATATTAAAAGAAAATGAACCTACTCCAATAGCTAGTTTATGAAATGAGGATCGTCCACACTTTATAAGGAAACAAATAACCCGTCTCTCAACCAATGTGGGATACTTAAGTTGTTAAAATAGCTAGCAATTTCTATTTGCTTTCCAAATTAATTATACTAAAATAAGATAACATAAAACAGACCTTCCACATCCACCTCCGAGCTTTATCAAGAACAAATTTTGCACGTCTGACCTTCAGTAAGAACCTCATAACCTAAAGAAGACAATAAACTACTGAGCAGACCATTCAAATTGATTGCACCACAAGGATAACTACAGCAGTCCTTTGGCTACCTGATTATACTTCTTTATTGCTTCTGTATTAGCAATAAGCTCAAGAGGCCAAGGAACCTGTTACATTTCAACATTAACACAATATGACAAGGCTGTAAGACACCATAGATCAGACAGCCTAAAACACCTCAAAACGAGTAGCATACCTTGTATGTAAACATGAGTGAATCCAGACCATCAATGCCAAAGTTCTTCCCTCTACTCTTGCGAGGTGTCGAAGTTGGAACAGGCATACCATGCTGGTCATCCTCAATAGTGACATTATTTCTTGTTACAGACACAACTAATGAATCGGGCGTGCTTAATAATGTGGCATCAGCAGAGTATCGGATTGATTCCTGAATTATAACAAAGGTTAAGTATATATAAAGGAGCTTCCTCACTTGCAGATGCAAAGAACTGGAATTAGAGAAGTCGGTAGCAGAAAACAACTTAAGAGTCCAGACAATAGGACGAATAGGAGAGGGAAACACCTCAAATAATTGGATTCTACAAATGTCAAAGGCTGCAGTAGTTTTAGTTCACCCATTCTCAACCATTAAAGAAAAGCAAATGGCCTTCTTGATCTTTTAGCCTCCTTTTCTGATATTATAGAGAGGTCACTCAGCCCTACTCACACAGTTCCTTTTCTTTTTCTTTTTGGGATAAAGATGGTGTCCGCACCAGCTCGTGAAACATAGTTCTTTTTTCCTGTTTAACACAAATAACATTCTTTCTTTTTCTTTTATATGAGCAGTGCTGCTGTCTTCGAGTCTTGATTTCTTGGAACATTCCTTTCTGGTGGAAAATAGGATGTCCGTAACAATAAGCATGACAAGGTTTTAATGCATAAATAATGATATGAAGGGTATTACTCCCTAGGGATTTTCAATGTTCCATACAATCTCCCTGTGGAGCAAAATAGGTCAAAAGGCCCCTAGCAATTTTAAAACAATGATTTAACATGCAGCCTCCCAACTAACTGCATGCATGTTGCATTAATTTACCCTAAGGACCTCATTGAATTATTAAAACCCTTCCGTTCCTATGTCTAAAATCTATCTACATTGAAATACCCATCCACTCTTCATTGCTTCTTCAACCTAAAATAACAGAAGTAAAGGCTTTTTAGATAACTTAACTATGTTAACTATCAGGTAGTCTCTTTCAACTACAAATTATAAATTTCAAGCTAATGTAGTTAATTGAAATTTGTTTCAAAATATTGTCCACTATATTACAGCTTAGTCCATGCTAATTACCAAGTAGCCTAGTGGCTATAATTATCTAATGATGTTTCATCGGTTGATTGATGTTTGTCTCAAAATATTGTCTAGTATATTTGATTATGCATGTAAAATGATATTACTCACTAGATGCCACTTTGACAACATAAGAGAAGAATCTTCATAGAAAAATTCTGCCAACATATAGAAGGGAACTAATGAATCAAGGAAAAGGATTGAGTTGACCAATTGGACCTGCAGTGTTGTGTTTAATTCAAAATCATCATCCAAGCTTTCTCCTTTGTCTAGTTTATTGAAAACCACTGTCAAGAAGTGCTGCAGCAGATCACCTGAAGAAAACAATATAATAATCCTGTAAAGAATGCCAATATGACAATTGACTACTAACAAGCTAGCTTAACAAAAACCAATGCAGACCTGAGCCTAACAAGTATATTGCACGCAGCACTTCCAGCTCTTCTAGCAGCCTCCACTCACATAGTAATTTTGACAAAATATTCCTGCCAATACAATCAGCCTGCAGTGTGTAACAAGAGGCAATTGGACATATTAAACCGTAACCATGTAAATAACCAAAGGTATTTTACATGACTACGTGCTACTACCTGTTTTTTTATGAAGACAATAAGGCATTCTTGAAGAATAACCGTAGGCAACGGAGTATTCCTTGGTTCAACCCTCGCAATCCAGTTTAAGGTCCTTGAAGGGAGTGTGCTATTTTCCTGGAAAGGAAACACCTCCGATACATGATCATTCTCCTGTTCCAGAAATCATGTTAAGTATTAAATTTCAAACGATGGAATAAAAGCTAGCTAAGACAAACACTAGTCATAACTAGCCAGATGAATTGATATGAATTATTTAAACGAAGTTCACTTAAGAAACAAGCTAAAAGTCTAATCTTGACACAGCTGCACTTCCAACTGAAGATCCACAACAATTTAACCAAACTGTTAAATTTCAATTGTGAAACCCATTCTAGCCAGTCAATACAGAAATGTCTGTTATAACCCATGTCCAAGGCTTAGCGCATGGTTTGATATCCCAAATGAGACTATGCAGATTCCCAAGGGAAGAAGCAAGAGGAGGATGGTGGAAGATCGAGAGCTATGCAATTACATGCTGCGGTCAGAAAACGCTGCAAGTTGAAGTCTTGCATGGCGAGGATGGTGCTGGAAATTCAAGAAAAGCAGTAATTTAAGGGTCATGGTGAATTTGATGGCATGCTAAGCACAAACTTCAACCACGACAATAAAATAATAAGCACTAACAATCTGTTAGAATTAACTTTCTTAATAAGAAACTATAAAATTTTATTCAGTTAATTAGGGCAGTTGATCTCAGAATAAGTTATCCACCATTGCTGAAGAGCACTACATCTAATTTTCTACCATAATAAAGCAGGAGCATGACAAAACCAAAAACACTTGGCTGAACTAGAAAAATTTCCTACAGATTTATGGTTTAGACTACATTATCACATCCATTGTTTTTAAAGTTGTTTTTTACAGGTGTAAAGTACTACACTTATATGATATGACCTGGTATAAGAAGAAAATACTAGGCAAAATAGCAAATCACAGATAAATGACCTCCTACCCAGAGCCTTAGAAAGTGAGGGTGAGGAAGCTGAGCATGTCAAAAACAAGTTAAAATTATTTTTGCTTTTATGACTACTGAGGTCACAAGATATAAGTACCTGAAAAGGAGGAAGAAGAGTTGGAAAGGGGAACAACTCCTCCAGAAAATTGACATCTTCCTTTAATCGATCACGTTCAGATTCACCAAACTGAAAACCAAAGGTATAGTTCGTACTTTTGGTTGCCACACATGATCCACCATTTCCATCGAATATTGCCTGTCTTAATCCCTCATCATTAAGAGGGGGAAGATAAAACTCTCTAGATAAATTCAATGCACCCCAAGAATCCCTATTGGCATGAAGAAAATTTTGGCTGGTAGTTATAGCTGGATTTTCAGGACGGAATCCTAAGGATAGAATATCATTTCCATCTAAAGCTAGCTTATCTCCTTTCACAACAAAGCTATCCACTTCCTCTCCAAGAGCATGACATGAAAGGAGATCAGCTTTTCCTTTCTGAGCCATGGTATCAACCAAGATCTTACACCATTCTTTATCTGAGCATGTCATCTTTTGGAAGCTCTCATTACCTCTTTCTACTTTTTGCCTTCCAATAAATGCTTTAACTAATGGAACAATTTTCTTCTCCTGGAAAAAGTATTCAGATATGTGATCCCCATAGCCAATAAGAGCCGATAAGGTGATACAAAAGATCTCTGACAAGCTTAACCCAGCAACGCGGCCACTGGCAGATATTGCGGATGTCATAGGAGTATGTTGTACAAGCTGCAATGACTTTCCAGCAGAGATAATATCCCTGGCTATATCTTTGATAAACAGAGGACACACATCCAAATCTCTCTCCTTTGCCTCTTTTTCTTTGGCCAAACCAGACGCATCATTAGGTTCTTTTCTACTCACATCATTTGTCCGCTTTATTGAAAGCAAAGAATCAGCGACACTACCAGTATCCAATTTTGCAGATCTCAGCAGATAGCTCTTCTCCCAAAACTCAGACTCCTCAACTGCAATTTGTTTGTTAGCACGAAAGAACATCTGCATTAAACAAATACAGGCATAAGATTGTCTTAGAGAACGTCAATGTCTAAACATAGCTGTTGCTGAACCGTTTGCTATAAACATAACTACGAAAAACGCTCGGTCACTCTTGTAATGTCCCTAAGTCACTCTTTCCAGAATTCCATCGTCTGACTCATAAGTTCAATGCACGATAGTCCACACAATTTTGAATATCTTGTTTTTTCTTACAAATTCGAATTAAAATACTCTTTCTCCACACATCGAGCATCCTACCATTTCTTGATTAAATAGCTTCGTAGCCATCCTACTCCAACCTTCCAAGACACTTCCAAACCTCTATCAGGGTATGGCTAAGATAATCACAATCATATAAATAAAAGGTATTTGTTTAATAGTAAAAGTCTATAAGGATTAGGATACACATATTTGAGGAACAAGTCTCCTTTTAAGTTGCTATTACAGGAACATCTTTAGTATTCCATTTGTTCTTCTACATGTGTGCAGTAAAAAATGACGGGGCATCTACTATCACAAGCCATAACTGTCACAAGTTTTAATGTAAATGTATCCATTTCATTTCTTATGATGTTGAAACATGCATATATAAGTGTGCTCCTGGAAGCTATTATTCTGATCTATGTCGAAAGCTATATGAAATCATTCACTATTACATTAACACGACCATCAATAGAAACTCACCTCCTCAAAGGGATCGTCCAGAATTCCTTCATAAAGCCATGAATCAAGGCCCTCAATGTATGGCAAAAGACTGCTAACAAATGCATGTAATATCATCCTGTAAGCATCCTCCTGAAATATTTACTCCAGATAATGAATTATAAAATGTAAGACTCAGCGAATATGTCCAGTAAAGGAAAGAGTTTCAAACCTCGCCACCTTGCACAAGACAAACTTCAGTCAGCTTCTTATATAAATAATTAAGAATATGCACAGCAATAGCTGTGGCAGAGATAGAAGAATCAGTTTCATCATAAGCTTGTGGAATGGCCCCTTGCACTAGGTGAAACAAAAATTCAGCTCCTGCACACAAACTAATATAGCATTGATAAATCTTGTTAGGAACTTCTATTAATAACCCCTAAAAAAGGAGGGGAAAATGAACTGTCAGCAAGACCAGTCAAACAAGTGAGCTGTTAAAATTCTTTTGGGTAATGCATGCAAAAGCTGTGCGCCATCGGACTGCCCCTTGGCATTTCAAAGGAAAAGGGGTTTCGTGAAAACATGTACACACATAATCAGGAATGTAGAAGAAAAGATAGGGGAAAAGTCTTATAAAGAAAGAAGATGCAATGAGGATGAGCAACAGGTACATCAAAACACATATTTACTGCCAAAAAAATTAAAATTGGTAGGTTAATCTATACCATCCGTCCTATTTTATGAGATGGTGTTTGAATGGATAAGTAGATTAAGAAAGAAAGAAAAGACTTTTGAAACTTGTGGTCTAAAACAAGCTATAGACATTTGTGTGGCTATATTTTATCTCATTACGGTGAAAATGAGAAGTTTAAAGTTAAATTGTTTTTGTCATTCTTTATTCTTTTCGAGACAAACTAAAACGGAAAGTGTCACATAAAATTGGACAAAGGGAGTACATCTTCATTCACACATATTCGTCAAGCAACAATTTAAACTGCTGCAAGATCGGAATACAACAGCCATGTTGGAAGAAGTAAATCCAGGAATTTCTCAATCTTCTCTCTTCAACTCCTAGTAGTTGTAATTTCCCATAGATGAAAAAAATTCCTCTTGCCACCCTTTTGGTTTATCTGATTTTTAGCTTATCATAACTATACTAGACCTCTATCAAAACAAAAACCAACTAAATATCCTCTGATCTTCGCTTACTAACCGCAGTTAAGCTCTATCATCCCTGGCTCAAATTTCATTTACTTCTATGATGACTACCCTACATAATCTTCATTCTACCCATCTTCTTTCCATAACTTCTTTCATTTGATAACTTCTTTTTCTTTATTCCTTTTTTAAGACAAATCACAGATGCCAGGGGTATACTTGGACATTTTCACCTTTTTTCTTTTCATTATGCTTGATCACACTAGCATCACTAGAACTACATCATGCTATATTTTTCAAACTTTCATTTCACAAGGTAATTCATTTGGATTCTATTTACCAACCTTGATAAAGAACTTGACAATCCCAAGAGGGTTGGAGTAGTTAAACTACATGAGTCGACCACCTTCATCTCCTCTTTCAACGCACCATTGCGCAACCACTGCTCCACAAAAAGAAGGAAAAATTGTCTTCTCTCTATATAAATGCATACACATACAAACACCCAAAAGTGCAAATAATGTTATGTTAAGCAAACAAAAGTAGATACTTACTGTTAGCCAAGTGGAGATAGAGCAACAAAATGCCCTCAAAGTGGGTGGTCGAGAAGGCACAGATTTCTCAACCTTGTGAATTCTACTTTCTACCATCTTTAAACATGTTGCCGCATAGGTGAACTGATTGAGAACATGATAAAGACTGGTACGCGAAAGATGGCTAACATATATGCCACTCCGGACACAAAAACGATGCCCTACTTTATCCCAAAACAACAGCGTACTGGAAAACCCTTGTAATATTTGCAGCACATTTCGCACCTAAAGAGGAAAAATCACAATGGGGGAAAAAGGGTAAATTAAAGATGAAAACAACTTTAAGCAAATTCAATCAATCAATCAACTAACTGAGTCGGTTATATGAATCCTCATAGCTTAATATCAAAAGGGTTTGAACAAGATGAACTTACTAAATCAAATTCGTTAGTTCGTAGGGAGGAAATTGGCATCGCAAAGTGTAAGCCGTCGGAATAGGAAGTGTATAATTTTCCGATTAAACTCTGGGGAGCTTCCATTTTTTTCTGTTGTCTGCCGTTGATAGCACTACAATTAATGAATGTTTTCATGGATCCATTTCAGTCTGAAGTTACGAATTGGTTCCATAAGCAGAGTTACACCATTTTGCCCGCTTTCTGATTCAAAACAAAGGGCAAAATGAAAAAGCAGGACAATATAAGGGGGAAAGTGTCATTCTTTTTTTTCTAGTTTTTCTTTTATTTTGATTTTCCACTTTTAGGGGTAGTTTAGTACGGGATGGGATAAATAAAGTTATATTATCTCATGGATTGGGATATCCCATCATATATATGAATAGCGGGACTAACTAATACTCCTTACCAAACTCAGAATTACAATACTTCTGCATTGAATTATTATTTCTCATCCAACCCACCAAACGAACCCTAGAGTTTCTTTTCATTTTTTGTTTCTCGCTTTGTGCCCATACCAAATTAGTTGAATTTACATCGGAAAATTTCAATATCTCACATAAAACGTAAAAATCTTCCTAAAGTAGATAATTTTATAGAAAGAGATAAAAATGAAAAAGTACTTATTACTTACCAAAATTATTGTTAGTATTGAAGAAATTTTATATCGTTAAATAGTTGGCAGGCCTGAATCAACTAGCCTATAGCGACATGATTCTTAATGGCTAAATACATGGAGAGGATAGTGGTCAATTTTTTATTTAGACATCTCTTTTAACTATTACATATTTAATGTATGTCTAAAATATATTTATCAAGCACTGTTCCAGCAAAGAAAAGGAGAGATATACCAAAAGAGTATATGAAAAATTTATTGCACCAAAAGAATAATTCTTTTCAGCTTATATTAAAAAAAAAAATTTAAAAATCTTTTATGGTAGTTTGCCCAAAAATGGGCGAACCATGCTCTATCCTTTTCATTTTTTTTTTAATTCTATACACTTTTAAAATAAAAGTAAAAAAAAATTGCAGAAGTAAAATTCACCCACTTTTGGGCGAAGTGCCTATTTTATTTTTTGTTTTTAAGTTCTCTATGCTCTTTACATTTAAAAAAAAAAAGGATAGAGCACAGTTCGCCCATTTTTGGGCGAACTATCACAAAATTTTTATTATTTATTTAAATGTAAGCTGACAAGACTTGTCCTTTTGGTACAATAAATTTTTCATATACCTTTTTAATGTATCTGATCATTTTCTTTGCCGTTTAGGTGCTAGACTCTGAAGGAACTCCTAGTCATCACTCAAAAATTGGAGGTTTTTCCTGCCTAGCAGCATGGGGAAAGTGAGTGATTTGCACAAATAACATGTTTTAAATTTTCCTAAAGAATTTATGTAAACATAGATAGCTTTGGCACTTTTCTTTTTTGGTACATTTGCTTTGGCATTACACACTCGAGAAAATGACAACTTATGTTTTCACGAGTTCATTGCCGGATAGATACAATTGTGGTACACTTTTCATTCTACCAATTTTTGTTAAATTATGTACAAATCTTGCAGAATAGTTTTGTGGAAAGGGCATGACTTTGGAATAAATCATCCACAAAAATTTTCGGATGAGCAAAATTTGCCTTGTTCACAAGTTATATCATGCGGGCACAACTTTTATATAAATTATTCATAAGTTGTGTTGGACGAATAAAACTTACATGTATTATTGAAGAGTTCACAAGTTTTATTGTCTGGGCAAAATTTGGAGTTGGAGACCTTAACAGTAATAATTTGGAGCAAAAATTTTCAAATGGTAAATGTTTTAGGACTTGTACTAAAAAGAGTAAAGCATGCTTGTTGATCGTGAAAAGAATCATGACCTGTATTTAAAAAAAAAAAAAATCTTTTTGATCGTGACAACTGATACGACCTATTTAATTTTTTTTTTTTTATTTCATCACATTCTCTAAGCTTTCCGTATAGCAAAAATTGAATACTCCACCACTCCACTTTTTCCTAGTAAATAAATTAATCAACTTGTATTTTCAATGCATGTGTTAGATTGACGGTTGAATTAGTAAAAAATAAATGAAATAAGTAGCCACAATCCAACGGAATTTGTTGAATTTATTTTATTAATTCAGTACTGACTTAATATATTTTTTTTAAAAAAATAATAAATAAAATAATAATTTTATTTTTTTACTTTTTTATTTCTTTTTTAAATAGAATAATAATTTTATTATTTCACTCTTTCTTATACAATAGTTTGTCAGTTTTATTTTTAAAAAGCATCATTGGCGATCCAATAAAATTTATTGAATTTTAATATATTTTGGTAGTATTATTAGAATTTGAAAGTATTAATCAATTTGATAAAACCCATTAAATTTTAATATATTTTAGTAGTATTATTAGAATTTGAAAGCAGAAGTTATACAAAAGATTAAATTTAAACAGATGGGAGATTCGCAAAGGAGGGGCCTAACAAAGTTTGAAAAGTCCTAACCTAACTAATGCTTCCTCCATGACGTTTTAGTTGCTACAATAAAATTTACATATTCTTTAAAAAAATATTAATAGGATTAAAATTTAAATAATATAATTTTATTAATTGATAGATATTTTTTAAAATATATAATAATTATTTTTTTTATATTTTAAAGTGGTTTAACTACTGAGGATAAAGTTAAAAAAAATAGTCAATTATTTCTTGAGTTTTGAAACTAACAATTATTTTAAAATAATTTTTTTTAATATTCCTAGCAACTTAAAAAAAATGGAGAGAGTACTTATTAAAATTTTGCGACCGTCAGTATGTTCCATGCATGGGAAATACAAGTTTGATTAATTTATTTACCAGGGAAAAGTGGAGTGGACTGTGGAATATTCCATTTTTGTGATGAAATAGAAAGAAAAAAATATTTTAAATTGCCACGACCAAGAAAGAAATTATTTGTTTTTTTTTAAATTACAGGTCGTGACTCTTTTCATGATCAACAAGAGTATAAACCCTGAATCATTCACCGTTTGAAAATTTTTGCTTCAAATTATTATCGTTTTGGTCTCCAACATGTCTTAGTTGTTTGAAGATTTCCTGCTCGTCGTACATTATTTCTTTTGCAATGTTAGAATTATATTTTTGTCATTTCTGAGAAGGTCAAAACAACTAATTTTACATGCAAAATTATAACAGTTCTTCTGTAATTTTGTAGTTGTGATTTGTGAATACTTGAAAAGTTTCGAAAAATGTGATGAAATAATAATAAAAAATCGACAGCACTAGTAATAATGCACTAATTTATGCCGGAATTTATTAGTTATATCAATCTCCTTTCCATTTTCAAAGTTGTAGGATTAAAAGGATTCACGGAGTTGGGAAAAGAGCCGCACCCTAGCGTCAGCAAGGTCCCAAAAAGAGATGTAACCTAAACACTGTGACGTAGATAACCTAACCTAATGCAGGTTCAGGCTGTCAGCCGAGTACTTGGAATACATGTCCATCTAGTGAACAGTAAGTATAAGACAAACATTTACATTCCTAAGTCATGTTCTCAATCTAAATTACACTATTAACTTCAGAATCATCTTCAATTCTTCATGAATCAGTTCCAAAAATATACAAATCTTTTATAGCTTCAAATACAACATCAGTAGTACACAAAAGAAGTGGATGCATATGGGAATTGCATTGCATATCTCCCCCATATATTGCAACATCTTGACTAATCATCCGACTGAAGTTTTATGTATCTAATTCTCCTGATCTGTACATGAGTTTACAGAGGTTTGGAACTTCCTTTCCTATGATTCTATAAGGACTTCTGCTTTCAGGTCACAGGCGAAAGCTACTAGGAACGCTTGAGGGGCTGGCTGCACGTGAGCTCGAGTCCAGATCCATTGAGGAAATACAGGGAAAAGCTTCAAGTATAGAACATGGAGAGTGGTGAGAAGCTGCTCCATATTCGCTGGTTTCAGGATGAGTTTGCTGGCAAGTTTCACTGGAAGAGGTAAAGTCCAACATGCATAAGATGGATGTGACAGTCAATGGCATAACGCGTACAAAAATGCGAGAAACAATAGTCTCACAGAATAAAGTGTTTGGTATATAACAACATGACAAATACAGATGGAGGAAGTACAAGACAATTATTACCTGCTACATGGGGATTTTCCGTGCCTGGCAGATGTTCCTGGGAACAGTGACTTCTGTTCCTTTTTATGGTTAGTTGAGTTCTTAGGACTTTGCAGGGTATCCTGAAATGTAACGAATTCAGAGTTTAAAACCATTTGGAAAACAAAATTAGAGAATCTGACAAATAATACAGCGGCGTTAACCATTAATGTCACATCATCAACAGCATGCACCACTCACACGTAATTTCATCACCGAAGAATCCTCTGAGAAACCAGCAACAGTGATACTATGCTCAGGGGAACTAGTATTACGTAAAAAAGCATGTTCAAGTAGCATCATAGCTGATGGCCTATCTGCAGGTTTCCTCTGAAAGCAGCGCTGAAGGAAATTCTTTCCTTCTGACGATAATTTTTGTGGTATAGGTGGTGATTTGTTCAACACACCGAACATAGCTTGCACCTAATAACCCAAAGCATAAACATTTAGACACGTACAGAAATCAATTCTAGAACGCCCAAAAAGTAAGAACATAGCTCTGGCCTTATTGGGATTAAGCCAATCAGCTAACCTTGCTTCTTGCTTGTAGCTTAACAAGCTGTGATGCTATATTGACAACCTAAAAGCTTACAATAAATTTAAGCTTGTAATATGATTGCATATGTTCTCTTTAAGCACTTACCCAACTAAGTTCGCCCCAAGGGGGCTGTCCAGTAAACATCTCAATAACAGTACAACCCAGGCTCCATATATCGACAGCTAAGGCGAGCTCTGGATTGGCATCTTTGCGCAACACAGCCTGCATTACCTGCATAAATGTGAAGTCCAGACATAAGTACAAGCCAACAAGAAATAGAGGGGAAAGAAAAGAAGCCAGGCAGTAGCTTAACGATGCCCACCTCTGGAGCCATCCAATGAGGGCTCCCTTTCAGAGAAAGATCAGTTGCACAGCTGGAAAGCTGGGAAAAAGAGAAACGATATGATTTACAACAGCAAGGTATGCATGAAGCTGATGAAAGATCCAGCTCATTCGTTTCCACTACAGATCAGGGTTTACAAGAAAATACTAAAAACAGTAAATTAGAACAAACAAAAAACCTCTAGATTATCAGTTCCGCATTAGAATTCAGAAAGTTTACATGTTTTGCTAATCCAAAGTCTGCAAGCTTGACAACGCCAGATGCATCTACAAGCAAATTTGCTCCCTTAATGTCCCTAATTAGAAAAAAATCATTGAAACCAACCATTAGACCGAGCATCACTGCCAAAAAAAAAAAAACAAGTTTCTAAAGCTAAAAGGTCTTCCTTGCTTATAACAAGGTATTTTAACTCAGAGGCTTTAGTGTTCCTTTAATGAATCTTTAAATCAAGTGACATTTTCCACATTGATGGAACCCAGTGTCTACCTGTGTATTGTCTTAGTGCTATGCAAGTAAGCCAACCCTGATACAATATGCCTAGTAAAGTTTCGAACAATTGACTCTGTCATAGCTCCACAATGTTCCCGAACATACTTATTAATTGAACCGGGGTGCACGTATTCCAAATATATGCAAAAGCGATCTTCCATCTGAACAACAACAGCGTTTATCTTTCAATATATTCTGACGAAATACCTGAACATGGCAAAAGAACAAGAAAGATGTTCTTACTATTTCACTGCCATAATATTGAACAATATTTCGATGCTTCAACTTCCGGAGAACTCTTATTTCCTACAACAAAAGTATGGAAGAAACTGAATTGATTTAGAATTAGCATAAACTAGTGAAAGATATGTCAAGTCATAGCAATCCAGTACAAAAGCTTCAACCTTTCAGATGCGATAAACTGTATAAGCAAGTAGAATAAAAAATACTGCAATATGAAACCTCAACCTTTTTTAACCATCTAGTTACCAACATTCCGAAATTATTTTCTAGCTGATGCAAAATATGGAGGAGGCTTATGAAGTCAAAGAATATAATCAAGAAAAGTAGCTCTATGGATACATTATTGATTTTGCATCTTCAGGCACATGATGGCTAGCTCAAAGGTGGATGTAACCTTGATTTGACTAATTTGCTAACACAAGTTAGAGAACAAGGAAGCTATTATATAACATGCTTATTAAGTAGTTGTTTAAAGTTCACTTCACTAACAAACATTTGTCCTTTAAAATATGTTTTCTTTCACTGTGTATCTCAAATGATTGCAGTTTATGTACAAATTTTAATTATGTAGACTAAGAAGACATGAGGAAGTCACCTGTTCTAACTGCTTTATACATTCAGCAGATTTGGGATCATCAGGAGTAAGATCAACTTCTTTCATTGCACATAGAGCACCGGTTTCACTGTCGAAAGAGAGAAAAACAAAAGAAGCAAATGTTACATTCCTACTGTTACTTACTAAAGCAAGCTTTATCCCTTACCGGTTAGTAGCTTCATATACACTTCCATATGTACCACGACCTATAAGCTTTCCCTTTATCCATTGACCCTTTGTTGGTGATACACACGGTTTATCCATATTGCTCTGTGTGGTACATAATTCTTGTTGTCTTGGAACTCCTGGTGGAAGGGGTAGCGGATGCACATTGATGTTGTTAGCTTCATTCCAAGCTAGAGAACTTTCCGGGAGAGATTTATGATGTGAATGCACAGCACCACTTATGTTATTCCTGATTCCGTTAGCTGAACTTGGTAAAACTGGGCTACACAGTGGAGAATGATCAGCGCTATTTATAACCCTTGTGGGTGAAAGTTGGAAAGAGTAAGCCTCTGAAGGTGATGATGAGGCCTGATGCAAGGAAGGATGAAAAAGGTCCTGTGTACTAAACCTTTTTGGGCTTGGGACGGGGCTTGTAAAACCACTACTTGGGGCACTTCTAGCAGGAACATTCAACCTGAATTCAACACCCTCAGCATTCAGATCCTGAGGGAACCCCCTACGTTGATAAGTGGGAGTAGATGATCTTGGATGCTGAGAACTTTTCACCTCAGCTGGAGTTGGATCAAAAGTATCCCTGCAACTTGCAACATGTTAACAGTTTCACGTTAGGTTTTTGTTCTTACAAAAACATCATAGCTAATCAAACTTTACCCCCCCCCCCCCCCCCCCAAAAAAAAAAAAATAGCACACTTCAAATCATCATTTGATACTTGGACCAAGCAACACAAAATTAGAACTGTTATATGTCCTGATTACAATATGTCTGGGAAATCAACTATGCACCACATGCTCTCACAATTCCAAACCTACATTTATGGAAACCTCTTAGCTTATAATAAAGGTTACTGCAACTAATCACAACCCTAAAAGGAAAAGAAAAAGTTCATTTATGGTAATGACCTATAAAATGTTACTGCAATCAATCCACCCCAAAAGCACCCAAGGGTGTGGTTTAAATCTCATCTATGCATGCCAACCTTGGCGGATAGTGTTACCTAGTGCTTACCTGGTACCCGTTGATCATGGGAGGTGGCAGGTAACTGGCCCGTACACGATAGTTATCAAAACAAAAAATCAGTCCACCCAAAAAGGGTTACTTCAAATTTGAACCAACTACCTACTAGCACTACATGCCTCTACATACAGAGTTACGTAAGCTGAAAAGCTTTCATCATCAAAACAAAAATAGCTATGGCTCAATACCAAACCAGCAGCTAAATGAACACTTCAGTCAGAAAGGTAGCACTTTTTACTTGGTGCTTAGATATACATGTAAGAAACAACTAAATATTTGAGCAATGAGTTCACTGTTAAGTGCTAAGAACATAAAAAAATTCCTGTATAAACAAGACTGACCTGGCAAGAGGAGGGCTTAAAGGATCCCTGTCAACTCTAACCGGCAAATTAGAGTCAACCGGGTTTTGTTTGGGCAGAGAATTGAGCTCAGGGAGCGGCAACGGCAGTGGCACGGCGGAGTTCTTGGACCAGTGACGGTGGTGGTGGGGCGACCGAGAACCCGACCCGAAATCGGCGTAAGAATCAGGAGAAACCGGCAAAGACTTTGAACGGTCATCAATAATCAGGGCCTGAATATTGGGTCTCCGCAAACCAAGATCATCATCACTAACATGCCTCAATTTCCTCTGCCTAGTAAGCCTCCTTCCACCGCCGTAAATCCGACGGGTATTCGGTGAATCGGTCGGAGAACTACTACTAGTAGAAGAAGAAGATAGTGAAAATGCTTTCCATAAAGACGGCATTTTTCATGGCAATACAGAGAATAAACATCACCCAGAAATGACTAGTGGGATTTTAATGAAGCCATTAATGCATTGAAAGAAAAGGGTGGAGTCGTATGTACTCAAAGAAAACTTTTTCTTTTTTTTTTTTTGGTAATTTGTCAATGTTTGAATCTTTCTAAACAAGTGAAAAGAAAGGATGATTATAATTTTCAATCTTTTTATGGTGTTGGAACTGGAAGTCAGAAACACGATTTCTTGTGTTGTGTAAAGTCAAAATTTAGTAGTAATAGTAGTAAAGTATTTTCTGAGTATACGTGTAAATATATGAAAGGATTTTCCATGATATTACAAGGTCAAGGTTGACACTTGACAAAAAAGAAAAGAAAACCAGGAACGTGTTAAGAGTTGAGAACTCCAAAAGTACGCTGAAAAACGAAGACATGCTGCTGTATATATGCCACACATCTGCTCCCGCGAACAGTCCCAATTCCCTTCTTTCACAAGTGTTTTTTTTCTTTTTTCGTCCCATTATATATTCAAGTTGAAATTTAATTTAATTTAAATTATTTTTTATTTTTAAATAAAATTTGAAGTTAGAATTTTAAATTTAAAAAATTGTCTATTTTCCAATTCCAGCAACAACAATAAACCTAGTGTAATTCCATTGATAGAATTAGAAGAGAATTAAGTATACACAAACCTTAACTCTATCTTGTGTAAGATTATAGATACTATTTTTAATAGATTCTCAGTTTAAGAAAATTATTTCCTAACTCTATTTTTATAAATTTCAAATAAAATATTCTTTTTCTCTCTTTTGCAAAAAGATACAATCAAATACAACTTTATCTTTAAATTCATAAATCTCAAATAAAATTTTAAAAATATTTAAAATTTATACCCAATTTCAAAACATCTAATTAAGAATTTAATAAGTTGTTTTCCAATACCCATTAGTTATTATTTTGAGAGGGAAAGTGGGGACAGTTATAGTGATATATGATGTTAAAATATATTAAATGGGAACGCGTAGAGTATAGATCAGAGTAGAATAGAAAGGAATTGAAAGCAAAACTGAAGCTCACAGTCACTGCCACTTTGACACTTCAACACTCTGTCTCCAACTACTACTCTATTTTTCTTTTAATTTAAATCACTTGAAAGCCGTCCTGCCGCTAATGAGTAATTACCCAGTCAACTGATGCCTAATGCTGCAATTTGGGATAACAATTTTGACACATCCAGTAGTGAAGTCACTGATAAAATTATTGTCATGTGATTAACAGATTACGAGTTCGAGATGTGGAAATAATTTTTGTAGAAATACAAAATAAAACTGTATATAATAGATCCTTATGATTCGATCTTTCTCTGAACCCCGCACATAGTGAGAGTTTTAACACACGAGCTAACCTTTTCTTAATTGACACATACCCCCTATATCAATTTATAACTCGTTTTTTTTTTAAATTTAAACTCTATACCAAATTTGATCAATGTTCTTTTTAAAAGAAATTAAGTCTCTCACTTTTTATAATTTGAATTAAAAAAATTAATATAATAATTTAAAAAGTAAAGCAATGAGCTGTTATAATAAGTTATATTTGAAACATGTGTAACGCTCACATATTATCTGTGTTTCTCTTTTATGTTCATACTCTTATCAAAATTATCTACTACATTCCTCGTGACTCACAGCTACTATGAACAAAAATGATTTTTTCTTTTTTTTTTGGTAACTTAACTTTGTATGCACTACGAGCTATATAAGGGAGACCAAATTTGGGCAATCTGTTATTTTCTGTTGAGTAGAAAAATTCTTAAAGAAAAAAGTAAATTATTATCTAATAGATAAGAGGAATAGAGTAATTGTTCTGATGGTGAACATTATTTTTCATCTCTAGCTTTAAGAGAGAGCATAATACGTCCTCCTCTTGTATGGACTTGCATAATATTATTAAAAAAAAATTTACAGATCAATTTTTGATTCACAAATTAAAAGGGTGTTTCAATTTTAACTCAAAACAAGTTATTTGTAAGAAAAAATTAATTTAAAAAATATCCGATAAAATAATAATTTTTACTCGTAAATTTTTTTAAAAATTCAAATAAAATTCATATTCAAACACAATTAACTTCAATTAAATATAGACAAATGCCTACTAAGTATTGAGTATTTATGATGTGAAAATCATTCCCATTTATCAATGGTACAAAAGAGTAAATCATATCCCTAATAAAATATGAGGTAAGTTACACAATTAGGTAATCTAAATACAAACTGTAGTAATTAGCCACCCTAAGTATGATTAGCTATATTAACTATGAAGTTGAAACATAAAAGATGATGTATCTTGTTTGAACTGGTCAAGTTAAATTGATCACCGGAAATATTTTGTATTGTCAGTTGTCAATATAATATTTAATTTCCTAGTAAAATTTTATACTTATATGTATAAAAAGGTAAGCTATAAAACTAAAATTGATCTTTAGATTAGCTTAGATAGGGCGATAGCTTGGTTTTGATTGACGTCTCAATTTGAATGATTTTAAGATGTTATCATTAGATGTGATTGCTAAATGATTAAGATTGTTTATTTTTCAGCATCTAAATATGTTTATTTATAAACATAATAAATATACAAATCAAATAAAAAAATATTTAAAAAGTCAATAAAATAAATTTGTTATTTAACTAAAAAATAAAATATTTATGTTCGTTAAAAATGATGGAAATAGTTTGTGGTGGTAATGGTTGGTGTCAGTGGCTAATAATAGTGGTGATGGTGCAAGTGGTAATTGTTGTAGTGACTAACGTGATGGTGGCAGTCGGTAATGGTAGTGGAGGTGAAGTTGGTTGGTATTAGTAGTTGGCGGTGTTGATGGTGGTGGCTGAAGAATGTTTGGTGGTTAATGAGGTGTTGATGAGTTGAAAATGATGCTAATGATGGTGGAGATGCTGGTGGTAGAGATTGACTGCAGTAATGGTAATGGTTGATAGTTGCGATGACAGTTGAAAAATGTGTGCTGGTTGGCGATGTATTGGTGGTAGTTGGTGGCGGGTCTAGTTGTGATGGTGAATATAGTTGGTAATAGAGATCAGTCATAGTAGTGAAAGTGGCTGATAGCATTGGAGGTGGCGGTGATAACGGTAGTAGTGGCGGCAATGAATATAATTATAATGATAGATGCGATAAGTATAGAAACGACGGATAGTAATGATGGCAAGTGGTGGTTACCAGTTATGGTTGTAATAGTAGAGGTGGTTGGTGGCAGCGGCTGAGGATTAGCGACAATAATTGTGGTTGACAATAGTAATCATGATTGTGATGGTAGAAGCGGTTAATGGTGACAGCTTGTGTCTATAGAAAGAGCGCGCGCTGAAAATTATTACATAAAAGTACAGCTTAATGATATTAAAATTTTTATTTAAAATTTTAATAAGTAAAATCTATTCACACTAATTAAATTTCTTAAATCTTAAAGAAAATAAATAAATTTAATTACCTAAAATTTTAATCATTTCATTAAATACAAATAAATTTATTAAGTACAAATAAATGAGGAGTAAATCAAAATTAAATGTGATTAGCGATTGTCAGAGACTAAAAAACACCCGCCCAAAAGAAAGCCGTCGAAGTTCCATGGCAACAGCCGCAACCTCCCGTTCCCTCGCCGTATTCAAAAGGGCAGCTTCATCCGCCGCCCAAATTCTCCGACAGCAGCACTTCTCCTCTGCGGCGTCGGCGGCGGCGGCGATTCGCCAGCCGTGGGATTTCTATTGTGATGACAATGAAGGCGAAGAAAGTGCAGTGTATCAGCATACCCTCAAATTCCAACGCCCGTCGACCATAAAACAAGACCATGTTCTCCACAACTCCGTCAGTCTCATAGGAAAAATCGACTCCCCGTTAAGAAGAGTTAACACCAGAAACGGCTCCTTTGGCCTCCACACGCTTCTCAATGTTTCCGCTTCTTCTCAATCCCGTCCGTCTTTTAAGTAAGTCTCTAATTTTACTGCTACTCGCAAAGTTCCTTTATTTCTCAGCTGACGGCGATTATTTTTGGTTCCTCTATTGTAATTCTTTTTTTGTAAATAAACTTTTGGTGGTGTGCAGAGTTATGCTGAAGATGTGGGATGAAATAGCGGAAGTGTCAATGGAGCATTTGAAACCGTACGACTTAGTCTATGTTTGGGGTCATTTGGGATCATACACCAAGGCTGACGAGAATGGTAAACACAGGACGAGATACGAGGTTTGCAACCCAGAAAAAAAGATTGAATTTTTCTTATGCCTATTGTATGTAGAGGTATTTGTAAATAGAAGGGTCTGGAAAAAATTGGGTAAAATTTTTGAGCTTGATAGTTTTCGACCTCCCGCCTTTGGTATGTTAATGTTTGTTGCCCGGTTAACACTATATATCCTGTAATACTTTTGAATTTGCCAAATTCAGGTGAGTGTTCTTCCTGCGTACTAATCTCACCCTAATTTATAGCTTGTTTGGCCAAACTTGTGAGAGGCCAAAAGTGCTTATTTTTCCTAAAAAGCACTTGTTTTAAAAAAGTGGGAGTTTTCCGTAAAGCAATGTCCATGCCATCAAATGCAGAGGCCTATGGAAGCTTACCAAATACAAATTTGTCTAGTATTTGTTATAGGTTAACTCTGATGCAATAACTCAAAACTATTAGGCGTGCACCCTGCAGATTCCATATACTGGTCATCCAATTCCCTGCATGTACTAGAGACTTGGGCATGTTGGTTATCTAGCAAGTTTATTACTCTCCTCTGGGCATTGCCGTTGAGTTATGATTCAGGACTATGACAATTTTCAGCTAGTTTGCACAAAAGCCTGACTGAATTTTCTCTGTCAAATTGCAATAAGGAGGAAGAGAGTATAGGTACTACTTGGATACAAAGTTGCAAGCACCTTTCTTTTGTTTAACGAACTCAATGACCTTTTTGTTGGGACACCTAGACGAGGATAAAATGATATGTAAGAGTGCACATAGTCTGTTTCCTCTTCATGAGATTATCATTATCTGCCTTATGGCTTAGTAGTGTTTTAGATTTCTCTAAGAATTCATCTTCAGATGCACTTGTCTTCAAACTCGAGCTATTTTTCTATTTCATAGCATTGCGACCTTCTATGGTAATGAGGGTGATGGTACGATTGCATCATAGCCAACTCATTCAGAGAAAACCAGTTGTCTTCTCATAACGTTCCATTATTCTCTTTGACACAGCACACAATTTTATCTTTCAGAGAAGTGATTAATTAGATTGCATCTTCCGTTTGGTGTTTAGCTTTCTTGTATGAACTACTTTTTTTGTGTGTGTGTGCTCGCACGTACGTGTGTGTGGGGGTGGGGGGGTGTATAATGGAAAATAGGAATATTCGGTGATTCAAGAAGTGACTTTTCATTATTCAGAAATTCATAATAATGAAAATTGACTAAACAAATGTTCAACTGGTTTTCTCTGAATGAGTTGGCTATGATGCAATCGTACCATCACCCTCATTACCAGCTAATAGAGGAAGTCGTGACATGAGCGCACTTATTCTTTAACTGTTGAATTTTCTCTGGGATCTTCAAAGAACTAAAAAGATGGCATATAAGATATACCTTAAGAAAACATGATCCTGCATTAAGATGTGTTTTTGTAAATCTGAGATCCCGTGCTGAAAAAAATGCTCTCTCTTTTTACTTTTCCATATTTTTATGTAGCTTGTGCTGCACAAAAATGTTTTTCATTTCATGTTTTCATGTACTGATTCTTTTGTGAAGGTAGTTGTCAAGGAAATAAATTTTGTGACTCCAGATGTTCAAGCCTCAGCAGCCCCAAAATTTGAGAAAAAAGAATCAGGAGGTACAGGTTGCCTTTCTGAGCATTTCTTATAAGTTATAATATAATGTTCATAGATTGTAAGCAATTGACAGACATTTTCTATATTGGAGTGCAATGGGCCTGAATAGAGCCTTGTATATGCGGCATTTTCTGGATAATTGAAAAATAGCAGACTGCAGGAGGATAACTTCTAAATTTCTAGAAAGGAATTTCAGAATTAATAAAAAACAAATATTAAGTTGACATATTCACTATAGCCTAATTTTAAAATCTAAGTATGCTATTACTTAGTTTAGGAAAATGCACCTTATTGTGAGATACTCTCTGTAGCTTCCACCTTTCAGTTCTTCGAGTTAGAATTGAGGGGGTGGGAATTCCTGTCCTGACAACATAAAGAAAGAACAACTAAAGAGACTTCATGAAATGCTTCACATAATCCAGGATTTGGTGATCCTCTGTTGATATTTCTCTTTCCCTCTATGACCATTCCATTTGGTAGATTATTGGAACAAATGGGATACTGAGACATGAACTGAAAAATGAACTTGCTCAGACATTCCTGCTACCGTTTTGCTGCTTTGAGCGTTGTATTGAAACGTTTGAGACTGAATGTTTGATTCTGCTCCTGTCCTTTGGCGGTCACTCAAGACTTCAATCTAGAGCTACACACAGGCACAGACTTTGATGTGCCAGCACTTTTTTTAGAGCCAAACCAAAAAGCGTGGTTGATCAGTAATCCAATTGAACAATCTAATTAATCAAGCCTTAGAGTGATTGATGGTGCCCATGCCTGGGCATGTTGGATATTGAAATTAGTTGATCCTACATATCCATGCTTCTTCGAACTCGTTAACTCATTTCTAGGTCCATTTACTTGCGTTCTCAGGTGAAGATGAACAGGAGAAGTACAGGAACCGGATGCTATTGTGGCAAATTTTCTTCTCTAGCCCTTTTGAATGGATGGACTTCAGGAAGGGTAAAGTCAACCCTAACTACCCAGATTTTAAGCACAGAGATACTGGTGAAGTTCTCTGGCTCAGGACAGATGATCCACCATGGATAAAAAGACATTTGGATATTCTAGATTCTAGATTTGTTTACCCAAGTTCCTAAGAACAATTAAGCTCCACATAAGACATGTCCTTTTGAAGGGATCCAGAGCAATGCTGAAAACTGGTAGAAGAGAAGTTCCACTGGTTGTTACAAACATCAAAGGTAGTGTTGGGTGTGTGCATATTTTTTATGATACGACTTGCTTTGGTAAATAGAACAGGATCCTCATTATAAATGAGAAGAAATCCACCGTGCGTTTATGTCACAAGCAATGTAATCTTGGCAGCTGTACTAGTTATTTAGTGCTTGCTTCTTGAAAAATGTCTTGTACATAATTTTCTTGTAAGATCAATATTTGTAATATGAAATATTTTGACCGTCTCCACTTTAACAAACCTATGCTGGTTCGTTATCATGAACACTGTGCTCGGCCAATTGGCCATGTAAGCAGTAAGCTCCCCATTGATCTTGTTATTTGTATGTATGCTGCTTCTTATGATCAAGCGGTCAGGAACAAGTAAATATTGAGGATCAATTCATTTTCATTCAAAGAACAAGTCCTTTTTGCTAGAACCGTATAGATTGATCAGCTTGCGCAGTGATTACTATTATACTCTTAAATTCTTTTCATATTTCCTGCTGCAGCGGGGGCTTGGTGGTATGGCCTTTATATGAGTATACTTCCGATGTTCCCCTTTAATAAACCATTCTCTCCCAGTTGTATGAACAACGGGATCAGTCTATTAGTGTTTTCGCTCGTGTGCCAACATAATCACCAGGTACTCCAAATTTATGTTGGTTATGATGTTCATGGCTTTCACACTGGAGAATTGAAAAGGCAGAAAGATTGGAAAAAGAGATGAAATGACAAGTTTGAAATAAAACTGACCCATGGGCCAAACTCAGAGAATATCCAATTAATTATTTGAATCAAGAATGATGCAGGCCCATATTGCTCTATATGACAAATGTAAAAACTTGGGAGAATACATAAAATCCTTTCTGAACTTGAAACTTATTTTTAAGAAGACATTTTAACTTTGCGGGGTTTTTATTAGCCCCCTAAACCAATTCAAAGTGGAATTAATAGCCCTTTTTAGCCCACTTGGCATGAAATGTGTGATTCACTCTCTTTTAGGAAAGTGAGGAATAGAAAACGTTATTAAAATTTTATTTTTGTAATATTTTCTTTTATTAATTATATTTTCTTATTTTTTTTTTCATATTTTCTCTTCTTATTTTGTTCTTTTCTTGTTTTCTTTCTCTTTTCTTCTTCTTCTTCTTTTTCTTCTTCCTCTTTGTTGAACCTCAATATCCATTATTGTCTAGAAGCTTTGAGCTATAGATTTGGAGATTCACTTTTGATCTCTTCCTTATATATTATATTTTGATTTTTTCTTACTTACTACTATGCCAAAAAATATCAAATTTTAGTCAGAATTTTTTTTGGTTATTCTTTGCCAGCAACGGGAAAAAAATCTGGCGAAAAAAAGTTCAGTGATAGTCAATATTATGTTAAAAATATGATGTTTTTAGTCTCTTCTATTAGAGATTGAGCTTGAGTTTACAAAAGAAAAATTCGAAAGTATTTAGATCAATGTGTTAAAAACATACCCATTTCGCCGGAAAAAAAAAATGGTGGATGCCGGTGATTTTTTTCCGGCAAAAAAAAAAATTCACATGCTACTCATTTCTCTCCTTTATTTACCAAATTCAACAATTAATTTAACTATAAAAAAAATAGAATAAAAGAAAAGAAAGATGACGTGGGAGAAATGAAGAATTGAAGTCCCTAAACTTTTCAAGAAATGGGGATAAAGAGAAAAGAGGAAAAAAAGAAGAAGCAAAGAAATATAAATAAGAAATATAAAAATAGTTTTAAAAAATAGAAAATGACATGTCAATTTACGATTGGTGTGTGTTGTACACACTCTTCTTTAAGATTGGTATTAAGCTGAAAAGGTTATATTAGTTTCACTTTGAATCGGTTTAAGGGCGTAATAGGACTCCCGCAAAGTTAAAATATTTTTTTAAAAATAATGTATAAGTTCAAGGAGAATTTTATGTATTCTCTTTAAAAATCCCAGTGAGAAGTTTTTCAATTATCAACAGATCAGTAAATTATGTCTCAATTCCAAACAAGTTAGGTTTGGTTTGTCAACCAATCAATAAATTACATCTAGTTGAGGTTGATTGTCAACTTGATTTAGATAATTTTTTTGACGATAGTTAACCTACTATAAAGTATAAACTACTTTCCTTTATGTCTTCAACAACACTTGATTTTTTTGATACACTTCTTCAGTCCAATACTGTATATAATTTTTTTGATATTTCATTTTTTCAAAATATAACGAACCACGTAATATATTATGTATTTTTTCTTTTAAGAAAAAGGTCAAATTTATTCGTGTACTATTTGAAATTGAGACACTTCACCATTCGTTCGATTTCTTTTTTTATTATTTACCACAAAACATTAAATTGAAAATAATTTTAAATTACAGTTAAAAGTTAAAAAAAGTAAATTTGTTTTTTTATGAAGAATTTGAAATGTATGTGTTCCCCCTATTTCATATAAGGCCGAATACGAGACGAATTGTTAATTATAAGAGTATATAGATATACTTTGATGGTATCATGGAGAACCGAGGAGTGTCTCACTTAAGAACTGAAGCAGACTTCAATAATACCACGATGGTATATAAATTTATTGTGATGGTATCATGTTTCGGACTGAAGCAAACATCATTGCTACCATACCAGTATATAAATATACTATGATAGTATCATACATGATTGAAGAGTGTTTCATGAAGGACTGAAGTAAACCTCAATGATACCGTGATAGTATATAGATATACCGTGAAGGTATCATTGAAGACTGAGAAGTTTCTCACTAAAAGACCGAAGCAGACCTTAATGATATCATGCTAGTATATAAATATACTATGATGGTATCATGGGGACTGATGAATGTCTTATTAAAGAACTAAAGGAGACCTCAATAATATCATAACAATATATAGATATATTGTGATGGTGTCATGAATGACTGATGAGTCTTACTGAAAGACTGAATCAAAGCTCAATGATACCATCACAGTATAAAGGACTGAGGAGTGTCTCATTGAAGGACTGAAGAAAACCTCAATGATACCATAATAGTATATAAATATACTATGATGATATCATTAAAGACTGAGAAGTTTCTCGATGAAAGACCGAAGTGGGCGTTAATGATATCATGTTAGTATATATTGTGATAGTATCATGAAGAACTGAAGAATGTCTTATTGAAGGGTTGAAATAGACCTCAGTGAAAATCACCAGAAATTAAAAAAAAAAGAGCAAAAATAATGAATGAGAAAAAATTATGGAGAAAATAAATTAAATGAAATTAGAAAAAAAAGGAAAAGAAAATAGATTTCTTTTTTAAAAAAAGGAGAAAAATCAAGTACGAAATTAGATTATGGTGAAAAAATAAAGAATAATATGATTTGAGAAAAAAGATAAATGAACAAAAAAAGAAGATATGATAAAAAATAAAGAAAAAAGAGAAAAAAGAAAAAGAGTACAGAAATAAAAAAAAAATGAACAAGGAGAAAAAATAAACAAAAATCAAGAAAAGAAATGAGCCAAAATTGAGCATGAAATTAGATTATGATGAGAAAAAAATAAAGAATAATAATTTGAAGAAAAAATAGATGAATAAAAATTTATAAAATATATTTCTGTAATTAATTTTGATTTGAATAAATAAGCTAGTGATTTTAGTATTTTTTGTAAATTATTTTTTGTTGTAGTCAAATTATTAAATTTTTCTATATTTTTATTATTCTAAAGATAGTTGGTTACTATATTTATTTTTATATTTAAATAATAACAATAAAAAATTAAAAAATAATAACAAAAATTTAAAATAACTTAGAAAGGAATAAAGAAATTAAATAAAGAGAAAGATAAAGAAATAAAATAATAATGATAGTAACATGATAGCTAAGAAAGAAAAAAAGAAAAATTAAATATTGACATCAACATGACATCAGCGTGAGAAAAAAATAATAAAATAAAATATTTTATATAATTATTTTAAGAGCATCAAAGTTAAAAAATATTTTTATATGAATATTTTACTTTTTATAAATGTCACGTACGTTTTCCTTATTTGAATCAAGAATGATACATACGCATATTGCTCTATATGAGAAATGTAAAAATACCCAGTGAGAAGTTTTTCAATAATCAACCAATCGGTATATTATGTCTCAATTCAAAAGGAGGTAGAATTGTTTTGTCAACAAATCAATAAATTATATCTAGTTGAGGTTGATGGTCTACTTGATTTAATAATTTTTATGATAATAGTCAACATACTATAAAGCGTGTATATATATATATATATGAAAAATTATATAATTAAGTAAATCTTATTACATATTTACAATATATAAAAAAATTACAAATAGTTTTTTACTGTAAGTTATCCTGTATCAAATTTTTAACATTCTTTCTCCAATCTCATTCGCCGTATTTTACTTCAATTCAAATTCCTCTTCTTCATCTTCTAAAATTTTCCAATATTCCTCCATATTTCACTCTCACGATTTTCATTTGATTTTTCTCTCCACTATTCCGTGATTTTTGTGTAAGTTTTTATGATTTTTACTTCATATTTCATATATTATCAATTTTTTCAATATCTTTAAAATTTGAGGTTTTTATCAAGGTATAATCTTGTTTAAAAATGGTGGATGAATCATCCCCTAGAAGGCTAACCCGAGGTACATCATCTAATGAATAATCTATACAAGATTGTCCATAATTTGATATGTGTCTTTTCACTCGAGAACAACCACTTGGTACAAGTGCACTTGTTGTTGTGATACATTCTGAGAGGAGGTCTAAGGAAGAAGAAAGGAAGAAGAATTGATACACTACAATTTTTTTAAGTTTTTTTTTTTGTGTATCAATAGCGGAATTGATATATGTATCAGTATCATATTTTTGATAACCCAGAATTGTTATGTACCAATGTATTGTTTTGTGTGTATCAATACATTGTACCAATTTGTTATTAGTATATCAATTTTTTCAGTGATACATGAATATAAAATACTCATATTCTTTGTGTATCAATTTAGAAAATTTTTGTCAATTATTTATTGGAAAAAGGGTCAAAAATACCCCTATACTTTAGTATATTAGCTAACTTTGCCGCTGGTTATATTATAGGATCAAATATACCTCCGTCGTTAATAAAGTATGCCCCTCAATTGGATGGAATGGGGGACTTAAAATACCCAATTTAATTAAATTACCTATTTTTCCTTTAAATCCGAATCCGACCCCACTAAACTAAATAAACTCATTAGGATTTAATTATTCAAGGCAAAACAAGTTCTCAAAAATTATTCAAAGAAAAAGGCTTAAAATAAAAGGAGTTGATCATACAGTTATTTCTCCTCTGAAACTATTGTAACAAACGAAATAGCAACCAATTATTTACCAAATCAGGCTTCATCGTTCTTAACATGAAGAGATTTGGTAAATATTTGATTTCTATTTTGTTTGTTCCAATATTTTTGAAGGAGAAATAACTGTATGGTCGAACTGCTTTTATTTCTAAGGCTTTTTCTTTTAATAATTTGAGAACTTGTTTTATTTTGAATAATTAAATCGTAATGAGCTTATTTAATTTAGTGGTCGCGTTCAAATTTAATGGAAAAACTGGTAATTTAATTAAAATTGGGTATTTTAAGTCAATTTGGGAGATTCCAGCCAATTGAGGGGCAATTTTGTTTATTTTGTTAACAGGGGAATATATTTGACCTATAGTATAACCAAGAACAAAGTTAGCTAATATATTATAGTAGAATGGTATTTTTTTTTATCCTTTTTCCTTATTTATTTTATTGTTCATATATCAGCATATTAAATTATTTACAAAGTGAGAGTTTTTCCGTTCATGTTTTGTATCGAGATTTTTGAATACATATGATAAATGTATCAATTTATTCATAAAACATTTAATATCTAAAGAAATTTGTAGATTATAAAATCTTTGAATGTGTATCTGCTTTTCTTTATATACTTATCAGTATGTATCCCTTTCCAATTATACCGTGTTTATGTATTATATTTGTATTTGTATCAAATTTTTTTATGCTTATTAGTATGCATCAATATGTTTAGTGAAACACATAACTTTCATTTAGATAGATGAGTTTTGATACATGTATCAGTACATATTTGAAATTTTTTCCCAAATCTGCAACAATGATACACCCAAAGAAAAAAAAAATCTCCAAAATCTGCAATTTCAAATTTAGAAATTATACAAATATAGAATTTTGTTTAAAATTTTAGATATGGGAAAAATATTTCAAGATCATAAAAAGAGTGATTTACTCCCATTAAATACGCAACTTCCCTTAAAACAAAACAAATAGCACCAATTAAGGAGTGTTAACCCTGGTTTTAAATTTAGATACAGTTATAATGGTTATAGTAAATTATATCAGAAAATAGAAAAAAAACTTGCTACTTCTTGTAATTTGATAAATCATGCCATATATATATACAACCCCTCAAATTTGTCCTCATTTTTCATTTTAGCACTCTCATCCTTGTTCCATTTTAATCCTCTAAATCTATTTTTTATGTTCCATTTAAGCATGAAATACTATTTTTATATGTTTATTTTTTTATTTATATTTTTCAACTGCAATTTTGAACTTTACAAATCGAACGGATGTCCATTAGTTTTCGTAAAAAAATAAAAAAATCAACAGACGTCCGTCAATTTTTTTTTACGAATAATTTTCATTTTTTAGTTTTTGCGCATTTTTGCAGGAAAACTAATCGATGAACATACGCCGATTTTCTTAGAGTCTTTTAGTTTTCTTTTTTTTTAAAAAAAATCATTGACAACCCAACAGAGTCTGTTGAATATTACTGCATTTTAGTAGTGTTATTAGCAATGAACCGAAGTTTTTTTTTAATTTATGAGTTCTTTTTATCCATATTGGAGCGATTTAAAAATTAGAAAGTGTGTATTTAGGTTAAACCTAGATGATCTCGATCGATGATATGAATAAAAAATATGTGGCTTTATTTAATTGAATATTTCATACCATTTTAAAAATATTTATCAATACGCATTGAATAGTTTATATCAAATAATATTTTTGGTGCTTAAATGGGACATAAAAAAATAGAGTTGGAGGGTTAAAATGGAACAAGGTCGGAATAAAATGTCAAAATAAAAAACGAGGGCGAGTTTGAGGGACTATGTATGTATTTGACCTACTATAAAGTATAAACTACTTTCCTTTATGTCCTCCACATCACGTGCTTTTCTTAATATATACTTCTTCAGTCCAATACTGCATATAACTTTTTTGATACTTTATTTTTAAAATATATTGAACCATGTAATATATTATGTGTATTTTTTTCTAAAGAAAAGGGTCAAATTTATTCGTGTACTATTTGAAATTGAGAAACTTACCATCTGTTCAATTTCTGGTCTTATCGACGCATCAAATTGAGAATAATTTTAAATTACAGTTAAAAGTTAAAAAGAAAAATTTTGAAATTTTTTGAAGAATTTGAATGCATAGGGTTCACTAATTTCATGTAAAAGCGAGACAAATTGTTAATTATAAAAGTATTAATGAATAAGAAAAAACTATAGTACAAAAAAATAAATACACGAAAAGATCATAATAATTCATCATTTACTATATATAAAAATTATTTTAATTTTATATATATAGAAAAATTTTGCTAAAATAATTTGAATGAACCTTTTGCGTTCCTAACTCCGACCCGAGTGTTTTGAAGTAGAAGTAGGAAGTTAAAAGCCTATAGTCTATGTAGGTGTAAATATAATTATTGACGTACTTGGAGTTTTTTTCATTTTGTTGAATGTTTTTTGCTTGTCTAAAGCGCATATGATTTTTCTTCTTCAGTGTCAGACATAAAAAGAAAAGAACTAGCAATAAAAGCAAAATCTTTCACTTCTTATACGTCATAGTACAATCTTTCACTTCATTAGTGGAATACAAAATAATGAATCTACCATTTGCGTCTTCATTGGGATGACTTTTATATAGACTTTCGTATCCAATTTGAACTTTTTCAAGTCCCTAATATATACATTGTCCAAATAGTGTGTGAAGAAAGTCATGGGATGCCAATAGGATGCACCAAAATTATGGGTGTGTTCGATAGAAAAGAAAAATATATTTATTAAATATAAATATTCATATTATGAAATTAGGAGCTTAGCTTTATACACAATGTCTTAAGTTACATATGAGTGAAGTTCATACAAAAATGATTGGACTTCAAATATATATGCATGAACTTTCAGACAATAATAATTAAATAATCATGTGCTTGAACTTCAATTACATATTAGGCTTTGTCAAATTTAATGCTACGTGTCATTGGGCCAGTGCAATCACCTTCAACGGATACAACAGCATAGACTTCACATATCTAAAACTATTTCAAAATAAGTAAACTTATAAATTCTTACGTATTATGAATATAATTTAAATAATGATCTCAAAATCGAGTATCTGCACGATTTGGCCATCTTGGACAACGAGTGAGAAACAAAAAGAAAAATGGCCGCTTAAATTAAGAAAACAGTGAGAGGGACAAAAAATCGCAAGGAGATAGATAGGAGAAAACGTTGAAAATCTGGGATATGGGCAATAGTATCAGTAGCCCAATAGTATAGCAGCCACAAGTAAGATGGGCCCATATCACCGTGTTGACCGGGTCGGTCCACCCATGAACCACATCCAATAATACAAGGAAAAAATCGGGCTCATTCGCACGAATGCCCATGTTTTAAATCGGTCTTTAATTTTTATTTCTTAAATTTTTAATTTTTAATTTGTGTCTTTCGACATATTAAGTGAAAAAAAGTGATAAAAGATGTCCTTAACATTTTTTTTTAAAAAAATCGCAAGGCATAAGTTTTTTTGTCCAAAATTATCCCTTAAAGGCATAAATTTTACACAGATTATGCCTTATACCTGTAGCCATAAGTTAAGGAACATGACTTATGCTTGATAGGCATAAATTCGTGTTATTGAACTTGTGCTTACTTCTGCCCATAGACACAAGTTCAATAACATGAAATTATGCATACCAGACATAAGTTAAGTAACATGAAATTGTGCCTAAAGGATAGAAGTTCATGCAAAAAAATTGTACCTAAGGGGTATAATATAGATTGCATGAAATTTTGTCTCATATGCACAAGTTCAATAACATGAAATTATCTCTACCAAGTATAAGTTAAGTAACATGAACTTATGCCTAAAGAACAGAAGTTCATGCAATTGAAATTGTGCCCAAGGGGCATAATTTCAATTGCATGAAATTCTACCCCATAGACACAAGTTCAATGGTATGAAATTATGCCTACCGGACATAAAGAGTAGAAGTTCATGCACTTGAAATTGTGCCTAAATGGCATGAGATTCTGCCTCATAAACACAAGTTCAATAACATGAAATTATGCCTACCGAGCATAATTTCATTAGGGAATTTTGCCTATCCGCAAAATTTCATGGAATTAAACTTCTGTCTACTGAACTTTAACTTATTCCTTCTAGGGTTAACTTATGCCTTGCGAATTTTTTTTCAAACTTTTTAAAAAATATTAGGGATATTTTTGTCTCATTTTTATTACTTAAAACATTAAAGAGAAAAATTAAATACCACCAATTTCAGAGGCAAAAATTTAAAAACACCCTAAAATAGAGGCAATCGGTGCAAAAACTTGAAAAAATTGCACGATTTATCCATTAAATAAGTTTGGTCTTTAATTGTTATCCTTTAAAAGTGAACTTATATCTAGAGCAGAGGGTATAGGTTTTTTAAGAGCAAGGGAACATAGCTTGTGAAATGTTATGATGAGAAAATATAAATTTAGTTCAATGAAAAAATTATGTCTATTCTAAAAAGAATGTTGCCTTTTCATAATTAGAAATAATTATTTCTTTTTTACTTTTAATGAAATAATTTGTAACCACACAAATATTTAAGATTTATTTTAGATCACAAATTTTAATCTTTTAAAATTTTTTATCTCAAATTAAATAATATCACATAAATTAAAATAAACGGAATATAATATTTGATGTGAGATGCGTAATGAATTGTCCAATTATGTTTAGGCCGTACTTAAGGAAATAAATTATATAGAGAAGAGTGGAAAAAAGTTTCTAAGTTTTAATGAAGTGGAACTATAAAATCGCACAACTATTTCATTAAAAAAATCTTTCTATGTTATACAATATTTATAAGACGAATTTGTCATTAATAGCTAAAATTAAATTAAACATAGTTATGTAATAATAAAATAAGAGGAAGAATATTGTAGAGAAAAGAGAATAATTCTTATTCTTTTGAGGGGTTAAAGAAATGATTTACAATGAATAGAAAAACCTCTTTATTTATAGGGGAAAACTAACTTGGTCCCAAAGTTACAAATCCTAACTTTCCTTCTAAGAAATAGACATTCACCATAAGTAGAAAATATATTTATAACACTCCCCATTGGATGTTTATTTTATAGATAATACGCCTCGTTAAACCTTACTAGAAAAAATCTAGTGGAAAAAAATCTAGTGAAGGAAAAAGAGTACGCATATCTAATAATACGCATTTTGGCCGTCTCATTAAAAACCTTACAAGGAAAACCTAGTGGGACAAAACCTCGTAAGGGAAAAAGAGTACAACACGTATTAACTCCCCTTAATTAGAACATCCTTGAATCTTTGCATCCCGATCTTGTGCACCATCTTCTTGAAAGTTGCGTTGGTAGAGACTTGGTGAATAAATCAATCACATTGTCACTTGAACGAATCTGTTGCACGTTGATATCACCATTCTTTTGGAGCTCATGTGTGTAGAAAAACTTTGGCGTGATGTGTTTCGTTCTATCTCCTTTTATGAATCCTCCCTTTAGTTATGTTATGCATGCTGCATTATCTTCATATAAAATTGTGGGTACTTTGTCACATTTCAAACCACATTTTTCTCTAGTGAGATGTATCATGGACCTCACACACATTCTCGACTTGCTTCATGAATAGCTATTATCTCAGCATGATTTGATGAAGTGGCCATAAGAGACTGCTTTGTAGATTTTCAAGATATGGTAGTACCTCCACATATGAACACGTAGCCAGTTTGAGATCGAGTTTTGTGTGTGTTAGATAAATACCCTGCATCGGCATAACCAACAAGATTGTCTTGCTAATGAAGTAACCAAATATCATGCCTTGTAGTATTAACAAGATACATTAGTGCATCAATCACACTAAGATATGGTACTTCAGGACCAAGGATTCCCTCATTCTTTTCTTGAGGTCAAAATAAATTTTTATTTGCATCAACTGATCAAACAACCATCGAAGTATTTAATGGATGTTCTTTATCCATATAAAATCGTTTCAAAACCTTCTTAGTATATACAGATTGATGTACAAAGATATCATCTGCTAAATGTTCAATTTGCAGATCAAGACAAAATTGTCTTTCCCAGATCTTTCATCTCAAATTCTTTCTTTAGATAATCAATTTCCTTTTGAAACTCTGCTGGAGTTGCAATGAGGTTTATGTCATTAGCATAAATAGCAAGTATAATAAACTACGATATTGTTTTCTTATTTGATTTTCCTCACATAAGAATAATAAACAAGTTTACAGAAACTTATAAATGCTTTAGGCATTTTGAATCCTTCATGATTTTCATACAAATTTTGTCAAGTGATAACATTCATTAGTATTTAAATGCGTGACATCTTCTAGTTTTTGGACTACAGGTCTAATAATCTTTACGCTTATCAATATGCATCATTTCACTTGATAGTTATTTCTACATCAGCATGCTATAGAATTCAGATTCTCACAATCTTTTACAATATTGCGCGTTGTATTGTATTAAAGATATCGTTGACGGTATATCATTTATATAAGTTTGCAATAACTCATTGAGATCTGATCACTTTCAATATTTTCTTAGGTACCTAAACCTCTCATGAGGCTTCATGAAATGTTATGTCGTAAGTTCTTCAAGAGCACATTGCCTCCTTATTATGATCATTTGCTCCATTCTTTTTTCAAAGATTATTGCAATAGAAACCAATTAATCTACAATGCTTCATGTATATTGTAGACTCTTTCCTTCAGAGACATAAATTTAATAGGAGCTTTTGCAGCTAAAATATGAAATTAATTTTAGGTCAATAAATGCTTCGGGCATTTGACTTGAATTATTTTCAATGAGGATCATACTAATAATAATTCACAATATATATCTTAGTTGCTTATTCTCTCCCCTCACGTTAGGAAAACTAACATGCATCCCTGATCTTTTTTGGGAAATTCATCTATGTGTATCATGATAGATTCATAAATCATATATTACACATCAAAAGTTATTAGATGAAAATATTTGGATCTTGACCTTAAGCCAATTGAGTGGAGGGGGGAGTAATCATAATTTATTGGTCAACATACAAGTGTTATTATATGTAATATATCATATGATAGACCAACTCACTAAGCTTTGTTCTCATAAGCAATGGTTTAACTATTTATTGGAGACATTCAATGTCAAACCAGCTTAGATATAAACCAGCATTATCAAGATGAATTGTCTTGATTATACAGTCTGAAAATTATACTTTTAACTCAATTAATATTGAGTAAGCATCTTTGTGAATATCAAACTACAGGTTGACAATAAGCGCACATGTGACCATCTTATAGATGCATCAATTTAAGACATCACATGACAGGTGAATAAGCCCATATTCACCTTTTATACTTTTCAGAATTTTGGGGATTCAGTCCCAATATTAGCTGGTACAATTAACTTATCATGAGCTTGAAGAATCTTCTAATTCTTCAATATATTTTGAATACTTAATTAACACATCATATCAAGATGACCAAAATGGTCTTGTCAACTGATAAAATAATCTGCACTAGTAAACTTCAGGTTTACCATGATATATGTTATTTATTTTAGTAAATTTTAGATTTACTATGTCATGAATTTCACATCAATAAACTTCTAGTTTACTATAGCATGCAATTTTATCATTCTTATATTTATAGTACAATCGGATAACATTTCATATACATATTTTTCGCCCATAGTAATTTGGAGATATTTAATCTTCCAAATCCTTTGTAATCTTGATCATTTTACTTGTAAACTTCAGATTGCTACAATATGTATTTTGATCATAACAACTTTGTACTATAATACATGATGATTGACACAATAATAAATAAACTATTCGGGAGCTTATAATTTATTTTTCATAATATTATTTGGACACTACTGGTGTCATGATTCTTGTTGACAAACAGTCAGGCTCTTCTGGAAACCTTGATCATTAATAATTAATTTATATTATCAAATATTGCTTAGATACTTCTGGTATCATGAAAACAAATTTAGACTTTGCTGGTGTCATAAGATAAATAGTAAAATTGAGTTCTAAACTTCATTATTTCAAACTTTTACTACTTCGAGAGTAGATTGCAAATTTTACTATTTCGGAAATAAATTTCAAGATTTTACTAAGTATTGACACATTCACTTCAGGAGCTGGATCTATATTAGATCTAAATTTGTAACAAATATTCTCATTCTTCAGGAACGGAACATAATCATCTGAACGTGTCTTAAGCATATCAAGTTGTGATAGCTTAGTAGCTCTTTTAAGATATTGCTACTTTAGGAGCAAATGAAGACATGTTTAATAGTATGGATCTTTCTTTTCTAGACCATTGCCACGACCACGCGAATTGCGGTCATGATCTTTTTCTCCACATCGATTTATCTTTTGAGTTTCTCTTTTGCATCATTTAATTTCATGCCTTTAATCCTTCCTTTTCCATTTCTGATGGTGAATAATATTATTTGGTGCAAGGCGATCATCGTGTTTAGAGTTCTTTCCTCGATCACGTCCACGACCCGACTAGGGTCATGACTACAATCAGGACCACGACCTTTCTCACACTTAGCTTGGTGGAAGTTCGTCTCATTCACTTCAGGGAATGGACTAAAATAAATAGGTCGATTTTCATGATTTTTCATTAATAATCAACTCTTTTGCTTGGTCACATAAAGATGTGAAATTAGTTCAGAATATTTTTTGAGCACTATCTCTCTATATTGCTGCTTTAGGAGCACATTTGAAGCATGAAAGATGGAAAAGGTTTCTCCAGCATATCACTAGATCAATGATATTTTTACCACATAATTTCAATGGAGAAATAATTGTAATCATAGAGTTATACTCACATTTAGATTTAAACAACAATAAGTGCTTGTGGAAGAACGACCAACTTCGGGTGATCATATTTATCTTTCAATTTATTTTACAGCATAAAAGAATCTTTAACAATGAGATACTTCAATTTCAAGCCTTCATCAAGGGGCGTAGGAATATTATTGTCTTAGCATAGTCTTGAATCGATACTTGATTTTTATCTTTGATGGTGTTCTGCCAGACCTATCGCATCAAGATGGATTTCATTATCAAGCACAAAGACAGATAACTTTTTCCCGATATATCGAGGGCTACAAGTTCAAGTTTACTATTTCATAAGTAAATTTCAAATTTACCACTACAGGGATAGATTTCAGATTTACCACTACAAGAGATAAATCGAAACATACATATAATGTAGAGAATTTTTTTTCTCTCTAACATATCTTTCAAAGTATGCCAGACTTTAAAATAATTATCACTTTAGAATCTGCGCAACATAAATTTTAACAACTTCTAGTGATCATAATTTCTTTGATTCAATCCAAATTTCAATTCATTATAAGATGCAATTGTGAACCTTATCTTTAACCGATAAAGAAGAGTCATCACTTTTCATTCTTCTACATTTTTTCCCCTTCATTGTAGCCTCTATAATTAACAAAATAACTTCTAATAAATATAATTACTTGTGGATAGGTAAGTTACATACCTCTGAAGTAATATATTGATAGAAGCAGATTCATGATGAATGAACATTATTTATTTTCTTTATAGGCGATAAAAGAAATACAAAAGAACTTTTTATTTTTCCCATGAAAAGCAAGCATCGATATAACTGTTGCGGCGGCAAAAGCCAAGACGCTCAATTATAGCTCCAGCCTTGCTATTAGAAAATTGTTTATTATTGCTGATAACGTGTTATGTAATAATAAAACAAGAGGAAGAATATTGTAGAGAAAAGAGAATAATTCTTGTTTCTCTTGAGAGATTCTCTTGAGGGGTTAAAGAGATGGTTTACAATAAATGGAAAAACCCTTTATTTATAGGGAAAAACTAACTTGGTCCCAAAGTTACAAACTCTAACTTTCCTTCTATGAAATAGACATTCACCATAAATAAAAAAATATATTTATAACAAACACAAAAATAATTGAATTTGTTTCACTAATTGAATGGTCCGATTACATATCAATAGCGCGAATTAAACTGTAAAAGTGACACTATAATGATGAGAAAAAAAATCATTTCAAGTTTCAGCGATTTCTTTATTTTTTTTTAACGTCGTAAAGTGATATAATAATTTAAAAAAGTCCTAACTGTTGTAAACTTTTTTTAAAATATTAAAAAATAAAAATTAAAAATCAATAATTTTAAAGAACAAAATTTAAAAACATCCCATAAAATGAGTATTTGTACTAATGACCTTGGGTGAAAAAAAACATTTGTGAGAATGACCTTAAAAGGACAAAATGACCTCTACTGGACCAATCACAATTGGTGTTATGGGCTCCACTAATATGGGCCCAAATAGCTAGCCGTGTTGTTCGGGTTGCTTGTACTTGCAAAAACAGTTCCACTAAATTACGTTAAAAATATTTATATTGTCAATGTATATAAGACTAATTTTTTACATTATTAATATAACTCAAATTGATGCTATACTAATGGCCCCTAACATGTATAATTTTTCACCTTGATCTGTATATTATATCAATTTTAATTTGGATAAATTTTGACGCGTAGCACATATTTATGAATAAATATTTATTAAAATTATAATAAATAATAGATATAAATTTATAAATTTAAAATTATAATAAATTTAATATTAGTAATCTTAAAATTAAACTTGTAGAGTTTAAATTTTAAATCCGCCTCGCATGACCACCAGGTAAATGCTTCAGAGCTATTCTAATTCATTAGAAGAAAAGATTAGACTCAAATTAATTACTACTTCTAAATACAGTACAAGGAGATCTACCTAACACTATTCTTTTAAATAAAAATAGAATCTATTCAAAATCATATTGAATAATTATTATAGTATTTGTCAATCCAACTACAGTCTATCGGACCCATTTTTCTAATGTTTCAACTTTATCCTACGGCCGGCTTCTTTATTTGCTCTGTTTTCTGGTGGACTCCAATTTAAATTTATTTATTTATTTTTGGTTGAAATATATAGGCGGGCGACGACCTGTGAAAATTGGTTTATATGCTCAAGTCTTGGAGGTGATATAATTTGCTCATAGACTTATACTTGGTAGTACATAAATAAAGGTGTTCACTGAATGAGTTGGGTAGGATTAATAAATTAAATTTTTACGTCGATTGTTTCTATTTCAGGGTGGTCTTTAATTTATGCCCCTCAAATTGATGATCTTTAATTCGTGTCCTTCAATGTTTTAAGTAATAAAAAAAGGGACAAAAGTATCCCTAATTTTTTTAAAAAAAGTTTGCAAGTTAAAAGAACATTCGCAAGGCATAGATTAGCCCTAGAAGACATAAGTTCAAGCTGCCAGTAGGCAAAAGTTCAGTTGCGTGAACTTCTGCCCCTTAGACACAATTTCAATTACATGAACTTCTGCCCTTTAGGCACAAGTTTATGTTACTTAACTTATGTCTGGTAGACATAATTTCATCTTATTAAACTTGTGCCTATGCATATAAGTTCATGTTACTTAATTTATGTCCGATAGACATAGTTTCATGTTAATGAACTTGTGTCTATGGGCAGAAGTAGGCACAAGTTCAATAACATGACTTTATGCCTACTATGCATAAATCATGTTACTTAACATAAGCCTACCAGACATAAGGCATAACCTATGCGAATTTATACCTTAAGGCATAACTTTGTGCAAAACCTTATTCCTTGCGAATTTTATTTGTGCCTTGAGATTTTTTTTTATTTTTTTGTGTTGTTAGGGGCATTTTTTCCACTTAAATAACAAAGGAAAAAAAAACTATAGACCATAAATTTAATAGGTAAAAAATAAAGACCATCCCAAAATAGGACATTTGTGCAAATGACCCTTAATAAATAAGGATTGATCTATCTAAAAGTTACTTGGGCTGAAAAAGACTAAAATGTGGGTCATAACTCAACTCGTTCGATTCTTATTAAGTTTTAATTGCTTTATTTGTTCTTTTATAGATTTTTAATACCTAATAAAATTATTTTTTTTATTATGACTATATATATAACATATCAAATAAGAAAAATATCTATTTAAAAATATTTTGATAATATGGATAAATTTAAATTACATATTAACTCAATTTTTTATGATCTAGACTAAAAAATAGACTGGTCAATAACTCGTTCAAATTTAAATGAATTGGATGAATTATAATCTTATAGATTAGTTTTATCACCTCTATATTTAAATATAATTACAGTTAGTAAAATATATCATGTTTAAATTTCAACCCAAAAAAAAAAGGGATTTTATTTTTTACATTTTATTTGAAGTAGAGAATTGTATGAATTAATTGGAGAATTGGGTTGTAGATTTACAGATTGTATTATAATGTTAATTTTCAGGTAAGATGTACTAATCTGCTTCCTAACCACGAAGCAACATATATGTATCTCTAAAAGAAAGAAAGCAATTAAAATTAATTAGTCAAATTTCCTTTTTAAGAAATTTAATATTCTCTCCGTTTCATTTTAATTGTTAGGTATATTAATAATTATTTCAAAATACTTGTTAGTTTCAAAATTCAAGAGATAATTGGTCATGTTTTTCCAATTCTACACTTAGTACTTGAAGTCATTCTAAAATATGAAAAATATTATTATTGTATGTTTCCAAAAAATTAATAGAGTTACATTAGTCCAATTATCATCCTATTAATTTTTTTAATGGGTGTGCAAATCATATCCTAGCAATTAAAATGGAACAGAGGGAGTAGAATGGTCGTTATTAGGTTTCGGTAAACCAACAAAGTGCATTAATTATATTAATTGTTAAGATTAAAAAAATATTTGCAATCCTTTCTAATATAGGGGTCGTCTGGTACGAAGATAAGTAATGCAAGAATTAATTAGTAATATATGAATTATTAATGCATGGATTGCCAATACAAGAATTGTAATGTTGAGATTATTTTTTATCAAGTATTTGATTAATTGTGTTAAAAATTAGATATACCATATATTTTGTTTGATTTAAATTTATGTAAAAATCTTCTTTATAATTATACCCTTAAATTTAACCGGTTGTATTTGACATTATTTGAGAAGCATTTTGGTAGTTAGTTACTAGTAAGCTCTAATTAATCTATTTGGTGTTATATTTTTTATTTGCGATGAAAGTGACTTATGATAAAATTTGCTTTATTTATTTTGACGAAATGGAAAAAATAGTTATTTCCAATATCAAAAATGTCTAATAGCTTTTCGATGGATTATCTTGCACTATTATATATGAGTAATTTTGTTATCGAATTAATAATTTACCAATAATTATATTAGATCAATGTTTTAAAAAGAAGAAAAGTTGGTGAGATAATGATAAGAGGATGATTTTGTAAATAAAAATCATCGATAAGAAACTTTTGTTTAATAATTTTTTTCTGCTTCTAATATTGCTTTTCGAAAGAAACTATTCATTTGGATTAAGTGTTGAAATTAATTTTATAAATAAATAATTATGTATTTAAATAAAAGTATTAAAATTATTAATAAATAATTGATGTATTTGAAAAAAAATGGTGATAATTTATTAGTTATTCTTTTATTTGAATGGTTAAAATATATTTAATTTTTTTACACAAAAAATATAAATTTAAAAGTATTTGCGTAAAGAACAGGAGAAACGATGAAAACCCAAAAAAGAGAAAGTTGGAAGTTTTATTTTTAAAAAGATATAAAAATTAGAAAAAAATATTTAGTCAATAAAAAGTGGTTAGAAATTGAAAAATTATAAATTACGAATGACCAATTTATAATTTTTGATTGATTTTAATTTATAAATACTTAATTTATAAGTACCTTAATATTAATCAAATATATAAATAAATTAATTTAATTAACTTATAAGCTTAGTCAAATATCCGGCATAATTGATAGTGTCTTCCAACAATAAAAAAAATTGCTCCTATTGCTATTTAAAAAATAATTTTTTTGGTCAAACACCTAAAATTAATTAAAAAACTTTACACAAACTAAAGTAACAAATACCAACTTTGAGATGCATATTAAAGTAGAAGTTAATTTCTCATAAATTCTTTTAACAATTTTCTTCAAAATCCCCTTTCCTTTCTCAAATTTAACAAAGTAATATTTCTTTCTACGTTTAAAAAAAAGTTTAAAAGGTGAAAAACACATCTTGTTATGAAATAATAAAGAAAGAACAAGAATATTATAGAGAAAGAGAGAAGTTCTTATTTACCTTGATGAGATCCTCTAGAGGAGTTAAAGGGATCATAAGGGATATTGTACAATGAATGGAGAACCCCTTTATTTATAGGGGAAAACTAACTTGGTCCCAAAATACAAACCCTAACTTCCTTTTTAAGAAATAGACATTCACCATAAATAGAAAATATATTTATAACACTCCCCCTTGAATGTCTATTTAATAGATAATGTGCCTTGTTAAAATCTTACTAGAAAAAACCCAGTGGGAAAAAATCTAGTGAAGGAAAAAGAGTACACATACCTAATAATACGCATTTTGGCTGCCTCATTAAAAACTTTACAAGGAAAACTCAGTGGGACAAAACCTCGTAAGGAAAAAAGAGTACAACGCGTATTAACTCCCCCTAATGAGAACATCCTTGAATCTTTGCATCTCGATCTTCTGCATCATCTTCTTGAAAGTTGCAGTTGGTAGAGATTTGGTGAATAAATCAGCCACATTGTCACTTGAACGAATCTGTTGCACATTGATATCACCATTCTTCTGGAGCTCATGTGTGTAGAAAAACTTTAGCGAGATGTGCTTTGCTCTATCTCCTTTTATAAATCCTCCCTTTAGTTGTGCTATGCATGCTGCATTATCTTCATACAAAATTGTGGGTACTTTATCACATTTCAAACCACATTTTTCTCTAATGAGATGTATCATGAACCTCAACCACACACATTCTCGGTTTGCTTCATGAATAACTATTATCTCAACATGATTTGATGAAGTAGCTACGAGAGACTGCTTTGTACATCTCCAAGATATGGCAGTACCTCCAACTATGAACACGTAGCCAGTTTGAGATCGAGCTTTGTGTGAGTCAGATAAATACCCAGCATCAGCATAACCAACAAGATCGGGACTGCAATTGTTAGAATAAAACAAGCTCATATCAGTAATCCCTTTTAGATACCGCATTATGTGTTTTATCCCATTCCAATGCCTCCTAGTAGGAGTAGAACTATACCTTACTAAAAAATTAACCGAAAAGGCTATATCAGGTCTTGTAGTATTAGCAAGATACATTAGTGCATCAATTGCACTAAGATATGGTACTTCAGGACCAAGAATTTCCTCGTTCTTTTAAATCCTTCAAGGATTTTCATATATGCTTCAGTCTATCTAGACATGAAAATAATTTCATTATACGCATGTCAAATTTTCATGTATTGCCAGACTTATGAGTAACCTCAAAATAATTTTATCCACTCTAGGAGAACCTCTCCATATAATAATGTGAGGATTTGCGAAAAATCTTTATGCCACAAGAATTCATTTATACCCACTGACATTATACTTGAATTGCGTATTTTTAATTGGCAATCATTTATCTGTCCATACTTTTTGACAGATTTGAATTTAAGATCCTCGTCAATATTTATAACATTGAGCTTTACATTATATCAAAGGTATCGTCGATGATCATTTTGATATCAGTTCCAATGCGACATAACTTATTGAGATCTCTTAATTTTTCATCATTTTCAGGTACCTGAACCTTTGCCAAGGTTTTATGAAGTGTTATGTCATGGTGCTTTCTTAAAGCACTTGCCTCATCATTATGACCATCTTAATCATTTACTCCTCTCCTTCTTCAAGGAGTTCTATATTTGGAACCGTTTGGTCTATCATGCTTCAGGCATCTCATAGACCCTGTCCTTCAAGGACCTTTCATTGGAGCATTTGCAACTGAATTATAAAATAGAGTTAGCAAATATATCTGTCAATTGATTTACAATATTTTGCAAGTGAATTATCTATTGAACTTTAAGTTCACTTTTTTTTTCTCGAGGATCTAGATAATTCATCTCACACTCAATTTTCAGCTGCTAATCACTTCTCCCCCCTAATGTTAGAAAAACTAACATTTACCCCCAAGCTCATTTGGGGACCCATCTTTGTGCGTTGTGGTGGAGCAATTGAATCATAATCGCACATTCAAATTTTAAGATGGAATTATTTGGTTCCTGACCCTGAACCAATTGTGATAGGGGAAACCTTGTTGGCTTGATACATTCAAGTGTTGGTATATGTTAAATAAACATATGTCAAACCAAATTTTATTTGGGAGTTTTATTCTCATAACCAATGATTTAGCTATAATTGGAGGCATACAATTTTTGCTAAACCAACATAGATATGAATCAACATTATCAACATGATTTTATGATTTGGAATTATGCTCTTAATTTAATAATTTGAGCAATAACCTTACAAAAATCAATTGCAAGTTGATATCAAAACACATGTGACCATACCATAGATGCATCTATTAGCAAACGGTTCACATGGTAGGTGAATGAGCCCATATTCACCCTTTTATAAGTTCCAAAATTTCAGGAAATATAATTTCAATCTTAATTGATTAAGATCATTCTATCACGAGAACAAGCAATACAAGAGAATTCTTGAAGAATCTTTTATTTCTTCAACATATAGCCACGTGAATTCTCAATTATTTTTGCATCACATTTGAACCGGAATGGCCAACCAGTTATGCCAACTTATTTCAGTAAACTTCTAGTTTACTTTCGTATGTTATTTCATCATCATACCCATATTTTATGTACTACAAATAAAAAAAATGGCGGGTAATCTTTTACATAAATATTTATAACCCGCTTCAATTGTAGTAGCATGAAGATATTAGATCTTCCCATAATTTATAGTCTCAATTTTTTTAATGTCCTTGAAACTTATAAGTTTCCTTTTGAGACTTTACTATAATAATTTCATTCCTCAGATAGTAATACATTAGCTCTTCCGGAGCTCTCAATTAATTTTGTGTACTACCACATATTCCATCATATCAACATCATTAATAGTTTCTCCACATAGTTTCAATTTAGAAACAATTTTGAATGTTGATGAGTTATACTCATCATCAGGCTTATAGTCTTGATGGATCCAATCATATCGTGTCATTGGATGTCTGACCATCTTCAGGTGGCCATACCTTTCTTTTAGGCTATTCCATAAAACAAGTGAATCCTTAATAGTGAAATATTCAATTTTAAGAATTTCGTCAAGATGATGATGCAAGAATATCATAGCCTTAGCACGATTTTGATTTGATGCTTTATTTTCACTTTTAATGGTGTCTCCAAGACCCATTGCATCCATATGGATTTCAGCATCTAACACCCATGAAAGATAGTTCTTGTCCGAACTTTGAAGGGCAACGAAATCAAGTTTCGTAAGGTTAGCCATATTAAAAGAAAGAGAAAAATAATACTTTGGCCTTCAAATTTTGAGACAGTAGAGTCGTAGAGCAACAATATCACCAAAGGAATATCACTCCTGCGGTTAAGTAATACATCTTTCGAAAAAGAAATTTTTAATTTTTCTTACCTCAAATCTTTCAAAGTGAGTGCTCAAGGCAGAGATTCGTGCTGATAACGTGTTCTTATTTCTCTTGATGGGATCCTCTTGAGTTAAAGGGTTCATAAGGGATATTGTATAATGAATGGAGAACCCCTTTATTTATAGAAAAAACTAATCTGGTCCCAAAGTTACAAACCATAACTTTCCTTTTAAGAAATAGACATTCACCATAAATAGAAAATATATTTATAACACATCTAAAGTATTATAATTTTTTGAGTTTTATACCTGAATTATCAGGTGTGTGAATTTGTTACCTAAACTATCACCAAATATTTATCAAAACATATCTAAACTATTAATTGTTCTAGTTTCCTACATAAATAATGATGATATTTTAAGTAGGAAAAATAAGCAATTGATAGTTGAAGTGTATTTTAATAAACACATGATAATAGTTTCAAGTGAAAAAAGTAAATACCCAATAATTTAAAATAAAAAACTTTAAAAAATTAAATACCTTAAATATGTTTTTCATCCTTTGTTCTTTTTAAAAAGAGCAACACAATTTTCTTCCTCTTAATTTACTTAACATAAAATTAAAAAAAAATTGAGAGGGTTAAGTTAGTCATTTAACATAGTACATCCGGTAGCTTAATAACATCACTCAAACTGGAAGCTCTTCAAGCACAATGCGAAAATCAAAATCACTAGCAATTCCCAGTCCCCAAACATGGCGGTGACGGACTTTTTCGCCGGCGAAATAGCCGGCGAAATCGCCACCAAGCTCATAAAATACCTCCTAGAAATTGTTAAAAAATCCACCTTCTGCCGGTCAAGCGCCGAGAACCTTATCGACAACATCAACGGTCTCCTCCCAATCATACAAGAAATCAAACAAACCGGTGTTGAACTTCCACAGATACGTCAAAGCCAGCTCGACGATTTCTCCAAAATTCTCCGAGATGGTTACGAACTCGCCGGAAAAGTGCTCCACTCCGGCCGTTGGAACATGTACAGGTGTGCCTATCTCAAAGCACATACTATGTCTCGAAATCTCTCCTTCGTGTATATGATCACATGACTTACTAGGCCGAGCCAGTATTTGAAGCTTATGGGTTTACAATTCTCGCCTAGTTACTGAGTTGTAAATTAATAATTTGTATATTAAATGAATTTTTTAATACAGATTCAGTGTTTGAACCAAGGTTACTGGGTTTCTGCCTGGTTCGGCGGAACCCGTATACTTGTGATACTTTTTCACGAACCAAACATGGGTAAACATTTTTTATTTTTGGATATTTGAACAAGACCTTTAGTGGTTGATTTTTGGATATTGAATTGTGCTAGAAATTTACTTAATTATATTATGCCTCAATAACAGGAACCTACAGTTGGCTAGGAAAATGGAGAGGCTCGAGAAAAGAGTAGCCAGGTTCATGCAAGTTACAATGCAAGCCCATGTACTAGCTGATGTTCATCACGTTAGGTTTAACATGGAGCAGAGGTTTGATGTGCTTGAGCATAGGCTTAAAGCTATAAAAATCGGAGTTGACGACAGAGGTGGTGCTGGTGGAGGAGGGTGTTTAGGGGAAGCTGTGAAAAGAATTGAAGAGGAAGAGAAATGGTTTGGGGATAGTTTTGTAAATTTAGGTGCTGGGATTGAATTGGGGAAGAGGAAGGTGAAGGAGATGCTGATGGGTGAACAGGATAGGGGTGTGTTTGAGATTTGTGGAATTGGGGGCAGTGGCAAGACTACTTTGGCTAAAGAGATTTGTAAAGATGATCAAGTTAAAAGTAAGTAATTAATCCCAAAAAGTTTCTGATTTCTCTTTGTTCACTCTATTCTGCTGCTGATAAAAACAGAGGATAAATCAGCTATATTTTATCAGTTGAATTCTAATAGAAATAAGAGACTTGATTCCAGCTTCGTTCAACACATTCAATTTTGCATGTAACTGACTCACCAAAAGTTTTGATTTGACTACAGTCTAAATTGGTCATAAAACCTTTTTTTTTCCAAAAAAAAATGATTGTGGTGTCTGGGCCATGTTGTTGCAGGTTATTTCAAGGAAAAGATTTTCTTTTTCACTGTTTCTCAATCTCCAAATGTGGAGCAATTGAGAAAAATGATTTGGGAAAAGATATCAGGGTGCGATCTCCATGGTTACGGATACGGGGAGATGTTACCCCAGTGGAACCTACAGTACCAATGGAATATGAAATCTGCATCCCCAGTACTCTTGATTCTTGATGATGTTTGGTCCGTATCTGTTCTAGAGCCGCTAATTTTCAAGATCCCTGGCTGCAAGATCCTAGTTGTTTCACGCATCAAGTTTCCTCCATCGATCATCGACAGTATTTATGATTTAGAGTTGCTGAGGGAAGATGAAGCTATGTCCTTATTTTGCCATTTTGCTTTTGGACACAATTCCTTTCCGCGTGGTTTCAGTCAAAAGCTTGTCAAAGAGGTATTAATATATTTTTTTGGCAGCATATCTGTTTTCTTTGTAAAAACTTCTGGTTATACTTAGCGTTAAGCAAACTAAAGCTTCTTGGACTTTTAGGTTGTGAATGAATGTGAAGGGCTTCCTTTGGCTCTTAAGGTCATTGGATCTTCATTAAAGGGAAAGCCTGAGATGTTCTGGACAAGTGCAAAAAACAGATTATCACGAAGCCAACCTGTCTGCGAGTCTCATGAACTGCAATTGCTTGAGCGAATGAAATTGAGTATTGACTGTTTGCCTAAGAAGGTGAGAGAGTGTTTCCTGGATTTGGGTGCTTTCCCAGAAGACAAAAGGATTCCTCTTGATGTTCTAATTAACATGTGGGTGGAGCTACATGATATTGATGAGGAAGAGGCTTTTCACATTCTTGTTGAACTTTCAGACAAAAATCTCCTAAATCTAGTCAAAGATGCTCGGTAAGCGGTGGACTCAAATCTCCTCGCACAATCTTTTTATTTTTGTTAGAAGGTGATTTTTTATGGAAAAAATCAATGTGTTGATAGACTTTAATGTGTTGTTCATGTGGTAGTGCTGGATATATGTTTACCAGTTACTATGAGATATCGGTGTCTCAGCATGATGTCTTACGCGACCTAGCTATTCACATGAGCAACCGTGATGATGTAAGTCAGAGAAGGCGATTGGTCATGCCGAGAAGAGATGCGAGGCTCCCCAAAGAATGGGAAAGAAATATGGATGAACCTTTTTATGCACGAGTTATCTCTGTGCATACAGGTATTACGATCCTTGGTTACTGCTGATCTTTCATAATGAAAAGCCCATTTGTCTGGTATAAACATAAATTATTTCCCTTAAATGCAGATCAAATGAGAGAACTAGACTGGTTCAGAATGGATTGCCCGAAAGCTGAAGTACTGATTCTCAATTTTGCCTCATCTGAGTACTTCTTGCCTCCTTTCCTGGAGAACATGCCAAAGTTAAGGGCATTGATAATCATAAACTATAGTGCTAGCAATGCAGTTCTTCATAACATGTCTGTCTTCAGTCATTTAACCAACTTGAGAAGCCTTTGGTTCGAGAAGATATCCGTCACTCACTTATCTGACTCCACAAATCCTCTCAATAACTTGCGAAAGATATCTCTAATGCTTTGTGACATGAAAAACAGTCTAGATGAGTCAGCCGTAGACCTTCCTGGTTTGTTCCCACAGCTCTCGGAGTTCACAATGGATCATTGTATCAACTTCAATAAGCTGCCATTAAGTATTTGCCAGTTGCATAAGCTCAACAGCCTTAGCATCACTAATTGTGATAGTCTTTATGAACTGCCATCTGATTTAGGTGAATTACAAGCTTTACAAGTTTTAAGGATATATGCGTGCCCACATCTGAAAAGGGTTCCCCCGGGAATCGGCCATCTAGTAAAGCTGAAGTATCTTGACATTTCGCAATGTGTTGGTTTGAGATGTCTCCCTGAGGCCATTGGGTGCTGCAGAAACTTGGAGAAGATTGATATGCGGGAGTGCCCTCAAATTGAGAGTTTGCCAAGCTCTCTTGCCTTTCTTGAATCGCTGCGTTGTGTAATTTGTGATGACAACGTTTTTTGTCAATGGAAAGATGTTGAGAAGGCTGTACCAGGTCTCTGTGTACAGGTTGCGGAGGAATGCTTTACACTTGACTGGCTTTCTCAGTAATCAAGTTTCCAATTCTCTGTTTTCCCTTTACTTGGGGTTCCTTTCATGTAAATATAAGTTTTTTTTTCCTGCAGGTTGCTGAGTACTGCTCAGTGGCTTCTTCAATTTTCCAGTTCTGTATTTTTCCCTTTACTTGGGGTTCCTTATATCTCTTGTAAATAGTATATGGCTATATGTAAATATATAGATGGACTACTTCTCAAATAGCTAATGAGAAGTCATGGACACCATATCCCAGATGAATTCTTGATAGTCACAATTCACAAGACTAAAAAATCAACAGTGCCAGTGTACTGCTACAACAGAAATTACGCATTGCCAGTGTATTGCTACAACAGAAATTACGCATTAGAGGCGATTCAAAATCAGTATAAATTAAAATTCTGAATTCGTCTTTTCTTCGTGAACCAGAAAATGTAAGTTGAAGTTAACGTGTGGACCTTGGTAAGTGCTAATGAGTAATCATGATCACTGAAACTATGAAAAGTACAGACAATATTTAATATCCTGACAAGGGAAAAAAAATACTCAATATTTAATATGAGGTTCATGGAACCAAACAAGGAACTAAATCAAATGTGGGGGGACCCTTCCTAGTTTTTCTTCGGATGATTGGGAAAGAAGTGAGGTTTGTTCAAAGAATTTGACAAAATTTTCCACCAAAATTTGGTAATATACACATCCAACATATTGCTTTCAAGTTTCAACGAATTTTTTGACCCATAGACATTGAACACAAATGTCATTTTAGATGGCCACCTCTTACGTCATATCCTTTCATAAGGTAAGGAGACAAAGGAACCACATTCTCATGAGATCTAATTCGATCTTCATAGAAATTTAGAGATATTTTTAAAAAAGTTTTATAGTGGACAACCTAGTAGACATATGTTTATAAAAATTAGCCTATTGACTTCCCAAACAGTACAACAACTGGTACTCAAGTAACACCTCGTGCCATAGCGGAAGACCATAAACTTAGAGTATCTAAGCAATTTCAAAAATTTCTATCACAAATTAGCAAATTTTACGCTAACTGCCAGCCTATCACAATCCTCCTCTTTTATATGGCCTTGGACCAACAATATAAACATAATATTGTTTTTTCTTTTCTTTGTCCGACTATCCAGGAGCTAAAGACTATTCTAATGCCAAACAACTACAACAAACCCAGTGTAATTCCACAGATAGAGTCCGACTATCCAAGAGCTAAGACCATTCTAATGCCCCTCACTGTATTATACTGTACAATTATATAACTTAAATCCATAATATAAACTTTGCTTAATAACATGGGAAATGTAAACTTAACTCCTACTGGCTATGCACCTTCAAAACTTGCAGGCCTCAAATCTGATGTTCAGAAATTTCATGTGACAATAATTGAAAAGGGAAAAAAAATTAAAAGGGCTATGTAGTGAGCTAAAAGAAATTTTGTCATACACCTTGATAGAGTCATATACATGGATGTATAAGTTATCACAGAAATCTACTTGGGATGTACTCATTAATTCGAAGAGGGTAACTATAGAACTCATCATTTCTGCTATCTCCTTTCCTCCTCTGGAAGGGAACCAACCAAGGAACACCTCTATCATCAATCGAGTGTCTTGCTTCGAGAGTGTTGTCTACGAGTGTACCAACAATCGTTGCAACAGTAGGAGGTGAAGAGAAGATTGTGTTCAATATGTCGTTAAACTGCAAGAAACATCGGACAAGTTTAAGTTTCAGCTTTTCAATGACTGTAAAAAAAATGCCTACCCGATTAGGTCACTTATAAGGTAATCGAAAGTACATCTTTGATAAGCATTAATTTGTAATCTACGAGTAGTTTAACTCAAATGCATATCGCCAAATTATAGTGTGGGATTGTGTGAAGTTATGTTTCTTACCCATCCAGCTGGAGTTCTAACAGGTCCATGACCAGCAATATCTGTGTTCATCACAAAGTATTGAGGTATAGATATACCGAGGAATAGAGAGATTCCAAGCACGTATATATTCCGCATGGAGTTTTTGTTCGCGAATTGGATGAAGGAAATACCAATAGCAGCTGCATTTTCCGTTCTTTAGTTACTGTTTGATAAGACGACGAGAAGATCAACAAGCTAACAGAGAAAAACACTTACCAACTATACCATATAAGATGCAGTAGATAGCTGCAAATATGGGCAAAGGAATTTGAGCAAAGAATGCTCCAAATTTTCCTGGATAAATAACAACTTGTGTTAGTCATTGCTAGTCGCAAAACATAGTTTCGGATGTGGGGAAGAGAGGGAGGTGAGAAAGAGCCGAACCAAATATAGAGAAGAAGATCATGAAAGCAGTAGAAATCTGAACAACTCTTCTACTCCCAACACGAGTTAGTCCGAGAAGGCCGACATTTTCGCTGCAGTTTTGTATCATCCATAAATTAGGAGTGAACCGCCACAACATTAAACCAAGAAAGTAGCAGGAAAGGAAACATCTATCCATTAGATGGTACTTCTGGAAGGGGATATGTTTTACGAGGACAGACTAAAACTTGATAAGGCCAGGAAAGTCGATGAAGAAAATTTATCTGCAGGCTGAGAAAGCAATATTTACAATAGAGCAGGGGAACATCTTTATGAAAGCCGCCTAAAGATTGGAAATTCAAGTAGCTTTAGGGGAGTGGCCTACACCTAAATGTAGAGGATTCATGTACTGTAAAAGACTTGACAGGAGATACAGATAGCAACCAAAAACATGTCATTCATATAATTTATTTATCAACAGAATCACAAGACGTGTGGTATTAAATCGAGAGAGCAATCAACCCTTACACAGATGCAGTAGTGCCAACAACAGCACCAAAGAACCCATCAAAAAGCTGTCCAAGACCCTGGACAAGCAGAACACAATTGAACTACTTTCTGATGCTAGATATTTATCAGAGGGCTAAAGTAGAAGAAAAAATGATCTCAATAAAATAATAAAAGCATTGCTAATCAGTTGGTGTATGTAGTACCTGTAGGCCAATGCTTCTACTCACAACATGTGCTGGAGGGGGTGTTGCCCCTGCAAGTCTTGATGCAGCATAAAAAGTTGCTGTTGACTGCAATAAAATATCTGAGGTAAATTAGAAAGAGATCACGACGACAGCAATTCCATAAGTGGTTGCCATAATCCGTTTGCTTTGAGACTATTGAAATCAATGCAAGGTCAAGGAAGAGTATACAAAGGGAAGACTTAAAGGTGAATAAAATAGATAAAGGGGAGACAACCAAGTGAAAATAGCAGAAAACAATCATGGGGTGCGGGTAGAACTCAAGAACTCCGAAAAACCTTCAATCCAATCTGATATAATTCTTTAAACCACAGGCGAATTAACAACTTCCAGTAGTTTAACTAGATATTTTCTTCTTTTAAGAAACTTTTCAACTACAACCAACTATGCCTCAATCTCAGACTAGTTGGGGTTGACTGTATGAATCCTCAAAATGTTCTGTATGGTTTTATAATGTTTCAAAGGATCATCTGACAAGTGACACCGGGGGGTGCTCTAATATAGCCTAGTGGTTATGTCTCTAATATACTACTAAATTTCCTTTTCTTTATTATTTCTTCACTTCAGTGCTATATCTTTTCTATTTTGTAGGACACTTTAATTCATGGATCTTCTCCCCAATCGAATTAAACTCAGAACAAAATGCAGAACGATCGCCTAACTTTACTCTATAATATTTTGAGTATTTCTCAATGAGATTTGTTAGGCACTGTAGTAGTAAAACTACTATCAAGTCATAATTAGACATTCAGTAGGCACTGTAAGTGCTACTAGATCGCTAGTAGCACAAGAACTAGTTTTCATCTAAACCATAATTTGTCAGTGGAACCAAATACTAAACCTCATGTTTCTAAAAGCAAATTTAATTCAAAGCCTCACAGGAACAAAATTTAATCAAAATGAGTAGTGAACCTCTGCTGATGAGACAAGTGCAGCACCCATCATTCCGAAAACATGGCTAGCTCTGAATATGGGAGTTCCCCACTGGAAAGGGTAAGGGACTTTGATCCTACACACAGCAAAACATACATGTCAGAAGAAGATCGAAGTTGAAGACATTGTCATTATTGTATCCAACTGAGTACCATGGAGCCGATGACAAGAGGAATGAACGGTCAATTCGGCAGCTCAGCTCTGTTCGCGCCTTCACATGGTTGTAAGCACCGGCAACAGTAAGAATAGCAGCGAAAGCCCAGATAAGCCCAATGCAGAGGAGCAAAGCAAACCTTTCAAGTATGGATTGGGCAACTGGATGAACACGTTGCAGATACTGCACATGACTTGACCAACATTACAATATTCCAGTAAATTGAAAGAACTATCAATAGAGAAACCAGTCACCGAAATAATATATTACCTGCTGGGAAATGACAAGTAGAATTAACATGGGTAAACCAATCTCTATACAGTCGCCCACCTGATCAAATCATAGGATCATTAACAAAATTGGACGAGGTTTATGCAACTCTTCAAGCAATATAGCTTTAAAATATCTGGGATAATACCTGAGGAAAGCCCCTACCAAACAAACCAAGACCTACAACACAGACAAGTGGCGTAATGACAACAGGACTGAAAAACCTGTAGACAGAGAAGAAAGATGACATGTCATTCCTCCGATGGAGAAAGTAATAAAATGATGAAACATAATGGGAAGGCAATCCAAAGACAGAGAGATAATTCCAAGGTTCTAATCCAGAACTAATGGTCCTTGTAATAAGTATACCGAAGCAGAAAACACAACTTACCTTGTAAGATTCCCCCAAGCTTGGCCATATCCAAGTATTATGTTGATAAAGGAAGACACAATCAGCGACCCTTGAATAGCTCTCATAGTGTGCTCGAATCTCTACAACAACAATAAAGGGTAATGCATAAAAAATATCATACGCATTTTATGCAACATCCATGGCTTTGATTTCTACGCAGTCACAAACCCAAGCTTAAGTGTGCCCCGGAGTCATGGGCATTGAACATACTTCACATTAAAGTACAAAGCCCCAGCCTTTGAGCTAAATACAAAGGAAGTGAAGCCAGAATACCAAACCAGGGTGCTCAATTAATATGGACATGGTGAATGTAAAAAGTATATTTAAAGTAATTTTTCTGTTGCTTCCACGAGAGAAGTAGATCCATGGCAGCAGCTTGCTTCAACCATAAGCTTCGTGTACTCTATGTAATATTAAGAACACCCACCAAAGGCCTTCTAAGACACCTTCTAAGAGACCATCTCTATTTCATTCTTCAAACTGTGGCTTTGACTTATCCTAATTCTTACACAAGATTAAGATTTCATCAGCATTTCTGCATATGCATCTTGTCTTCCACTATTATCCTTCTGCTCAAAACTATAAATGTACTCACCAGTTTTTTTTTGGGTACAGGAGAACATCTTGTCTTCAAATATTACCTATAGACAAAGTATTTATCTCTGAACAAACTACTTACCCAACAAAAAGTAGTCATCTGGTAGCTCCGTCATGTAAAACATTAAGCTTATCCCCCAAATAAGAGCTTGCTTATCTTAAATTGATAAGACTATGATTCCATCAGCAGTTTTGTATATGAGAATATCTTGTCTTCCGTCGCACTTCTGCAATCCATTAACCTCTTTTTTGCACAAGTGAAGGAAAACTATATTTTCAGATTAGATTTCCCCACTAAGGTAGAACAAAAAATTCAAAGAAATGAAAGCTTTGCCTTATCAGCAGACCGCTTTAGATCTCCACCTTGTTTACTTATACCTATGATTCTAGCGACTTACTTTGGATCTTATCAGTGGAATTTGAGAATGCAAAAATAAGATCCAACATATAATATCAAAGAATTAATATTAGAGTAATAAAGGTGAGGCGACTTATGATGTAAAATGAATTTACTTTTGACATTTTATGTTTCAAAAGTAACCAATGATCTTAGGAGAATTAGAACAAGACCAGACAAGAAAAGCAATCACTAAGATGAGTTGGAGACGAGTGCTTCAACAAAAACAGAAGGTCGGTGACAAGCTCATCAACAATTGGAAGTGGTAAAGAAGTGCTCCAACACAACCAAAAAAAGAAAGATAGTCGGTGAGAAGTACATCGTTGAAAGTTGAAAAGAAGTTTCTCAACAATTGTAGGTAGTTGGAGGATGATGAGAAGTGCATCAACAATTGAAAGTTGAAGAGAAGTGTTTTACCAATTGAAGGTCTATGAGAAGTGCGTCAACAAAACAAAAATGAGATCTTGACCACAAATTCTATTTAGACATGAATTAAATAAACTAATACTATCAAATCCTAAACAAATTAGGATTTCTACAACTTTGAATTATTCTTCAACGTTCTCCCGTAATTCAAAGTTGTATATGCCTATTTATTATTGTTGTATTGGAGCATTCTCTCGAATCTTCCAATTTTTTGTTTGAGTTGGAGCACTTCTCTCCAACTGTCAATTTTTTAAATTTGTGTTAGAGCACTTCCTCCAATTTTCAATTGTTGACGCATTTTGCACCAACCTCTAATTGTTAAAGCACTTCTATTCAGCTTTCAATTGTTGATGTATTTCTCGTCAAGTTTCTTTTTTTTGCACTTGCCTCCATCCTTCTGTTTTTTGTTTAAAGCACTTGTCTCCAACCTCCAATCTCCAATTTTATTGAAGGACTTGTCTCCAACCTCCAATTTATTTTTTTTTTGTTTTTTAATCATTTTTCTCCTACTTATAGAGAAAATTTTCTTCCTCTTGTGTCATATTTGCCTTTTAAGCCTGCAATATTTTTTTCTTGAACCTGCCTGTAACAGTCTAATTTTTTGTTGACAATTGTCTATGAGTTTGTCAACATAATCCTCGACATGGACAATGCATTTTGGCTAATGCCACACGCTGGCAGCGGAAGCTATTTGATTTTTACCAAGACTGTAGAAGCTCTGATACCAATCTAAAAGAAAATAATATATTCATAAACTCAATAAATTTCTACAATTCTCCACTGCTCTCTGCCTTATGAAAATAACTAGCAATATCTCTATTTATAATAGTATTGAAACCTACTTTGACTAGAAATTGAAAACCTATTCCATATAATCCCGACTACTTTGCCTCATTAGGACTGGTAAGGAAAGGTCTAGCGTCCTTGCTTGTACTTATCCCTGTTGAGGAATTTTATTTTTATTATTAATAAAAAGCCGCTCGACACATTGTCTAGTGATACAAATTCGTCCAAAAATAGGACGGCAAATCCTATTTAGACGTGAATTAAATAAACTAATAGTATCAAATCCTAAACAAATTTTATTTCTTACAACTTTGTAATATTCTTCAACATGAACATAGGGATGAACCTACTAAGGGTTGTGATCAAAGCAAAATGATACATCTCCTTGAAATAACTATACAAGTACAACACCAACAAGTAATAGATATAATACCTAAACAGTAAACTTTATTACCTCATGCTCACTCCTGAAATTACTGTCAGAGAGATCATTAATGACCGACAGGGCTGATATAATGTAAGCAAATGACGGACCCATAACAGTGGGAAGTCTTGTGCCAAAAAGCGTTTGCAGAAGAGTATTCACTCCTGATGTGAAAAGCAAAGACTGTATAACTCGAGCTTTGTCACCCTGCTCATAAAGATAAGGAGCTCACGATGTCAATATTACATTGAAAAGGTTCTCTCCAATATTCAACAAGGGAAATGCTAGAGATATACCGGACCCCCACCCATCTGAGGTACCAGCAATGTGGCAATCATTACTGTAGTTCCAAGCATAACTATGTAGTGTTGGAAAGCCAGCAAAACAGTTTGTGCTGCAAAATGTAGAATCATGAAATTGATTAGAGAAAACAATTATAATATAAAATTAGGTTTCAGATCTGCAACTCATTTACGGGAGGTGAAAACTTCAAATTCTAAAATCATTTTTTGGGGAGGATAAGTCAGTTCCTGAAATTGTTATGGGAACGGTTTTCTGAAATTCTTTTATTTCTTTATCTTATAACAAAGTAAAAATTGCGATTTGCAAGAACAAGGCAAATAATCAGAAGTGATCTAATGCCACTTCAATTTATCCATGAGAGTTTCTAAATTCCATCAGAAGTAGTCCAATTTCGTCCTAGTGGGCCATATGCAGCATAAACGAGGAAACTACAAACCAGATCTTATTGCTCAATAGGGAAACCTTTGTTCTATCAAAAGTATATTCCTCAAGACGGTAAAAATACAAAAAATGTCCTTTAGCTGAATAGCAGGTGATATTGAGGCAATCTAGCAACAGTTCATTTGTCTTTATCAGAATTCAGTCATTTCATGGAGAGACTGCAGCTCCTTTTGGTAGGGAAATCATTTACTGTACGAATGCAAATTTTACATTTATGGACCACCTTCATGGTACATTTCATACATCTGCATCTTAAACAAGAAGCTTGACGCCATTCAACTCCCCATAAACAGTTTGATTCTTAAGTCTTCCGACGATATACCGCTTCTCCAAGAAAAAAGAGAACATGTTTCAACTCCATATCAGAAACAAAAGCATTTTGCTTGGAGGTCGGAGCAATCTCAACTTCAGACATTGGAGAATTTGGGAGCTTTCTAAAGTCATCATGCCTACTGTGATTCCGATTCCTTCACCTGACCATTGTCGTAAAAGCACATGCTCAACTGACTCACGTGAAGAGATCATTACATTGTTTCGGACAATTCAGAAGCTATAATGAATTTTTAGTCGACAAAGCCTGCATAGACTTTTCCTTTTAACAAGTGATGAATTAGAATTCAGCTGAATTCACCCCCCACCCCACCCCCCAACTCTAAATCCTTTCAGTTAGTCACAGTAATCCGCTTAGACTTGCTGAATGCACGTCCACTTTTGAAGCATAGATGAAATAAAGCCAAGAGATCAAGTCCACCACCTGCGTCTTGTTAAACTACAACTCCTCATTTTCCTTCACAATAGTTGGAAGCGAACGAAGCTCATTAAGAAGGTTTACGTTCTTTGAACAAGTGCCCCCTTCATCCTCTTCTCTTTTTGGAAGGAAGTGGCCCTCTCGTCTATCTAATCTATGGCTCGTCTCAAGAGCTTCAAATATATTTGTAAGTATATTATATGGTGTGCCACATTATAAATCTGCAATCAAAATGCATCAGAAAGTGTAGACCCAATGTCGCATTCCATGCAAAAGAAGAAAACTTCTGACAGGCTTATCTAATTCTACTATTGCACATGAACTCTTCACTGAAGACATAGCTCACACTTAATGATTGATGACCAAAATGAGTAAACTAAGTAATGGCATCGGAGGTTGGCAAGCGATGTCCATAGAGGTTCGCAGTCTCGGGATTTGCTCAAATTAGCAACATTATTGGGTTATTCTGATCAACCCATTCAGCTGCTATCCCCCTTTAGGAAACCTCCAAGTTATCAATTCTCCCCACTGGAAGGGAGACATAGCTTTTAAGTAATTCATTATCATGACAGTTTAATCTTTATTATAACCTGGACGATTGAACCTCTTCTTTTTTTGGTGACTGTCTCACAATAAGAGCAAACACAGCCAGACCGTACAGAGAATTAGAATCGAATTTGTACCAAAGTAAAGAATACAAAAAAGACTGCTGGAAAGAAGCTTTACTTTCTGAAAGATAAAAATAACACACAAATTCCAACAGTCAGAAAACTAAAACATAGATATGTTTTTTTTTATAAAAAAAACTGACCATGAAAAGGTTAAATTTTACAGGTAGATTCTTGTTCAGCAAAAAGGTTATTCAGTAGGAATACTTTTAGATTTTAAAATTCACTCAAACCATGAAAGTGAAAACACAAACTTCACAAAAAGGAGAGTGTCAATTCTTCATCTTTATCTTTGCAAATAGATTCTTGTTCAGCAAAAGCACTAATTTCAGTGACAATACTTTTAGATTTTAAAATTCACCCCAACCACAAGTAGATTCTTGTTCAGCAAAACAAAATTAATTTGAATAGCAATACTTTTAGATTTTAAAATTCACCCCAACCAAGAGTGAAAAAGACACAAACTTTAACAAAAGGAAGTGTTAATTTTTCATCTTTTATATTTTTTGGTTAGGTATATACTTTACTATAAATAGCTTTAAAAAAAAAGATAGAAAAGAATACTAACGCCAAGAAGGATTTGAGTGTATGCAGTAGTGAAGCTGAAGGAGTTGCTCTGCAGGAGGAAACAGAGGTCCTCTTGCAGAACCAAGTGGCATTGCTGGTGGCGCCGCCGCCTGAGGCGGCGGCTGCTGGTGGTTGTGGTTATGGTCATGATTATGAGTCTCCCCCATAATTCTCTTTCTCCTCCTCTCTCTACTTTACCAAAAAAATCTACTAAATGGGGCTAAAGGTGGGAACTTTCAAACTTTAGTTTTCAAGAATCAGCACCGACACGACACACTATAGAGTAGGGGAAAAAAAAAGAGAAAAAGAAAGGAAGTACTATGGAACAACTAAAATGAAATCTGAACTTAAAAAAGTTTCCTTTTTTTTCCTTTTCTTGAAACAACGAGCATTAATTACAACAGTAAATGAAATTTGAATACTCCAGATCAGATTACAATTTCCTTTTTTTTAAAAAAAAAATTAGTATAGAATTTAATTTATTTTTTTTCTGACAAGGGTGAAAGTGAGAAGAGATTGCAGGGATAAGGGGGAAAAATACAGAAGGGGCCAAAAAAGAGGAGGGAAAAAAAAGATGGTTGGGATTACGTTTAACGTAAAACTGGTTAAGGTTCTTTGGTAGTTTCGAGGAACACCACGCATAGCATGGGAAGGAAAGGGGGACACCCCGCGTGGGTCCACGATTTCCGATGTCTTACTTCCTAAATACCCCTTGACTCTTCTGTTATTTACGATTTTGACATTCTTGTACTTTATCTTGTTTACGAAAAGTTGACAGATAAGACTATTTCAGTAGGTCCGTTTCGACGGTACTTCAAAATATCCTCATTTTAAAATAAGTTAGATTTGAAATTAAAATTTTATTTATAGGTATAATTTAAAATTAAATTATATTTTTAATAAATATAAAAATTATTAAAAGGTAAAATTTTATAAAAATTGTGTTAAATAAATAAATTAATAGAATATTATAAAGTGTTATATCAATAAATTATCTTTTTTATAAATAAATATTTATGATGGTATGTTATTATAAATTTTTAAGTGTATATAATTTTATAAAAATTTATTGGTTTAATAAATTATAATAATAATAATTAGTTGTGAATTTTTATTTACAAAATATAAGTTTATGACTTAAGTTTATAACAATTAAAATTACTACTTGATATTTAATATTTTATTTTTAAAAAAAGAATCTGAAACTAAAATCGTGAGTTTAAAATTAAATTAAAATTTTCTTCATATTTTATAAATAAATATTAATTTCAAAGTTAAGCTCCATATCATATAGCTAAACGCCTATTTATTATCATTCCATAGTAAAATGTGACTTAAACGTATTATAGGCTTACACCAAATTTTTAATAAAATTTCATATACATCGGTTTTCTTTAATATTCTACATATAACATTCTTTAGTATATTTTTATTATGGTATAAATTTTCTTTAAAAATATTGAACACTCTAGATTTAATTGAAATGATGATGTAAGGAGTAAAGAGAATATAGGGGCAATAATTAAAGGCAAATAAAGAAAATAAATTAGCAACTTGACTTTTATCCTGCAAAGTGTCTGCCATTAGCAAATAAAGACAGGCAGCCCAATTGTCATAATTCATAATAACCTTATCTTCTCCTAATTACACAAACTTATCCATCAAATTCTCACAACATATTAAATAAGTCTTTTCAAATGAGTTTTATGGATGAATTTCATCTGAAACATAAATTAAAAAATATAGATTCCTAAAATGTAAGTGTCATAATTTGATGGGTAAGTCGTCTTGAATATAAAATTATATAAAATATATATTCCAGATGTTAAATTTAATTTTATTAAATTAAAATATTTTTATTGGTGTAATGATAGTTATCATTTATGCTATTATATTTTTATATTGTAGTAATTTTTTTAAAATATATCAATAAAAAAGTAATTTTTATAATAAATAATATTGTCATGAATAGCTTTTTAGATGATTATGCTTAAATTTAATAGAATGAGATTCCGTAATATTATGTTTTTGAGAATACTTTATATATTTTTTGACATTGCCCTTACAATATTTATCATTTTCTTCTTTGAAATATATAATAATAATTAATGTCAAATATTTAGTTGAGGGGGAGACCGACTAGTGAGTGGTAAGATCGATAATGAATTAGATGATAATTTCATATTAAAGGTTATCTCATCTATTATCATTTATTGTGTTGTTATCTTTTTACTAATAATAATTATTAAAAAAATTTAAAATTATTAGTGATTTAATTAAATATATAATGTACATAATTATTAAAAATATTGCTTTTACTTATTTTTTAATAATAAAATTAAAAATACATTGAATATACGTCCTATATATCTATGAGACTTAGGTGTATTTTGAGACTTATATCTCACTTCACTCCATACTACGTCAAATTTCTCGCCTCAGCTCGTGCTCCCTCCTTTTAAAACAGCGATATCAAGCAATTAATCAAATTACACCCTTCTAATTTCTCAATGATTCAAAACTAGGAAAATTGTTCACCCTTCGCTCGATTATTAATAAAATAAATAAATTATAACAAAATAATTATTGTTAAAAACTTTAATAAAATATATTTATCTTTAATATCAATTGATTTATTTTTTCTCTATTTTTCATGTGTAAGATTGATATCAACCAGTAAAAAAAAATTAACTTAACAATTATTGAATATATGATCCTCTTTAATTTTGATCTTCCAATTGCATATGTCAAATTAAGAATCATGTAATTTTAACCTATTAGTCTTAATGATTTCTTAATATTGTTGGTAAATATTTTAAATTAAAATAGTTTCACAAATTTAAGAATTTAATTTAAAAAAAGCAAACAAAAAAAAGAAGAAGATATTATTATTGCCTTTTGATTTTTTTAGATCATCTTTCTTTTCTTTGGTTATTTTCTTGATTATTATTATTTTCTATTAATTTTATTTTAATAATATTTTTTATTAGGCACATACTTAGGTAGACATGAAAGACAAAAGAACTAAATAACTCCTAGTTACTCCTCTTAAGATGTGCAATTGTTCAAGAATTTATATTTGTATGTATAATTCTTCAAGATTGCTATTATTATTTTTTTCTTTTATGAGGAGTAAAAACTTACAAAGGTTTCATTACTAATACAAAAGCCCATACAATTACTGAAGAAAAATAATAATAATTGGGGTGCTTCTTAATTAACATAAATCTGCATAAATAACAATATACCATTTGATGAATACTCGTAGGAGATTTTTTTTTTTTTACTTTCACTCAATATTTTGTACTTATTTTGCGATATCCGAATTTGTGCTAAAAAGTTCAACTTTAAAAGTAAAGTGTTCCCTATCAATGGCGTTTCATTTCAAGGCTCAAACCTGAAAAGTTAAGAGCAAGAAGATATTTATCATCCCACTACAACATATGATAACACTAATAGAAAGCAACAAAGAAGAAAATGAATTTACCTAGTAAAATTGTAAATTTAATGATATATCTTCTGCTATATTTTTCAAGAAAGTTTTTATATTATCATCCACCATTTTTCTCCATACTAATCTAAATAAAGTGTGAGATAGGATGACACTTGATGAATAAACTTTATATTGGTATACAAATAGATAATATTGATTTAAAACTCACTTATATAAGCTAATCATATTCCTTCATAACTGAGATAATTTATTAACAATTCAAGTGAATGTCTAATGACTTTTTTGAATGGATAAAATAATTCTTTTGTATTAATTATAATTTATTATTGAAAATATTAGAAAGGATAATCATTACATCTTTTTGACTTTTCACGATGTTATTGAGCTTTGATATACATTTAATAAGAAAATTAATGGTCTTATGAGATAATGATTTCATTAAATACAAGTTTTTATTTGTGGCTATTTGAATGGCTCAAATTTTTGTCTTTCGATTTTCTTAATCTTTGTTAATTTATTTTTTTTAATCTACATACGATATATATTTATATTTTTGCTATCAAAAAATTGTCAAACGAGAGTAGTATTTGCTAAAAGTTGTATAATTTCTATCAACATATGTCTTCTTAAGAATGGCTAGTAGTCATTATCGATTTCATGGTATAAAACTGCAAAGAAATATTAGTTAATTGTGAGAGAGATATTGACATCAAAATAATTAATAAATTTAAATATTTTTTTCACGTATATATGATTTTTATCTGACTCAAACCCATGAGATCTTTCATCTGTAAATTAGGAGGAAGAGTAATAGTTAATTTATGCCAATAAAACAGTCTAACACTTAATAATTTAAGATTGAGACAAAAGATTTTGATGAAAGCAAAAAAGAATAATCAAAATTCTTTACCAAATAAGACCATATCTTAATTACAATAGTTTCATATAAAGTGAAAGGAGCTAATCAAGAAAAAAAAGAATAAAAGATGATAATAAGAGTACAACCATACAAGTCATGAAAAATTAAAGAAAGAGGAACTGTAAGCTATAAGAGTCATACTAATGCATGACAACAAAACTTAATAAACAGAAAAGTTTTGCTTTAAAAAAAAAATTAGATAGTAAAGTAATTCAACACACTCTAAATGGTACTAATTTTTAAGTTCTCCCGAATAACTAAAAATTTTGACTTACCTGTTTATTGTGTTGTAACTTATACCTGAGAAAAAAAACACCAAATGAAAAGAGCATTAAGTTTCACAGGAAAAATAAAATTTCCGGCAGAGAAGATAAAATTATAATGTGATAAACTGATTTTATTTCACACTTTGTTTGTTCTTATAAAGTGCACTAAGAATGTCAAAATGCTGCATAAATATATTATTAATGCGGAAGCTGAAAGGAACACTAATAACGGCTGAAATATGAAAAGAGTATATAGAAAAATAAATTTTATACAACTATTCATGAAAATACAAAAAGAAAAAAGAAAAAAATACCAAAAAATCACAACAACAAAAAAAAATGAATGGAGGTCTTAAAAACATGTCACATAAGTATGCATCTAAGTCTCCTTTATATATATATATATTGATCAGATCTAACATGTGATATGAAACGAACAATCGAAAAACAGGGAAAAAATAAACTGGATTATAGTTAATATGAACCCTCATTGTCATGGAAGGACATGGTTTTTTTAAAAAAAGGAACTTTCTTATACTATTCAACAATTTAGTACTATATCTTCGTGAAATCGTTAATATTATCACATGGAAGATGGGTAAAAAAATATCCTTCTGCTTTAGTATATTAGCTAAGTTTGCTTCTGATTATAATATAGGGATAAATATACTTCCGTCATTAATAAAGTAAATAAAATTATCCCTCAATTGAATGAAATCCCCAAATTGACTTAAAATACCACCAATTTCAGTTTAATTATCCTTTTTTTCTTTAAATCCGAACCCGACCCACTAAATAAACTCATTAGGATTTAATTATTCAAAACAAAACAGATTCTCAAATTATTCAAAGAAAAAACCTTAGAAATAAAAGGAGTTCGATCATACAGTTAATTCTCCCCCAAAAATATTGGAACAAACAAAATAGAAATCAAATATTTACCAAATCTCTTGAATTGATAAACATTTGGTTGCTATTTTGTTTGTTCCAATATTTTTGGAGGAGAAAAAATTGTATGATCGAACTTGTTTTTTTATTTTTAAGGCTTTTATTTGAATAATTTTTGAGAACTTGTTTTGCTTTGAATAATTAAATCCTAATGAATTTATTTAGTTTAGTGTGGGCAGATTCGGATTTAAAGAAAAAATGGATTTAATTGAAATTGGGTATTTTAAGTCAATTTTGGGGATTCCATCCAATTGAAGGGCAATTTTGTTTACTTTGTTAACGGCGGAGGTATATCTGGCCTTATAGTATAACCAGGGGCAAAACTAATATACTAAAGTAGAGAGATATTTTTGATCCTTTTCCCTTATTACACTGACACTCTCTCTGTTTCATTTTAATTGTTAACATAAGATTTACATATTTATTAAGGAAAAATTAATAGTGATGATAATTTGACTAATATAACCCTATTAATTTCTTGAAAACATACAATAATAATTCTTTTTACATTTTAAAATGACTTTAAATACTAAGAATAGAATTGGAAAGACATGATCAACTATCTCTTTAATTTTGAAAAAACTATTTTTAATATATCTAACAATTAAAACGAAACAAAGGGAGTAACATTTTTTTAGAGTATATTGAGTCAATAAAATTATTTTTTGAAGATGTACACTTTTGAATAATATAACTTATATAAATATTTTTTTAATATATAAATTTATCAGAAAACTCACCGGCTATCAAGTAATTTTTTCGAAAATACAAGAATAGTGAAAATAAGTGATCGCATTTTATTGATAAATAAATCCCATAATAAAAGTATTTTACAATTTTTTTTATATTTTATTATAATTCAACTCTTTAATAATTCGATCGCATACCTCTCACCTAATTATGTTTAAGATGTGATGATCTATATCATTAGTTTCACAATTATTGTAGTCATTAGAACGTGGAGTACTTAATTAGTTATTAGTTATGTGTTGTGAGAAATAATTATATTCACTACCATCAAATTGCTTTTCTATTTTTTAATTAAAAATTCTGAATTTAGTGTTGAGTATGAATTTATTTTCTCGTACAGGAAGTTTTATTGATTTTTTAATATATATTTAAATTAATTAAATTAAAAAATAATTTAATGCTGGGATGAATTCAGTATTAATGGCATTAAATGGTAAATGTTTAATAAATACAGCTCCAAATTGGGAAATAATATGGTTTGACTAATTTGAAACTTTGCGCCAGCACGTGGTATTCGTATGGTGTGTGGGAACAACTGCGCCCAACTGTTAAATATATAATTTATATTTAGAATTCACAATTTTCGGATCTTAATATTTATTATATGATATATTTATGGAAGATAAATAAATTAAAACGAAAGTAATAGCAATTTTCACTTTTTACATAGAAATATCCTTTAAAAGAATTGTGTAAAAAGCAAGTGTCACTTGCACAATTGCAGTACTAAAAGGTCGGCACCGGCCTTTGCTCACATACAAATTATAGTATCAATTCAAGTCGTGTGGTATTTTGATTTGCTTTACAAGGTAATGAGACTGAAAATTCCAAAAATAGCCTCTTCGTCATTTAGAACTCAAAATGCATCATTCGACAATAGACCCAATAGTTTACATTTTTTACGAGTAAAAAGTTCGTTCCATAAAGTTCAAGGAAGTGAAGGGGAGGGAAAAGTTGTTATCGTGTGATCAGGAGATTGTGAATTTGCTTAAGGTCTTTCGAGTTTTACATAGCATGTGCTAGCAGCAATTTCTAACTTGCGTTTTATGAGGCGCATCTATTTCTCTATAGTTAAGCTTGTTCATATGTACCCTCTTTTGGGTCAGGCAAACAAACAAGAAACGCATGTAGCTAACAGCAACCATAACTAGATATTGAAGTATTTAAACAGATCTTTGATGTAAATTATTTCAAAGTACACTGTAGGGCATACAAGTCACACTGACTTCAATCGTATGAAGAGCAGTTGACAAATTCTACTCACAATATACTAAAGACGTAGGGTTCTTGAACGGCACGTGAAACACTCTTCCATAAGATAGAAGGCTCGAAAGCAGTTTGAGCTAACTCTGGGCACCAAAAGAAGACCAAAAGACGCAAACAACATATATTAACTTCCGTACATATAGTGGAAAACCACTTAGTCTGCGAGAGGATTAAGCACACTGCCAACAAACAGTACCACGCCTGTTGCATCTTCTCTAATCAGGAAGAGGTACGGATGATCAGCAACAAAGTCTACTTTTTCTTCCACCATCAATCCTCTTAGTTTAACAACACCAGCAGTTGCAGCTGCAGCTTCTGTTCCCTCTTCATTTACCTCAATAAAGGACTTGTGAAAGATGCTAGAAACATAAAGGTTAGTTCCAACAGGGGAGTCCACCATCTCAGTGAGGCCATCACCAGAGAAAGGTAATACCAGGCCAAGCCCTTTCAGAACATTAGAAGCTTCAAATCCGAATGATATCTTAAATTTGGGGATACGAAATTCACCAACTCCAACCTTCTGAAATGGAAGGTGTCGCTCCAAGAACTGGGATTCGGAACTGACCTTTTCTACCAAAGCTGGCAATCCATCTTTCGCATCAGGCAGAAAGAAGTACATGGAGAAATGACGCCTATCCTCACCCTGTTTATATGGAAGACCCAACACCTTGAAACCATCAAACACTTTTACATATTGCTTCTTCTTGCTAGTCATGAAGGGCACTTGAATAGATGTTCCATTGAGAAGGTGGAACTCACTTTCCTTGGTCACTGATGCATCAAACTTCTCATCCCAGGCTCCTTTAAAGTACAATGCATTTGCAAACACAAGTCTAGTTGAACTGTCAACTGAGTCAGCTGGAAGAATTTCTTTGATAAGCCCGCTTGTTTCCTTTTCAGCCCATTGATTCACTTGACCGGCAACCTCAACAGCCTACAAATCATCCAAAATTTTGTAATAAAAAACTCTGCAAAAGGATTCTTTTTAATTTTCTTTTACTTAATGCTATCCTTTTAATCTGAGTCCAGCTCCAACTGCTGGGTGATTAAAGTTCATAGGTCAGTAAAATTATCCATGCTAAGGCTGCAGAGAACAGAAAAGTTTGAGGAGTATAGCCAGTTTTTTAAGCAATGAATGTAGAACTTCTTCAATCTCCAATGAAGGTAGCAATGCATCAGAATTTGAGATTATAGTGAATGATAAGCATAGTGAAAATGTATGAGACAACATTCACTGTCCTGCTGTTTATCAGCAATGTAAATGCATACCCATCTGTCATAGTTCAATCCCCAGTTAAACGGAAAAGATACAGACAAAGATAAAGCCGAAGCTGCAAAATTTCCAATGCCAAAAAGCTGAAGTGCACTAAAAGTTTTCTTAGCTAAAAGTAGAAATAACAATCCCTCCATCTCATGATGCTACCAAATACAGGAAAGTAATTGGAGAATTGCAATACTTGTCTTTTACTAGGCCTAATGTTTCCTTTTCAGTGAACAAATTGTCCCAATTTATGCATGCCCCATCTGAAGCTCACTGGAAGGCTGTTAAACGCCTCATTCGATATCTCAAAAGCACTGCTAACTATGGCCTTCGAATTGCTCCAAGCACCAGTCTTTATCTCTCTGCGTTTTCTGAGGTTGACTGGGCTGGCAACCTCACTGATAGAAGTTCCACCACAGGTTATGTTATTTTTCTTGGCTAGTTGGTCATTGAAAAACCAACATACTATTGCCCGCTCGTCTACTGAAGCAGAGTACTGGGCTGTTGTTAGTGCCGTTGATGAGACCACTGGGGTGAAAACTCTTCTCAAGGAACTTCATGTCCATATCCCCTCACCACCAACATTTTTTTGTGACAACCTTGGTGTCACCTACTTATGTGAGAACAACAATCTACACAGCCGCATGAAGCATATAGTTGAAGACGTCCACTACTTTCGCCAACAGGCTAACGATAAGTGCCTCATTCAAGAACATTCCTAGTTCCGACCAGTTGGCTGATTCTCTCACCAAACCGCTTCCAAAAACTCCTTTCATCCCCGTTTGTCCAAGCTAGGTGCTGTTGCACACCATCTAGGTTGAGGGGGTCGTATTAGAACGTTGTTACTGCTTAATGTCACTACTTGTTTTACCACATAGGTTGTTTATTTTTGTTTCCACCACTTTAGGAGTTTGTCATTTTATATTTCCCTTGTTTACTGGCACAGTTTCCACCCTAGGAGGAGCTCTCTCATAGGTTGTTATCTTTTGCTCAATTAATTCTACTACTCCTCAAAAGATATTTGGATGTCTAGCAATTGACAAGAACCAAAACCCTAGCTCATAATCCATAGAAAAACGAAAAAACAAGAAGTACTTGGAACTGAATAATTATCCCATCAAGCATAATCGATCAATTATTGTTTGAAATAACTAAGTACAAATTAAAAAATCTAACCTTTTTCAGAAAATCAACAGAAGAAGAAGTAGCCTTATAAACATTGTCCACAATCTGTTTGAAAGAAGGCTTAAGAGGCAAAGTCTGCTCAATCCAGACGCTATTAGCAGCAGAAAGACGAGGCCCACCGCTGGGGCTACCATCAGCAAAGACAACATCTACAAGCTGAGAAGAGAGAGAGTTGAGTTCATCAGTAGATTTGGATTTGAGGAAACCGAGCAACTGGTCACGGGTCGGGCCATTTGAACAAGCAGCGATGAGACCCAAGACTACATGGATCGACAAAGGGGAGAAGACCATGTTGGTGGTGCCCCCTTTAACCTCTGACGCAAAAACATGCTTGGCTAATGTTAACGATACGCCTGTTTGGTTGCTGATCAATTCTTGAAGGTCCATTGCTATGGAGATTCTTGAGTATTGTCCGTGTGTGCGCGTAAGATTTTTAAGAGTCAACAAGAAAGAGACGGTGCACTAGAGACACGTTATAATTTTGAAACAGTGTTGGAAGTCAAATACTTAGCATAGAAGTATGGAATTTGTACCTCTACAGCAATCAGCAAGGTGACCGCGTTATCAAAGCGACAAAAATTAAATTGTTTATTGAAAGTGAATGATGTTATCTTCGTTTAAATTACTTTCTCAAGACATTTGAATTTGACCATTTTATTGGATATTATAAAGGTGGTGTGGGGATTAGTTCCCTCTCTCAGCTAAAAAAATATTAATTATGATAAAATATATCATCGCGCCAATTTCTACATATTTTAATTAGGAGAAAGCATACATATACTTGATTTTAGTATCATTATTTAAATTTTATATAACTGAAGTTTAACAAATTTATATATATGTCATTGAAGTTTAAGAAGGTCATGCATGTACAAGAGCATTAAATGGTTTGCTCTGTCAAAATTCAAACCCTTTTTGGCATTTGAGCATTTCTTTTGAACGCATAGTTTTTTATAAATTTTTTTTTTTACTTGATATCTATTTTGTAACTAGAATAATTAATTGAATTCATAAATCTCGAACTCAAGACTTTGATTAAGATTGGAATACTTTCCGTTCAGCCAGATCTCCTTCCCCCTTCGGCGGTACCACATAGCTTTTCATACTCTTGAATGCTATCTCAAACTCCTTAAACAAGAAAATGTTGCAGTAAATGACAATTGAAAGTTAAAAATAGTTAAATTTAATCGAAATAATTTTATAACAGTTGCAAGCGTGTGAATCCTACTTGAACGGACTTACCAGCTTGACCGCTCTTGGTCAGGGGTGCCAATCAAATAATATAACAAGTGACAACAAAAGAAAAAAAGAAGATGAAAGAACATGACTACAAACAAACTGAGACACAACTTCTGTAGTCAACATAATTTGAAATTCATACTAAAATAAACGTAACATCAATATAACTAACTAAAATTGATAAATGGATGCAATGGAAGTACTAAACAGCAAGAGGATTCAACAGAGTCCCCATGAACAGAACAGCACCAGCAGTCTCATCTTTCACAAGGAACAAGAAGGGATGATCAGCAACAAAGTCAATCTCCTCCTCTTTAACCATCATCATGGAGGCCCCAAACATCATAGTAGCGACTGTAACAGCTGCAGCTTCTGTACCTTCCTCATTTACTTCAATAAACGACTTGTGAAAAACTTTCCCAACTGCCAGAGGGTGATTCTCGCCCACCATCTCAGTGAGACCGCCAACAAAAGGTAATGTGAGGCCGAGTCCCTTTAGAACCCTTGAAGCTTCAATTCCAAAAGATATTTTGAACTTAGGGATAAGAAAATCGCGCACACTAACTTTTTCAAGGGGAGTATGTTGATCTAAGAATCCAGGTTTTGAACTAATTTTCTCCAGTAAAGCTGGTAATCCGTCAGGGGCATTTGGGAGAAACATATACATGCTGAGGAATCGCTTGTCCTCGCCCTGTTTATAAGGAAGACGTAACACTTTGAAATCAGCAAAGGCCTTCACATATTGCCTTTTTTTGCTGGTCATGAAAGGTGCTTGAACAGATCCTCCATTGAGGATGTGGAACTCATGGTCTTTTGTATCTGAAGCATTCAATTTCTCACTCCATACTCCTTTGAAATATAGTGCATTCGCCAAGATCAGCTTTGTATCGCTAGTGACTTCACTGGGAGGAAGAATATATTTGATGAGACCATTTGTTTTCTCTTCAGCCCACTGATTGATTTCATCAGCAACCTCAGCAGCCTTAATAACAAAAAAATTAAACAAACAGAGAACATAAAATCAGCAACCAACTAACACAATATAGTTGAAATTAAAAGAATATCATATCTGCATATTAGATTCATTTGTTCGTAATCTTATTGGTGCTTACTAATTTGAAAATATTTTGTATACTGCCATGCATAATATTTTGTTAGACATTATACTGAATTTTTAACCGAAATAAGTCATAATTTAAACAAATTCACTAAACTGATACATTTTTCAAAAACTTTACGAAACTAGAAGAAATGTATTTGGCAGTAACATATTAGGTAAAAAAAAATAATATTTAACTGATTTTAACGTTGTTACACATAAGTACATAATTAGAAGTAATGTTTTATGCCTAAAAACCCAATTGACAGTAACATTTTATTAATTCGTTACCGAGGATAATGATACTCTACCTCATAATTTACGAACATTAAAGTCATAACTGTGACTCGCGTTTTAAGGCTAATACTTTATTAAGAGTAACGACTATATCAAATCCAATCACGAGCTAGCAAATCCTGCATATTACGAATCTTTCTGATTGATTTACCAATAAAACGTTAAGTAGGGAAAAAAATAGTTGATGGATTACGTGTATTCATTTTATTATTAGGAGCCTTAGAATCAAAATAAATTTTATGGACATCATTAATAACTAAATATTTCTACAATTATGTTTGTTACCGAGGATAAGTTTTGCTACTTACGCACACCATACTGACCAAACATGACGTAATTAATTTCATAGGAGAAATGTGTCTGAAGCTAACTCTTTTAATGATACGGCTTGAATTTATAACGCTCGATCAATTAACCTCTAAAGGTTTATTCTGAAATGTATTTTTCTTTAAATTAAAAATGATCTTTTTTAAAAAAGAAGTAATTTGAGAGTGTTTTTTAATTTTAAAGAATTGTATATTTTTAAAGCTGAATATTAAGAGTACGCAGAAATCTAATTTAATAATTTTGTATACCAAAAAGAAGGAATATATTTGTTAATCAATTTAACTAAAAAATATAAAAATAGTATGAATGTAAAAAAAAAGCATACAACAGTAGTCTTTAATTTCTCCGTGAATTTACAACCATAACTGGTGGACACTATTTTAATATAATTATTTCCTTTTACATAGCTGTACTTGAAATTTAATGGTGTGCACCATATTAATGATAATAACTATAAAATTTTTATATTCATTTTTATACATAATCTATATCTTGTAAAATATTATAGCACAATATTTAAGTATTACTATTATAGAGGGGTAATTTTATAAAGAGTGTATGTTATATTGAATGTCATAGAATACTGTTATAAAGAAGTAAAATATAACATATGAAATAGATTCTTAAGAAAATCATATTGCTATAGTCATTGGCGTAGCCAGAAATCCGTCTAAGGATGTTCAAATTTATGATATAAATAATTTTTTAACAAGTGGTTACATAAAAAAAAAAAATTTATTGACTCACAGTTACGACTTTAATATTTGTACAATTATGAGGTAGAGTCATTAGTAACAAATCAATAAAACGTTACTGTCAATTACATATTAGACGTAAAACATTCTCCCAATTTATGTTTAACACCATTCCAAATATGTTTTTTTTAGTTTCATAAATTTTTTTAAAAAATATAGTATTTTGATAAATTAGTTTAAATTATGACTTATTTCGGTAAAAAATTCCTTTATACTGCTATGTAATCTCTTCCCATTTTGGTGGCACTCTTTGAATTTATAAAATTCATATATTCATAAAAAACTTGTCCGAAAATGTGCCGCATAAATTGAAATGGAAGGAGTATCACGTAATATCAAACATTACACATGTATGCAATTTTTTTTTTCATCAAAGTGAGTGAAGGATCAAGACTAATTACCTTGTGCCGAAAATCAACAGAAGCCGCAACAGCCTTATAAACATTGTCCATAACCTGTTTGAAAGAATGCTTAAAAGACACAGATCGGTCAATCCAAACACCGTTAGCAACGGACAAACGAGGACCTCCCATGGGGCTTCCATCGGCCAAGACGTCGGTGATGATCCGAGAATAAACAGAGTTAAGTTCTTCAACAGAGCTGAATTTGAGAAAATCCAACAATTGGACCAATGTAGAACCACTGGAGCCAGCAGCAATAAGACCGAGAACTATTTGAATGGAGAGCGGGAAAACACCATGTTTGCGTTGTTGGACTTGTCGGCTTCAAAGTTGCTGAAGAATACATGCTTTGTGAGAATCAATGAAACATCGATCTGTTTCTGAAGCATTGCTCGGAGATGCATAAAGCCGAACTGGGAACGGTAATCCATAACTTTGTGTGATGAGTGAAATTGAAGTTGAGAGAGACGACTCCCTTATATAGGAGTTAGCGCTGTGTAAGTGCCGATTCATTTTTCCCTCTTTTGAATGAAAAGTGGCGTAATACTTACGCTACTGTTTTTTTTTTTTTACTGTAATTAATTAAGGTATGTGGTAATTATTTGCTTTTAACAGACGCAGACTTGATAACCGCCTCTAACTACCGGATTTTGCTTATTTCTCTTCATTTTTATTGTTTATTATTCACGAGAATCCTATAAATATTTATATGGTATGCTAAGCGTATTAAAAACAGAAATTAGGTGACAGCGTGTTTTATTTGTTAATATCTCTAAAATTCAGTATTAATCAGATTCCCAAATATAAATTACTGTAATTTATCTCATCTTTAAAAAAAAAATTCTTTTTAATTCATAGTTGAACAAACTATAATATTCAATAATCAAACTTGCTATATTCGGTTCCAAACTACAGTATTCAATATTCTCACTTATAATATTCGATTCAAAATACAATATTTAGCTTTAAAAATATTTCTCTCCGAATCTCAAATAGTATATATTGTTAAAGGAAGAGATTAAATTCCATGTCTCTCAGTACAATCTATATATATATATATATTTATTTATTTATTTATTTATTTATTTTCCTATTTTTTGAAGCATTTTTCTCTATTTAAATTTCTTTCTATTCATATATTTAATTATTATCATTTAATCTCTCTCTCTCACACACATATATATAATTTGTTAAACTTTTGGATTTTTACTCAATATCTTTATTAATAATTTAATATAATATTCCATACATCACTAAGAATGGCTGTTACGAGCCGTTAGAACTTTTCATATGTCATATTTATGAAAGGACACAACCTTTCATATTCTATTTTAATTTCAATGGAGGATAAAAGAATCATACAAACTCTATCCATTCACCAGATTCCCTTATTCAAAATGGGTTTTCATTATGTTCAAGTGCAGTCATGGCTCTTGCGAGATAAATTTCGAATGAAAGTACAATTTGTTTATTTGCTTGCAACAGTTACTAATATCATTCTAATATATATTTTTATCGTTCTTCTAGATTACTACTTGAATATATGGGATTCATATTATATGTCATCCAATTTGAAGGAAACATCGTGAGTTATATTTAAATTCTTTATTTTTGTGCTGCTACAAATGTGTATTCTGCTTCTTTTTCAATTTTTTTCTTTAATTTTTTGCTCAAGATGACATGCACCTAGCTCATACATACGCCCTACATAGTGGATCATGTAGTTTTCTTTATCATCATACTAGTACTGAAATTTTCATCCTACTATTGTGATTTACGATGAGAGTTATTTTTTTGATAAAATACTTTGATGCTTATTAATCATTATTTTTTCTTAATCAGAAAAAAAGTAATTGATATATGGTGTTATTTCTCAGATACATGAAATTTTTTATGGACTTTTGAATTTGTTGGGATGAGCTAACTGGATTTGGATATCATGTTAACTCGATTTGATATACTACATCTCTTCCTTATTTGTGAATTAATTATTCAAATTTAATTTTAAAAAGTTTTGAAATGTGACATGATAAAAGGAAGTTAATTGAGAAGATGCCACATGAAATTTGAAATAATTACTTACCCTTTTCATTCTATATGATAGAATTTTATTTGACGTGTATAATGTAATATTATTTTCCTTAGACTATACGTGCAATTTAATTAAAACTTGAAGGGAGCTTGATAGAACTTATGTATGCCGATTCTACATCAATTGTTCTCTTGACTGTAGTTTAAATATTAAACTCTACATATTATTTATTTCTCTAATTTATATATGAACGAGTCCCACTTGACGAATAGAGAGAGCAGTGGCATTGATTTATGTCAAGAACAAGTTGACGAGAAATGTCGTAGATGCACGTATTGGAATTTGGACATATCTTGGCCACTAGCTAATAATGGGTTTTAGGTTTGTGCGATTGTGCTCAGAAATAGCTTTGTACAATTTAATTAATTGATTTGAGATTTGATCTATGCTCGTAAATTGTAATGTATGTGTTGGAAGTGCTCATCAATTTTTGTTGAAGATGTTGTGCCAAATTATTTTGTTATGAAAGGCTAATTCGATTAGTGATCAAGTTAGGAGCTAATTAAACCTCAATGCATGTTTAAAAGTGCAATGATGCATTAAACATACCAAGCAAGGATGGGCACACATAATAATATATCCTTCCCCCCCCCCCCCCCCTCCCCCCCTTTTTTTTTTCATTTTTGACCTTTGGACTTTTTTTTCCTTTAATTCATTAATACGTTATGTTTTAATTATCGTTTCAATTCTTAAAATAATTATAATAATTTAGATGATATTTTATCTTATTTTATTTTTTACATGTGTGTTATTTAATTTAGAGAAAATTGTGTTTCATTACAATATTTTCTTTGTAATATTGTCGCTTGATCTTTTAAATTTTAATAATAATAATAATATCATACCTAGTGATTGTCTTTTTATTCTAATTGTCAATATTAGTATAGGTCATATAATTTTTTCTCTAGAAGGTGGAGGGTTAAGATTAGTCTTTTAGATATATATAATAGATAAGAAAGGGCCCGTTTACAGCTCGACATTGTAAGTTAATTTTTATTTATTTTTAAATTATTTTATTTTTTTAATCTATGCAGGCAAAGAATCATAATAAGATTCATTTATACTTTCTAAAAAGTATTTTTTTTAATTTTAAATTAAGTAATAATTTATAATATGTTAAATTCAACTAAAAAGAAGTACATGTTTCATTGCTTATTATTTTAATATTCCATCGACATTAAATTCAAATATTAAATTAAACATTTGATTTAGGTAATATGCTTTTTACGTTTTGCATTTGAGCATTTAGATAATAAATTATAAAAATTAAAGTATCGTATCCATTGACAAAATTTTCAAATAAAACTAATATGCGATCATAGAAGATGAAAAGAAAGAAAAATATAAATGTTTTAATTTATGTCTTATGTACACTAAAATTAAAACAGTAATTTGGTATAATAAATTTTAAAAAAATAGTTTGAAAAGAGATTTACATATCCAATTAGACAATATAGTACTCTCACTGAAAAGCCAAAAAGACATTGACAATTATTAACATAATATATATTATAACTAAATGTGATAACATACACATATATCTTTCAATTTTTTTTGAGTCTAAATAAGTAAAATTTTCTTTAATTTAGGATTAAATGTATAAAATTATGTAATTTAAGGAAATAAGATATATAATCCCTCCAATTCAAAATAAGTAATATTTTTATTTTTTTTTATTTTGTCTCAAAATAAATGGTATTTCACCTAATCAAGAAGACATTAATAATGTTCTTTCAATTTTACTCTTATTTAATTAAAAATTATTTTATATAATCAAAAAAATAATAAGGAGTTTAAGGATAAATTTGTAAAAATATATCTTACTTTGTAGAACTGAATAATTTTCTTAAGGAGTGTGTCTAAGCTAAAAATACCATTTATTTTGAAATAAAGGGAGCGCACACATATATATATGTTACTTTTTATCATAATATTTAAGAGAATTTATTAATTGTTTGATGTTTATTGAGGAAATATATACAAAAATGAGTAAAATATCTTTAAACTATACCAAATTGAAGAAAAAAAGACCTCCATGTTTGGTCCAAAATATTTCCATTATCAATTTTGAATTGAAAATACTTTTTTATAATAAAAATATTTATTTTTTTAAAACATATTATTTCTAATAAAAATATTGTAACTCCTTGTTAATTTTCATATATAAAATTATAGTAATTCATCATTAATTTTCATTTACATGATGATAAAATTATTTTGTTAATAAAATAGAGGACATTTTTATTTCTTAATTTTCAAGTGGAAGAATAATGAACATTTGATGTATAATCCTTGATTTTAAAGAAAAAAATGCAACAACCAAATGCCATAAAACACAAATTTATTAAGGTTCTTCAAATAAAAAAATATTCTTAAAATATCATCAATAGAGCTATTGTTGATTTTTTTATTTTTTTATTTTAAATTTAAAAATTAAGACATATATTAAAAAATATTTATCCTACTTCAATTTAGAAAATATTAAGAAATAAAAATATTTCCTATTTTTATTGTAAAAAAAGAATTTTATTATTATCTGAATGAAAATTAATAATGAGTATGGTCTTATATATATGTCTACATTATCAGTTTAAAAAAAATACATGAGGTTATTTTGTTTTAATTGATAAAATGAGATTAAAAAGAAAAAAGTTACTTCTTATTTCTTTTATTAGTTAAAAGAATTTTAAAAGGAAAAAAAATAAGAAAATAACTTTTTTAAAATAATGTTTTATTAAAAAAATAACGTGTTTAAAAAGAAAAAAATAATATGTTTTTATTATGAAAAGGATATTTTGACTCAATAGTAAGATTAAGAGTATTTTTGAATCAAACAATAACGGTAAAGGTATTTGGATCAAACTTTTAACGACAAAGATATTTTAAGACCAAACTATTAACAGATGATATTTTTATTCATAATATATAATATATAGAAAATATATGAGAAAAACTTTCTATAGAAAATTGATCGTTGTGATAGATATTAGTAAAATGACAGTTACACCTTTGATATTTCTTGGGTTCATCTTTCTATGTTATATAATATAATAGAAATAAAAATTCATAAGTAATAAAAAATAAGATTTAAAAGTGCATCTCACTATTATATTAAGTTCAACTAATAGTTTATTTTGTATGGGCATTTCTAAATATAATATATAATTACATATTAAATTAATTTATTGGCTCATATATATTTTACAAAATTTGTTCCATTAGTAATTTTTCAAACTACAATTTTGCGTTCATTGTCATTATTATCTTTTTCTTTTAAATAATAATTGGCTTGATTTTTTTTTTGCAATAAATTATATGTACAAAATACGATCAATGTAATATTTTTTTGTTATATATTCAAAATGTTATTATATTGATTTTCCATGAATATAAAGTTTGCAAAAATTCAAATTTTTGATATAATATTTTCATGGCTTTTTTGTGTAATATTTTTTAAAAAGAAATGAGTTGCAAAATAAGGAAACTCTTTTTCCCTTCCTTGAGACAAAACATTGAGCAATATTAAGTATTACACTCTTTATTTTAAAATAAATGGTATTTTTAATTTGAGCACATCCTTAAGAAAATTACTCATTCCTAAAAATTCTTAAGAAAACTATTTATTTCTCGAAAGTAAAATGTATTTGTACTAACTTACCCTTAATATACCTTGAAAAAGATTTAGCTCTTTAGTAATTTCTTATGTAAAACTGCATTTATTTAAATAAAGTTTAAAATCGAAAAACATCATTAATTGTCTTTTTCATTATGTGAAATATCATTTATTTTGAAATAAAATAAAAAGATAAAAGCACTACTTATTTTAAAATAGAAAGAATAATTAATAATTTAAAAATTAGAGTAAGTAATATGCTATAATCATTTAAATTTTGATTTGTTTAATTTAAAAATATAAAATATTTTTATTTTCAAATATACATAAATATGGCTCAAAAAATATTTATTTTTAATAAAAAATTAATTCAGATAATTTAATATTAAGGAAACCTAATATTAGTTTAAATAGTTAAATTAATATAATATGTTTAAAAGAAACGATGTGCAAATTTAGTTTTCTATTTTAAATGAAGAGTTATTATTTTAATAATTTTAGTGAACAATTTTAGTTTACTTGAATTTAAAGTATTTGTGTGATCTCAATTTAATGGAGTAATATTTTTCGGCTGAAATAACAAATAAATAAACACAAAGAATACTCTTATTTGGAGCAATATAAATAGAATAATAATTTTACTATATTATCTTTAAATATTATAAATTTAATATTTTGATAATATATTAAAAAATAACTATAAAAATAAATTAAAAATTAAGTAATAATTATATCTTAATTTTTTAAATTAAATAAATAAAAGTAAAAAATATATTTTTAATATAATAAATAAATAAAGACAATAACAAAATATAGCAATTATATTACTACCATGCTACTTTAAGAAAGAAAATGAAATTGTATGGCAATGAAAGTACTTTTAACAATTTATATGTGTCAACCTTTTTAGTTTTGTAATAATTTCTTTTACTACTCCCAATGTATTGGTACACGTGTGACAATGAGAATTCACAGCTATCTACTTAGTGAGGGGATACATTGAAAATTACATAAATATTGCTCGGTTTTTTTGAAAAAGATTAACACTCTTCATGCATAATGTATAATCGTTCTTAGCTGAAAATTTTATAAAATGATGAAACTGTCCTTGATCATCAAGGGCTTCACATTTCTATATAATACAAATATATATATAAGCGATTTCAGTATTATAAATTTTTAAATTATTATTTTATACATTTATTAAAATAAATTATAACTGCGTGAAACACTGATCATTTCACTAGTAAACTAAAGAAAATAAAATAATCGTGTGAATAAACAATAAGCAAAATCGAAAAGTACCACAGACGCTAATCGAGCCTGCATCTGGTAAAAGCAATCAGTGCTTTTCTTTGCTTATTCACTATATTAAAATAAATAAATATTTATTTTTATTTATTTAATTTTAAAAATTAAAAAATAATTTATTATTAAATTAAAATTATATTTTTTTTATTGCTTTTTATGAATCAATACCGCAAGAGCAAAATGAACGGAGTAACGAACACATACCTTATTAATTAGAGTAGGAAAAAATTAATTATGGTAGCATAACTTCTACTTTTCCTTCAAAAACGGGAAAAAGAAATCCCCTTTTGATCACGATACAAATTATTTATTATTTTAAAAAAATTAATAATCTTGTATCCTAATTTCCAGATAAATCTCCAACACGAAATATAACAAAAGATAATTTTAAGTAATAACGAAAAATAGAGAAGGTAAACTTGGATATTCTTGTTGACGTATTTAGAGTGTGGAATCTACCCAATCTGACTCTGCAGGAGTTTGTTAATGGGAAGGGCAAATGCAAGAAAATTTGTTAACTACGAGAATATGAATGGACTCAAAAGTGTGACGAAACAGTATAAGGGCAAACTTATACCTTTTCTTTAAAATTTATAATAGTTATACTTTGCAGTTTAATTTTTTCCAGAAAGTATATATCGTAAAAATTAAGGGCATGATTGAAAATAATCGCCAAACTTTAATTTTGAATTCTTATTATTCATTTGCATGAGTAAGTTAACCAGCTCGAGGATTCATCAGGCTCCCAATGAACAATACTGCACCAGTAGATTCATCTCTTATAAGGAACAAGAACGGATGGTCCGCAACGAAATCTATTGGCTTCTCAATCTTATAGGAGACTAATATACCAACAGAACCAGTAGTGGCTGCAGCTTCGGTTCCTTCCTCATTTACCTCAATGACGGACTTGTGAAAAACCTCTGAAACAAACAGTTCCGTATATATATAGGAATCAACCATCTCAGTGAGACCACCCGGAGAGAAAGGCAGCGTTAGGCCAAGTCCCTTTAGAATGTTGGAAGCTTCAAAACCGAAAGTTGTTTTGAATTTAGGGATAAGAAACTTGCTCACACTAACTTTTCTGAACGGAACGTGGTGATTCAAGAATCCAGGTTGTGAAATGATTTTGTCCATTAAAGCTGGTAATCCATCATGGGCATCCGGGAGAATGAAATACATAGAGAAGCAACGCGTATCGGTTCCCTGTTTATAAGGAAGCCTCAACACTTTAAAGCCATTAAATGCTGCTACGTACTGCTTCTTCTTGCTAGTCATGAAGGGTGCTCGAATAGACCATCCATTGAGGAGATGGAACTCGTGGTCTTTCGTTTCTGAAGCATCGAACTTCTCATTCCATTCTCCTTTAAAATATAGCGCATTGGCCAAAATCAGCCTTGTCCTGTTGTTCAATGCATCACGAGGAAGAATCTCTTCAATGAGATCATTCGTCTTCATTCTAGTCCACTGATTGACTTGATTGGCAACCTCAGCAGCCTTAATCAAATTAGCAAGAATGATAGAGTTAGCACATTTATGATTTAGTTTAGCCAATTGATGACAGTACTGGCCGGGGATAAGTGAGACGTTAGCTACTTAATTTTCTATCAATGAAACAAATTAAAAAAAGGCCTAACCTTGTTCTGAAAATCAACAGACTCTGAAGCAGCTTTGTCAACATTGCCCACAACCTGCTTGAAAGAAGGCCTGAGAGGCAGTGTTTGGTCGATCCAAACACCATTAGCGACAGACAGACGCGGACCTCCATTGGGGCTGCCATCAACAAAGACGGTGTTGACGAGATGAGAACAAAGAGAGTTGAGTTCATCAATGGATTTGGACTTGAGGAAACAGAGCAGCTGATCCTGAGTTGGTCCCGCAGAGCCGGCAGCAATGAGGCCAAGGACTATTTGAATTGAGAGAGGAGAGAGCACCAGGTTGGTATCGCCTTTAACCTCTTTGGAGAAAACGTGCTTAGCGAGCATGAAAGAAACGTCTGTCTGGTTGGTGATTGACTCATGGAGATCCATATTTGCGTGCTGTTAGAAGAAGGACGAGGAGGAGGAGGAGGCTGACTTGGTGAGTTGATTGATCACAAAGTTGAAAGCTTTGCAAGAATTTATATACTATTCTGTTAACTTAACAGGTCAGGTTTTAATTTTGATTCAGTAAAATATATGTTGAGCTATGTCAAATGTAAAATTTTGACTTTTGCCTGCTGTTAAATATGTACCGGTACTTAAGCGATGACAATAGGACGGGGCAGATTGAGTCTTCCTCTGCTAAGGTTTTACCCTGTCCCATCCCATCATCTAGTTTAGCCTTGTCCTGCCTTGTTTAATCTGTTTTGCCCCAGCCTATTTAACTCCTATTTGTATGTTGTTTGGTTTGGTTACCAAAACTATATATATATTGATTTAATCCTTTTAAATCAATCTTCACTTTCTAATGTTGTTACCTGGCACATAAACGATTAAAGAAATGGTAATGTAAGGACATTTCATCAATAAACAATTGTTACCACTCACTTTCTAATGAAAAAATGACTACAATAAATCCATTTAATTATGTAATGTTTGAAACACATTCAATGACTGTTATCCCCAATTGAATATTTAAATAATAAGTTAAAGTAAAAAAATATTGCTCAACATAAATGATTTAAGATGCTTGTTGAATCAACTATAGATTACAGTACAAATGAAAGTATTAATTCATCAGTTTCATTTTCAAAGATTTTGTTCAACTATCTGGAGTAAATACTTTATATTGATAAATAATTGAGTAAAGTTAATCAAATAGCTGGCTAAGCTAATTACAATTTACACAGCTGTAATTCTGTTATTAGTTCTATTGTTCCGAGACCTAATTTTTTTATTATGTCATTACATCATATACCTATACCTGTATTCGTCTTTCTATTTTTTTTTATGTTCCTGCTCGTTACTATAATCTGTAGTTTAAGTCTATGCTTAGATCCGCCATGTCATCTTCCCTGATCCATTTAATATTTAAAAAATTAAAGCTTTTGATCTGCCCCGTTCTGCCCTTCCCTCTCCTGTTTAAGCATTGCCCTGCACGCTCTGCCCCGCCCCATTTGCAATCCCTACCGATAGTTTTTATGATAGATAAACACCTACTGAAGAACCATATCCTTAATATATTTACCGGAAGAATTGAATTATAAAAGGACTATGCACAAGTTGCAGAAACTAGGTCCTTTGCAGTAGACAAGAGATGATTGTTGATCAGTTGATGCAAAGCGAATTTCAAGTATAAGAAGGATTTCTTGAGAAATTTAATTTAATTACAGTTAAACACGTGGATCAAGGAACAAGAAATCAAGACGGAAATATTATCATATTTGCACACATAAAAAGTGCTTTGATTTAGGAGAAGACACACGTAAAGGTCGAAACATTTATGAAAATCAAATTAAGTAAGATTGGATTTCTCAACCCAACTCCAATGGGTTTTGTAGCAAGAAGATAAAAGAATTTCGACCATCAAATCTCCTTTATAAAGCACTAAAATTGATGCTATTGGAGGGAAGCTATTGCCACAAACAGAGATATATTCTTAGAAATAGTTGGAGTGCTTTGTGAGAGTTAGTTAACAACGAAGAGATTCTGTTCCTAGGAAGCTACTGTTTTAGTTCTTGAGTTGTGTAGTTGATCGTTGTTAAATTGTAACCTATTTACTTTCATATACATTTTGTAATAGGTGTATGATTTTTGGGTTGTAAAGACATTCAAGATTGGGGTAGAATTTTGAATGGAGTTGTTTTAACTAGGAAGAAAAAGGTGCTAGAGTTGGCTCTTTGGTTATAAGTTGTAATCTTACACGGCTCTTGTTTTAGTAAAGTTTCCCATGATGAAGTCTTTGTGTTGATTACATTTCGCAATTTACTTCTTGTTAAGTATTAAATAAATTAGGTGATAACATAAAATAACAACCTATATAAACAAATGCGTGTTTCTTAGACTAAATTCTGAGGAGATCACATCCATACACAGGAAGGAATCAACGGAGCGAACACCTGGCACCGGCTTTCCACAAGAAAAGTCATATTAAATTCTACTGAGAATTCGTCATCAATTGTATAAATTAATCGAAACAAAAGGAAGCTCTTAGATGAAAGCACGTTGCAAGAACAGAAAACTGATAAGTAAAAGCAGAGCAGCTGTTCAACAGACTTTTTATTCTTTATTGTATTTTTTGTTCCTGTGGAAGTGGCTATAGAGAAAAGAAATGAGATGGTTAGGATGAAGTAGTTGAAAAATGTAAGTCTTAATTTTTTTAAAAATCTATTTAGAGAGAAAGATAGGATACAGATCATCAAAACCATAGGAAAGCAAATATGATTTTCTAACCAGATCGGTAAACTGATAATTTAGATACATCAGATAAGTAATTTTTCGTTGCTTCAGTAAGCTAACCAGCTAGAGGATTCATCAAGCTCCCAAAGAACAATACAACGCCAGTAGATTCATCTCTTATGAGGAACAGGAACGGATGATCTGCAACAAAGTCCATTTCCTTCTCAATAATCAAGCACATGTCCATTACTACAGCCGCGGTAACAGCTGCAGCTTCGGTTCCTTCCTCATTTACCTCAATGAAGGACTTGTGAAAAACTTGTGAAACATACAGGTTTTCAGGTAAAGGGGAATCAACCATCTCAGTGAGACCACCCGGAGAGAAAGGCAGTGTTAGGCCAAGTCCCTTTAGAATGTTGGAAGCTTCAAACCCGAAAGTTGTTTTGAATTTAGGGATAAGAAACTCGCGCACACGGACTTTTCTAAACGGAACGTGGTGGTTTAAGAATCCAGGTTGTGAACTGATTTTGTCCATTAAAGCTGGTAATCCATCATGTGCATCAGGCAGAATGAAATACATAGAGAAGCAACGTGTATCGGTGCCCTGTTTATAAGGAAGCCTCAACACTTTAAAGCCATTAAACGCTGCTACGTACTGCTTCTTCTTGCTAGTCATGAAGGGTGCTCGAATAGACCATCCATTGAGGAGATGGAACTCGTGGTCTTTCGTTTCTGAAGCATCGAACTTCTCATTCCATTCTCCTTTAAAATATAGTGCATTGGCCAAAATCAGCCTTGTCATGTTGTTCACTGCATCACGAGGAAGAATCTCTTCGATGAGATCATTTGTCTTCATTTTGGTCCACTGATTGACTTGATCGGCAACCTCAGCAGCCTTCAAATTGGCAACACAGACATGGAATGATAGAATTATGCTCATATATCCATGCTTCAGCCAATAATTTCTTTTTCAGTATAGCTAAGGTCATTCATAATTATTTTTTCCCTTTCGTTCTTGCTTGCTTATCAATTTTTTTTAAAAAAATTTTCAACTGCACAAATGCTAATATGAACAGTTTCAAACCTTGACATCTTTTAATTTATACTACATGAGGCTAGAAATCATCAAAGGGATAGAACAATTTGACCTCTGTCCTAATTGTGTGACGCTTTCCGCTCTTTCAGAGACAGATTGATCAAGCAATCTATAAAATAATCAACTACGTTTCAACATCATATTAGTAATTGCAGTCATTTGTATTCATATCACATCACATGACACTGTTTGGAGGCTTATAAAGACAGTAGTATTTAGGGGTTAGTTTTTTTTTTTTTTTTCGAGAACCAATTGTTGCCAGTTAGCATGAAAGAGAAACAATATTCGAATGAAACAAATTAATAAAGGCCTAACCTTGTTTTGAAAATCAACAGACTCTGAAGCAGCCTTGTAAACATTATCCACAACTTGCTTGAAAGAAGGCTTGAAAGGCAGCGTTTGTTCGATCCAAATACCATTAGCAACAGACAGACGCGGACCTCCATTGGGGCTACCATCAACAAAGACAACATTGACAATATGTGAATAAAGAGAGTTGAGCTCATCAATAGATTTGGACTTGAGGAAACAGAGCAGCTGATCCTGAGTTTGTCCCTTAGAGCCTGCAGCAATGAGGCCAAGAACTATTTGAATTGAGAGAGGAGAAAGCACCAGGTTAGTATCGCCTTTAACCTCTTTGGAGAAAACGTGCTTAGCGAGCAGGAAAGAAACGTCTGTCTGGCTGGTGATTGACTCCCGGAGATCCATATTTGCACGCGGACAAGAAGAAGAAGGAGAAGGAGGAGAAAATTAGTGAGTAGAATGATCACAAAGTCGAAAGCTTTGCAGGAGTTTTATACTATACTGTTACTTAACAGGTGGGGTTTTGAATTGATTCAGTAAAACAAATGGCGATAAAGTACATGTTTGTAAGACTTTTAATTTCTCTGAAGATCACATCCATACACAGGAAGAACACGTAGAACTGACTTTCCACAACTAAATCAATTACTTATATTAATTGATTGAGACAAGAGAAGCTCTTAGATGGAAACAACAACAAAATGACGCGGAGAAGGAATGTAGAGCATGTCCCACCAGGGGTTGACTTCAGAGTTATTTAACCTGTTGTTTTCGAAGCACTTAATAGCGTGACATTTTGCATCTCTATTCAACTGACTTTCGTGTTGTTTTTCATTTTAGTCATTAAGTTGTCTTGATCAAAGGGTTCTTGTTATACCCCGTAGTATTCCCGGCACCTAGATGACCTATTCGCACGTTGGTTAAGCATATTTGAAGGCCATACGTGCTAGAGAAAGGCCCGGGAAAAGATCGGACGAGAAACCTGTCGAACCATCGCGGAAGGAGCCGAGGCAGAACCCCTCCGCGATGGCAGCGTGTCACGGAGGAGGAGCCTCCGCGTTGGCTCCGTGACACGTTGGCCCTGTCCAGGCTCAAGTATATAAAGCCCCACTTCGGTTTATTTCATTTAAAACTTATGAAAATTTCCAGAAAACGCAGAGGGCAGAGAGGGACGAAGGAAGGTAATATATTATCGTCCGATTACGCTGCTAAACGTTGTCCAAACTCAAATTAACCTCAGATACCGAGGTATTTAGCAGCAGAGAGCATTCCTACGGATTTAGTTTCGTGAAATACGGCCGACGAACCGTCGAGCTACCGAGCTAAGGTAAGTTGAATTGCTCTAAATTAGTGTCTATGTGTTCCTAACTGTGAAATGAATATTTCTCCCTTCTGGACCGCTGAAAAATAGTGAGTTTTCGACCGTCTTTCGATAAGCCTAAGTTTAGGCTATAAACTATATCGAAAGCGACGTTACTCTTTAAAGTAAAGTTGTATTTAGTATTGATTGACATATTTATGCATGCAGTTGGGAGTAAACAGTTGAAGTACCGGCCGAGCCTCGTCCGACAGACGAATAGTTCAAGGATAAGGTATGTAAAGCTAGTTCCCTCGGCAAGTTAAGTAATATCGGTACAGTGTAGTAATTTACAGACCAGTAGAATGTTCAGAAGTCGAGGTTACGTTTATTGTGAATGTTGATACGATATGAGAAGCATCGAGCTGTAACTTGCGTAAGACTTACTAGTACGATATAGATTCCAGTATAAGTGTTAGAAACTGCACAACATGCTCAGTATGTGATGTAATACGAAATGTTAAGATATTGTTGTATTCAGTTGAAACCCCGCAAAGCAATGCAATATCCGTAAAGCACTTCAGAAACAGAATAGCAGGCTAAAATGAAGTTTAGAAAGCATGTTAGGAATAGGAAATCATGTTAATACAGAAACTCAGTAAACAACATAGTTTTCAGCAGAAACACTATCTTGTATAGCATTTGCCCCAGTACAGTTTGGCAGGAGACTATATATATATATTTACCAGTCTCAGCACGTATTGAATACGGACAGATTACTATCATTAGTTCAGCATGTAATGTATACGATACCTTACCCCTATTAGCCTCAGCATGTGAGATATGCAGACAGTATTACTAGTTGAGACCGTTGTATTGTTTGGGGTTGGACTACCTAGCATCCATGAACGCCCCAGGGTTAACAGCTGTATCGACTCGTCCTCCAGAGGACGAGGATACGCCGCTCTACAGAGTGGCATGCCGTCCCCCAGGGGACGAAGATGGGATGCCAATTTCCCTATATTTTGCCTTGGTCGGCTTTTATACACCCCCGTCGAGCGGATGCGCCCGGGTGTTGATTCAGGAGTCCTTCGGACTCAGGTACAGTTATAGTCAGGGGCTCAGCGAGCCCAAGTGCATACCCAGGGGACCGGCAGGATGCTTACAGCCATTATAGGAGATGGGATGACCGGGGTAGGGGTGTAGATTCTGTGCTGGTTGTACCTCCCGGCTTATGGGGGCCGGGTAAGGTTTGTGTGTGCCATGTTATGCTATTTCATGTTATGCCATGTTATGTTAGACACGAGTAGATCAGCAGTAGAGGGATATGTCTCCAGGTATGACTTCTATTTCCTTCCAGTGTAAATGAGAAAAGGTATGACTTACAGTATCAGACAGTTAATCTAATTCTTCCTACTTCAGTTTATCAGTTACATTGTTGTTTTCAGACTTTGCTTTCAGTTATTGCTTTACATACTCAGTACCAGCGGTACTGACGCCCGGTGGGGTGCTGCATTACTTGCCTACAGGTACTCATAGACGAGCAGGTGACACTACGTGATTCCTGTCAGCGGTCGAGTATTCAGCTCCTATCATCCGGAGGCTGAATTTCAGAGGTGTATTTCAGTTCCTTTTTGTTGTATAGTACGGGTAGGTCGGGGCCCTGTCCCGATCATTTCTATTGCTATTCCTAGAGGCTTGCAGTCTGTATATATCTCCCTGTGGTCAGATGAGCCGGTCGTGAGAGGTCGTGCAGTTGTTGGCTATTAGTACTTTTGCTTCTTTTATGTTGGCCGTGTGGGGCCATAAGTTTGACAGTAGTGGTGACCTTGCCGGTCACGTAGCCTTCTAGTATGTTATTGCTGAGTTACAGATAACTAGACAGCATGGTGGCCTTGTCGGCCCGCATAGGTTTCCCTGAATAGATATGTTTCTGGTCAGCTGTTAGTACAGGTACATGAGGCTATAGGTCAATGGGCCGGGGGCTGTGTTTACAGCCGTTATATAGCCCTTTGTTTCCAGAAATATGAGTTAGAGCCAGCCAGGCACCAGATGTGCCCAGGCTTAGCAATCCAGCAGTTCAGGTCCCAGTAGGGCACCAGGTGCCAGTCATACCCCCCAAGGCGGGGTGTGACAAACTTGGTATCAGAGCAGGTCGTGTCCCAGGGAGTCTGCAAGCCGTGCTAAGTAGAGTCTTGTCTATGGATGTGTTGTGCACCACATACTATAGGCAGGAGGCTGCGAGGCATGATAGGATGGTTACCCTTCCTTCTCAGTCAGTCGTGCTTTAGAGCAGTACAGTATAGGGTTGAGTCCCTAAAAACTTACCGTATTCTTTGATTACAGATACAAAGGTAGATCAGCATTACCCTACTACAGGCAGAAGATCAGATATAACAATAGAAGAAGGCATTAGCCAGTTACAAGGTAACTACAGCAGCAGGAGGAGGTAACAGGGACCTCCCAATGTTATCTTTTTTATTGGTATCATCCCCTGTATATGTCAATAACGTTAGAATAGGAAGTCAGGAATGTAATGTGCATATGAGTTGATTTATTTATTAGCCATATAGGATCTGATTAAGATTACAGACAAGGTCAGACCACCAGTTAAGTATAAGAAAGAGAGGGAAATGCAGGAATCCCAAATACATCTTTTTGGATATGGTACAGTTAAATGCTTTATTTGTTGAAATAAGAAAAGGGCTATTCCCACCTCTTGGTTTTGATGCCAGTATAGTAAAGGGGCATAAGACTTGAGATGGGGTTGCCAAATCAAGGCAGTAAGTAAAGATGGACTGATTGATCCTAATAAGTATTAGAAAGTATAAAGAGTTCCTATGATTACGTAAGCTGTACAGACCCTTATGATAACAAGCCAGTAAAGAAAGTAAGACTATTTAGCTTACCCAAAGTAGGGGTAAAAGACCTATTAGTAATGAATGCTTAGTAATAGCCAATTTCGAGTCAGAAAAAGGCCAAGTCCGTCACATATGCTAACAAATAGCAAGCCATACCTGTAAGATTGTAGTTATGATCCAGTTGTGATATCGAAAGGGTGAGGGGTCATGTGAGTCAGATAGGTCTGACTGCAAGTCAGGGGAAGTATGAACTGATACTGGACCAGCAATCCTGTTAACAATGAAGAGCAGGTACCTTGAACCCCAGAGTTCAGTTTAAGTAAGATGAAGGAAAGAAGCAGGAATGTCAGATCTTGTGGGGAAATTAGAACTACCCCGGATTGATAAAATATCGTATTAAGGATTAAGCCTCGGGCTGACAGTAGGATTGCGGTTCAGAACACCGCAGTATGTCCGCTATAGAAAAGTTAAGAAGTTACCGATACAGTAATTCTAATCTAGTGTGGCCTAGAGATAAGGCCCATCAGACAGTTATGGGCTCTTAATATAAGCCAAGTAAGGCCACAAGATTCGAACGTTGACCCCACATCGCAAGAGTGGCGGAATTTCAAAAAGCTGACAATAACTAAGGTGTTTATGTTCGTTACTCTCAGAATGGGGTGACAATACAACGAAATGATAAGTCAGGGCAAGAGATAGTATTAGGCCATAGAAGCGGTGTATCATGTACGGTATGAGACTCAGCAGAGCATGTAAGAGATTATGAATTACCGCAGAATTCAGTACATATTGTACGTAGCTAGTGATATATATGTATACAGATAATAGATATGTTGTGAGTGGCTGCCTATAAGGGTTACAATCACAGATGCTGATTAGTAATAGAAAGCATATACAAATTGCATTGCAGGACACCCCCTTGCCAAAAAAAAAAAAATAAGAAAGAGGGAGAAGAAAGAAAGAAAAGGAGAAGGGAAGGGGCAAATTAAGTGTGAATTACGTATGAAGTCATAGGAACTGTCTCAGTTCTCAGTTAATAAGTTAATGGATTCATGTGTTGCTGCCAGATCTAGGCTCTGGAAGCTTACTAGAGTTAATGGCCTGAATCAGATGGCTAGATGATAAGAGCACAGTTAGATGGTCTAATGACTAGCTGGCGCTTATATTAGCAGGGAAGCATCTTTAAAAAATCAATAGCATTATCGTATATGCCGGAACCAGAATTTTTCTAGTATGTTAAGTGGTCGTACATCATTTTCCCAGCCTTGTAGGTGAGAGTCGGCCTTAGTCAACCTAGCAGTTATTATATGAAACACCCCATAAGTCAGCCGGCCGCCCCAGTCAGAATACCCGTGGGTACCCCAAGGAAGGGTCCACATCAGTAGTCAGCGACAGACTAGTAATTCAGCTGGTTTTCGTAAGATATTTAGATACAGAGCCCTAGCAGAAGGCCAGTATTTACAGAATAGCCCATAAGACCGAGAATTCCCCAAAATAGCAGCATAAATCCAAGTGGATACACACAAGGCGTAAGAAATTGATAGTACCCTGCTAGCACAGTGTTTATTAAGACTAGGGGATCAGTAGACTCCCCGTGAAGATCCAGAGATCAATCACCTGGGAGCAAGTTTGATTAAGCCCAGCCTTACAGTGGCTTAAGTAAAATAACCGAGCAATTAGATGCCCACAAGTCTGCGGTTATGCACGAACTATAAGCACTCAAGTAGAACGATTAGAGCATTGTTAGACTACTGCCACATTCGGGTCATTCAACTCGACTATTTAGTTATTTAAGGTTATGCAGCCAGATCATTAGAGGTCATGGTCAATATCAGGACCCCCTGATCAGATACGGGCGCATGGTGTGCAGATAGTCGTTCAAGGTTACCTTAGCAACAAGTAGCCTTAGCATGCGGTCAGAAGGCCAGATAAGCTCTAGCTATACCGGTAGATTGCTTGTCAGATTATCCGGTATAATAAACCAATATGACGGTCAGTTATATGTCAAACTTTGTAAATGTGAATTTTGGTTAAGTTTAGTAGCCTTTTTGGTCACATTGTGTCGGAGGCTGGTGTACAGATAGATACACAGATAATCGAAGTAGTGAAGACATAGCTTAGACCTACCACTCCGATCGAAGTACGCAATCCCTGCGGTTAGCCGGGTACTGCGGAGGTTTTGTGGAAGGATTTTCCACCTTAGCAGCACCTTTGACTAAATTGACACAGAAGGCAACAAAGTTCCAGTAGACTGAGGCGTGTGAGCAGAAATCCCAAGAGTTAAAAGCCAGGTTAACATCAGCTCCAGTGTTAGTATCGCCAGGAGGTACAGAGGGTTGATACAGCGTGGTAAGGTAATAGCTTATGCTTTCAGGCAGTTGAAGAAACGTGAAGAGAATTATCATACCCACGACCTGGAGTTAGCTGCAGTAGTTTATGCCTTAAAGAGTGAAAATTTTGTATCACCCAGGAAGGGCTAATATGGTAGCAGATGCCCTTAGCCGTAAATCTATGGGGAGTTGGCATACTTGCCGCCTGAACGACGAGAATAGACCCGAGAATTTCACTAGTTAGCCGGTTTAGCCGTTCACATAGCAGAAATAAAGGATGATAGAACGATAATACAGAATATCGCAGCGTTGTCATTAATGGTGGAAGTAGAGGAATGACAGTGTGGAGACCCTAGCCGGGTTCAACTTAAACACAAGGTTCAGTAAGGAGAGATGACATATTTTCAGATAACCGGGGATGAAATGTGGCGATATAAAGGCCGCATTTGTGCTCCAGATATTTTGGGGCATCGCCAGCAGTTTGTGAGCGAAGCGCATTACGCCCGCTATCCTCTTCATCCCGATACGACAAAGAGGTACCATGACATTAAAGAGAACTACTGGTAGCCCAGTGTCTTAACTGCCAACAGGCGAAAGCAGAACATCAGAAACCAGGTGGGTTAACTCAGGACATAGCTGCACCTCTCTGGAAATGGGAGGCAGTGAATGTGGATTTTGTGGCAGGATTACCCCGTACCAGACACAGACATGATTCCATTTGGATAATAGTTGACAGGCTGACAAAATCAGCCAATTTCCTACCAGTAAGGGCTACCTTCTCGGCTGAGGATTATGCCGAATTGTATATCAGAGAAATAGTTAGATTGCATGGAGTGCCGGTATCCATCATTGCAGATAGGGGAGCACAATTCACAGCTAGATTCTGGCAGTCGTTTCAGAAGGGTTTGGGAACGCAGATTAACTTGAGCACAACGTTCCACCCTTAGACAGATGAGCAGGCTGAGCGATTTCGGTAGTAGCCAAAGTGAGCATTTACCGTTAGTTGAATTTTCCTACAATAATAGCTATCATTCAGCCATCCAGATGGCGCCTTTTGAGGCATTATACGAGCGAAAATGCAGATCGCCGAACGGTGTTTGAAATCGGAGAATCAGTATTGGTTGGCCCAGACATTGTTCAACAGTCAAAGGAAAAGGTAAAACTTATCCGAAGAATGCTTACTGACTGCACAGAGCCGCCAGAAATCATATGCAGATGTGCGGCGCAGAAAAATTGGAGTTTGATAGGTTACGAAAAAAGCTGGCCTATGAAGAGGTTCCAATAACTATCTTAAACAGACAGATTCGCAGATTGAGGACTAAAAGATATTACGTCTATCAAGGTATTGAGGCGTAACAAGAACCGAGAGGAGATGACTTGAGAAGCGGAGGAAGATACGAGGACCAGATATCCTCACCTATTCCAGGCCTAGTCAGGCGACAGGTATGTCCGTATTATTGCTTATGTAGTATCTTATGGTTGTATGTGTATAAATGAGGAAAATTGATACGTAACCATCTAGTGAATCCTACAGTATTGTGTACAGTACCTGTATTGGACTTTTCTGCATTTCAGGTTTTTGGTATAGTCCATATTACAGGGGAAACTCTGCCAAAATTTTTCTAAACAAGTAAGTTAAGTAGTCCTCTAGATGGCAGTATACATTCGAGGACGAATGTTCTTAAGGGGGGGAGAATGTTATACCCCGTAGGATTCCTGGCACCTAGATGACCTATTCGCACGTTGGTTAAGCATATTTGAAGGCCATACGTGCTAGAGAAAGGCCCGGGAAAAGATTGGACGAGAAACCTGTCGAACCATCGCGGAAGGAGCCGAGGCAGAACCCCTCCGCGATGGCAGCGTGTCACGGAGGAGGAGCCTCCGCGTTGGCTCCGTGACACGTTGGCCCTGTCCAGGCTCAAGTATATAAAGCCCCACTTCGGTTTATTTCATTTAAAACTTATGAAAATTTCCAGAAAACGCAGAGGGCAGAGAGGGACGAAGGAAGGTAATATATTATCGTCCGATTACGCTGCTAAACGTTGTCCAAACTCAAATTAACCTCAGATACCGAGGTATTTAGCAGCAGAGAGCATTCCTACGGATTTAGTTTCGTGAAATACGGCCGACGAACCGTCGAGCTACCGAGCTAAGGTAAGTTGAATTGCTCTAAATTAGTGTCTATGTGTTCCTAACTGTGAAATGAATATTTCTCCCTTCTGGACCGCTGAAAAATAGTGAGTTTTCGACCGTCTTTCGATAAGCCTAAGTTTAGGCTATAAACTATATCGAAAGCGACGTTACTCTTTAAAGTAAAGTTGTATTTAGTATTGATTGACATATTTATGCATGCAGTTGGGAGTAAACAGTTGAAGTACCGGCCGAGCCTCGTCCGACAGACGAATAGTTCAAGGATAAGGTATGTAAAGCTAGTTCCCTCGGCAAGTTAAGTAATATCGGTACAGTGTAGTAATTTACAGACCAGTAGAATGTCCAGAAGTCGAGGTTACATTTATTGTGAATGTTGATACGATATGAGAAGCATCGAGCTGTAACTTGCGTAAGACTTACTAGTACGATATAGATTCCAGTATAAGTGTTAGAAACTGCACAGCATGCTCAGTATGTGATGTAATACGAAATGTTAAGATATTGTTGTATTCAGTTGAAACCCCGCAAAGCAATGCAATATCCGTAAAGCACTTCAGAAACAGAATAGCAGGCTAAAATGAAGTTTAGAAAGCATGTTAGGAATAGGAAATCATGTTAATACAGAAACTCAGTAAACAACATAGTTTTCAGCAGAAACACTATCTTGTATAGCATTTGCCCCAGTACAGTTTGGCAGGAGACTATATATATATATTTACCAGTCTCAGCACGTATTGAATACGGACAGATTACTATCATTAGTTCAGCATGTAATGTATACGATACCTTACCCCTATTAGCCTCAGCATGTGAGATATGCAGACAGTATTACTAGTTGAGACCGTTGTATTGTTTGGGGTTGGACTACCTAGCATCCATGAACGCCCCAGGGTTAACAGCTGTATCGACTCGTCCTCCAGAGGACGAGGATACGCCGCTCTACAGAGTGGCATGCCGTCCCCCAGGGGACGAAGATGGGATGCCAATTTCCCTATATTTTGCCTTGGTCGGCTTTTATACACCCCCGTCGAGCGGATGCGCCCGGGTGTTGATTCAGGAGTCCTTCGGACTCAGGTACAGTTATAGTCAGGGGCTCAGCGAGCCCAAGTGCATACCCAGGGGACCGGCAGGATGCTTACAGCCATTATAGGAGATGGGATGACCGGGGTAGGGGTGTAGATTCTGTGCTGGTTGTACCTCCCGGCTTATGGGGGCCGGGTAAGGTTTGTGTGTGCCATGTTATGCTATTTCATGTTATGCCATGTTATGTTAGACACGAGTAGATCAGCAGTAGAGGGATATGTCTCCAGGTATGACTTCTATTTCCTTCCAGTGTAAATGAGAAAAGGTATGACTTACAGTATCAGACAGTTAATCTAATTCTTCCTACTTCAGTTTATCAGTTACATTGTTGTTTTCAGACTTTGCTTTCAGTTATTGCTTTACATACTCAGTACCAGCGGTACTGACGCCCGGTGGGGTGCTGCATTACTTGCCTACAGGTACTCATAGACGAGCAGGTGACACTACGTGATTCCTGTCAGCGGTCGAGTATTCAGCTCCTATCATCCGGAGGCTGAATTTCAGAGGTGTATTTCAGTTCCTTTTTGTTGTATAGTACGGGTAGGTCGGGGCCCTGTCCCGATCATTTCTATTGCTATTCCTAGAGGCTTGCAGTCTGTATATATCTCCCTGTGGTCAGATGAGCCGGTCGTGAGAGGCCGTGCAGTTGTTGGCTATTAGTACTTTTGCTTCTTTTATGTTGGCCGTGTGGGGCCATAAGTTTGACAGTAGTGGTGACCTTGCCGGTCACGTAGCCTTCTAGTATGTTATTGCTGAGTTACAGATAACTAGACAGCATGGTGGCCTTGTCGGCCCGCATAGGTTTCCCTGAATAGATATGTTTCTGGTCAGCTGTTAGTACAGGTACATGAGGCTATAGGCCAATGGGCCGGGGGCTGTGTTTACAGCCGTTATATAGCCCTTTGTTTCCAGAAATATGAGTTAGAGCCAGCCAGGCACCAGATGTGCCCAGGCTTAGCAATCCAGCAGTTCAGGTCCCAGTAGGGCACCAGGTGCCAGTCATACCCCCCAAGGCGGGGTGTGACAGTTCTTGTCCTGGTCCGATGTGAGATGCCATACCATTCACATTCTTTTATCTGGGTTTCAAATGTCCGGTCAAGAATTAGGTCTTAGACCTAACTCACGCTCCAAAAATCAACTCAAAGAAAGGAGGATTGTCCAAGCTTATAAGGAGCTCATGATTCTCGTCCCGATCCTATGTGGGATTCCATTCCATTTATTAACAATGTTATTAGTTTGATAAGCAAAACAAGCATAATTGATAAGTAAGTTTTGGACATTGTTGGCAAAATAAGCCCATATTTTGATAACCCGCCCAATCCGTCCATATTTTAATGGGTTGGGTGAGTGACTTTTCAAATGACTAAAATTTGGGTTTAAGCTCATATTCAACCCATATAAATATGGGTATTCATGGGAAAATATGAGTTAGTTTAATTGCTTAAGCTTCCAAGTTTTATTCACTCAAAATTCATGATATTACAAAAATGCTATAACTTTCCTCTTTATAGTTGATCATTTTGAAACTTTTTTTCTCTCTAAATATTATAGGTATTATTTAGCATTTTTTAAAAAAAGTATTTTTATTTTGTTGCATACTTAAATATCAATGGCAAGAGTAATAAATATATAACTGTCAAGTTTTGTATGGGGATTGGAGTCTAAAGTCGGGTCTCGAATCCGTGGCCGGTGTTAAAAATTGAATCTCAGATTGGGATCAAGAGTCGAATCTCGAAATTGAGATCGAAAGTCGCGGTTGGGGGTCGGATCGAGATTGAGAGTCGGGTTTCGGGTTGGGTCTTGAGTCAGTGTCAAAATTTAGGGCTAAAAGTCACGGTTGGAGATCAGGATCGAGTGTAGAGAGTCAAGGTCAGGTGTCAGGAGTCTGATTTTGGATCAAGGTCAGGTTCTAGGTTGGGGTCAAAAGTCGAGTGTCAAGATTGGGATCAGGGGTCGGGGTTAGGGGTCGAGTGTAGAGAGTCAAGGTCAGGTGTTTGAATTCTGATCTTGGATCGAGGTCGGGTTCCAGGTTGGGGTCAAAAGTTGGGTGTCAAGATCAGTGTGGGGGTCGAGGTCGAGCATAGAGGTCGGGGTTGAGGTCACGAGTTGAGGTCGGGGTCGGGGTCGAAATTAAGTCGGGGAGTCAGGGCCGGGGGTCGGGGTTGGGAAACGGGGATCATGGTCGGGGGAAAGGGGAAGGGTGTTGGGGTCGAAGTCGAGGTCGGGAGTTGAGGTCGGGATAGGGGTCGAGGTTGGGAGTTGAGTTCAGGGGTTGGGGTTGAGGTCGAGATCGGGATCGAGAGTCGAGGTCGAGGTCAGGGTTAGACATTGAGGGTCAAGGTCAGTGTCGGAGATTAGGGGTAGAGGTTTGAGGTCGGGAGTCGAGAGTCGGTTCTCTGGTCGAGACCGAGACTTGGCACTTGGGTCGGGGTCGCTGTCGGGGTCGTCGTAGAGGTTGAGAGTTGAGATCGGGGTTGGGAGTTGGTTCCCAGGTTGAGGTCGGGACTTGAGTTCTGGGTCGGATATCGGGTGTTAGGATCGGGATCAATATCAAGAGTCGGAGGTTGGGACTTTAAAAATATTTTGCTAACGTTATGTAGGAAAGTTATTTTTCTTAAATTCGAGGAAAATAAGTCAATTTGCAAAATAAAAAATTTAAAATATTTAAATTGAATATTGAGAAAAATATTTTTCTTCATACCAAACACACCCTTATAAGTGATTTATAAATATTTTAAATCATGTATTAATATTGATATTTCTTAAAGTGCATTAAGCACGTTTTACTCCTAAATTGCAAATTTTCTTTACTTTGAAATCTAATGGCAATATGTTTTCCTTATTATTACGTATTTTTTTTATATTGAAAAGTTATAGAAAAAAGCTTTACAACTTTTGTGATATAATAAAACTAAATAAAGTATTTCAACATTTCTCACTTTAAAAAAATTAAAGTATTTTTCCGGTATTGAATTCTAAAGTAAGTACTATTTGCTCATGAAAATATGGGTAAATAAGTCTTTTATCCAACCCATTTGTTACTCATATGAAATATGGGCAGGTTGAAATATTACCCATATTATGTTGACCCATTTTCAACTCGCCCAAATTTGACCCAACCCCGTCAGTTGCCACCACTAGTTCTGGACATATATGAAAAATCAAGTATAGAGTAAACTCAATAAGTTTTTCTCAAACTCTATATCGGGGGGGGGGGGGGGGGGGGGACACAGGCACATCAAGCACAGAAGAGTTAATTATATGAGGTACCAGAGACAAAGTACAAGATGTCATCAAAAGATATACAAATCAGGAATCTGGTTATTTAGATACATAACACCTCTCTTTGTCCGTTATAGAACTATCCTTCTTTACAAAGATTTATATAATTCATGCAATATGGGCTAATTAACCAGCTAGAGGATTCAGCACGCTCCCTATGAACAACACGACACCAGTAGTGTCGTCTCTTATAAGGAACAGGAATGGATGGTCAACAACAAAGTCCATTTCCTTCTCAATTATCAAGGACCTTGACATTACTACACTAGCTGTAGCAGCTGCAGCTTCGGTTCCTTCCTCATTTACCTCAATGAAGGACTTGTGAAAAATCTGTGGAACAAACAACCTTCCAGCTAAAGGGGAATCCACCATCTCAGTGAGGCCACCGCTAGAGAAAGGCAAAGTGACGCCAAGTCCCTTTAGAACCTTAGAAGCTTTAAAACTAAAAGTTGTTTTGAATTTAGGGACAAGAAACTTGCGCATTTTAGCCTTTTCAAAGGGAATGTGGTGGTTTAAAAATCCTGGTTCCGAACTGATTTTGTCGATTAAAGCTGGTAATCCATCACGGGCATCTGGCAAAACTAGATACATGCAGAAACAACGCGTATCTCTTCCTTGTTTATAATGAAGTCCCAACAATTTAAAGCCATCAAAGGCTACTGCATATTGCTTCTTATTGCTGGTCATGAAAGGTGCTTTAATAGACCCTCCTCTGAGGAGATGGAATTTATGGTCTTTTGTTTCTGAAGCATTGAACTTGTCATTCCATGCTCCTTTAAAATATAGCGCGTTCACAAAGATGAGCCTTGTCATATTGTTTACTGTGCCATGAGGAAGAATCTCTTTGATGAGATCATTTGTCTTCATTTTAGCCCACTGATTGACTTGATTGGCGACCTCAACAGCCTTAATCAATTAGCAAGACAAACAAATTTAGCATTATGCTTTAGCCAACAAAGGGGAATTCGCAGCAAAAAAATTGATGACAGCACTTGCAAGGGGTCTCGCAAAATTAAGCACGATCACATATCCAGTTGAGCTTTAGAACTATTTAGGCTTCTTTAGGCATCCTACAGTGAATCATCAAAAGGCTACATAATGCACGGTCTCTGTCCTAATTGTTTAACACTTCTCACTATTTTAAGGTCAGATTTGTCTATCAATCAGCTACACCTCAATCCATGTGAGTGGTATTTAGGGTCAGTTAACTCCCAGCACAAAAGAAGCAAGATTCAATGAAATAAATTTAAAAAAGGACTAACCTTGTTCTGAAAATCAACAGAATTTGAAGCAGCCTTGTAAACATTATCCACAACCTTTTTAAAAGAAGGTTTAAAAGGCAGTGATTGGTTAATCCAAACACCGTTAGCAGCGGATAAACGTGGACCTCCATTGGGGCTGCCATCAACAAAGACCACATTGACAAGATGTGAATAAAGGGAGTTGAGTTCATCAATGGATTTGGACTTGAGGAAACAGAGCAGATCGTCCTTAGTTGGCCCCTTTGAGCCTGCAGCAATCAGGCAATTTGAATTGAGAGAGGAGAGAACACGAGGTTGGTATCGCCTTTAATCTCTTTGGAGAAAACATGCTTAGCGAGCATGAAAGAAACATCTGTCTGGGTGGTGATCAATTCCCCCATTTCCATGTCCATCTTTTGATCATGGAAAGAATTAGATGAGTAAAAATGAGAGCGCGAGCGAGAGTGAGTGAGTCCCATGACGGGTTTTATGGCACCACAAAATCTGATACCAAAGGTGAAAGCTTTGGAAGAATTTATATACAAAATAACTGTTAGTACTTAACATGTGGCATTTTGTATTTGAATCAAATTCCACAAAACGGAAAAATGGCGAATAAATTAAGAAAGTGACTGATCATTAAGCTTGATTCTTAGAAGATCGCATTCATACACAAGAAGGAACAGAGGAAGTGAACACACGTAACAGTCACTTTCAACAAGCTAAGTAGAGTCAAGATATTGTTATTTATTGATTGGATAAGTGATGGAAACACTAAGCACGTAGCTTGAAAACTAAGCAAATACCATATCAGGTCAAAATACATGACTTAAAAAAATCATTCTTTGTTGCTTTCTGTAAGCTAACCAGCAAGAGGATTCAAGACGCTCCCCATGAACAACACCATTCCAGTAGATTCGTCTCCTTCATCTTCTTCTGGGGAATTCCACTCTTCTTTCATAGATTGGGAACATAATAAGCACCGGTAGTTATAAGGAACAGGAATGGATGGTCCGCAACAAAATCTATTGGCTTCTCAATTGTTGAGCTGCACAATTCAATATTTTCAGCAGTAACAGCTGCAGCTTCGGTTCCTTCTTCATTTACCTCCATGAAGTACTTGTGAAACATCTCCGAGACAAACAGTTCCTCAGCTTGAGTGGAATCCACCATCTTAGTGAAACCACCCGGAGAGAAAGGCAATGTGAGGCCAAGTCCCTTTAGAACCTTGGAAGCTTCAAACTCGAAAGTTATTTTGAATTTAGGGATAAGAAACTTCCCCACAGTAACTTTTCTAGACGGAACATGGTGATTTAAGAATCCAGGTTTTGAACTGATTTTATCCATCAAAGCTGGGAATCCATCATGTGCATCTGGGAGAATTATATACATGCAGAACCAACGTGTGTCACTGCCCTTTCTATAGTGAAGCCGCAACACTTTAAATCCCTTAAAGACTCTTATGTATTGTTTCTCCCAGCTAGTAATGAATGGTGCTCAAATAGACCCTCCATTGAGGAGATGGAATTCATGGTCTTTTGTTTCTGAAGCATTGAACTTGTCATACCATAATCCTTTGAAATAGATTGCATTGGCTAAGATGAGCCTTGTCATATTGTTTACTGCGCCATGAGGAAGGATCCCTTCGATGAGGCCATTTGTCTTCTTTTTAGCCCATCGATTGACTTGATTGTTAACCTTAGCAGCCTTTATCAAAGGTCAAGACAGACAGAGTACCAGAAGAATTAGCATAGATATATACACACACACGCACTCTAAAAGATTACAAGTGCCATTCAACAAAAAGTACAACTTCATATTCAGATTGATGGATCAACTACAGTATAAATTGAGATTAATTGGCATTAACTATATGAATTATCTATATCAATTACCGGTTTATTCATGTCCATAACATCGATCGTGACAAGAACAATATCAATTTGACTACACAATACTCTGAAATTAATTGGCATCCAATGGAGTACGTGGTGTCTGAGCCAATTTACACGCTCCTCAACTACTCCTACACAACAGGTACCTGCTAGCTCCCACCATTAGCACAGATATTGGGTAACTTTGCTCACTAAGACTTGAATAAATTGAAAAAATTACCTAGTATTTTTAGTCCGCTAGAATTTGAACCCGCGGTCTCATGGTTCCAATACCTCAGGAGGCACTTCAATGTATTAGTTCAAAGATGTTCTAGGAACACCCCTACTCATTGCAATTAAGATTTTCTGTTGATGCAAAACTTCTTTCACAAATGTCAATGGAAGAAATTTATAATCAGCTAGAGTTGGTGTGAACAAAAAAAAGTACACTAACCTTTTTCTGCAAATTAACAGATTTTGAAGCAGCCTTGTAAACTTATTAGTTACTACTCCTTACGTATGCAATAACAATAAAGTGTTATTAAACCACAACAAACAATACAATTTATTCGAACGTCGTATTCACATACCAATATACTGTTGTTGTCCTGTATTCAAATTAGTAACATAGAAAATAAATGAATAAATATTCGAGATCACAGAATTCAGTTTGTGTCCTTAGAGCCTGTTTGGAAAGCCATCTGATAATTGTATTTGAGTGTAATTAGGTGTAATTACACAGTTTGACATGTTTGTTTGGTCAGGTAATTACATGGTCAGCAGGAAATTGAGCGTAATTGAGAGGGTGTAATTACACTCTCCAATTCGTGGGGGAGGTGAGAATTGCAGGTAATTACATGGTGTAATTACAAGGTTACTTTTTAATTTATTCATTATTATTATTATTATTTTAATTTATTTTCTTTATTTCTTCATTTTAATTTCTAGTTTATTTTTATTATTTTAATTTTTATTTTTAAAATATTTTTTTATTTTATATTATTATCTTTTATTTCTTTTCTTCTGATTTCCCGACCTTTACTTCTTGTGATTCTATGTAATTGCTCGTATTTTTTATTTTAAAAAATACATATTATTCTAATTTTTGAATTAACATAGAATTTTATTATTTAATTATGTTATAGACTTGTTTTCATTTTCTTTTGAATTATATTTACTTAAGTTATATTGGAACTTATTTTAAGTTATGTTGAAATTTGACACAAGAGTATTATATTTAATTTTTTTTGAATTTATATTATATTTTCGGCTTTAATTTGTTTATTTTAGTAGTATTGACTTGTTATTTTATATGCCATTCATTTTTTAATTAGAATTGATAGATTATTATTTGTCAAATAGTTGAATAATTTTATGATATTATGTTTATAATGTTAATATATTTTTTCAAACATGCATTCTATGATGTTCTTAAAAAATATAAATTTTAATTTTTATAATTAATTAAATTAAAATATTTTAATTTAAAAATATGTATCTATTATTTTTTAGTCATATCAGTTAAATATATATATATATATATATATATATATTAATTATTATATTTTTTAGAGAAAATATGTGTCTTAAATACCTAATTTGATATCATTTATAAAGACACATATTTGTCAAATATTAATTTTTAATAGTTAACTTTTGTTTTTAAAAATTAATCTAACTATTATTATTTTAATCATATTAGTTAAAAATATATATTTATTAATTATTTTATTTTTTAGAGATAGTATATATCTAAAATACCTAATTTAATATCATTTATAAAGACATATATTTGTCAAATATTAATTTTTGATAATTAACTTTTATTTTTAAAAATTAATCTAACTATTATATTTTTAATCATATTAGTTAAAAATATGTATTTATTAATTATTTTATTTTTTAGAGATAATATGTATCTTAAATATCTAATTTAATATCATTTATAAAGACATATATTTGTCAAATATTAATTTTTGATAATTAACTTTTATTTTTAAAATTAATCTAACTGTGTAATTACACTTGTGCAACCAAATAATATACTTGTAATTACACTGTAGTTACATCATGACAAACAAACCAGTCATTGTAATTACTATACTGTGTAATTACTAGGTTGTGTAATTACTACCCTAGTAATTACACTAATTCCAATTACACAGTGGCTTTCTAAACAGACCCTTAAGGAATTTAATCCCGTCACTGTACTTGAGGTTCTAGATTACTTCCTCCCAGGAGAAAAACGGATATACCTGTTAATGGTGTAGCAGTATCTCAAACACCATTAACTTCGTCGAACTCTAAGAATATTAACAAATCACACAATAGACTCGATTTTATTTTTTGAAAATATGCAAAATGTTCGAAAAATCTCTTTCTAAAATAAAGACAAAATACCTTTATTTATAGCCAAAGATCTGAAGTGAAGGGATGTGAAAACACCTGTTCAATTGGTATCTGTTCAGAGTGACAACTGTTGGGAAAGAATCTTTTCAATTTTCTCTTCCCTCCAATTTATTTTTTTTCATTTCCCAATTCACTCCCAACACTTAACTCCAAAAATCCCCCATATGAATGGGGAATGACTATATAAAAATTTTAATGCATGAAAAACTGTGTGATTCATAAGTAAGAATTAATTGCATTTGGATAAGTAGGTTTCTCCTTGAACTTTTCATAGTGAACATATATCAGATATACTCGGTCAATCGGTATATTTGATATCTTTAAACCATCAAGCTTTGATGTATACCTAGACAACATAAGTCACACAATTAATCCTCTCATTGTTTTACTCGTTTCAGCCATGAACACAACCTGATTTCGTAAGTGCGTAGAGAATTGGCTTTACAGGATTCTCCTTGAAGCGGCTTACACTTCACACTTATATAGGTGATTTCTAAATGTGTTATCTCGTAGATACACTATTTGACATACCCCGTGTCACACTTAGAAATCATTGAAAAGCCTTTTAATGTTTTATCATTGTTATTGAACATTGTCTCATTATGAGAATGAAACAAAAGTTATTTTGACAATGTTGAACCGTCATCAATGACTTTGTTTGATCTCCTTGAACCTAGATCTTGGGATCTGCAGTCTTTTAGGTAGAGTTACCGCCATGATGACTTGTCCTTGGTCATAGTCCTATTCCCTTCGATGATCTTTCAATTGCCTCTCTAGTTAGACCTTTTCATAAGTGGATCCGACACATTATCTCTTGACTTTACATAGTCAATTGTGATAATTCCACTAGAGAGTAGTTGTCTAACGGTGTTGTGTCTTCATCATATGTGATGAGACTTTCCGTGATACATTACACTCCCAACCCTTCCGATTACTGCTTGGCTATAGCAATGTATACATATTGGAGCCAACGGTTTGGGCCAGAATCGAATGTCTTCTAGAAAATTCCTAAGTCATTCAACTTCTTCACCAGCCTTGTCTAAAGCTACGAATTCAGACTCCATTGTAGAGCGAGCTATACATATTTCTTTGAATGACTTCCAAGACATTGCTCCTCCACCGATGGTAAAAATATATCCGCTTATGGATTTAGTTTCAGTTGACTCGGTTATCTAATTTGCATCACAATATCTTTCAACAACCGCTAGATACTTGTGGTAATACAAAGTAAAGTTTTGAGTATGTTTTAAATACCCCAAAACTCATTTCATAGCTATCCAATGACTCTGACTGGGATTACATGTGTATCGACTAAGTTTACTTATCGCATAAGCTATATATGATCGTGTACAGTTCATGATGTACATCAGACTTCCCAATACTCTTACATAATCCAATTGAGGCTTACTTTTACCTTTGTTCTTAGCAAGAGCAAGATTCACATCAATTGGTGTCTTTGCAATTTTGAAATTTAAATACTTAAAATTTTTAAGTATTGTTTGGATATAATGAGATTGAGACAATGCTAGACCTTGAGGAGTTTTGTGGATCTTAATACCCAATATCAAATCAGCAACTCCTAAGTCTTTCATCTCAAATTTACGAGCAAGCATATGATTGGTAACATTTATGTTAGCAATGTCGTACTCATTATCAACATGTCATCCATATATAGACAAATAATGATGACTTGATTTTGAGTGTTCTTAATGTAAACGCATTTGTCACACTTATTAATCTTGAAACCATTTGACAACATAGTCTGGTCAAATTCTTCATGCCACTGTTTGGGCACTTGTTTTAATCCGTACAAAGACTTTATAAGTTGACACACCTTCTTTTCGTTTTCAGGAACAAACCCTTCGGGTTGTTTCATGTAAATTTCTTCCTCCAAAACTCTATTTAAGAATACTGTTTTTAAATTCATTTGATGGATTTCAAGACGTATACGGTGGCCAATTACACCTGAATGGATGTAATTCTGGTTACCGATGACTATGTATCAAAGTAATCAAGACCTTCTTTTTGTCTAAACCCTTTGGCTATAAGTGTTGCTTTGTATTTGTCAATAGTGCCATCATCTTTAACTTTTCTTTTGAAATCCATTTGCAACCTAATGGTTTGTTCCCTGGAGGAAGGACAACCAATTCCCATGTATGGTTATTCATTATACATTCAATTTCACTATTGACTGGATCTTTCCAATATTGAGCTTCCGAAGTAATCATAGCTTCTTGAAAAGTTCGAGGCTCATTTTCTAACAAAAATATTAAGAAATCTGGTCCAAAGAAAGTAGAAGTCCTTTGACATTTGCTACGTCTTAGATTTTCCTCATTAGAAATAATTTCCTTTGTCTCTTTTTGAGGTCGTTTAGATCCTTCGCTAGACGACTTACATTTTGATTTATATGGATATATATGTTCAAAGAATTCAACATTATCTGATTCCATTACCGTATTAGCATGAATGTCAGGATTTTCTGATTTATGAACCAGAAATCGATATGCTTTACTATTTCTAGCATATTCTATGAAAACATAATCACAGTTTTAGGTCCTATCTTAACCATTTTGGGTTTAGAAACTTGTACTTTTGCCAAACACCCCCACACTTTTAAGTATTCAAGGTTAGACTTTCTTTTTTTCTTTTTAATTTTTCATATGGAATGGATTGTGTTTTGCTATGGAGTATTCTGCTAGCCGTAAGGATAGCTTCCCCCTACAAGTTCTGTGGTAAACCAAAACTTATCAACAAAGCATTCACATCTCCTTTAACGTTCTATTTTTCCTTTCCGCAATCCCATTAGATCGTGGCGAGTAAGGGGCAGTTGTTTGATGAATAATGTCATATTCCAAACATATTTCTTCAAAAGAAGATTCATATTCGCCGGTATCACTCCTTATCATTTTTGATCATTTTGTTAAGTATTGTTTCAACTTCACTTTTATATTGCCTGAATACTTCAATTGCTTCATCTTTACTTTTGAGTAAGTAAACATAGCAGTACCGCGTACTATCATTAATAAAAGTTATGAAATACTTCTTTTCACCTCGAGATGGTATTGACTTCATGTCACAAATATCTGTGTGAATTAAGTATAAGAGACTTTAATTCCTTTCAACTGACTTATAAGGATGTTTTAACATACTTAGATTCAAGATAGATTTGAAATTTTGATTGATTGCATTCAAACTTTGAAAATAATTTTAAATTGATTATTTTACACAAGGTTTTATAATAGACATGTCCCAAACGAGAATGCCATAAATCATTTGACTCAATCAAGTAAGAACAAGTTGTAATTTTATTCTTTTCAACAACAATTACATTCAGTTTGAAAAGGCACTCAGTTAGGTAACCTTTTTCTACATACACATCATTCAATCTTGGTTGTTGCAGAGTTTCCCATATACATGATCTCGTTGGGTCCAGCAGGGGCATAGAAAGGAAATGCTTCTTTGACAACACAAATATGTCTAGTGACTCCATAGTTAAGCCACTAGTCCCTAGGGCTTCCCACTAGGTTGCATTCAGACACCATAACACAAGTCATCAATCTCCATGGTTCTTTCAACCATGTTAGCTTGACCCTTTTGATTTCCTTTCTTTGGAGCATGACATTCCGCAGCCTTGTGTCCAATCTTTCTACAATTGTGGCAGTTTCCTTTGAACCTCTTCTTGCTAGGAAATTTCTTTGGTCCAGAAGGCTTCTTTCTCTTTTGGGATTAGTTGGAGCAATCTTAACAATATTTTCCCCCCGTAATTATTGAATTTCTCCTTACCTTCCTTTCAGCAGCTTTATTATCTTCTTCGATTCTTAATCGAACGATCATATCTTCAAGCTTCATCTCCTTATGTTTATGTTTCAAATAATTCTTAAAGTCTCTCCATGATGGAGGTAGCTTTTCAATCATGGCTGCAACTTGAAAAGTTTCATTGATGACCAAACCTTCAATAAACAACTCATTATTAACACCATTATAAATAATTTTGATAAAAGCATTGGTATGAATTATACCTTCAGTAAGGAAATCATGAATTATCACTTGTAGCTCTTGGACTTATGTGATGACAAGCTTGTTGTTTATCATCTTGTAGTCCAGAAATTTGGCTGCAACAAATTTCTTTAAACTGGCATCCTCAGTTTTGTACTTCTTCTCTAGCGCATCCCAGAGTTCTTTAGAAGTCTGCATGTTACTGTATACGATATACAGATCATCCTCCAGTCCGCTTAGGATATAGCTCTTGCATAGAATTAAATCTGAGTGCTTCCAAGCCTCAGTAATTAAGAAACATTCATTTTTAGGAGTTGATTCCGGTAGAACTGGAGTCTCCCCCTTAATGAACTTTTGCAGACACAACGTGGTCAGGTAGAAGAACAACTTCTACTGCCAGCGCTTGAAGTCGATGCCAAAAAACCTTTCGAGCTTTTCTGCCGGAGCCGATGTTGTGAGAGCATGATTGGAGGAGATTTCATTGCTTGTAGAGGCTAGCATGGAGTCAGTTGTTCCTATCATATTTGTTAATCAATAACGACAAAATTTAGCAATCGATAAAAATTCTATTTTTTCAAACTGAAAAAACTTTTGATAGAATTAAACTGAATAATCGGTGAAATTTTTATATCTTCAAACCAAACTATCAACAATCAAATTTACTTGGCGAGGTTTTTATATCTTTAAACCAGTAATCACAGTGAGTATAAAATAGAAGATTTTAATCTCCAATAGTGGAGTAGAAAATCAGAAAGATTTTAGTCTCCAAACCAGAAATAGATGAACACAGAAAATTATAACCAAATATTAAATTCCTTAAGCTTGTTGTTGTCCTATGTTCAAATTAGTAAAATAAAAAATAAATGAATAAATATCCGAGACCACAGAATTCACTGTGTGTCCTTAAGGAGTTTAATCTCCTCACTGTACTCGAGGTTATGGAGTACTTCTTCCTAGGATAAAACGGATATATATGTTAATGGTGTCGCAGTACCTTAAACATCAATAACTTCGTCGAACTCTAAGAACAGTAACAAATCACACAACATGCTCGATTTTATTTATTTGAAAATATAGAATGTTCAAAAATTCTCTATAAAAAATGATGGCAAAAGACCTTTATTTATAGCCAAAGATCTAAAGTAAAGGGGTGGAAGACACCTGTTCAGTTGGTGTCTGTTTGGAATGACAATCATTTGGAAAAGGAACTTTTCAACTTTCTCTTCCCTCCAATTTATTTCCCTCAATTTCTCAATTCACACCCAACACTTAACTCCAACATACACTACCAGTATAAAACATTATACTATGAAACTAAGGACTAACCTTGTTATGAAAATCAACAGATTTTGAAGCAGCCTTGTAAACTTTCTTTGTAATCTTCTTAAAAGAAGGCTTAATAGGCATTGATTGGTCGATCCAAACACCATTAGCAATCAACGATAAACTCAAACCTCCCATGGGGATTCCATCAACACAGACATTAGTGATGATATGAGAATATAGAGAATTGAGGTCGCCAATTGACTTGGACTTGAGGAAACAGAGCAGTTGGTCCCTAGTTGGCCCCTTTGAGCCGGGGGAAATTAAGCCAAGACTTATTTGAATTGACAGAGAAGAGAACACCAGGTTCGAATCGCCTTTAACTTCTTCTGACAAAACATGTTTAGTTAGCATGAAAGAAACGTCTGTTTGGTTTGTGATGAACTCTTCCATATCCATAATTTTTTTGCAAAGAAGAAGAAGATGCTTGAGGGGTAATGAGTTTTCTTTTTGTTTTTCTCGTCATGGTTTCCTCGATGATTGATTTCTATGAAACTATTGAGAATATTGCACGTTAAATATAATTTTTAGTTTCTTGTAGCCCAAGTTTTGAAGTTTTACTTTATATAGGAGATTGTAATTATAAGGTTGTGTACATGTTTTTACCTAAAACAAGAAGATTTTTCTACTCCGTTTGAAGTGTTCTTATTCACTTCAACCATTAGCAAGTGTTAGAGTGCACGACCTAAGAACTTGTCTTAACTATTTGCCTACGAATGAAACAAGTCGTCAGACGTGTTCCACTTGTGTGAATAAAACAGTAAATAAATAATACAATGATTTAGCGTGGAAAATACCCGGATCCAAAGGTGAAAAACCACGACCTACACTCCACAGAATTTTTCTCCAACTTTACTAACTTTAAGAGCCTCTTCAAAAAGGTTGACTACAACTCTTGCAATCTAAGGAATTATAAACTCTAATTCCTAACCTTTGTACTTCCAACAACAACGTCTTCCTAGTAACACTTACTTGAAGACTAACTCTTTTCAATTCAGTTTATGACTCACTAAATCAAGAATACAATGATTATAACTCAATCACAAACTCCTAGTACAAGAATAGCTAACTCTAGCTTGACACTTTACTAGACAAGTTTGTCGACAATAACCTCTGTCACGCTCCATTTTTACCTCGCGAAAAAAGCGGGACCCAACATTGAGGACTCTTAAGGGTTGAAAAGAAGAGTCGCCACCTAACGAATTATGGTGCGTTAGGGCACCGTTCTAAGTTAATTTGTTACCTAAGTTACCAGAGTTCGGGTAAGGGCTTTAATTACCTCGAAAGGAAGGTGTTAGGCACCTTTCGAGGTCCACAAATGTGGTTCCCGGCCGTACTCATTAAATGGGGGATTTATCTAAGTGATAAAATAAGTTTGTTGAATTATTAGGCCTAAATAAAATACTAACACAAGTACTAAAGTATAAACCTAAAATTAAGAGTGGGATCAGGTTTCGACAAGGCTGAAAATGGGCCCAATGCGATATTACTCCCATCGATTCTATTTTTTAAAATCAAGATAATATAAAAAGAATAATATATATATATATATATATATATATGTATAACTTGAGTCAAAAATCATTTTAAGAAAATCATATATATTATATATTTTAACAAAATTTCTTTTAGATGAAAGTATATCAATATTTCAACATAACAAGGATAATTTTAAAATATTTAAAAGCTTCTTAAAAAAATGAATTTAGAAAAGATGGGAGCAATAGGTTGCTTTGTATTTACAAAGCTGATATGCGCTTCATGTGTGAAGTCAGCTGTAGCCTGTCTGTTTCATCATCTCCCGTCTACCCGCCTAATTAATTATTAACCTAAAATATTCTATGTGAAGAAAATCTAGCGGCCTAGTATTTGTTACCTACTCGTCCCAAACATGACGTCCAAGAGGCGTTGGACTACTAAATTGGTTTTTTGGTTCTATAATCCTAAGGCTTTAATAAAGGTAATTAAAATGAAATACAAACAAGCAACATAAATAAAACATTTAGCATATAAAGTTCCAAATAGGCCTCTTCTGAACCTAAGAGCATGACTTCTAAAACGGGGCAAATGATTTCATAAACATGATGTCTAACGCGAATATACATAATTCATGTATAGCACCAATTAAATGCAAAATCGTAAATTAAGGAAAACAGAATTTAATGTAAGAATAGATCTAATTTCAAAACAAATTCAGAAATGCAAATTAATCTAATGAAACGTAATACCAGCCTTAAATGAGTGCAAAAATGTAGATTAATGAAAACAGAGTAAAGGTATTGTCAGTTTGAAACAAGCAAATAATGTGATATTTAATCAAGAAGTATGATTTAAACAAATTAATGTCTTAACTTAAAGGCATGATTTCTATGTTCTTTTTAAGAGGGAGGTTGATTTTAATCGCGAGAAACAGTGTTTAAGGAGTCTAAACGTGACACATAATTTATAGTAAATTATTTAAAACCTATAGGCATGATTTCTATGTGTTAATCCTATATGCATGAACTCTAATGTTGTATCTGTTATTAAAATTAAATCCCTATGGGCATGACTTTTATTGTTGCATATAGTATTAAAATTCTATAAACATGCTTTCTAGGTGAAACTAGTATTTTTAAAAAAATAAAATAAAATAAAACATACAAACCCCACCCCCGCAGACCCCATTTCAACTATTATTATCATTTTTACGATTATTATAAATAAAATAAAAAATTAACAAATTAATACAAATTAAAAGAACTAAATAAATAAAAAGAGGTCCACAATCCTTTGTGTCCCGGGCGATTCTTCATTCCGGACTAGAGTAACCTGTTAAGCAAATGACACAACATATATGCACAAACAAACACATATCTGGGCATCCATAATTTAGAAGTTGATTGTTTTTTTCTTTTTTTTATATATATAATAATAATGAAAATAGAAATATTATGAAGCTTAAGAATACACACTTAAAGAATTTCCATAATGCAAGCACAAGTTTTCACGTTGCACTAAAGTTAGATTAAACTAAAAGATGGACTAACCGGTTAATCAGTGAAAGAAACAAGGCAACAATAAGCAATTTTGAAAGAAAACTTTTTAAGGATTGAGAACCCGAATTCAACACGTCAAGTTTACAAAAACCTTGTGGATCTCGAGCAATGCTCGTGTTGAAACGGAGAAGGGAAAGGTATGAATTAAGAAAGAACGAGGCAACAAGTAAAAGGGTCTTTTTCAGGTATTGTCTTCTGTTTTTTTTTTAGGCTCCTCTCTCTCCCTTTAAAGAAGAAAAGAAGGGTCCCTTTATAGCTCAAAACCTCAACGGCTAAATGAGGAAAAGTCAATTAAACCGACCCAGCAATCAGAGGCGCAAAAGGCGTGAAAAACAGCTAAAAAAATTTCTCCTTAATTGACGGAAATGACAAAAATAAAGATCCAATGGGGCCTATAAGGGAAATTATTTCAAAGTAAAGCACGTTGTCCCCACTACATAAAAAAATAGATTGCATAGCACAACTGTATTGACTAATAAGGCTAAGAATACAAATTTAAACCTACAATAGTAAGGTTAGACTAGAAAAGAAACAAATCAAATGAATGGCATTTGCCATGATTTATGGATTCTGCAAATGAATCCTAAACTACCATATTTAACATTTCTTACTAGATAATCGATTACTATTTATTCAAATCAGTCAAGGCAAATCAAACAATCAAAATTTACCAAGCTTAAATATTTTACTGCCATCACGAGATGAAAATAAATCAACAATCTAGGGTGAGAGAGAACAATAAAGTACCGTTGAAAATGTACAACTCAAGAATGTCTAAATAAAGAGCAAATGATTCTTCATGAAGGTCAACTAGAACAGTGATATATGCATATACTCAAACATAACTATATAGTAAATTTTCGAGAATATTAGGCTAGACAAAGTATAACAGAAATAATATCGTATAAACACTCAATCGTGTTTGAATGACATTCTAAAGGCAAACATAATAATTGAAACATAGTCATGCAAGCAATATTATCAACAAATATAATTTCCTTTAGGTCTAAACTTGGCATAGGTAATAATAAGCGAAAAAAAATATTCCGGTGATGGTGGCAAGATTCGCTGGAAAAGACGAAGAAGCAGAGGCGGGTGTTGTTCGGGTGTTGTTGGTGGTGTCGTCTCCGGTTGGTTCCGGTGCAGTGACCAGAATAAGGAAGACGAAGGAGGGGGTTAGTTGGTAGTTTCTGTTTTCCGGCACTGGTCGGCCGGAGAGGAGGAAGAGAAAAAGGGAGAGGCGGCGCGGTAGGTTACCTGCCGGAAAGAATGGAGTGTTGTCTCCGGCGAAGAGAGGGAGAGAGGGCTGCGGCGTTTGTTTTAGTTTTCCGGCGATGGTGGCTTATGGCTGCCACTGCCTTCGGAGAGTGGGAGAGAGAGGGGTGAGAGAGGTGAGGAAGAAGAAGAGAGGGGAAAGGGAAAGGGGAGTCGACGGCGATCTAGAGAGGGAGAAGGGGAAGAATGAAAAGTTTTTAGGGTTTGGGGTGATAAGTGGTAAATAAGGAAGTAAAATAACTTTTAATTAGGACCGTAGGATTAAACTAGATGAACGGCTAGGCTTGATTTTGGGGTAAACGGGTCGGTTTAATGGGTCAAAACGGGTAGAGATTAATTTGGCTGAAATTTAATTTAAATAATAGCCAAAATTGATCAAAAGTGGCTAGAATTGAAATAAATTGAATAGAAAGTGGCCAGATTTGAAATAAAATTGAATGAGTTGAATGGCAAGATAGCTAGAATTTAAATAAATTGAATGAAATTGAATTTGGCTGCTATTAAATTAGTAAACATACTACTCTTTTAAATAATTTAGTAAATAGATAATAAAATATCTTAAATTATAAGAAAATCATATAAATATTATTATTAATAAATAAATTCTAAATTTAAGTATACTTAAGTAAACATCATATAATTAAATTATTATATTTATGAATAATTTAATGACTAAATATAAAATCAAGTTATCAAATATTATAAAAATCATATTATTAGAATAAATAATTTAAAAAATCGAGTAATAATATTAATCAAATAATTTTTGTAAAGTTTAGTAAAATTAGATAAATAGTTTATTAAGTAAAAATATATTTCAAAATTAGGGCGCATGTTGATACGAAATATATTATACACAACATAATTATTTAATATCAAAACTTAAAGTTAATATAAGTCATATATATGTAACTTAAAAGAATTTTCACAACATTATGATAATAAATTATTTTATAAATACAAAAGTAAGTCGAATTTTTGCGTAAAATAAATAAACAAATATATACATATATAAGCAACATATTTAGCGCAGGTCGGTCAAAATTGGGTGTCAACAACCTCACCGAAAACAAACTGCTCTTTTCTCTCTTTGTGAGTGTGTGTCCCTTTTGAGATATCATCCTCCATTATATACACACATCCCCAGAGAATTCATGTTTCTTCCAAACTCTTTACGGTAATATCTTTGCCTGCCTTTAGAGTTCCTCCTCGTGTTGGACTCTTCATACAACTTAACTTCTTACAATTATTGTATCATAGTCAGACTCCAACTCTCCTGATATATCCACGTGTAGATTTAGATGAGTTTGTTGATTGTTGCCTATCAACTCCATGATTTTCACGCCCTTGCTTATGGATAATGGCATCTTATTAAATAGACTACTCAGCACTTCATTGGATCAGATTTATTCACCTGTTTCATCAACCTAAAGTCAAGCATTAAAACATCAAAGACCCAACAAATTTTCCCTTTTTAATGATGACAAACATGATCCCATTTGCACACAGATTTTACTTGCAAGGAAAACATCTCTCGAATGAAACAGGTTAGACAAGTGGGTTATAAATATTGCATGGTCAATATGCTTTCATTTTCTTCTCCCTTTTGGCATCATCAAAAAGCTGAGTCAAGAGAAGGCAGTTACAAGGAAGTGAAAATTAAGCATCAAAAGCAATTCATTTAAACAAAGGTAGGTCCTTAGCACATTAATACACTACTGAAAAAACAAAAACAACTAAGCCTTGATAGTAGGGTTAACAGGGAAACAACATAGAGAGGTTCTAGGAAGGAGGTGCAGAGGGAAGTAATTGAGAAAGACATCTAATGGTATCAACATTTGCGGCCCTTTCAGATGCAAGAGTTGCCTCCAACTAGGTGATCTTAGCTTCAAGAGCAGCCTCTTCCTGAGCTTGAGAAACTTGGGCAACCTCTAGCTCAGCAGTTTTCTCTACTAAGGCATTTCGCATTTTTTGAAAAGGAGTGTCAGCTCTCCTCATTGAAGCAGGTAAGTCAACATGTTTCACCTTACCGAGGACATCCTTTGTAGTTTGGAAGGTCCAAACTTGAGCAAGAACTGAGTAATCCTCAAAGACATAGGACAACCAGAAAGCATTGGGAAGAGCATGTCCTTTATCATCTTTGGCAAGAACCCTTTGCATATGTTTCGCCATAAGACTTGGCAAATCTATCTTGACCTTCATATCAATCAACTCCATCAAGGTTAGGTCAAGGTAGTTAGCCTCAGTCCTTCTTTCCTTCCTAGGGATGAGCATCTTGTGAACAACCTCAAAATATAACTGATGGAGGGGGGACATTTCTCTTTTTTGAATGCGTCGATGCTGAACAAGACTAGGTTGGTCTGAGAATTTTATGCATATGTCCCTAGCAGAGGGCAAATTGTCCAGTGGTGGCCATTCAAATTTGAAATAGTGGTCCCAGCCACTACCAGGAATTCTCAAAATACAAGCCAAATCCTCATCAACTAAATGGAGAGAAACACCCCTGACAGTGGAAGAAAAGAGGGAACCATTAGCAACCCCATGAGCATAAAACTCAACTACCTCTGGTTTACCAAACTTTCTCTGAAAATCACCTTGAAGAAACAGGGATGTCCAACCTTGAACCTCCAAATTTTCAAGTAATACCTCCATTTCTAGACCACCAAAGCCAGTCATTACCCTACCCCTGAGAATAACTCGTTTTTGAAAATGGACCAAGTGGGATAGTTGGTTATCAGTAAGATCAGAAGTATCGAACCCAGTGGCCACATCCCCATCAGAGTCATGAGATGGACAAGGTCGAGTAACCCATTCCGAAGTTCTGGTTTTTATAGGGGAGAAGGAGCTATTGAAGTAGGCGTGGAGGATGGTTTAGAAGGCGGTTTGGGAGAGGGTTTCGAGGTAGGTTTGGAAGATGGTTTCGAAGAAGTTTTGGAATTAGGTTTTTGTGATAGGCTCGGAGGAGGTTTTAAGAGTGGATTTGGAAGGATATTTCGAGGTGGGTTTGGAAGGGGTTTTGGAGTGATTGGGGTTGGTGAGGAAGAAGTGGTAGTAGGGGCAACATGGGTTCGTTTTGCAGAAGAGGAAGTTTGGGAAGGTGATTTTGATGACTCAAATGTGGTGGGTTTTGGCATGGTCTTCTTGACCACAGTAGATTTTCAAACAGTTTGAAGCAATACATCATTGGAAGAGGAGGATTACTTTTTGCCAGAAGAGAGATAGAGGACTTCTTTTTCTTCTTGCTCTTTTGAAGAACTTGAGCAAGATGTTCGTCTTTCTGTCGTTTACGAGTACGAGTGAGAGAGATGCGAGTGGAACTGGTAGGTAGAGGTATTTCATGGTCAGATTCATCTTCAGGTTCATCATCAGGGATAAGCACAGGTGTATTGAATTTTTTTCGTAACCTAGTGCGAACCCTTTTGGAATCAAATCTGCAATAGGGGTACCAACATTAGGTGCTGACTGAAGAGGAGCAATATCACAGATTTTTAGAGAGGACCCAGTTGTGAATGGAGGAAAGGTTGTGGAAGGTGAGAATTGAGCTTTAAAATCATTCCATGACGCGAAATATGACATTTTGAATAGAATATGGGAGTGAATGCTTTCAGATGAGTGAAGCACCAGTTCTTGAGAAGAAGACACTTTTTCAGGATTGGTGGTGGAAGAACTGCTCGAGGAAGAAGATAAAGCCATGGAAGGGAGGGTCAAGTGAGGTAATTAATTTTGAATGCCTATACAAACAAACAAAACTCAATTTATATAAGAAAAAGAAGAAGATGAAACATGGGATATGATTGCTAATTAATGGTGTCAGTGGGAGACGTGATGATTAGTGGGGGTAGTTTCAGCTTTATGAGGAAGGATAAGGATCTGACGATTATCACGACTTGTATAGGAATGGAGCACATAGGCATAGTTGTTTCTCATTAGCAGTAGGGAATTAAGTGAAAAGAACATACCTAATGACTATGAATGACTGCCCTTTAAGATCTTGATAACATTGCACAAGTTAATACACAACCCTTGTTAAATTTTTTAATGTTATCCTGGACTTGGGACACACAAGTAAATGTGCAAATCTAGGATAAATAACATAGATAATAATGAAACAAGGAATTTTGCATAATCTAACCAATCATTGAAGGTGACCTATGCAATCTTAATCATCCCCAATTATAACCTGTTCTTTTCAAAGAAATCCCAACCTAATGTTTTGGTAAAAATACCAGCTATTTGATCTTTAGTGGAACAAAACATAATTGAAATATGACCATTTTCTATATTATCTCTAAGAAGATGGTGTCTTATATCAATATGTTTGGTTCTTTTATGTTGAACTGGATTTTTTGCAATGTTGATGGCACTAGTATTGTCACACGGGATTGGAACACATCCGACATCAGTACCAAAATCCAGTAATTGTTGCTTGATCCATAGTAACTGTGCACAACATGAACCAGCTGCTACATATTCAGCCTCAGCAGTGGATAAGGCAACTGAGTTTTGCTTCTTTGTGGACCACGAGTTCAGACATGGTCCAACAAAGTGTGTCATCCCTGTAGTGCTTTTCCTATCCACCAAATATCCTGAATAATCAACATCTGTATATCCTACTAAGGAAAAATTACTTCCCTTAGGATACCATAATCCCAGATCAGTTGTCCCCTTCAAATATCTTAAAATTCTTTTAACAACTTTGAAATGTGACTCCTTGAGGTTTGCTTGAAATCTAGCACACAAGCCAACACTGAAAATAATGTCAGGTCTACTAGCAGTGATTAAAAGAGAACCAATCATACCTCTGTCTGTGTCTGATCTATGGATGGACCTATTTCATCAAGGTCCAATTTAGTGGTTGTGCCAATAAGGGTGTCAATCTCTTTGGCAGACTCCATATTAAAACTTTTAAGCAACTCATTCACATACTTTTGCTGATGAATCAAGATTCCAGTGGGAGTCTTCTTGATTTGTAATCGAAGGAAGAAGTTTAACTCTCCCATCATGCTCATTTCAAACTCTCCATTCATGAGCATGGCAAATTCTTGAGTCATGTCACTGTTTGTAGATCCAAATATGATGTCATCTACATACACTTGCACAATCAGCAGATCCTTACCTTTTGTTCTTAAGAACAATGTGTTGTCAATCTTTCCTCTTGTATGTCCATGCTGCAGAAGGAATTTTGAGAGTCTTTCATACCAAGCTCTTGGAGTTTGCTTCAACCTATACAAAGTTTTATCTAACTTGCATACATAATTAGGAAATTCAGAACTTTCAAACTCTGGGGGCTGCTTCACATAGATCTCCTCCTTCAAATAACCATTGAGGAATGCACTCTTCACATCTATTTGGTAAAGAGTAATTTTCTTGAAGGCTGCAAAAGCTATGAGTAGTCTGATTGCCTCAAGTCTTGCAACAGGAGCAAATGTCTCATCATAGTCAATTCTTTATTCTTGACTATAACCTTGGACCACCAGTCTAGCCTTGTTCCTTGTGACAGTTTCATGCTTATCTAACTTATTCCGGAATACCCATTTGGTGCCAATTATAGTCCTTCCTTCGGGTGGAGGTACCAAATGCCAAACGTTGCTTCTTTCAAATTTGATTCAGTTCTTCCTGCATAGCCAAAATCCAGTCTTCATCAAGAGGGTCTCTTTTACCTTTTTAGGTTCCATTTTAGAAAGGAAGGCATTGAAGGCAAACAGATTTTCTAATCCTGATCTGGTAGTAATTCCAGAGGTAAGATCTATGAGAACATTTTTGATTGGATGGGAGTTATGATACTTGTAGCTCTTCAGCTGCAGTCCTTGTGAGGTTCCTACATTTGAATTGACTTGCTGTAATGATGATGACTCAGATTCATTACTTGTTGTTCCCCCTGTCTGTAAGCCACCATCTTGTTCCACAAATGAAATAGGTACAGCAACCTGTTCTTGAGTATGTTCATCATTTTCGCTTACATCCTGCATGTTAGTCAGAGGCATAACACAAGATTCATCAAAAATAATATGCACACTTTCCTCAATACAGTTTGTTCTTTTATTCAGCACTCTATAAACTTTACTATGTTGAGAATAACCTAACAAGATTCCCTCATCACTTCGGACATCTCATTTACACCCAAAAATTCTAAGATGGGCAATGTTTGGTCTCCTTCCCTTTAGTAATTCATAGGGAATCTTTTCTAACAGAGGTCTATTCATGCATATATTCAAAATATAGCAACAAGTGCTTATGGCTTCAACCCACAGATTTTTTGCAAGATTACTTGCAATTATCATAGTTCTAGCCATGTCCTCTAAAGTCCTATTTTTTCTTTCAACTACTCCATTTTGTTGTGGTGATCTGGAAGCAGAGAAGTTATGATCTATTCCATTTAATGAACAAAATTCTAAGAATTTAGCATTTTCAAATTATGTTCCATGGTCAAATCTTATGAAAATTAAGGAAGAGCCTAATTTCTTTTTCATTTTTTTTACAAAGACATAAAAAGCATCAAAAGCATCATCTTTAGAGGCTAAAAACAGTGCCCAAGTATACCTGGAGTAATCATCAATGAGAATAAAGATGTACCTTTCTCCACATCTGTTTCTTACTCTCATAGGTCCACACAAATCCATATGCAACAAATCCAGACATTTGGTTGTACTTACTTGATTTTTTGATGTGAATGATGACCTCACCTGCTTTCCTCTTACACAAGCACTACAGACTTTGTCATCTTTGAACTTATTCTTAGGCAACCCTATGATCATGTCCTTTGAAACAAGTTTGTTTATCTGTTTCAAACTAGCACGCCTCAGTCTTTTGTGCCAGAGAAGGGGATCACAGTCCATCACACTAAGGCAAGTCAGATTTGTACTAGACATTCCCATGATGTCTGCCTTGTATATATTTTTGTGTCTGCTTTCACTCAACACAATTTCTTTTGTATCCAGCCTTTTGACCTTGTATTCTATAGAGGTAAAGGTTACCTTATTGCCTTTGTCACACAACTGAGATATACTTAGTAAATTATGTTTCAGTCCATCAACATGATACATATCCTCCAAGGCCCTTCTTTTTGAGCTTTCAATCTTGCCAATCCCTATGACAATACCCTTTTTTCCATCACCAAAAGATACATTCCCTCCTTTTGGTGGAGTGAGTGAAAGGAATTTTTGTTTATCTCCTGTCATGTGTCTTGGACAAGCACTATCCATGTACCAATTCTTGCTTCCTTTCACTCTTACCTGCAAAACAATTTAGGGGTTAGTTTTAGGAACCCAGACGAGCTTGGGTCCTTTTTTATGATAAAAAGGATGAATCAAGTTTCTTCTTATCTAGTGTGGCAACAGGTTAAGTGACCTGTTTCTACTAGCATTCTTATATTTAATTTCTTTAGCCAATAAGATACTCTTATTTCTGCTTCTTACTGCTACTGGACATTCAGTGGTACGGTGACCATGTTGACCACACATGTAACACAAATCTTCAGTGACACTTGATTCTTTAAAAAAACCTATTCCAACTCTTTCATTTTAAACCATTCCACTTAGATTATTTATAATCCTAGAGGACTAGGTCCACTTATTTGCTTTCTCAAGATCAATTTTTAGCTTAGAGACTTCCAGACTTAACTTCCTTACCTTTTCCTATTCACAAAAGTAATCAATTTTACAGTGCTTCAGTTCAGCTTCAACCTTCTTCAATTCTTCACTGGCTTCATCCTTTTGACTTGAAGATTTTTGCAAGTTCTCATTTACTGACTCGAGTTCAACTATGTATTTCTTCAGTGCACAATTTTCTTTCTCAGTGACTTCATTAACCCTTTTTAGATCAATGAATTCAAATTTTAGACTAGAAAGAGTATTAAACAATTGATCTCTATTAGAGGTGATTTCCTGAAGATTTTCCATTGCAACATTCATCATTAATATCAGTTTCTTTTTAGACGCATTATGAATATTTTCATTTAGGTCAGAGATACATACTTGAGAGTTCTTGTCATCTTCTTTACAATATGGATCTCCTACTGCCGTGAAGGAAATTTCATCAACTTCAGCATCTGATTCATCATATTTAGATCCCCAAGCAGCCATTATTGCATAGTTTTCCTTCTTTTTTGTCTTTTCCTTCATTTCCTTTTCAGCCTTCTCTTTTTCAGCTCTTTCTTTTCTCAATTCAATTTCTCAGAGTGGACAATCCTTGATCATGTGATCAGTTTTGTTTGCACTTGTAGCATCCGGCTGAAGACTTTTCATTAGAGCTTCTTTTCTTACTTGATCCCTTTTTGAGAAATTTTTTGAACTTCTTAGCAAGGAAGACAATATGCTCATCATCATCATCAGATTCGTCAGTGTCACGAGCCATGAGAGACAATGATTTTTCTTTGACTGACTCTTCTTTTGAATCATTTGTATTCATCTCGTATGTCTTCAAATTTCCTACCAATTCATCTAGCATCATGGTAGAAATATCTTTGGCTTCTCGAATAGCAGTGACTTTGACATCCCATTTTGCCTTAGGAAGTACCCTTAGAACTTTATCAACTTGTTCTTCAGGGTAAACACCTTTCCTAGTGAGGATAGTTCATTTATCAGCGAGGTAAGTCTAGTTACCATTTCTTGCAGAGACACACCTTCTTTCATCTTGAATGTTTCATATTCGGTAAACAACATGACTACTCTGAACTTCCTGACCTGACTTGTTCCTTCATGAGCATTGATCACGGCATCCCATATTTATTTTGCGGCTGAGTAATTCGAAATTCAGTTGTACTCATCAGGACCCAACCCGCACACAAGGATATTCTTAGCTTTGGCATTTTTCTTGAGGGCCAACAAGTCATCCGCTGTAAATTCGGACCTCACTTTTAGAACTTCGACTCCATCCATCATCTTCTTTGGAATAACAGGTCTGGTGATAATTCTATCCCATAGTTCATAATTCTCAGCCTGGATGAAGTTCTCCATGCGAGTCTTCCACCAAATGAAATGAGAGCCATTGAAAAGAGGTTGTCGGGTGGTTGACTATCCTTCACAATGTCTAATGGGTGGTGCTGAATTCATCATGATCTATCTTAGGTGTTAGCCTTTTAAGATAAACCTGCTCTGATACCACTTGTGCGAATAAAATAGTAAATAAATAAGACAATGATTTAGCGTGGAAAACAGCCGACTATAAAGGTGAAAAACCACGACCTGTACTCCATAGGATTTTTCTCCAACTTCACTAACTTCAAGAGCCTCTTCAAAAAGGTTGATTACAACTCTTGTAATCTAAGAAGTTATAAACTCTAATTCCTAACCTTTCTACTTCCAACAACAACGTCTTCCTAGTAACACTTACTTGAAGACTAACTCTTCTCAATTCAGTTTATGACTCACTGAATCAAGAATACAATGATTACAACTCAATCACAAACTCCTAGTACAAGAATAGCTAACTCTAGCTTGACACTTTACTAGACAAGTTTGTCGACAATAATCTCACCGAAAGTAAACTGCTCTTTTTTCTCTTTGTGAGTGTGTGTTTCTTCTGAGATATCATCCTCCATTATATACACGCATTCCCAGAGACTTCATGTTTCTTCCAAACTCTTTATGGCAACATCTTTGCTCGCCTTTAGAGTTCCTCCTCGTGTTAGACTCTTCATACAACTTAACTTCTTGCAATGATTGTATCATAGTCAGACTCCAACTCTCATGATATATCCACGTGTAGATTTAGATGAGTTTGTTGATTGTTGCCTATCAACTCCATGATTTCCGTGCCCTTGCTTCTAGATAATGGCATCTTATTGAATAGACTGCTCAACACTTCATTGGACCAGCTTTATTCACCTGTTTCATCAACCTGTTGTCAAGCATCAAAACTTCAAAGACCCAACAGTAAGCTTTAGATGATACCCTATACTCCCTTCCAACTAATTTATGTGACACAGTTGAAATTTCTAGAGCTTTTTTTTTTTTATTGAAGTTTCTTTATATGTCTTTTAGTTATTGTGATTTATCTAATTTATTAGTACTTTTGTAGGTAGCTTTCAAATATATAAATTTTATTTAAAAAAGCTTAAAGTTTCTATATCTGAATAACTATCAAAATATGGAAATTTGAATCTCTAAATCCAACCATGCCACGTTAATTGCGAATTTATAATATTATTGTAATGACCAATATGTGAACATATAAAGGAAGTAAAATTACCAAAAATTTTATATTGAAATGATTATCCTTATACTATAGAAAAAATGTTAGATGTTAAGCGGGGACGGATTTAGGGTATTAGGTGGGGGTTTTCGGGAATTAATAACTTTTATGCGAATTCTATATTTATATGGAGAATTACAGTAAATGTATAATAATTTTGGATTGAGAACCCACAAACAAAAAGTGTAGTTGATCTGGTGGTAGAAGAGGAATTCATTAAATTTGTTAAATTCTTATTTCTTATTTTGTCTACTTTTTAGCACCTCTAAATCTATCTAAATCTTATTTTGTTAATTCGTAAACTTGGAAACTTCAAATCCAAAAGCTATTTTTTAATTTTGTTAGTATAAGTTGAGATTCATATGGAGAATAAAGAACAAACATGATGTTAAGGCTTTATTTTATGAAGATTGTATCATACACAACACTGGATGGAATCAATGAAGAAACATGTAGTACTCACATTTAAATAGCAAAATCAAGATATTGTTGTCCAGATATATATTGATTGAAAGAATTAGAGCACTAATAAGTCATCTTCTTCACATGCAAATATGGAGAAATTAGGAGAGCTATGTCCCAACATGGGCATCAACTATTCTACGTAGCTCAACAAATCGGAACCAATATTTTTGATATGAAACATAGATATATATGTGAAAATTCTGACAGTACAAGGTGAAGGATATGTAGGATAAAAAGATTGTGTTTTAGTGATATCAACATAGTAGTGAAAACATAAACCTTCAAAGTTCTTAAACAAATACCAGTTTAAAGAAAACAACCTCTCCGCTATTGAAATTTGCTTTCAGTTATTCTGCAGTAATTGTTAGCATAATAAGCTTGCTAGTTTTAGGATGATTTGAATTTTAAAATTTTGTTAGATAGTTGTTTAGATATTTTAGATTTTTAAATTTTAAATTACATAAATTTCATATTTCAAGTTGGCTATTTAAAGCTCTGATCATATGCACTTCATAAAATTATTGAAAGATATTTTCTATTATTTTTGCTGCACCATCTTTTTTAAAAACCAACATACTCCCCCATGCCTCTTTTTTGTCCTTAATAATCATCCAAATCACTTGATAAAGTACTATTTCCGTAATCTGAATGACCATTTGATGGATTTAGTACAGCTCCAGTGAAAAAGCACCAGACTTGAAACCTCTTCCCTGATCATGAACAAGAAAGGGTGATCTTGCTGCCTCACTACCCTTCTCATTTACTTTTTTGTAATTTTTAAAATGGGGGTAGGGAAGGGAAAATGGGAGAAGGGATTATGAGGTGGAAAATCGAATGCTCGCCAACAAGGTGAAATTTCAGATAGTCAATCAATTTAGCTATTAAGATTTCCTTCTCATTTACTTCGATAAATGCTTTTTGTATTATCCCGTCGATAAGGAATGGCCGGCCCTTCAGGTTTCACGATCCTTGTTATTTCTGTGCATTTGTCGTCAAACAGAGATTCAAACATCTTCGGATTAGTTGAAGAGTCCAAAGCATTACTCACTTTTTTATAGTGAATTAATTGAAGACTTAGAATATTTATCTTTTTCTAGATTTTCTCTATCACTGCTACCTCAAAATACACTAAAATATTTTCCTACACTTCATATATTTCTCATATATCTCATACATCAACTCAAGGAAGAAAATATCCTTTATATAGGTGTAGTATTTCTTCCATCTATTAAATATCAAGATGGTAGATAATAATTTGAGGTGTGGTCCGTAAGGGTTGGTTCGGATTTTTTAAGTATCAAATCAAATCAATTGTACGGGGTTTTTAAATATATAAATCAAATCAAACCAATAAAAGTTGGGTTTTTCAACCTTGAATCTTTTTGATTTTCTCAAGTTTTTTTTCCTTATAAAGTCTTCATACAAAATATTTTTTTCCTTATAAAGTCTTCACATCGATGGTTAATGAGATGGGTGGTCTCTTTATATGAATTTGGATAATCCTCCCTCATAAGCTAGTTTTTGGGTTGAGTTAGGCCGCACTAAATATCCAGCCCTCATAAGCTCCATTTCTTTACACTAGTGTTGAAGACTGTTGAATTATCATATTGAGCTTGTGTGTTGGTTGTCTTGACTAGTAGGAAGAATGCCGGCTTTGTAAGTCAATCAATCTACAATCATCCAAATGTAGTCATGGTTTCATAAGTGCAAGATAAGACTTATTTCGAAGTACATGTTAATCAATTCCCATTTACATCCTGATATTTCTATGTCCTAATGGAGCCAACTCACCAGGTCTTTGGTGTTCGACTTTCATCTTGTCGAAGTTGACAACGATAGCGATTTGGGACAACTTTATAAGGTAAAAATTAATCCGCACGACTTGTATTTATACATACTCTTCTATCAGTTAATCATAGTTAATTAATCAATATTTTTGGCTTCACTAACCATAGTAAGTTGAATAGATTTGTTAAATACCCAGTGTGGGTAAGTATTTACTTAACTATAATGAGCCAAAAAGGCTTATATCAGGAAAACAGAAAATAAATGGCTACTTTGATTCATCTGTTTCACCAAACTCAGAGATACTTCAGTTTTAGGTAAAACGTTTCTGTCTTAACACTTCAGCTGTGTAAATGATCGTCAAAATAGGAGTTTTTTAGTATATACGTTGCCATCTATGCATTTCTAGCACAATAATGTTACTCTTTGTCCTAAAGTGAGTGTCAAAATGCTTAAGTTACAATTCAGCATCAGATCCCAGTTTACCTAATAATAATTTGCTTACACTGAATTGAATTCCTTTTCAAATCAATTCTAATAAGGGGTTAACAATGTGGAGAAAAAAAAATTGCCTACACTGAATTGAAAAAATCTTAGATTCACAATTTAATATTTAATGAATTTCTTGATAAAAATACAAGATCTAAGCTAAAGCTCTTAAGTTCATCCTGACCCGTACCTAATATTGTAGCTCCGCCCTGTGGGTTTAACTGTAAGGAACAACCCCCAACCCCACTCAAGTTTTCAAATATGAAGATGCAGTTTGATTCCTTTTATCTTTTCTTGTCCCTTTGTGAAAGATTATATCTATTCATTCTACTATATAAGGGAAGAGTTTGATTCTAATATATTCAAGCATACATAGAAACCTTTCAAGCTTGTAATATATACATTTCACATTTTGGTGCTTGAAGGAAAACTCCAACATCAAAATGGTAAGCTCTCCTAGAGAAAATGACCAAAAAGAGAAATCTTTCAAAGACTCAAAATCATGCATGGAATTTATGGCTAATTAGTTTTGTGTGTTTACTTATATATGCAGGGAATGTGCAGAGATGTCAAGACTGAACCCAGAAAACCACAAAGGCTGGGGGGAAATAGAGCAGCTTTATTTGCATATGGTAAAAATAAATGCACAACTCAATGTTATATGAACAACTGGCTTTCAGAGTGTTAATAATATGCCAATTTTTTTACCATGCAGTTATGGCAGGAATCGATATCATGGCTTTCACAGCAACTGGTGTGAGCTTGGTGACTTACTTTTATGGATTTATGAACTTCAGCATAACAAAATCAGCTACTTCTGTTACAAACTTTATGGGAACAGCATTCTTGCTAGCATTATTTGGTGCCTTCCTTTCAGACACTTACTTGTCCAGATTCAAGACTTGTGTTCTCTTTGGCTGCTTCGAAGTTGTTGTAAGTTAATCTTCTATCCACACATGTAACTGTTTATTCATAAAATCAGCTTCAGTAATTGATGCTTTCACTTTCAGGGGTATGCATTTCTAGCAGTGCAAGCACATTTCAGGCAACTAAGACCCTTTCCTTGTAAGGATGTGCCCCTGAGCCAAATGAATCAATGTGAGTCTGCAAATAAAGGCCAATTGGCAATCTTATACGCGGGGCTTTATCTAGTTGCAATCGGGACCAGTGGAGTCAAAGCAGCAGCGCCGCCTTTAGGGGCTGATCAGTATGATGAGAAGGACCCTAGAGAGGCTGCTAAATTATCAAGCTACTTCAATTGGCTTATGTTCTTTCTCGCCACTGGTGCCCTTTTTGGCGTCACATTTGTCGTTTGGATAAGCGAGAATCAAGGATGGGATTGGTCTTTTGCTGTCTGCAGTATTGTAGTAGGATTGGCAATTCTGTTCCTAACAATGGGGAAATCATTGTACAGAAACAATGTCACAAATGGAAGCCCCCTTACGCGCATTATGCAGGTGTTTGTTGTAGCGCTAAGAAACAAAAATCTTCGTTTTCCAGAGAATGAACATGAGTTACACGAGATTCATGAAAAGGAAGCTAGATATGATACTGAGATCCTTCAAAAAACTAACCAATTCAAGTATGTTAAGACACTTTACGATCTCTCATCTCTGTTCTAGTTGATAATTGATACAACACAAGTAATAAAGCCCTGAAATATTTGCAGGTTTTTGGACCGGGCAGCGATAATGAGGACTGATCAGGAGGCATCCACATCAAATGCACATGGACCATGGAAACTATGTACAGTGACACAAGTTGAAGAGACAAAAACTGTAGTCAGGATGCTTCCAATTATATTGAGTACTGTCTTCATGAACACATGTTTGGCTCAGCTCCAAACATTCACCATCCAACAAAGCACAACAATGGACAGAAAAATCCACAAATTTGAAGTTCCAGGGGCTTCAATTCCTGCAATTCCCCTGCTGTTTATGATTGTCCTGATCCCTATCTACGAACGCGTTTTCATTCCAATAGCAAGAAAATTCACAGGGATTCCAACAGGGATTCGACAGCTGCAACGTATAGGTGTTGGCCTAGTACTTGCAGCTGTGTCAATGGCAGTAGCTGGAATTGTAGAAAAACACCGGAAATCAGTTGCCATTAAGCACAACATGGTTGAATCTGCCGCTCCATTGCCAATGAGTGTCTTCTGGCTAGGCTACCAATACGCTATCTTTGGTTTAGCCGATATGTTCACATTAGTCGGATTACTGGATTTCTTCTATTCTGAGAGCTCATCCAGCATGAAAGCTCTAAGTACCGCGATTTATTGGTCTTCACTGGCAATTGGATATTACACAAGTTCAATAGTAGTGAACATAGTGAACAAGGTGAGTAGTGGCTGGTTGGCTAACAACAACTTGAACAAAGACAAGCTTGATTCCTTTTATTGGTTGCTAGCAGGATTGAGTGTTCTCAACTTTGGCTTTTATTTACTCTGTGCTTCTTGGTACAAATACAAGAAGGTAGATGTGAATCCAGAAGATGATGTCCCCAGTAAGAAGGAGGCCAAGGGGAAGACTGAAATGAGCATAGTTTAGGAATTTTACAAAATAATGTTGTTTGATTCAGTGTTCATAATATGTGCCTGAGAGCACATCATCATATGAATCTTATGCTTTCTGCAGTTTGTTCATAGAATATACTACTCATACTATATTATGTTATTTATCATGAGTTCGATATCATTATGTATCCTTTAGCATCTACCAACTCATAAACACACAAGAATAAGACCAAAGAAGGATACAATATGAGCTCCACGGATTCAGCTGAACTCAATGTTTTCGACACAAAGCTTTTACATACATATATAAAAATCACCAAAATGTCACAAAATATTAAATTACCACCCCACATTTTCAAATGTGCAACGAGTTCAACAGTAAGAACGTTAAGATTGAACCATACAGTATAAATCTTGAATTCATCTCTCGTCTTATCATACTCTTGAAAAGACTCAAAAGGAAAAAAGAAAACAAAGAAATGAAAGGTATTGTTAACCAAGAATCAATTGAGAAGTCATAAATGGCTTATGAAACTGATCAACAGTAAGCACTAAGCACTATGACATAGTATTCGTAGTGTCTGAACACAAAATTGGTAGAAAACCAACAAAACTGCATATGTACTAGGAAACAAGGGCGGAGAAAGGCCCCAAGGAGTTCATCCTCATGCCTTCGCCAAAAAATTACACTGCATATATATATTAAATTTTTATTATTAAAAATCTGGACTCCGCCGTTGCTAACAACTTGTCAAACTTCCGAAAGGTTACGATATCATCAATACACAATCATTATTTGACCCATAGCAAAGGACAATAATATTAAAATCCTTCCTGATGGTTTCTGAGTTTGTTAATGTCCTTTTTCATATCAAAATTAAGTCACAAGCACGCTTTGGGCCCTAAGACAAGGATGAGGAGAAAAAAAAAATTAAGTCACAATCATTGCCCACTAATTGAGACAATAATATAGTTAGAAAATCATTACTATTGCATTCAATAAACTTTATAAGTATTACTATTATAGTATCTCATTTTTTAAAAAGAATTACATAGGGGTATGTAAAGGGGAAAATGAGAGGGGGTTATAAGGTGGGGAGGCAACGAAATGCTCACCTACAGAGGGAAAGTTCAGGTAGTCAATCAACTGAGCTACTAAGATTTCTGAGTAGTATTTCACCTTCATTTTCAATCAAATCAAATTAGGAGTGTATTCAGTGCAGTGGAAAAATTTACATGTTCGGTTGGTCAAAATTTTTGGAAATCATTTTCTCTAGAAAAATAAGTTCCTTAAAAAATGAGGAAAATGATGTTCTTAATAAGAAAACAAGTTTAACAAGTGACATTTCACATTGATTATATCTTCGCCATCCTCCACTATATCATATCTTCACCCCGTCCTCTTAGCCCCCAACCCCACCACCCACACCTCTATCTCCCACCTCTCATAGTATTTGTTTAGATTAAATAAAAATACATTTAGGATAACATTTTTCGTTTACGTACTAAACACACACAAAACAAAATGATTATTTTAAAAATAATCTTTATGAAAAATGATTTTCTCCTTGCCAAACACACCCTACAGTAAAGTTTATGAATGATAGCCAAGCTTCTTCGAGGCATTTAGATTAAGATAACTGTTTGATTTTTATTTATGTTTTGGTTTTTCTTTTTCCTTATGCTTTTCTTTCCTTTTCTCTTTTTACTTTTTTTTGCTGAGTGCACGGGTTTGATTTAAAAAAATTTAACGAAAAATCTTAATAGTCAGTTGGTTGGCTACTTAAACTTTCATCTTGTCAGTGAGGATTCGATTCCCCACCTTATAATTCTCTTTCCCATTTTCACCTTCTCCTGCCCCCAATTTTTATTTTTTTTTTATATTCAAAAATTCCAAAATAAATTGCTTCGTGAAAGCTACGTGACAATGATTTTGCATGAGAAAAAGGTCTCCATCTTGAGAAAAAAAAATTGAACAAAAGTGGAGGCTACCTAATTTTCAAACCTTGACTACCCAAGGGAAGCTCTAAAGTACCTTAAAATATTACTAGTATCTACTACTTGCCTAATGTCTATTTCTTCTTAAGAAAGTTGTTTTGAGTGATGGCATCACAAAAACAAATGACAAATAATTAATGTAATTTCCGTACATGGGGTGGGGAAGATACAACATTAACATTATGAAAGATTTCAAGAACTTTATTTAAGTGTTTTCCAATGTACCAAAAAAAAAAAATTAAACATTATTAGTAGTCTATTTATCACAGACAGAAGCTAAAACAAACCCTCTAAATTGAGTTTGCCAAAACATTCTCAATTCTCATAGTATTTTCCAATTCTTAACTGTTTGGCTTGCAAAAGAGAAGCTACAATCTAAATGGTAAGTTGCCTTTGTAATTGTGTGTTTTATTAGCATATGAATATAAGAATGGTATTTTCCAAAACTAAGAAATGTTTGGCTAAATAGTTTCATTTGATACTTGTTGCAGGGAATTTGCAGAGGTAGTTTCAAGACTGAAGAAAAGCAACTTCAAAGCAAAGGGGGAACTAGAGCAGCTCTTTTTGTCTATGGTAATTCTCTTGACACAAGAGGGAACTTTTATCGTAGTGGTTAAGGTAGCTAAAATTTTGCTTTGAGTTGTAGGTTTGAACCCCACTCGTTAGAATTCTTGGCTTCGCCACTGATCTTGACTTTAGAGTTTTGATATTCTTGATATCTGATTATGCAGCCGTGGCGGCGATAGACACCATGGCTTTTATTTCAAATGGCGTGAGCCTGGTGACTTACTTCTATGGGTATATGAACTTCAGCTTAACAAAATCTGCCACTACTGTCACAAACTTCATGGGAACAGCATTCTTGCTCTCATTATTTGGGGCCTTTCTCTCAGATACTTGCTTCTCCAGATTCAAGACTTGTGTTCTGTTTGGCATCATTCAAGTTTTGGTACGTTTTAATTTTTACATCTTTGCTATGCAAGAAAACAAAAAACAAATATTTCCAATGTACCTATGCAGGATCAAGATTTGACTTTGATCTTTCATTCTTAGGGATATGTACTTCTAGCAGTTCAAGCACATTTCAGCCAATTGAGACCATTTCCCTGCAAGGATGTACCATTAAGCCAAAACAATCAGTGTCAATCTGCAGACAAAGGCCAATTGGCAATCTTATATGGAGGTGTTTTTCTGATAGCACTTGGAAACAGTGGAGTCAAAGCAGCTTTGCCATCTTTGGGTGCTGATCAGTTTGATGAAAAGGATCCCAAAGAGGCTGTTAAGCTATCAAGTTACTTCAATTGGCTACTGTTCTGCATCACCATTGGAGCCATGGTTGGCGTTACATTTTTAGTCTGGATAAGTGACAATCAGGGATGGGATTGGTCATTTGGTGTCTGCTCTGCAGCAGTTGGTTTGGCAATCCTGCTCTTGACCATGGGAAAACAGTTTTACAGATACAATGTTCCTAAAGGAAGCCCTCTGATGCGCATATCACAGGTTCTTGTCGCAGCTTTTAGAAACAGAAATCTCTCACTACCACAGAATAAAGGAGATTTACATCAGATCAGAAGTGGAGAACCTCAAAATGGAACTGAGATTCTTCAAAGGACAGATCAATTCAAGTATTTAATAACACTTTTTAAGTTTCAGTCACTTTTTAAGTTTCAGCTTCTTGTTGATATATTGCTTCACTTAACCAAATTCCCACAATATGTACAGATTTTTGGACAGGGCAGCCATACTGAGGACCAACCAAGAAGCATCCACATCAAGTGCTCATGGACCATGGAGCCTCTGTACTATCTCACAAATTGAAGAAACAAAGATTGTAATCAGAATGCTCCCTATTATACTGAGCACTGTCTTCATGAACACTTGTATGGCTCAACTCCAGACCTTCACTATCCAACAAAGCATAACAATGAACAGGAAAATCCAAAACTTTGAAATCCCAGGGCCTTCCATACCTGTAATTCCTCAATTGTTCCAACTCTTCCTGATCCCAGTCTATGATCGTATCTTTGTTCCAATAGCAAGAAAATTCACGGGGATTCCTTCTGGGATTCGACAACTGCAACGAATAGGCATTGGACTAATACTTTCAGCAGTTTCTATGGCAGTAGCTGCAGTTGTAGAAGGTCACAGGAAAACAGTTGCCGTTGAGCATAACATGGTTGACTCAGCCAGTCCATTACCTATGAGTGTGTTCTGGCTCGGTTACCAATATATAATATTTGCAGTGGCCGAAATATTTACATTGGTGGGGTTGTTGGATTTCTTCTATGCAGAGAGCACATCAGGCATGAAATCACTGAGTATGGCCATTTCTTGGTCTTCACTGGCATTTGGGTATTTCACAAGCTCAGTAGTGGTGAGTGTAATTAACAAGGTGAGTGGTGGCTGGTTAGCTAATAACAACTTGAACAAAGACAAGCTTGAGTACTTCTATTGGTTGCTAGCAGGAGTCAGTGTGCTGAACTTTGGTTTCTATTTACTATGCGCTTCTTGGTATAAATATAAGAAGCCAGAACTGACCCAAGAACCCGTCTCTGATAAGAAGGCCAAGGGAAAAATTGAAATGTGTGTTGTTTAGGAAATATGCATCCTCGTGATGTTTGGCCAAAATTATGTCATATAATAATATTGTGGTTGTGAACATATTACATAGAGTACAAGTAATCCTGCATCAGTGGTTTTAGTTGATCAAATATCCAAAGGTGCAAATATCTTAGCATCTAGTGTACCCAAACCATATCTAGGAGAAGAAATCCTGGGCATGGAAGTTTGAGACTTGAATTGTTAATCGATCTAAAAGTACCCTGTTGCAATAGAATGAAATACAGTACACATTCATTCTAATTTCTCCATTGCTAAACTACTCCTTGCTATATTTAATTTTGAATGTCTCATATTTAGTTTCCATGGCACTGTAACAACTTGGTCTTACACTGCATTTCGTCTTTTGTTTCCCCTTTTTTTAAATACCGGATCTTGGACAAAGCAGCTAAGATAAATTTTAAACAGTTAACTGGTTGTAAAAGAAAATATGGACTGTGAAAAAGTGGATTGTGTCAGCAATCCCACTGACAAAGCAAACTTGTTAGAAACCAAGGGTACTTGGACAATTAACATCCTGGAATCGCAAACTTTAAAATCTTTGGTTTCTACTCACAGAATTTAAGGTCTTGCACATAAGTGAGCAGCATTTCATCTTCATCCGCTAGCTGCTCAGGATGAATGGAGCAAGCACGAGATCATGATGCAAGATCCTGTTGTCTGGCCAACAAGCTAATTGCAGACTTCAAAGACACACCGGCTCTATCCTAAGGGACAATCTCTCCCTCTTAACATTTCCCCTCTATCCTAAGAGAGCAAAAATAAAAAGGGCTAGTAGAGCAAGCATCATCTGATGTGAACTTGGGATGTAGGTAAAGACGAGATCTACCTTAGAGATTCCTTTAGCCAGATTCATGTAATTAGGGAAATTCACATGAACCTCTTAAACCAAGCTTTCATTTGGTGCATCTGGAGAGCAAGTGATAAACTTTCATAAAGCAAGGACTTCTTCAGATTTATAAAACAGGGATTTCTTTCCAACCACTGTTTTCTCTATAGTTCCTTTCCAACAACTTTCAATATACAAAGGATATGATATACAAATCAGGCAACCATTTTCAATTTTCACGGTAAGGAAGATAAGAATCTACATTACAGCATGACAGGACTAGTTATAAATTTCCCTACCATCTAACATCCAATGTTAAGGGCTCTGGTGGGACAAGAAAAGAAGAAATTTTGGTAAAGGACATATTTGACATCAAATTACTCCATGATGATGAATCTACTTCAATAAAAGGCCTGACCTTCTTAATCAAACGTGGCTTCAAGACCTCTGCCTCAAACCTTGCTGTTACTTCAAACCATGAACGTTCAACAGATGGCCTTGTTCTCCACTCGCCCAAAGTAGTCCAATATGTGTCGTTGTGCTGAATACCTCTTTCCAACTCTAACTGGAAGCGGAAAAGGGTCAAGTCTTTAACTTTCACTTTTAAAAGATTGAAATGTGCAATTTGACTGGTTTTTCCACCGAGAAACCTCATTAGAACTTTTTCCAGTAATGTAATCTTCTGGCTCAGAAAATAATTGTACGCGCTCCGCTTTCTGTAGATATGCCCTGTATAGCATTTTTCAGAAAGCAACTTGATAGATCTTCCGGATGCAAATGCAGTTTCAATTCTTAAGTCGGGGTTTCTGGTTATATAGGCTAGTACTGAAGCAGATCCCCTTACATGTACAGGAAGTAATGGTATGCAGGACGATTGCAACAGATATCCAAATTGACTGCTTCCTGACTTGGTCAAAATGCTTCCATTTACCAATTTAAGTAAATCAGAGATGTTGAACATTGAAATTTCATCAGCACCTTTAACTTCTACAGTGATTCCTTCACCAACAAGGATCTTTTTCAACTCAGTATAGGAAGAGTTCAGCTGTTAAAAAGGTAAATAACAAAATGTTGTTAGCCCACCATGAAAACACATAATGATTAGTAAAAACTCACTTTCAGTGCTCGAATATAACACATAAGGCATCAACTCATGACGAATCACATTGAAGCAACTAGTTGCAATTTACGAACTGCATCTAAAGAAGTTTGTGCGTGGAGCAGCTCTATTTTGGACTAAACCAGATCAGCCTATAATAACTTTTGCTGATATAATTGCAGCTTCCTTTCTAGAGATCTGATAAGTCAACTGAAACATCATGTGCGTTAGCACTTCATAAATATGCGGAACCCAAGACTTCCAAAGTTTTGGCCGGTAATACCTTGATATGCAAAGAGTCTTGACGTCTACATGGTGGATTTGATGCAAACAATGCAGATAATAAGTCTGTGGACTAATGACATGGGTGAAGATTTGCTTAGTTCGCATTTTTATACTATACATATAGAACTACAGCTGAACTGGGTGCTACTCACTAATCCTTTGCGACAGCGGGTGAAACCTTGGTGTGTGTAAACATTTTAAAATATTCAACCATATAGAAAAAGCTGCTATCAGCTACTCTCTGTGACAACTGATGCTGCCTTATTGTGCGTGTGTATTTAAAAAATTTCAATTATATGCATAAAACTCAAGCTGAAGTGGGTGCACCAGCACGCCTTCCAGGTACATCCGCCTATGCAGCCAATTATATCCAAGTCTTAATACATATCAGCCTCTTAAACTTGTCAGGATATTCCATTTAGACACTTGAACTAAGTCATGTTTCAATTGAACATCTCAACTCCTAATAAAGCATTCCAATTAGACACTTCCGATTTAAAGCTTGGAAATTTTTTGTGTGTGTTCTCATTTCCATCTATTAGGTAGATAAGTTAACCACACAAAATATATCATTTCTTTTAATTATATGTATTCGCCTCAATAACATGTAAAACTCCAATCATTTCCTACTCAAGATTGTTGCTTATAATTAAAGAAGATGATATATTTTATGTGGTTAACTTAACTACCTTATCTTATCTAATAGACGAATGAAAGCACAGGCAAATTTTTTCAAAATTTAAATAGGAAGTTCTAATTGGAACATTTTATTAGGAGTTGAGATGTTCAATTGGAAAATGGCTTAGTGGGAGTGTGTAGATGGAATATTCCAGCAAGTTTAAGGGGCTAGCTATGTATTAAACCTATATCCAAATACAACTTAAATGCAACTCAGTAAACAACATTAGATAGGAAGGAAAGGCCATCTACAGAAAAAAAAAAAGGCTGTATTAAAGGATTTGGGGAAAATTTATTTAACAAAAATAAAGAAAGACAGCCATACGTACGGGTAAGGTCAAGGAGAGGAAATCATCTCCAGTAGCGTACAGCTCGAATGGGCCTTGGATTTTTAGGACGTCAAGAGTGGCCTTGGAACCAATTTCTTTAACCAAAGACTCGAAGTCGGACTCATTCTTGTTAGGAAAGTGAAAGCTTTTCCACTGAGATACTTCATCTGCCATCATGAATACCAATTCCGTCTTGCCAATTCGGACCCGAAACTCATACTTTCTTAAAGTCCCAAACTTCGAGTTCTTCACATCCAATTTGGAAACTCTCAAGTCCTGCAAATCCCATTTCTCTCGATCAGCAATCCCCTTTAACACGTCCTGAATAACATATACAAATAGAACCATCAAACCTCTTAGAGAATCAGAAGAAATAACAGTAAATTACGCAAAACCCATTAGAGAATCAGAACAAATAACAGTAACTAGGAAAGCCCCAGTTGGGTAATTGAACAAAACCTCTAGAAATGAAGGAGGGTCAGGTGACGACTGGGGATATTCCTCGTAGTTGCTTCTTGGATAAAGAAAGTGAGAGATGTTGAAGGGTATGGGGGATGAAGTGGCAATTGAAATTGGAGACACGGATAGAAAGAGAAGGACCAAGAGGAGTAGGAAAAACGAAGAAGAAGAAGGGATAGGGATCATGTCTTTGATTTTGCTCTGCAATGGCGATGGGATTAACAACATTCGCTTTGCTTTCTGCAGAGACACCAAGCAGATCTGCGAAGAGAGAAAATGACAAAAATGGTCACTCATGCTGAGTAAAGATTATAAAATTTATATCTCAAAATATAAACTTTTGCTAAAAAAAATTCATAATTTTCATCATGTCTAACCGATGAAGTTCCATATATTTTGACAAGATTAAAAATGCTAAACTTTTAATATATTTAAAAAATTAAAGCTATTAACTATATATTAAAATATTATTTTAAATTTATTCTTAAATATAAATAATTATTTTTGTCATTTTCCTTGCAAAGGGACAAGGAATGACTACTTGGAATACCCCTTTATGAAATTGTACATAATTATGCATCATGCCAAGTAAATAAGTTCGAATTAACTTACATGATCTTTTAATAATGATGTGGCTTTATTTAAGTTTATCGAAGTATTATTAGTATAAAATAAATTTCAAATAAGAAAAAAAGTCAAAAGTTGTGTATTTTTTGCACATAAATTTTTAATATCGTTAAATGGCATAAAAAATGTGATATTTAAAAATATATATATATATTTAACATGTGTTTGGTTATAAGATTTTGAGCTCAAATTTAAAGTCCTCAATAAAATTAAAGTATGTTTATGAAATGTGAATAAAATTTTAATTTTAATTTCAAATCATAATTTGAAATCTCAAATTTATAAAAAATTAAAATTTTAAATTTTAAGTTGTGGCTTCAATATTTTTAAAATGTAAAATTTGATTTACAAAAAAGATTCACCAACGTAAATAAATCATGTGTAACATGTGCAAGAACTATATTAAAAAAACAAATAGCTAATACTATTCCTAATTTTTTAGACTTGTAAAATTATGTATATTTAAAAATTTATTAATAACATATAATCGTAAATATTTATTAACAAAAAAAAACACGAAAATATTCTATTTATTGGCTCACACTCATTTTATAAGATTTTCCTTTCACTCAACAATAATAATAATAATAATAATTACACCCCAAATAAGTTAGACTCGACCATATAAATTTATACTGATCATTTTTCTTCATTTGGACTCGATCATTATAAGTTAAACTTGACCATATAAGTGTACAATCATTTTTCTTCATTAGACTCGACCATATAACTTCACACTGACCATTTTTCTTCACTTAAATTTATCACATGTTTGATTAAACAAAACACATTACACACTTCCATTTTAGTCATCCTATACTTCTCCATTTTAGCCATCGTATTTTAATTTACGATTACAAGTAAAACTTAGCTTTTTCGAAATAAAATATTAACTAGTTTTGGAAGAAGTCCAACCAAATTTTTGCAGTACACAAAGCAAATGTAACCTGCTTGATAATTAAATATAAATAATCACATAAAATGGATCAAATGAGGCTCCCTTCTGACAATGCCTCATCAAGTAAGCATACTGAACCAGTTTCACCAGAAACAGCAGATATATTCAAACCATGATCACCATAGGATACATAAGCCATTAAGCATTACCCGGGTTCTTTTCAGCAGTAGCATTATACAATTTGAAAGTTGATATAATGATAGTACGTACTGATTTTCTCAACGTACACCAAGAGATGTAAATATTACTACATCACAGTTCATTCATAGATATTGGAATAAGCGAAAAAGATAACCAGGGTAGCGCTAAGAAGCCAAGAAAACTCATCACGAAAGGATGGTCAATCTTGATGCTAACTGCCCTCTCAATTCAAACCAACATATGCCACAATCTTAAAGCTGTGCACTTTAGGTTCATAAACACTCTTGACAATACAGCAGATAAAATTGTTACATCGAGACCATACTTCAAAATTCACTACATTCAGCAGGAATACAAGCAAATATTAAAACACGTTCCGTCTCAGAATATCGTGTCAAGATTTACAGCTGAAACTTAGGTGGGTCGATATAGACACCAACATGTCTCCACTAGTCTGGTTTCCACTCCAAGGTTTAGGAGAAAGGGAAAATGCTCCAGGTTCTTCAGATCATGACAACTGAGTCGCTAATTCCAATGATCAGCTTTATCTCTGAGACTTCCCACTACATAAAATTGTAGAAACACCCAAGATAGGGCCCTTGAGAAAATTAATAACACAGGCGGATTAAGATAATCCATCCTCAAGAGTTGTTCAAATTGTTGATCGAACAACAGCAGCTGGGATGGGAAAAGATTATACAGCTGATCCAATGAGCCAAATGGCAGAAAATGATCAGTAGAAGAATAAAGAGATGAAAGAAGTCGGTTGAACACCTCCCCCCCAGAAAGGGTCAAGAAACTGCAACTACTCTCTTCTCCATTGCTGAGCCATGCAGGGTGTCTGACACTCTGGATGGGGGCCAATATCTGAATACTGACCTACCAACAATGTTTTCAATGGGAAGTGGACCCCTGAAAAAATTAGACGATATAGAGATAAGAATAAGATCCAAATTTTGTAGAGATAAATTTAAAAAAAACACCAAATGCTACAAAAGGTTCCATATTTTTTGCTATTCCAACTATGAAGGGTTCACATGGAGAACATGATACCACCGGCGCTTTCTAATTGTTTCAGCTTCCTAGCCCACAGTGCCAAGTGATCCCTATGGAATTATCACACTCACAAACAATGGAATTTTTAGGCGAGGGAGGGCAGGAGACAGAAGACACGGTTGAACATTACTACAGCAGTGAATTGTTGCTTCTCCATTTAATAGATTAAATTGTTAAATGCTTACCAGTTATGAGAATCAAAGCTATTATTGCGATTGTCCCCCATCACGAACACATAGCCTTCAGGAACAAGCTATAAAATGACCAAGCAACGTATTAGATCTTTGAAGAAATTGCATCACAGATATCAGTGCTATAGAGAAAATAAATGCATTACCACTGGTTTCATTTCATAGGCAAGGGGCTCTAAAATGAAATCTTCATCTTGAGCAACATCATTCACAAACAGTTTACCCTCACGCACCTGCATAAAGTGTTATCCTTGAATAAGACAGCAGACTTGAAAAAGCTACTTGTAAAACATGATACGAAAAGAGGTACTTACTTCAACATAGTCCCCAGCTAATGCAACAACTCTTTTAATGAAGACGTCTCCAGCACTACAGCCAAAAATATGCTGCAAGATACAGAAAATTGCCAGCTGCTGAATGCATGTGCAGAATAAAAATCTCACACTACAAGCAGTCCAGACAACTCTGACGTACCTGAAGGATTGGTGGTGCTCTAAATATCACTATATCTGAAATTTCAGGGTTCCGAAAAATATATGAAACCTGAAATGCAGCAGAAAGCATAATAATCAGTGAAGTGTAAACAATCAGGACATGCAAAACTTTATTTGCATAGAATCCCTACATGTCAAAGTTTCTCTAAGGAATGTAGGAGACACATCTGTTGCATGACAAGAATCAAGTTATAAAGATTGGTTGCTTGGCACTACTAGGACAACTCTCTCAACAAAATTGGACGAAAGACCAGATTTTTTAACAAAAGAAACCAGCTCAATAAAAGTTTGAATTTCTCATGAACATAATGAGCAACATTTCTGAAGTCTAAACAATATCGTTGATAACAAAAGCGGAGAGGGAGGACATCAACCGTCTAACACAATGATTATGGTACAAGGAAACTAAACCAGGCTTTTGCAAAAAATTGAAACACCAAATAAACCAGTAGGCAGGCAATAAGGCTCGGGATTAGCAATTATATTCAATAAATCAATTGCCTGTGCGTCATATATCAGCTGAAAAGTACCATCAGATCAAATAATTCTAGTAAGACTTTGAAAATTGCATAGGATACTCCATTTTCCGGTCACAAATTATCATGATAACACCAATCACATATTCAGCGCCGCTATTTGCCCATGAAAAAGAAACAAACAGTAACAAACTCGAGCTAGCACACATTGCACGCTACTTTGAAGTATCGCTACGTCCTCAAGCTATATCAACAAAATTCAGCAGGAAGAAAGAATTAAATACCTTTTCAGCCATTATACGGTCACCCTTATCCAGAGTAGGGGACATGGAAGCAGATGGAATTGATCTCGGCTCAGCCAAAGATGACTTAAACAATATGCTAACACTCAAAGCTGTAAAAGCAGCCTTTGCATCATCAGAGCAGATGTTCAACAACTTTGACACCCAACGGGTCTTGGAAACCTTCAATTCATTGGACAAAGGCTCCGAGCGAACAAACCTTTCACTACATTTAGTGTCAGTCTGACCTTTATCCACCTCCGCACTCGCCGAGGACCCAATACTGGGCTCATTACAAGGAAGCCATTTCGATCCCTGTAGAAATGGAAGAAACGAAGACGCTTTCAAAGGCGAAATCCCCAAAACATTCATTGTAGAAGACCCACAAGAAGATCTCATCAGCGAAATTAATCCAACCACCAAAGGGGATGTCGAATTTTCACCAAGAATCCCAGAAGCAAGCGACGAACACACCGAACCGGAGGAAAAAGAGCGGGAAGAGTAAGTGTTACTCACCGGCCGGGGTTTCGGTTTGGTCCGGCGGAAATCGGAGTAATTTGATTCGGCTTTTTGAGACGGTGGGTGGAAGATTCGAGATCGGACAGTACATTCGTGAAAAAACCTGCAACCCACGACTTTCGAAGAAGCCGTGGAAGCTAGGTTTTGGGCTAGGTAGCCGGAATAGGTGACGGTGAATCTGATCGCCATAACCACAAATTGTAATAAAGCGAGCAAGATGTAGAGAATTGTGGGTTCGGAAACTAACGGGGAGAGCTGTAAAAACCTTACAAGGAGCGAAGAAATGCCATCGGGATTGATGAAATCAGAGAATTGGAGAAGAAATCGTTGAATTGAAAAGTTAGGTCAACGTATTAGAAGCGAACGGTGATTTGGAAGAATCGGATCAAAATTAGGGTTTTTCAGCAGGGCATTAAATGAAAGGAAAAGGGAAGGGATTTTGCTCTCGACGACGGCCGGCGAAAGATCGCCGGAGAAAAGAGAGAATTGTGAGACTCCAGGAAAGTGAGAAATCGACAATTTTGTGAAGGGTTTTGGGTCTAATAGTGGGCGGCTATTTGTTATGTGGAGTTCTGCCCTTGTTTGTTACAATAACTACGAAAATGCCATTCCTCACCTTGGGGATTCTTATCCATTCCTGTTTGGTTTTATCCGACGTTCATTTACATGAAATTTTATTGTGAAACTATTTGCGGAAACGAATTTTTGAGAAAATTTTGTTATGTTTGAATTAATTTCAACAAAATGTATTTGGATTATTTTGCTGTGGATCATAATATTTAGCTTGTTTTAGTCTTCGATTATTTTTGAAACAGTAATTAATTTTTTTGGAATTAGAATGCTGACTTTAATTTAGTTACTTATTACATATTAACTTTTAAGCTTGACTTGTTATAATATTATTTTTTTTATTTTATTGAATAATTATGATATTTATGAGAAACTAATATATTATTTATAGTTTAATTTTAATATTTTATTAAAATAAATTATTATTGTATTAAGATTGACTACAAATTTCTTACATAAAGCTTATATACTTTTTTCATGAAGCAAACAAATAAATCGACCGTTTGATAAAAGATTTTAATATAAATAATTTAAAGCTTTATTTTATTCCTAAAAATTCTCCGTATTAATTCAAACTTCAAGCTAAAGCTCAGGTCATTTGAACAGAATTGCAACCTTAAATAAAACGAGAAAGGTAAAATACAGATAAATCAAGTGGCAGATTGGCAAATATGTTTTTAAAAGGGGGTAATTTCTTCTTGTAAGAGCAGTTTTTTTGACTTTGATTTAGTTAGTAACCATCATAATCTGCAAGAAGTTGCGGTGCGGGGGGTTTCCTGTGAGCTTCTCCTATATTTTTAGCCACAACTTTGGAATATACAGATTTTGAAAATATAGAATTATCCATTTGCTATTTATGAGTAATATTTTATTTATTTTGAAATAAAATTTGCATTCGTTGCAAATTATATAAGAAATATAAATTAAATTAAGGCTTATTTGGATAGGATAAAAAATTAGTTATTATTGGTCTTTTTAAGAGGTTATTTGGTAGTTGGCTAGAGCTATATAGGTATTAGTAATATATAAATCAGTTATGACAGAATTTTGTGTATTATTTTATGCAGATATTAGTGATAACGCTCAAACTCACACCTTCTCCTACCGTATGAAGCGGATGTTGTCAATGAAAAACCCAACAAAAAGGTTGGGGTCGAACCCACAGGAAATATGAAAGATTTAGACTAATGCTGGTAAGTGAACTTGTTGGTTAGTTACTCCAATTTGGGGGTTTTTAAAAAATGATTAAAACAACAATTGAAATTATGATTTAAAATCAAGAGTTAAGAATAACTAGAGTTTGTGTTCCCCATGGGTTCATAACTGCTTCGGGTATACACATGTGATCGATACCAATGCTTACTTGTAAAACTGATAACTAGGGTTCATCCAAACAACTGATTCGTCCCTATTGGATGACTATACTCAATCACTGGGTCAGGTCTCATAAGTAGTTCCAAACTATCCGTTATCAATAAGTTCCAAATTTAATTATTATGCGACCACAGCTCAAGTTAATACAATGATCATCAAGATCAAGGCTTTGTTGTAATTCTCTTTTCCTAATCTCTACCTCTCTAGGCTCAAGCAAGTAAAGAATTCGGGCAAGTCCCAACGTTGTATACCATTAAGAAACGTTTAAGCATGAATAGAATACAAATACAAGCATTTTGCATTGGTTTTGAATCACTTTTGTGTATCCCTAACTCGTTAATCCACCATGGTTCCCACAATCCTAGCTATGGAGGTTTTAGCCTCTCATAGTTGCAAGGTTGTGATTGACATTCATAATTAAACACATAATTCAATACTTACAATGGTAGTTGAGTGAAAAACTTCTTTGATTATAGCAGAAAAACCTCAAGACAATTGATAGATATCAAGAAAGAATCCAAGAAAAGGTTGATCACAAGTCAATCAACTCAATTCTATGTTTTTCCCTCGAATCTCTATTGATTTCACACCTCTCTCACTTCTCTCTAATGTTCCCTATGATTCTCTACTGAAAACAAAACATAAAAGGTATTTATACAGACATAAGAATCTTTTTCCTAAGCTAACAGGATGATTTTCCATAACTGGCGCTGCCTGAGCCACAACTGATCATACGACCAGTAGCAGGATTGTATGGGGCGTACCTGTTGTCCGTAAGTCCTTGAATTGCTAAAATTTTGGCTAAGTGTTGGGCACTAGTACGACTCGTACATGCTTCCTACGAGCCGTGCTTTGCTTTCGTGGTTTGGCTCTGAGAACTCTAACTTTTTCTGAAATTATTCACAAGTGTTGTGGTACGACTCATACCTCCCAACCACGACTCGTATTGTATGAAGTTCTGCTTAGCATTGAAAATCCTCTGAAGATCACCATTGCTCCTGGTACGATTCGTACATTGTTGCCACGGTTCATAAGTCCATTTGTATCCGGAGTCCGCCTTTGTGCAATTTCTTCTGAATATTTCCACAACTCAAGTTACGGCTCGTACCATTGTTGTACGGCTCGTACTAAGAGTCGTAGGTTGAATTCTCCCAATTCAACCATCTGAAAATTTTCACGGTTCTTAGTACGACTCGTACCATCAATGTACGGCTCGTACTAAGACTGTTACTTTAGCTCATTTTCTGCACTTTCAGGCTTCTTTTGCACATTCTTGCTCCAATACTTACTTTTCCTGTAATCAAAGAAAAAGTATCTTATATCCACATAAACTCATGTTATTTTCTTAGTTTTGAGTGTCGAAAGTGTTGTAAACTCACAGCACATCAAAACTCTAAACTTAAGACTTTTCCATGTCCTAAGGCAAAGAAAAGAAAAAAATTAAACACGACGCTCAACTAGAAAATAAACTTAGGATACTACAGTCAATACCAAAAAAATTGCACTTTAAATCCAACAATTTTTAACCCTTATTTCGTGAATCAATATCAGCTAATATACTACAAGCAACCACAAAACATAATAAGCAGGGATCGAGACATGTCATCTAGTTATTAATAAGCAATCAAGTCATCACCAATGCTTTCCACACAGACCACTGGTAAAAGTAAACACAAATTATGTACCCTCATAGCAAATGAAGTCCCACTCACAGATATAGTAAAAGATATGGCATGAGACTGAACAAGCGAGACTCTCACTCTCATAAAGAAGTTTCAAGTACTGTGTATCAGATAACATAGGTTTGTCCTTATTTTCTCTACTTCAGTCTGTCATATGGTTAGATTAGGATCACTATAGGAATTGACTCGGCTTGTAATATAGGCTTTAAGGTTGGACATGATAAATATGAGATCTTTTTAAGTGATTAACCCTTCTTCGGCACTATATATATTGGCTCCATCGTTCACCTATTTCACCTTTTTTTGTTTTTCCTTCCTTTTTTCTCTTTTTTACCTTTTGTGTGCATTTGTATGAGTGTGGTGTGTTTTCAACCTTTTTCAAGCATTATTTTTCTTTTGAATTTTTTTTGTCAATTTTTCTTCTTCTTTTTTCTTTTTTTTTCATTTGTTACACCACACCTCATTTTTCACCTTTTCTGTTTTCTCTCCCTTTTCCTCGTTCTCACTATTTATGCACCCCTACTCCAGCCACCCTCAACTTAGGCATTTTATCTATGTTGATGTTCACAATGTCTAAGGAGGGACCAGGGCTAAAACAGATTCATCATAAAAAATGGGTACGGTTTATTGGTTAATCAAAGAAAAATAATTTATTAAAGGCTTAAAATAGGGATCAGGGGAATCATATGGTTTTAGTTGGGGTCATTTAGGTTAAAAGTGAGCTCAACAAAAAGGGCCTATGATCATATCCTTAACCTATGCAACGACCAACCAGACAAGTTTTTGATCTTCAGCTCAATACTGAATTAAGTATCAAACCTCATTCACTCATAGCACATGACTTATATTCACTTTACCTGTCTGGTTTATACATGGATTAACAATACTACTCATGCTAATACACTAAATGACATCAAAAGATCCACAGAAATTATGCATGCAGTCACAAGTACATAGCTAATTCATCAAAAAAATTTAAACAGGGTCAATTTTTTTAAAAAAATCCAAAACAAATGCAATTTTATTGGCTGAGTACTCCTAAGATACTTTCATATTAAACAAAAATTACAAAATAATAAAATAAAATCCTAAACATACCGGTTCTACTAGATAGCATGCCCGAGGGAAAAGAAACATGACAGGAAAAACCCTCGAACGAATCCAAAAACTCAAAAAATATAAGTACACCTCCTCCCTTTTTTGAAAATTGTGCTTCGTCCCCGAAGTATGAACTACAAGAACAGAGAGAAGGGAACATACATGTGGCGGTCTAAGCACTCCTGTCATCCTACGGAAGAGGTACCTCTGCTGCAATCGTGGCGCTAGCGGTGATCGGTGCACTCACTAGTGTGTCAACAGGGGGAGTGGTTACCCCTTCAATAGGCTTGGTAGTCTCTACGACCTCTGTGATGAACTGGGCTGAATGTGGCTCACCCAAAGGGTCCCAACCACTAGAAAGATTGGGCTGAGCCATGATAAAATTGTCTGTTCCTCTAGCTCGCTCCTGTAGCCCTGACATGTGTGAGTCATGAGTCTGCAGTCTATCCATTCGTGCCTACTTGCATTCTCTTCTTTCTTTCTTCATCCTCTTCCTTAGGCTCTCTTCTCCAACATCCTTGGAGACTCTCTTCTTTCCTTTCTCCTTTTCAGTTGTCATGGGCTCCCAATAAGCCACCAAACAATCTCCTCATCTGGCTTCTCATCCAAGTCTGGAAGAATGGGAGCTGTTATCACTGTCGACCGTAGTGATGCCAACTCAGTCACTTAGCTTCGAAGAGCTCCCAACTCCTCCCGGAGGCTGCTTATGTCTGTCTGCTCCGCCATGCGTCTATTAAATTAGCTCTAAATTCATCGAGCCTGGCATGCAGGGGCCTGTGCGGCTGTATCTATCTCTACTTTCACCCAGGGCTTCACATTCTCCATCATTGCCTGGATTTTTCTTTCGGCCATCATCAGTCTTTTGGCTAATTTCTGGAGGAAGTCCTGGGGCACTAGGACGTATGCTGCTGGTGTCTGGCTCGGATGGCTGGGCAGTGATGTAGCAGAAGTGCTAGGAGATGCCTCTGAATTACCGGCATATATAGCCGGTGTCTTGCTCTGCTCCTATTAGGTGAGGGTATTGTTACACCTCGTAAATTTTAAATAAATAAATAGCCTAATGTCATGTTGGTTAAGGGATTTAGAAAGGAAAAAAAAAGAATAAAAAGGGTCGGCCCCTTCATCAAGAGCAGCAAATTTCCAGCAAAGAAACAGGGGACCAAGTAGTATAGAAAACCCACGAGAAAAATATATAATTTCCTTCCAATTACGCGACGAAACGCGGTCTAAACTTCGTTTCGGCTTAGGTACAGGTGTATAAAGCTGCAGAGAGCAATCCTACGGAGTTGGTTTCGTGAAATTTGGCCGTCGAAACATCGTGCTACCGAGGTAAAGTAAATAGAATTTCTTTAAATTAGTACCAATGTGTTCCTAGCGTTGCAGTGAGCATTTATCCCTTCTGGACTATCGAGAAATAACGAGTTTTTGATCATTTTCCGAAAGGTTGAAGTTGGGATAAATATATACATCAAAAGTGATAATTTCTTCCGAATATTAATGTATTTAGTTCTAATTGACGTGTAAATGAATGTAGTTGGGAGAAACAGCAGAAGTACCGACGGAAATCACATCGGTCAGTCGGGTACTCAGAAACCAGGTATGTAAAGTTATTCTTTCGGCAAGCCAGGAAGTATAGCTTAGAAAGTAAATAGAATAAAGGCTATTAACTGATACCAGCGTACAGGAACGATTTTAGTACAATTTCCAGCAAGCATGCTAGTATATTAATTACGTATCATGCGATAATCAGAATAATAGATATTCAGGCAATACGTATCATATCTGTTGAGATTGTATCCAGTAGTAGATGGTACGTTTTATGTTATTGAGCTATATCCAGATATAATCAGATAGACAGATAAAGGCTAGGTAGCAGTTAGTCCAGCAATCAGAAATAGTGTAAAACAGAATATAGTACCAGTTATTTAATACAAACTGGCCTTGAGATACAAGAAGAGAATATGATTAGTATTTTTCATTTAAGCATGCTTGCTGTGTATGTGTTTTGTATGTTGAGACTTGTTGTGGCATGTAGGCACCCTTTTAGCATCCCCACCGCCCCTGGGTTATAGCTGTGTCGATACCAGATTTAGATACCGCCACCAGCTGGGCGATGCCGTCCGACTAAAGGACGATGATGGCCGACCACCATGATAATACGGTCCAGACCACCCTGCTTGCAGGGGTAGTTCAGTTTACTCTGCGCAGAGCTAGCACACCCTGCTTACAGGGGCAGACCACTCTGTGTGCACACCTGTGCCCAGAGGCAGGAGTCTTCGGACTCAGACACAGTTTATTGTCAGAGGCCAAGGCCTGAGCTACGTACCCAAGGGGGGCCGGTAGGAGGAGCTCACAGTTATCAGATGAGTGGAGTGACTTGTTTTTGGTTGGTTTAGACCCGGGTAGGGGTAAATAGATTGCTTGCTTGGTTGGCACCTTCCGGCTTATGGGGGTCGGTCAGGTATTGTGTGTATTATTATATATATTGATATGTGCTAGTAGATACTGATAGACAGAAGGACGACACGTCTTCAGGTACGCTCAGTTAGTTACAGAATGTATAAACTCTCCCAGTTATCCTCAGCTAGATAGACTCAGCTACTTCTTGCTTAAATGTCATGTTATTGTGCTATTCGTTTCAGTTGCATATTTCAGTTTGCTTTACATGCTCAGTACCTGTGGTACTGACGCCCAGCGGGGCGCTGTATTGCTTGCCTACAGGTACTCACGGACGAGGAGCCGATCCCTCGTGATTCCAACCAGCCAGTGTGTCATCAGCTCCTGTCATCCGGAGTCTGATCCCTAGAGGTGTAGCTCCTTTTCTTTTGTTATGCAGTATGGGTAGGCCGGGGCCCTGTCCCAATCATTTCTATTAATTTCTTACAGTATTCGTAGAGGCTTGCAGTCTGTATATATTCCCTGTGGTTAGTTGAGCCGGTCGTGTGAGGCCGTGCGGTCTGCTGTAGCTGTTTAGTATTTCAGTTTATGTTGGCCGTGTGGAGCCTTAATTTGACAGTAGTGGTGACCTTGCCGGTCACGTAGTTCTACAGCAGTCTTGTGTTGAGTTACAGATAACTAGACAGCATGGTGGCCTTGTCAGCCCGCATAGGTTCCTTGGTATAAGTCTGTTTCTGGTTAGCTGTTGTTGCAGGTACAGATGGCTACAGGCCAGTTGGCCGGAGGCTGTATTTACAGCCGTTATATAGCCGATTTGTTTCTTGAAATAGAGCCCAAGCCAGCCAAAGCACCAGATGTGCTCAGGCTGGACCATTTAGTAGTCTAGAGTCTAGCAGGCACCAGGTGCCCGTCATACCCCCCAAGGTGGGGTGTGACAAACTTGGTATCAGAGCAGTTTGTGTCCCAGGGAGTTTGCAAGCCGTGCTAAGCAGAGTCTTGTGTATGGATGTGTTGTGCACCACATACTATAGGCAGGAGGCTGCGAGGCATGTTAGGATTGTTACTCTTCTTTCTTACTCAGTCGTGCCATAGAACGGTACAGTATAGAGTTGGTCTTTGAAACTCACCACCCTCTTTGCTTACAGATATTATGGCAGACCAGTGGCACCCAGCTACAGGTAGAAGATTAGATACAGCAGCGGGCGAAGGCACCAGCAGGATGCCTCAATTACAGCCAGATTCCGCCCGGTCTGAGAGCAATGCGGAGGTGTCATCTCGACCCTCCCAGCAGTCTCTGCCTCGCCAGATACCATTTGAGGCAGCACCGCCTTCCACAGCTCCTGCACCCACTTCATCTGATCAGGAGCTGCGTAGTGTGGTGGTTATGTTGACTCAGATGCTAGCTGCTCAGCGTCAGCCAGCACCACCTACAGCAGCAGAATCCCCAGGGGGGCAAGGTAGTTCCAGGGTCAGAGAATTCTTAGCGTTGGGACCCCCTCAGTTTACTGGATCGGATTCAGCGGAGGACCCTCAGGACTTTTTGGACCAGATACAGAGGATCTTTAGAGTCATGCACGTAACCCCAGCAGAATCAGTTGAGTTAGCAGTGTTCTGGTTACGGGATATTGCTGTTTTGTGGTAAGAAAGTTGGGAGAGGTCTCGGGGAAGAGATGCAGCCCCTCCTACTTGGTCTAGATTTTCAGAGGCCTTCCTGGACCACTACTTACCCCGGGACGTTAGACAGGCTCGGATGGACCAGTTCTTACATTTAGAGCAGGGGGCTAGGAGCGTTCGTGAATATTCCTTACAATTCGACTCCTTAGCCCGCTATGCTCCAGCATTTGTGGACACCATGTCGTCCAGAGTCCACCGCTTTATTATGGGTCTGAATCCAGAATACATAGAGACGTGCATGACGGCTACTTTGAGAGAGGACATGGACATAGCCAGGGTGCAGGCCTTCGCACAGACAATTGAGGTCCTGAGGCAGCGACAGCGGGGTGACAGACAGGCGACTTCAGAGCAGCGCCGTAGGAGCAGACCCGCTGAGATTCAGAGGGAAATTCCTAGGGGGCCGAGACCACGGTTTTCAGATAGGCCACCCAGATCTCTACCACCGGTACAATAGCAGAGGGGCAGGTCCATTCACCGGAGTCAGTCGGAGTCCGGTAGCAGTTCACGGACAGTAGCCTCACCTCAGCAGCGGAGGGTAGAACAGAGTAGATTTACATCCACCCCTTGTCCTATATGTCACCGACTACATTTTGGAGCCTGCAGGCAGGGCTTCCCAGGGTGTTATTACTACGGACAGGAAGGGCATTTAATGAGAGATTGTCCAGCCAGGGGACAGGGTAGTCAGGATGATCTGGACAGAGCGTCAGCAGGGCCACGAGTTCCAGCAGCCTCAGCAGGGCGCAGACCCTCAGGTTCAGGGAATAGGGGCCGAGGTAGACTAGGAGCCTCTGGCTCAGGTGCAGGCCCCAGCCGTACCTATGCATTACCGGGGAGGCAGGATTCAGAGGCATCTCCCGACGTGGTCACAGGTACATTGATTATCTGTTCGTATCCTGTTTATGTATTGATTGAACCAGGGTCTACATTGTCATATATCACACCATTTGTGGCCCGAAAGTTGGGTATCAAACCAGAATTGCTTCAGCAGCCCTTTTCAGTGCTTACATCGATCGGTGACTCGATTACAGCTAAAAGAGTTTACCGAGGGTGTACGGTAGAGGTTGTTGATCGCCAGACCACGGTAGACTTAATAGAACTTGAGATGGTCGACTTCGATGCCATTATGGGTATGGACTGGTTAGTGCCATGCTATGCCAACTTAGAATGCTGGACCAAGACGGTCCAATTTCACTTTCCGGGGGAAGCAGTGCGAGAGTGGAAAGGGAGTACACCTACACCGAAAGGTAGGTTTATTTCCTACCTTAAGGCAAGAAAATTAGTAGCAAAGGGATGCATTTGCCACCTAGTTAGAGTCCAGGACGTTCGGTTGGAACCTCCGACTCTTCAATCTGTTCCAGTGGTTAATGAATTCCCTGACGTATTTCCAGATGAGTTGCCTGGTATCCCTCCCGAAAGGGAGATAGATTTTGTGATTGACTTGTTGCCAGGGACTCAACCTATATCCATTCCCCCGTATCGCATGGCACCAGCTGAGCTTAGAGAGTTGAAAGAGCAGTTAAAAGATTTGCTCGACAAAGGTTTTATTAGGCCTAGTACTTCCCCGTGGGGTGCGCCAGTTCTGTTTGTAAGAAAGAAAGATGGCTCACTCCGTATGTGTGTGGACTACCGGCAGCTGAATAAGATAACAGTTAAAAACAAATACCCGCTCCCGAGAATAGATGATTTGTTTGACCAGTTGCAGGGGGCCAAATGTTTCTCTAAGATAGATCTGAGGTCCGGATATCACCAGGTCCGGGTTCGGGAGAGGGACATTCCAAAGACTGCTTTCAGGACTAGGTATGGTCACTTTGAATTTCTAGTTATGTCGTTTGGACTGACGAATGCTCCCGCAGTGTTTATGGACCTGATGAATAGCATATTTAGACCGTATTTGGATCAGTTCGTGATAGTATTTATCGATGATATTCTGGTATATTCTCGTTCAGAGACAGATCACCGGAACCATTTATGAACAGTACTCCAGATCCTTAGAGAACGTCAGTTGTACGCCAAGTTTTCTAAGTGTGAGTTCTGGCTGAACTCAGTTGCCTTTTTGGGGCACATCGTGTCGGATGCTGGTATACAGGTAGACACACAAAAAATAGAGGCGGTCAAGACATGGCCCAGACCTACCACTCCGACCGAGGTCCGCAGTTTCTTGGGCTTAGCAGGATATTATCGGAGATTTGTTGAAGGATTCTCCACTATAGCAGCACCTCTGACAAAGCTGACACAGAAAGCAGCAAAATTTCAGTGGACGGAGGCATGTGAGCAGAGTTTTCAAGAGTTGAAAGACCGATTGACCTCCGCCCCAGTACTAGCATTGCCAGAGGGAACATATGGGTATGCGGTGTATTGCGACGCTTCAGGTTTGGGACTGGGTTGTGTGTTGATGCAGCATGGTAAGGTGATTGCTTATACTTCCAGACAGCTGAGGAAATACGAAAAGAACTATCCAACCCATGACCTGGAACTGGCCGCAGTGATCCACGCTCTGAAAATTTGGAGGCATTATCTGTATGGCGTCCATGTAGACATTTTCACAGATCATAAAAGTTTGCAATACATTTTCACACAAAGGGAGTTAAATCTGCGGCAACGTCGCTGGTTAGAATTGTTGAAAGACTATGATGTAAATATTCTCTATCACCCAGGAAAAGCTAATGTAGTAGCAGATGCCCTGCGCTGTAAGTCAATGGGGAGTTTGGCGTATTTGCGGCCCGAGAAGCGGGAATTAGCCAAGGAAATTCATCAAGTAGCTGGGTTAGCCGTTCGAGTAGTGGAGACAGAAAATAACAGAGTGGTGATTCAGAATTCTGTCGAGTTATCACTAGTTACAGAGGTAAAAGAACGGCAGTACGAGGACCCTGACTTAGTCCAGCTCAGAGATAGAATTCAGGAGGGTAAAGAGTCAGATTTCCAAGTGACTGAAAATGAAGTACTACGTTGTGGGGGCCGTTTATGTGTCCCGAATGTTTCAGGGCTTCGCCAGCAGATCATGCATGAGGTACATTACGCTCGTTATTCCCTCCACCCAGGAGCAACAAAAATGTACCACGATATCAGAGACATCTACTGGTGGCCAGGTATGAAATCTGAAATAGCTGAATTTGTATCTAGATGTCCTAACTGCCAGCAGGTGAAAGCGGAGCACCAGAAACCGGGCGGGCTGACGCAGGATATAGCGGTTCCTATGTGGAAATGGGAAGCGATAAATATGGATTTTGTAACAGGATTACCCCGTACGAGACGCAGAAATGATTCTATTTGGGTAATAGTTGACAGGCTGACAAAATCAGCTCATTTCCTGCCAGTGAAAGTTACCTTCTCAGCCGAGGATTATGCCGAGTTATATATCAGAGAAATAGTGAGGCTACATGGAGTGCCGGTATCCATTATTTCAGATAGGGGAGCACAGTTTACAGCTAGATTCTGGCAGTCGTTCCAGAGGGGTTTGGGAACGCAGATTAATTTGAGCACAGCATTCCACCCTCAGACAGATGGACAGGCTGAGCGGACTATCCAAACGCTTGAAGATATGCTACGAGCGTGTGTACTAGATTTTGGGGGTAGCTGGGATGAACATCTGTCGTTGATTGAATTTGCCTATAATAATAGTTATCATTCAGCTATCCAGATGGCGCCCTTTGAGGCATTATACGGGCGAAAATGTAGATCGCCGGTGGGCTGGTTTGAAGTGGGAGAATCAGCGTTGATTGGGCCAGACATCATTCAACAGTCAGAGGAGAAGGTAAAACTTATCAGAGAACGCCTGTTGACTGTTCAGAGCCGCCAGAAGTCGTATGCAGATATGCGGCGTAGAAATTTAGAATTTGCGGTAAATGACTGGGTATACCTGAAGGTGTCTCCGATGAAAGGGGTGATGAGATTTGGCAAGAAAGGCAAGCTTAGCCCGAGATTCATTGGGCCATATCAGATTCGGCGGAGAATAGGCCGAGTTGCATATGCATTGAACTTGCCTCCGGAGTTAGCATCTGTTCACCCAGTATTCCATGTATCTATGTTGAGGAAATTTGTAGGAGACCCTTCCACAGTTGTTCCAGTTCAGGATGTCCAGGTCACCGAAGAGTTAGCATACGAAGAGGTTCCAATAGCTATCTTAGACAGACAGATCCGTAGATTGAGAACTAAAGATATTGCGTCTGTCAAAGTATTGTGGCGTAACAGGAACCGAGAAGAAATGACTTGGGAAGCTAAGGAGGACATGAAAGCCAGATATCCCCACTTATTCCAAGCATAGGCAAATGGGAGGTATATTAGAACTGTTTTTCCTTATTAATGCTTATACTTCATATATGAAAGCAGGCGATTGATTATGGATAGTTTTATACATGAATGTTATTATATCGTGTAGAGTACCTGTATTGGGCTCTTCTGCTTTTCAGGAATTATGAGATAGTCCATAATACAAGGGAAACGCTGCCAAAATTTTTCTAGAAACAAGTTGAGTAAGTTGAGCAGTCCTCTAGACAAAATATCATTCGAGGACGAATGTTCTTAAGGAGGGGAGGATGTTACACCTCGTAAATTTTAAATAAATAAATAGCCTCATGTCATGTTGGTTAAGGGATTTAGAAAGGAAAAAAAAAGAATAAAAAGGGTCGGCCCCTTCATCAAGAGCAGCAAATTTCCAGCAAAGAAACAGGGGACCAAGTAGTATAGAAAACCCACGAGAAAAATATATAATTTCCTTCCAATTACGCGACGAAACGCGGTCTAAACTTCGTTCCGGCTTAGGTACAGGTGTATAAAGCTGCAGAGAGCAATCCTACGGAGTTGGTTTCGTGAAATTTGGCCGTCGAAACGTCGTGCTACCGAGGTAAAGTAAATAGAATTTCTTTAAATTAGTACCAATGTGTTCCTAGCGTTGCAGTGAGCATTTATCCCTTCTGGACTATCGAGAAATAACGAGTTTTTGATCGTTTTCCGAAAGGTTGAAGTTGGGATAAATATATACATCAAAAGTGATAATTTCTTCCGAATATTAATGTATTTAGTTCTAATTGACGTGTAAATGAATGTAGTTGGGAGAAACAGCAGAAGTACCGACGGAAATCACATCGGTCAGTCGGGTACTCAGAAACCAGGTATGTAAAGTTATTCTTTCGGCAAGCTTGGAAGTATAGCTTAGAAAGTAAATAGAATAAAGTCTATTAACTGATACCAGCGTACAGGAACGATTTTAGTACAATTTCCAGCAAGCATGCTAGTATATTAATTACGTATCATGCGATAATCAGAATAATAGATATTCAGGCAATACGTATCATATCTGTTGAGATTGTATCCAGTAGTAGATGGTACGTTTTATGTTATTGAGCTATATCCAGATATAATCATATAGACAGATAAAGGCTAGGTAGCAGTTAGTCCAGCAATCAGAAATAGTGTAAAACAGAATATAGTACCAGTTATTTAATACAAACTAGCCTTGAGATACAAGAAGAGAATATGATTAGTATTTTTCATTTAAGCATGCTTGCTGTGTATGTGTTTTGTATGTTGAGACTTGTTGTGGCATGTAGGCACCCTTTTAGTATCCCCACCGCCCCTGGGTTATAGCTGTGTCGATACCAGATTTAGATACCGCCACCAGCTGGGCGATGCCATCCGACTAAAGGACGATGATGGCCGACCACCATGATAATACGGTCCAGACCACCCTGCTTGCAGGGGTAGTTCAGTTTACTCTGCGCAGAGCTAGCACACCCTGCTTACAGGGGCAGACCACTCTGTGTGCACACCTGTGCCCAGAGGCAGGAGTCTTCGGACTCAGACACAGTTTATTGTCAGAGGCCAAGGCCTGAGCTACGTACCCAAGGGGGGCCGGTAGGAGGAGCTCACAGTTATCAGATGAGTGGAGTGACTTGTTTTTGGTTGGTTTAGACCCGGGTAGGGGTAAATAGATTGCTTGCTTGGTTGGCACCTTCCGGCTTATGGGGGTCGGTCAGGTATTGTGTGTGTTGACACCCAATTTTGACCGACCTGCACTTTAATATGCTGCTTATATATGTATATATTTATTTATTTATTTAACACAAAAATTCGGCTTATTTTTTTATTTATAAAATAATTTATTATCTTGATATTGCGAAGATTATTTCAAGTTGCATATATATGACTTATTTTAATTTTAAGTTTTGATATTAAATAATTACGTCGTACATAATATATTTCGCATCAATATGTGCCCTCATTTTGACATATATTCTTTACTTAATTAAACTATTTTTCTAATTTTACTAAGCTTTACAAAATTATTTGACTAATATTATTACTCAAATTTATAAATGTTAATAGTATGATTTTTATATTATTTGATAACTTGATTTTATATTTTAGTCATTAAATTGTTTATAAATATAATAATTTAATCATATGATATTTACATAAGTATACTTAAATTTATAATTTATTTATTAATAGTAGTGTTTATATGATTTTCTTATAATTTAAATTATTTTATTATCTATTTATTAAATTATCTACAAGTGCAGTATATTTATAAATAATCATTTTTTTTGTTTAGTGGTGACATAATTATTAGTTTTTGTAGTGGGTGATTATTTTTTTAAACTTTAATTTGAATTAATGGCTCCTTTATTTTTTTAGTGCTTTAGCTTTTCCATGTTTTGAGCAAAAGGGGATTTTCTTCTCTTCTTTAAAAGGAGAGAAAACCCAAAGAGAAGAAGGGTGACTTAGAATAAAAGGGAGACACTTAGAGAAAAAAAAAAGACTTAGAGAAAAAAAAAAGAATTAGAGAGAGAACACATCTTCTTTAGAAGATCAATTTTATTCAAATATTGCTATTCCTTTGTTAACATAAGTACTCGGAATTTGCTTGGCTCCGAAATATTTTTTTTCCGCTCTCTTCTCCTCTTTTAAATTCTATGGCTCCTTTATACCTCATCTATGCATACACTGCTCGGAATCCTTGAGATTCTCATGATCTTAACGCGTTGAGGACGGGTACTAATCAAGGCGTTTTGTTGCATTATTAATCCGTGATTTTTCTTTCAACTTTGTCATTCGTCGGTTAGTTTATTTACCTTTATCAGATTATCATTACTATGTTAATTTCTTTGATTGCTTTCTTCTCGTGACTGTATGTTTAATCTGCTCTTGATGTGATTTTTCCAAGTTTAGTCAAACTCATGACTAAGAGTATCCGAATATTATTCTTGTATCTATGATTGTACTAACCCTTAAGCAGGTATCGACTTATACCGACATTCATCAAAAGAGTTATCGGGATGAAAGGAGGCTACTGGATTTATTTATTGTTAATTATTTTAGTATGTTGTAATTATTCATTCTATTTCATTTTTGTAATGTTTGTAATAAAACAATAATAATAGTAAAAAAGGGGTTATAAGGGCGGAGGTTTATTTTATCGTTTTATTTGTTTTATTAGAAATCATGCCTATAGGAATTAAAATAATTTGATTTGATGCACATAGAAATCATGTCTATAGGTCTTAAATAATTCAATTTAAAATGAGTAACTTTGCCTTCAAAAAAAAAAAAGTTGTTATATTAGAAATCATGTTTATTAGAACTTAGACATTTTTAATTCGTAATACCTCGGATTTAAAATTTAGAAAAGTCCTGTTTATAGGAATAACTAAAACATTTATTTTGACAAAATCATACCTACAGCAATTTATTTCATGTGAATATAAGGTAGCATTTAAAGATTATGTCTACAATTTGCAAAACAGTTAATCTTGCTTGTGCATTCTTAGAAAATATATCCTTAAGGATAGAAATCATGACTATAGGTTTTTTTTTTAATTGGAAGCATGTTAAATTACTTATTTTTAGTGGAGGCTTATGTGAAACCCTTTTGTGTTTCTTTTATTATCTGCTAAGTGTTTGACGTTAATCTTTTTTTTAACAGCCGTAGGATTTTAGGTCCTAAAATCCAAAGTAGTAGTCCAAATGCCTCTTGGAAATTAAGTTTGGGACGGGTAGACAAAATACTAGGCCGCTAGTCATTTTCATCTAGAAGCGTTGTAGGGTAATAATTAACTAGGTGGGTAGACGGGAGATGATGAAACAGACAGGTTATAGCTGACTTCACGTATGAAGCGCATATCAGCTTTGTAAATACAAAGCAACCTATTGCTCTCATCTTTTCTAAATTCATTTTTTTTAAGAAACTTTTAAATATTTTAAAATTATCCTTGTTATTTTGAAATATTGATATACTTTTATTAAAAAGAAATTTTGTTAAAATATGTACATCTTATAAATGATTTTCTTAAAAGTGTGTTTTCTCAAGTGTTATATATATATATATTATTCTCTTAAAACTATTTTGATTTGAAAAAAATAGAATAAAAGGAAGTAATATCGGATTGGGCCCATTTTCAGCCTTGTCAAAACCTGATCCCACTAAGTTTTAATTTTAGTTTTTGCTAATTTAGTATTTAAGTTAGTATTCTATTTATGTTTAATAATTCATCGACTTTATGTGATCACTTAGTTAATACCCCCATTTAATGAGTACGGCCGGGAACCACATTTGTGGACCTCGAAAGGTGCCTAACACCTTCCTTTTGAGGTAATTTAAGCCCTTACCCAACTCTGGTTGACTTAGGTAACAAATTAGCTTAGAATGGTGCCCTAACGCACCTTAATTCGTTAGGTGGCGACTCTTCTTTTTTTTCCTTAAGAGTCCTCGATGTCGAAACCCGTCTTTTGCCCGCGATGGGTAAAAATAGGGCGCGACAGTGTGTATTATTATATATATTGATATGTGCTAGTAGATACTGATAGACAGAAGGACGACACGTCTTCAGGTACGCTCAGTTAGTTACAGAATGTATAAACTCTCCCAGTTATCCTCAGCTAGATAGACTCAGCTACTTCTTGCTTAAATGTCATGTTATTGTGCTATTCGTTTCAGTTGCATATTTCAGTTTGCTTTACATGCTCAGTACCTGTGGTACTGACGCCCAGCGGGGCGCTGTATTGCTTGCCTACAGGTACTCACGGACGAGGAGCCAATCCCTCGTGATTCTAACCAGCCAGTGTGTCATCAGCTCCTGTCATCCGGAGTCTGATCCCCAGAGGTGTAGCTCCTTTTCTTTTGTTATGCAGTATGGGTAGGTCGGGGCCCTGTCCCGATCATTTCTATTAATTTCTTACAGTATTCGTAGAGGCTTGCAGTCTGTATATATTCCCTGTGGTTAGTTGAGCCGGTCGTGTGAGGCCGTGCGGTCTGCTGTAGCTGTTTAGTATTTCAGTTTATGTTGGCCGTGTGGAGCCTTAATTTGACAGTAGTGGTGACCTTGCCGGTCACGTAGTTCTACAGCAGTCTTGTGTTGAGTTACAGATAACTAGACAGCATGGTGGCCTTGTCGACCCGCATAGGTTCCTTGGTATAAGTCTGTTTCTGGTTAGCTGTTGTTGCAGGTACAGATGGCTACAGGCCAGTTGGCCGGAGGCTGTATTTACAGCCGTTATATAGCCGATTTGTTTCTTGAAATAGAGCCCAAGCCAACCAAAGCACCAGATGTGCTCAGGCTGGACCATTTAGTAGTCTAGAGTCTAGCAGGCACCAGGTGCCCGTCATACCCCAAAAGGTGGGGTGTGACAGGTATTCACCTGTGCGCCCCCTACTAGCTGGGTCGGTGGAACTGTTGTGGAAAGTCAGGTCCGACTCACCGAGTTTATTCATCCCGGATCAAGCCAATGTCCTCTATTCTTTTCCCTCCAATTAAGCGCTCCTCACTTCGTCGTACCGGAACTCCTGCCTCTTTGCATAATCTAAAGACGAGGCTCGAGAATAGGATGGTAGTGCTCAATCCCATAGCCTGATCTTGTATTTCCTCTGCGGTAATCCTCAAAATATTGATGGGATATCTGGACATGATACATGCCAGCAGAGCTGCTCTATCTGCTCTCGGAGTGTTGTCATTGACTATTGGTGCTAACCAGTGGCACACTAATGTCCAGCAAGTTTTTTCTATGAAGTTGAGTGAATTTTTGGTAACCTGTGACCCACTCTGCTTCCTCTTTATCCTCAGCTATAACACCCACTAACCACTGTAGCTGCCTCTCTCCTTCCTTAAAGCCCAGCTGCCTAATTTGCTTCAATGCCTCCACTTGGTACTCATATTCTGGCATGGCTTGTGGAGATATGAACTACGGACCATATAGGATCCGAGATATGGTATGCTCGGATATGTTGACCTCTCGACCTTTGACCATGACACTCTCCAGTTTGGGTTGGTCTTTCACTTTCTTCCCTTTTTTTGCCTTCTCCTCCTTGGTTGCCAAGTAATTGGCATAGAACTCACGGACTATCCCTGAAGTGTACTGGTCCAGAGTCCTAGCCATCCAATCGAAGTCATAAAAACTGAATATCTTCTTCATCTCCTCTACTTCATTCAATGAGTTCGTGAGGATCTGCGGTTCTTCCTGGATGCTCCGCCTAGGTTTATATTTGGCAGTGAGAGCAATGCCCTACTCATAGATCTCCTGTGCTCCTAGCACTCTCCACTGGATGGTACAATTCTCCCTAGATGGGATCTGCTGCTACTCAGCGTTAGGAGCCTCCTCATCTGACTCAGCACTGCCACTTGCCTCTCCAAATTGGGTCTCCTCAGACCCTTCTTCTGCATTTAAGCCGCTTCTACTCCTGATTTCCTTCCTTAGATCCCTCCTCAAACTAGGGAGTTTCAGCGGATGTGGCAGTAGCTGCAACGGCTTGGGCTTTGGCCTTTGCCTTAGTGTGGTTCGGGTCCCATTAGTGTCTGATGTATCGACCCTGTACTCCTCAACTGAACCACTAGGGGAGCTGCCTGCTTGATCAGACTCAAAGGTTTCATCATGTAGTGTCCTCCGGGCAGTTCCTTTGGATGCTTTGTGTTTGACCATCACTGTACCTATAGAAAAAGAGAGTTAGAATTTCATATCTGAGAAAGAAAATCAAGAAGTAAAGTCCTCTATAAATAACCACGAGTAAACAGTATAGGTCGTACCTTGGAGGTACGACTCGTATGGAGAGCCATGATATCTCTGATGCACATTACTACTCCCAGGTATGACTCGTATCACTAAGGTACGATATGTACCTTGAGTCGTCTGAGGGTGCCCCTTTAACAATAATTTCTCTATATTTTTCCACGACTCATAGTACGATCCGTAGGTCGATTCCATGAGTCATAGAAAGGATCGTACTATCTCATATGGACTTGACCCTTTTCAAATCTTTGGTACGAATACCTGGTACGACTTGTAGTGGAAAACCACAAATCGTACCAGAGTTCATACCTCAGGTCTTTTCTAATTTAGCTTGGGGTAGTCTCAATGAGCCATCCTATGAGTCGTAGTATTGAACCATGAGTCGTAGGAAGGCTTATGAAGTTTATCCCTGCCTTGATTTTTGTTCAGTTACAGGGGTTTCAATTTCAAGCTTTTGGGTACTCAGACTTCCCCAGGTCTAGGCATGTGTTTTAACCCATTTTTAATGCTACCCATTCCTCCCCTTCTAACTCACTACCCGTAACTCTTTTTTCTTGCTAGTGCAATGTGCAAGCTCGTCGATTTCCATCTTCTTTCCCAGTCATTCATAATTTAATCACACCCTTGGTCATTGTCTATTTTGAATTTTTTTTCAAGCAACAACACAGAATTGCAGAGGGGTTTGCACCATTACATCAACACAAAAGTTTAATATATTTCATAGCTGTATACTTACTTGATGCTTGCTTACTTCTACTGGGAATCAGACTTAGGGCCAGACAAAGCTGATTTGAGCAAAAATTTGCTCGATTTCCACATTGACTTTTTGAGTTACGGTTGTGAGGGAATAGTAGGAGTCATTCGTGAGTTGGGTTTTTGAATGCGTGGGAGAAGGGTCCTTTGAGTTTGAGTTTAAATAAATTAGAGGGCGGGTTTTAAAAATTTGGGCCGAGTTGGGTAATTTCAAGAATTTTGACCAATCACGACTCGTCCCTTGGACCCGTAACGCAGAGAGTTGAAAAACTTACCTGTGGACCTACTAGTGCATCTTAAGACTCATACCATGTGGGTACGATTCTACTATGACTCGTAGGTATTTGTCTTGTATAGCTTGCATAGTTCACAGGCACAGTATGTACTATGATTCGTACACTTGAGTTACTAGTCGGAGGACCAACCGTAACCTGAACTCCTGCACTAAGCGCATCTCTGATCCTTACCACGGCTCATGCTACAACTCGTACAACCCTCTCACAAGTCGTACTAAGAACCGTAGCACCCGTTTTTTCAGCAATTTTCTGCCACCTGTTTTTGTTTTCCCTGCACACTAAACACATATTAATTAGTTAAATCACTTGAGTTACCTCCCAAGAAACGCTTGATTTAACATTGCGACACGACACAGGTGGCCCAATTACTTAGAATTTGCCAAGCCACCACTTGGGTTGCCTCCCAAGAAGCGCCCGATTTAATGTCGCAGCATGACGTAAGTCTCTTGATTACTCAGACTTCGTCAAGAAAATCAGATTCATCCTCTATTGCTGAGACTATATATATTCCTTCGGTTGCTGCATTGACCGACAGATGTTGAAGGTGACTTCTCCTTTATTCAGTCTGAACTTCAGTTGGCCAGCCTCCACATCAACTACGGCCCTCCCAATAGCAAGGAATGGTGGCCCCAAGATGATGGGGACCTCATAATCAACCTCGCAATCCAAGATCACGAAGTCTGCTGGGAATATGAATCTGTCTACTTTAACAAGCACATCAAATAGGATCCCCACTGACTCACAGTTCTGTCAGCCATCAGTAGCCGCATGGTCGTCGGTGTGGGGGCTCCCAAGTCCAACTACTTAAACATAGCCAATGATATCATATTGATGCTTGCTCTCAGATCATAGAGTGCCCTTGCGAACTCAACATTGCCAATTGTGCAAGGGATAGTGAAAGCACCCGGATCTTCCTTCTTCTGGGCCAAGACCCGTGTAGCTATGACACTACAATGATGTACATTATCTATAGGCTCATAACTCACGAACCTCTTCTTTGTCACAAGGTCCTTCATGAACTTAGCATATCTCGGCATTTGTTCCAACGCCTCAACCAATGGTATGTTCACTGATAATTGTTTGAGCATCGACAGGAATTTCTGAAACTTACCATTCTCTGTCTTCTTCTTCATTCTTTTGGGGGAATAGTGGCAATGGTCACGTGATAGCTTTGTAAATTTGTGTTGCGCCTTGTGCAACTTCAAACCCTTTTTCACCAATTGGGGCCTCATGCAACTCAACATTCTCAGCACTATTTTCATTATCTTCAATCACGCTCTCTTTCTTCCATTCAACTATAACTGGTAGAGGGGGGGTCAACTGTGGTCTTACCACTTTTAGTCATCACAGTCTTGCAGTGACCATCATTCTTTGGGTTCTGGACTATGTTGCTAGGTAGTATACCCTTCTGTCTAGGGTTCAGTGATGCTGACAGTTGCCCTGGCTGCTGTTCAATTTGCTTGATAGCTGTTAGACTCCACTCTCTGGCCCATACTTGATATATCACCACGGATTTTCTTCAACTGATCATCAGTGGACCTCTCCTTTTTCAGCATCTCAGCTATCATGCTCTCTAGATTTGAATGTCCAACCTCCCCCTCTCATGCATTGGAAGGCACATAAACTCCAGCTCAGTCATTGCGGTAGCCGTCATTCCTTCTCCAGTCTCTTTCACGCTCACTACCTCGGTTTCTGTCTCTGTTTTCGTTCTGAATGTAGTTATCTCTGTATTGGTTCCAACCTTGGTTTCAGAACCTTAGTGCCAATTGTCTTGTCCAGACGCTTGAGCGTTGGCTCAGAAATCCGCCACCTGACTGTCCAAAAAATTTGCCTCTTCCTCAAAATCAAAGTGGTTTGCCCCTAGCTCCTGTCCTTGTGTCCCTACTGCATTCACCTTTTCGGCTCCAGCTCCCATAATATGCTTTGTAAGCAAATCTAACGATGTGCGCATATGAGCCAACTCCTGGTCACGTTCTTCTTCTTTCCTACGTTAGTTTGCAATCAAACCAACAACATATATACCGGTCACTGCATCTGCCTCCTGGGTATGCCATGCCCTGTTTGTTTTTGTCACCCTGTCAAGAATGGTAGTAGCTTGCTCCCAGGTGTGACTCATCAATGCTCCTCCAGCTACTATGTCTGCTACAACTTTTGTATTATTGTTCAAAGACTTGTAGAAAATTTTCAATAATCTGTTATCTAAAATTTTATGGTTTGGGCACTTTGTCAACTTCTTCTTGAACCTCAGCCAGATTTCATGGAGTGCCTCGGTTTTAACTTGTCAAAAATTGTAAATTTCATCCTTGAGCTGCAACATTCTAGAGAGGGGAAAGAATTCTCTCTAAGAAGGCTTGCTTGAGTTCCCTCCAGTTGGTTATGGAGTCGTTGGGCAACTCCGGTAACCATAAAGTGGATTCCCCTAACAGAGAAAAGAGGAAAAGCCTGAGTCTTATGGCATCTTGGCTAACTCCAGCAACATGTATGCCTTGCATATTCCCACAAAGTTCATCAGGTGCTGGTTGGCATCATCCGTTGCGTGACCACTAAACACCCCTTTCATATTTAATAGTTGAATTATGGTGCTCGTGATGTCAAATTTGGCTCCAGCGGGAAATGGTGATGGTACAATTGCTCCAGTTGACCCAACTTCATTAATGTCTAGGTCCTCATCATCGAAGAACTGAGGGGAAAATCTATGACCTCTGTCTCCCCGCCCATGTTGACCAGCATTAACAACCTCATCTCTGGCATCCTCCGTATCCTGAAGTGCAGCTTGCCGAGCTAGCTCGGCTTGCCTAGCTTCTTTAGCTATACAGGCTTCTCTCTACTCCCGATTTTTCATTCTATGCAGTGTTCGTTCAATTTTGGGATTCAATGGAATTAGGGGATTTTCACTACTCCGAGTGCTTGGCATTCACCGAGCAACAACCTGTGGATATCACAAACAAAAAGAAAACATCATTAAGGAAATAACTACCAAAAGTCAGATACAAGTGATTAATCTAGTCTTAGGCGTATTCTCCGGCGACGGTACCACTTTTTGATAACACTCGAACTCACACCTTCTCTTGAAGTATGAAGCGGACATTATCAATAAAGAACCCAACAAAGAGGTTGGGGTCAAACCCAGAGAGAATATGGAATATCTAGACTAATGCCGGTAAGTGAACTTGTTGGTTAGTTACTCCAATTTGGGGGTTTTAAAAAAAATAATGATTAAAACAACGATTGAAATTATGATTTAAAATCAAGGGTTAAGAATAATTAGGTTTTGTGTTCCCCATGGGTTCATAACTGCTTCGGGTATACACATGTGATCGATACCAATGCTTACTTGTAGAACTGATAACTAGGGTTCATTCAAACAACTGATTCATCCCTATTGGATGACTATACTCAATCACCGGGTCAGGTCTCACAAGCAGTTCCAAACTATCCTTTATCAATAAGTTCCAAATTTAACTATCCTGCTACCACAGCTCAAGTTAATACAATGATCATCAAGATCAAGGCTTTGTTGTAATTCTCTTTTCCTAATCTCTACCTCTCTAGGCTCAAGCAAGTAAAGAATTCGGGCAAGTCTTAAAGTTGTATACCGTTAAGAAACGTTTAAGCATGAATAGAATACAATACAAGCGTTTTGCATTGGTTTTGAATCACTTTTGTGTATCCCTAGCTCGTTAATCCACCATGGTTCCCACAACCCTAGCTATGGAGGTTTTAACCTCTCATAGTTGCAAGGTTGTGATTTGCATTCATAACTAAACACATAATTCAATACTTACAATGGTAGTTGAGGGAAAACTTCTTTAATTATATCAGAAAAACCTCAAGGCAATTGATAGATATCAAGAAAGAATCCAAGAAAAGGTTGATCACAAGTCAATCAACTCAATTCTATGTTTTTCCCTCGAATCTCTATTGATTTCATGCCTCTCTCACTTCTTACTAATGTTCCCTATGATTCTCTAGTGAAAATAAAACATAAAAGGTATTGATACAGACATAAGAATCTTTTTCCTAAGCTAACAAGATGATTTTCCATAACTGGCGCTGCCTGAGCCACAACTGATCATACGACCAGTAGAAGGATTGTACGAGTCGTACCTATTGTCCGTAAGTCCTTGACTTGCTGAAATTTTGGCTAAGTGCTGGGCACTGGCACGACTCGTACATACTTCCTACGAGTCGTGCTTTGCTTCCGTGGTCTGGCTCTAAGAACTCTGCCTTTTTCTAAAATTATTCACGAGTGTTGTGGTACGACTCACACCTCCCAACCACGACTTGTACTGTATGAAGTTTTGCTTAGCATTGAAAATCCTCTGAAGATCACCAGTGCTCCTGGTACGACTTGTACATTGTTGTCACAGTTCGTAAGTCCATCTATATCAGGAGTCTGCATTTGTGCAATTTCTTCTGAATATTTCCACGACTCAAGTTACGACTTGTACCATTGTTATACGACTCGTACTAAGAGTCGTAGGTTGAATTCTCCCCAGTTCAGCTATCTAAAACTTTTCACGATTCTTAGTACGACTCGTACCATCAATGTACGGCTCGTACTGAGACTGTTACTTTAGCTCATTTTCTGCACTTTCAAGCTTCTTTTGCTCGTTCTTGCTCCAACACTTATTTTTTCTGTAATCAAAGAAAAAGTGTCTTATATCCACATAAACTCATGCTATTTTCTTAGTTTTGAGCGTTGAAAGTGTTGTACACTCACAACACATCAATTAGTTACGCAATGTTTAGTTATTTATGTATAAGTTATTATGTATTAATTATTGCAACTTTCATCCTGCATAAAAATAATATATACTCTCCCGTAACTTATATATGTATTAGTTATCCAAATTTCTAAATTACAAATCAAATACCGTATTAATTTTATACATACTATTACTTTTGAATCATCTACCAAATATGATATTATTTATGTAAAATTTAATACTTGTATAATTTATATCTAAACCAACTACCAACCAACACTGAAGTGTTTGAAAAAGTTAAAAAAAAAAATTGCTTAAAACAAATTTAAAGCTATTTAAAATAAGCAAAAAGATATGGGTTGAGAAATACCAATTTTTTTATTTTTTAACTTTTAAGTACTTTTACTTAAAAACTGTTTTTTCCTTTTAAGCACTTTTGCACAAATACTTGTTTTACTAAATTGTGTGAGGGCTTGATTAACTAATTAACACATGTTGGTCGATTTATACTATGAGATGTTGTAAAATGATTATTTTATATGCTGAAAGATGCTCCAAAAAGTTTGGATAACTTGGTGAATTAATCATAACTTGTCAATATTTGACGAAATAAATAATAAAATTATTTAACTAAACAAAAATAAATTGATTTATGATTGGCTAATTACCAAAAAAATTCACAAGATTAATAAGGATTCTATGCACCAAAAAAGATGAAATATTTGTTAGTATTAAACTGTTAATTGATCCTAACCTATCCTATCAGTCAATCACATCCTATCAGTCAATCACACGTATTTACCTAACAGATAAGTTTACTAATATAAGTTGGTTTTATAGTAGCATTTTTGGTCAATCTATTATTATTAAATTTTAACTTTTGTTTTTGTGATAGTTGACTAAGCAAATTTACTATTAGTTAATTGAAATATGCATATTACGATAATTATGGTTTCACCACTTAATTACCCATATTTTGATGATAATATAAATTTTAAAATAGTATAAATATAACACGATTCGTATTTAAAGGAATCAGAAACACATATTTCAAATAATGGCGGAGTTAAAAAATTTCTTAAGAGGGCTCAAAATATAATAAAGTAAACACACACAAAAAAAAGTTAAATAAATTTAACATCCATTATATATACATAAAAAAGCTCACAACAAAGGAGCCTAAACCATAAATTGATGGTGGGATATTCAGGTTGTAATTCTGATTTTAATCCTAAAATTATAATTATGAAATATCTCAATTTTCAACGAAATAACTCTTTAAGTCTGTTATTCTTCATGTGGTACCTTTCTCTTTTACACCTACAATAGTAACAACAATAATATACCTTTTGTGTTTCTTAAGGGGAAAAAAAAAATAGATGTTGTCCCGTGGATATAGTCCATTCTAGGTTTGGTAATAATATGTGAGATTTCACCAGTTAAATTGAATAAAATCTTATAAATATTTCTTACTACTAGTTTTAATATAAAAGGAGTTACAATATGTTGACCTATTCAAACTACTCTAAAAAAAATGGAACATTTCTAGTTTTACCAACTACAAAATTGTCAACTCCTTTTCATCATTGCACGTTCTGCCCAGCTTCTTCATATATTACACATAATTTAAGACAGAAATGTCTACTGATTTAAGTAAAGGACAAATCCGGGAACCTAAACAAAAATAATGTTAGGAAACAGCAAAAAGACAAATAAAGATGATTTACAAAAAAATATTCACATCATCAGAATTATTGAGTTATATTTTATAAAAAAAAAGAATTTAGAAATCGATTTTCTTATAATTCAATGTGCCTGAAAGATAATGAGAATTTTCTAATATTCTAAATAGTCTCGCATTTCAATTTAATTGATTTATTTTTGTTAGAAATATCTATTGGGCCGGATTCATTCATAAAGGCTATTTGTTCTCTTCTTTAATGATAGCTTTAATGTATAAATACATCATTATAATTTATAGGTGTAGGAGAAAAAGAGGTTTTTTCACATTAAATGATAATTAAGATTTACAATAGAAAAAATGCTCTCCGTATTTTAAAGGATATCTAGGCTGTGGAAAAAGAGAATTCATCTATTTTACGAGGACCATGAGACAAGCTATTATTGTTACAAAGAAACTAGCAAATCTCCTAAATTAGTATTTACCAATTCAAATACTACAATTTTCTTATTTAAGTAAATATTCTTGAAACGTTTTATTTTAAGTGAATTCATTTGATCCGACAACAAAATATAAAATTTATAAAAATTTTAAATATATTATTCTAATAGTATTTATATGGTACAAAATATAGAAATATATAAGATGAAATGCATTTAAAGGAAATTAATAATGGGATAAGATAAAAGTAAATATTTTGTTATGTGAGAATTATGTATGAGTGCTTAATAATGAAGGAAGTAGTGATGGAAGCGCACACATCAGCCACTAATTTTATAATGGAAAAATCTAGAAATCATGTGAATAAAACCAAAATATTCTCTCAGTCAAACCTTACTTTTGAATTTTCATTGTCTTATTATAAAAAATATATCTTCGTAGATTCGCTAAATAAGTGAAATTTACTATGAAAAGATATTGCTAATGTCGGTAAATATTTGTGAAAATAAAAAAAAATTATGTCACATAAATTAGAGTAAATAAATATTATATTGAAGAGGGCCTATTCTCTTCCTCTTAATTAGAGACATCTTATGTAATTTCATGTCTTTTCTTTAAATAACCGAATTATTATAAATAATGCAATACAAATGAACCTGATTAGCTGAGTGAAGTAATATCTCGAAACACATTATATCCCGGCTTCAGAATTGGTAGAGAAACTTTCATATCTCTAATTTAAAAAAAAAAACAAAAGTTAATAGATGAATGGGCGAATATAAACATTTGTATCCGTTCCCATTAATAAAGTAGAAGCCCATCTTTATTCATGGACCGAGCTTTATCCTCTCTTCTTCTGTGTATATCCTTAAATTTGGTCCGATAAGGCAAATATGTTGGGCCAAAAGGATAGGTGTAGAATTACTGTTGGGCCTATAAGCGGTTTAATGGATGGATGGAGCTACTCTATGTTTCAAGATACTGAGATTTGTTGTAGCAATTGCACCCCACACTCAGTTTTCACCTTGCCATTTAAGTGATAAATAATGGAGTAACATTTATCGAGAAAATAAGATTTTTTGGCCTCGAAGAAAATGACCTTTTTAGATCAAGAATAAAAATCTCTCATAAATAAAATGAAGATCACTTATAAAAAGGTCATAGAATTTTTTTATTTTTATTTTTCAAAAAAAATTGATAGTCAATATCGACAAACTTCAGACAAAAGCTACTATATTGGGCTAAAAGTCGGTAAACACTGCTTATGGAATATGAGATACTATGAGTGACATGTTTGAAGTTTGAGATTGTCAAATCTAAGTTCAGATCAATAACGTGTGAAGTTTTAGATTACTAAGTCAAACTTTAAATAAAAATGTCTAAATTTTAGAAGTGCTAAGTCAAATAAAATATTTAAAATTAGACTTTGACGAGCCATTAGCTTCAGATACTCATATATCTAAAGTTTATACAACTAAAAGGGTTGACTCGGCCTGAAAAAATTCTGGGCTCTTTCTTTCGGCTCGAAATTTCTTTAGCACTAAAGTGGTCCACTAATCAATTACAAGGAATTCACATCTATTTTTTTTCCCCGACTTTATTGTTTATTTATCAAACATTAATTAACAAATAAATAAAAACAGAAAACATAGTAATCTTTCCAGATGCAAGCTTGTCCCAAAAATCTGATCAGATCATTTGATATGATAACTAATTTGTCTGCTTTTATTTTTAAAGCATTTGAAAAATGGAAACCTTCTAAAGAAACTTTTGAAGAAGCAACTTTCATAGCATAAATGATCATAATTCAAGATTCATTATGCAGAGTTCACTTTTGTGTTTCATGGCGTGAGAGAGATGAGGGCTCCATACATTTCACTTTATGTCAATATTTACCTTTAATTCAAGTACATATATATATAAGAATATAATCCAAATGTGAATTTGCACTAGCTATCACCACTATAAAGAAGTTACGTATCAAACACAATCCCATCTAGTCTTTATTTCAACAATTTCCTCACAATTACTTGCTTACACGGATAAATTGCGAGAACAACTTGCTAAGATTAAAACTAATGTGTATTTGTGATAATAGGCTTAATTTACTTTTTTATATGGATTATTTAGAATACCTTTATATGATAACGATCACGAACACAATTTATTAATAAAATTGCTCAATTTTTCTTTCTCTCTTTGTTTACTTTATAATTCATCATTTTACTATTTAATTTCAATTACATTAAATAATTGTTTTGGGTCCATTTTCGATCCTTGGGTAGATTTTAGAATCTAAACTATAGGGGGGTCATCATTCTCTATAGATTTTCAAGTGGTTTAAGTAGGTTGAGTTTCCATTGTTGAATATTGGAACTGCAGTGAGAAAATTGTCAGCTTCTCATTTGTATTTTATGCCATCTTTTTTTACTATTGATTTATTCATCATCTCTCTGCAGTTAATTAATTACAGATATTTATAAGAGTGTAGCTAAGGTGACCTTTTTTTAAAAAGAAAGAAAAAAAGTAATCTTAAATGCGTGTATGAAACTGAAAACTAAATATAATACTTCCCATAAAAACGATGTTAAATTCCTTCAATCCATTTTAATTATCGTGTCCATAAAAAAATAATTAATTCAAAACAATTATTATTTTAAAAACTAAAAATATAATTAATTATTAATTTTCATCGTTATATTTACTTAATAATTTTGAAAAGAGATTAATATAGTGAAAAAGAAGGTAATACAGTTAAATTCATATATAATAACGCTTTAAATTTTTTTCGCTGATTACAGAGAACATATAAAGAATAATTCTTATATAAAACCCTGACTATATTAAATTAAGATCGAAGTATATAAAGAAAAATTATTTTTCTAATTAATTTTTTAAGAGACATGGAAAAAATAAAACATAACAAATAAAATTAACTCGAAAAAAAGTATTTATGAGAGATCAATATTTGTTGGTATCTCGAGGACTTTTCACAATAATTATATAGTAGTCCATATTAAAGAAAAAGAAAGTGAAAAGAGGGGAGAAGTCACAAGAAACAAAGAGATCAAATTAGATGTACACTACTACCAGTGTTGTCGGGACCATTTCTTTTTTGTGTATCAATTAAGACACACAATATCATTGCCACCCCACTAACCAGCCTATTCTGTAATTTTCCTACGCAAAGTAATTTTTTTTTTGGCTTAATACGGATCGTTTGATTTGCGATTAAAATTATGTAGTTATTAATTATATATGAATTAATTATATATAAGTTATATTTTTATTAAATATTTATTTTATTATATTGCAAATTAATATATATTATATAATTTTTAAATATTAAATATTATCTATAATTATAATCTTAACTTTTTTTGATTAAATTTATATTTTAACCTATTTTAGTTCATTGCATTTATTTGAATTAAATAAAGTTATTAGGAAGAAATAAAATTTAAATACTAATTAAATGAATTAATAGGAGTAAATGTATTATTTTCTATTCTAAATCATGTATAACTAATTCCTGTATAACTTAATATTTTACCTTCTACCCGGCATAAAATTATACACTAAATTTTTTTATAAGTTTTGCAGGTATTAGTTATGTAATATTGCTAAAACACAACCAAACATTGTAATAGTTATGCAAATTTTTAGACCTAGCAATTACCAAACAATGTATATTGAAATAACTTTTATCGCAACAAGAAATCAAACAACGTATAAGATTAATACATATATAGTCAAGTTAATACAGGAATAACTTCATTCATAATCAGCAACCAAATGATCCCTAACGGATTGTTTGGTACGCGGAATTAAGGTGAGATATTTTAAGATTAAAATTACACTTTATTTAGTTGAAAATATAAATTTTAGCTTAAAATAAATTTATATCTTTAACCAAACATATATAGTATAATTCTAATTCAACATTAATCTTAAATATCACATCTTATCGCATTCAACTTGGTATTATTTTATCCCACCTATCAAGTGGAATAAATTAGTCTCAGGATTATAATCCTAAGACTATATAATTTTGGGATAACTTTGTTCAAGAACCAAACAACCTCTGATAATACTTTAAATTTATCAGCAAATTTCATTTAATTTAGATACTCGAAGTAAGACTTGTTTCAACATATTAGACACATTCGATTCAAAGTTTGAAATATCTTTTGTGCATCATCTCAAATATCTATTACGTAAATAAATTAATATTTCAATTGAGAATAATGTATATATTTAAGAAAATAAAGACTTTTAAGTGATTAATTTATTTATATAATAGATATTTAAGAACATGCATGTGCAAAAATTAAAAAAAAAATCTAATAAAAATATTTTATTGTATATTTAAATATTGAACAAATTTAATTTTGAATATCAAAATAAATTTTGGTCAAAATTTTGAGGAGCTATGTATTAAGCTTTTTTCTTATGACATGTGAAGATATTTCTTTAAACCCGATGGAAATTGGAGCTAATACCTAGAAGATTATGTAGTATTTTAAGGATTTATGTAATGTATGTTTGGTACTCGAAGATTTGCTCTAATTTATGTTTGTATGCAGTATATATTAGGGGTGATTTGATACAGAATAGGATAAATAAAGTTAATTCATGCATTGAGATATTTTATGAAATTAGTTATTTCATCATATCTATTAAAGGTGGGAGTAATAGTTTCAGAACTAACTAATATTTTTTACCAAATGCAAAATCAAACTACTTTTATATTTTATTTAAAATTATTATTTCTTATCCCGCATACAAACAACGCATAACGAAGAAAACATTTATTATCTCGCTTACATTTGAGTAAAGTGATAAAGCTACTTATTTATTTTCAATAAAAGATTTTGCATTTGAATTTTTAAGTATCAAGTGTTTTCTTACAGGTGGAGTTTTGTTCCTAAGGAGACTCTATTCTGTGAATTCAAATTTAGTGACGATATCAAAATTTTTATTCAAAAATTTTAAAATATGAAAAAAATAAAAATAAATAAAGAAGTCAAAAAAAAATATATACACACACATACATTTAGTTTGGAATTTGTATATATAGATTCAGATATATCTCTTGTTTTCACTTGATTTCGCCCACATCCAAATTAATGAGATTTCTGAACGAATACTGAACATAGAAAAAAAAAAATTATCCACACACATGTTGTTTCGTCTCTCCGAATGCGTTGCCGCATGCTCTATTTCTTTTACATAGTTTAATATTCGATAATTATTTTCTCTATTTCATTTTATATATTATTTGTTCTGTTTCTTTTTAGTTATTACGTATATAAAAAATAGTTGTTTCAAAATAATTGTTAGTTTCAAAATTCAAGAAATAATTGATCACATTTTTTCAACTTTACCTTTGGTATTTAAATCACTTTAGAATGTGAAAAGAATGATTATTGCACTTTTCTAAAAAGTATCTATCGATTAATATAGTTATATTAATCAAATTATAATTTTTATTAATTTTTTCTTAATAAATATATAAAATTTTATCCTATCAACTAAAAAGAATGGAAGGGAGTAGAAATTAAAATGGACGATGTCATTTTCACATTTATTAGAGTCAAACTTGAGAAAACTTTGAACCACTTGTAAGTTGTAACACTAATAATAACATCTATGTTTAAAAGTTCCGAAAGGTTTAACGGTAAATATATAGTAAAATTTAGCGTATGATTGATAGTTACGTATTTGTCAAGTTTTTAATATGTGTCAATATTCACTTTTTAGAATGGGATTGATCAGACTTAACCATTTGACCAAATTCAACACTTACCAACATGCTGGCAATTATTTCATTTCATCATTGATACTCCCTTCACAACTCTCAGATATTAACTCCACTTCTACATGTATAATATTTTTATAACAAATCAAATAAAAGATTAAAATATATTTATGAATTGTGAAAACCCCGCAGTCCATTACAGCTTTAGATATTTGTTTAAGGATTGATTTGGTACGCGCCAGATGAAATAAATAAGAACATTTTATAAATTAGAATGTCTTATGAGATTTATTTTATTTTATTTTACATATAAAATAATAATTATATTATTTTAATATAAATAATAAAATAAAATAATTTTAAAATTAATTAATATCTTTAAATAATTTATATCAAAATTATTATCTTTATTCCGTTGATCAAACAATAGTTAAGTTGCCGTTTAGATATGCGATTTTATTTCATGATTTAAAATCATGAGATAAAATATCAAAATTTTAAAAAATCTTGACTTGAAATTTTAAAACATGAGATGAACTTTTTCAAATACATAATTTGACTCACATGTTTATATTTTGTAAAAAAAAAAATCATTTTATATATATCAATCATATTTACAAACCATTTATTTTAGATATAAGCAAAAATTGTTGTTGATATTATTACTCTTCCCAACCTTTGTCAACTATTATGATATGATAGAGTCCGGCATGGAAACAAATAAAATTTTCTTTACAAGTTTTAAAACGAACACTGAATTTTTTATTCCACCAAAACGAAAACCTCGAGACAACGAGATTCTTATAATTTTTTTTTTAAAAATATATATTTTACGAATTTCGTTAGACCGCCGGTTGTCAGCTTTTTAAAAAAAAATTGGTTCATAGTGCTAACTATTTGGTGCTGCCAAGTGCAATTACAGTTTTAATTTATAGCTCTACTCATCTGCTAGATATAATTTGCTCATATATATATATATATATATATTAAATTTTTTGTTTAACTCAAGATGAAAAAAAAAAGAATTTATTTATAGAAAAACAGAAAAGAAAAGAAAAGATGTCGCTTATTTATTCAAGAAGCAGAATTTAATCAAATTGAGTCCCTCATGCCTTTGATATTTATGAGGATCATGAGAGTAGTATAAATAATTTTTTTTATTTAAAAAAAAATACAAAAATGAGCAAATTGTATCGGGCAGATGAGTAGAGCTATAAATCAAAGCTGTATTTGCACTTGACAGCACCAAATAATTGGCACTACAAACGAAAATTTTAAATTAAAAAAATGAGGAGGCAACAACGTCTCTTAATTTTTTTAAAATAAATTTTGTTGGCTGTCCAATGATATTCATAAAATATATATATATATATTTTTAAAATTATGAGAACTTTGTTGCTGAAACAACGAGGTGTTTGTTTTGGTAAAATAAAAAATTCAATGTCCATTTTGGTGCTGGACAAACTTATCATAACTTGTGTATTTACATAGTCTTTTGAGAGCATACCAGGAAATGATGAAATATTCGTGGATTATGAATGTAATGATATAATTATTAAGGATATTAATCAACAAACGATTCAAAGTAATAATATTAATTTGGCTTGTCAGTCATTTGATTAAAAAATGGATGCTCAACATGATAGTTCTCCCAACCTATAAAAAATTTTATATTTATGTAAAAAGATAACTTAAAATTCTTAAAAATCTCATACCGCTGAACGAGCTTTTAAGTGTATGTTCAGTCTCACTTTCAAGAGTCAAGACTCACTCACCTCCCTTTCTCTGTTCTCAAACTGTCACCAAAAATCAAAAGCTTTATTTAAATTCACATCAGCGCCACCCAAAACAACCAGCCCTGAGCAGCCAACCTCCTCGAGATTGCAGCTCAAATTCCCCCCATCAACGGCCAAGATTCAAGCTCACCTTGACTGTGTGAATCCCACACACATTGCATGTGCAGCTCTCAGTCTCATTCTATATATTCTTCTTTCCTTTCCAAACCCCTTTTTTCTTGCTTGCTTGCTTACTCTGACAAGAAGAGGCCAAAGGCACAGTCCTAATAGCTAAACAACAAACGAAAAGGACCCATTAGGCCATTTTCATTTTTCCCACAAAATAATACATTGCCGTTTCTCGTACAAACATTACTCTGTTTGAGTGATTGATTGAGTGGGGTGATGGAGGAAAGACCTGAGACAGAACTTATTTCAATACCAGCAACGCCGCGTGCATCGACGCCTGAGATTCTAACGCCGTCTGGTCAAAGGTCACCGAGGGGGGGACATACATCTACTGGTGCATCTAAAGATGCCAAGTCATGGACACCCACTTCATTTATTTCGCCTAGGTTCTTGAGCCCCATTGGGACTCCAATGAAAAGGGTGTTGGTTAATATGAAGGGGTACTTGGAGGAAGTTGGGCACTTGACTAAGCTCAACCCTCAAGATGCCTGGCTTCCCATTACTGAGTCTCGTAATGGCAATGCTCACTATGCTGCTTTTCATAATCTCAATGCTGGTATTGGGTTTCAAGCTTTGGTCTTGCCTGTTGCCTTCTCTTTTCTTGGATGGTATTAATACTCTTCCTTAATTTTTCTTGATATTATTCTTACCATTGCTTTTATTTTGTTAAACTACACTGTTTAGTAACTTCACTCTGTTCCATCGATTTGTTGCTTGTTATTGCTATTGTTGATGATGTTATGGTTAAAGATTGGGTGTTTTTTACATTTCTTTGTGGAACTTTGTGTTATATGTAAGAATTCTATTAGAATTTGCTTGCAAAGCTTCCTTCTTTGGAATTCTTTCAACAACAATTTTTGGGCTTATTCTGGTTTGTCTGTCTCTGTTCCATCTACTTGGTGCTTGTTATTGCCCTTGTTGATTGTGTTATGGTTAAAGATTGGATATTTTCTACATTTCTTTTGTGCAATTTATAGTTATATGATCTATATGTACGAGATATATTGGAATTTGCTTGCAAAGCTGCCTGCTTTTGACTGCTTTTTCAGAACAACTTTTTTGGGCTTATTCCAGCGTGTCTATAAAGCTTCTGCTTTGTTAGTTTAAAGAACTCTCTTTTCCAGCTGTTGGTCCTTGCTATTGCTATTGTTGATATTTTTATGGTTAAAGATTGGATATTTTACATTTCTTTGTGAAATTTATTGTTAAATGATCTTATATTTAAGAGTTCCATTAGAATTTGCTTGCAAAGCTGCCTGCTTTTGACTGCTTTCAGCAAATTTTGGGCTTATTCTGGTTTGTCTATGAATCATCTTTTTTCTTGATTTGAAGAACACTCTCTGCTAATTGGGGATTTACTTTAGTTGGGAAAAACATTATTGCTTCATAAACTTTCTCAAAGCAAACCGTCAGTCTCGAAAGTCTTGATCTTTCAGCTATTGTGTAACCTCTAACTACTGCTTTCTTAAATGCATATCAGTTGTCTTTGAAAATGGGGACATTGATTGACTATACTGCACTCATCTAAGGTTGCATTAACGGACCCCTCCATTCCATTGATATGTTATTTTAGAAAATTATGGGTTTGTGGACCAACAAGAAATCTTCTATATCTGTCTCTATGAACTTACTTTTCTTGCTTTTTTCAACTTTCATCATTATTTCAAATGAAATCAGTAAAAGAGATATTTGCACCAATTGTTGGCATTCATACTACTTTGCCTTTTCATATAAAGCTGGGTCCTCTCCCAATTTTTGTTATCATCTTTTGAGAAATAAGACTGCTACATTATGCTGAAGGTACTCATTTGGTTTTGTACCTATTACCTTTTTTTCCCATCTTCCTTTTGCATTTGCACATCATTTAAGAAATACGGTCCCATCACCCATGCTGCATCAAAGGATTTAAGTTCTGTACATTTACCTAGAAATACTTTTATTTTAAAAATCAACAACAGGTACATGTCTAAATAAATCTTGAAACAATAATGTATAAAATGAATTGATGTAGTTTAGGTGGCATTTGGTATAAGAAAATTGATATTTTTGGAAGGCACTGTCATTCCATAAAAATATATATGGATTTTTATTTGATGGAGATATCTTTTTGCTTTTAGCCTTGTGTTGAAGCTATATCACACTTCTTTTGTTGCATTCTTGGCACTGCATTTTAGTCGACAAGTCCAGGAATTTTGTTACGTTTTTGTTCTCTGTTTGCTATCTGAGTTTACTTTTGGTACAGCCCCAGTATGATTGCTTTGGATGATTTTGACCTACCACTTTGACTTTAAGGTCTAACATCTCTAAATGCTACTTCCAAGTGGACTATTGTGCCCTTATTACAGTATGTTCCATCATCTGTAATAGGTAGAACTAATTTACTATTGAAATTCCTACCAAATCAGATCACTGTTGCAAGTTTAATGGCCAAATTTCCTTTTTATGATCTGAAGTATACCTTGTAAATAACTTATCTTCCATTCTATGTCCTTAAGTTTCCATTTTATTAATCTTTTGCCAGCATTTACCAGATAGATGGACTTAAAGTTTAGTCTTCTGAAAGGATCATAGAGCGTTTCCAATTTTTTATCTGCATCTCTCTCTTGTACCCGAACCATGCTAATAGCATAGTGAAACTCAAGCAATGAGCTAGGAATTTCATAGCCTACGTCTGTCAAATAAATGCGGTGCTTACAAAATTTTACCTATATGTTCTTCCAAGAATTGAAGCAGTAATATTTCCTTCTGAATGCAGGAGCTGGGGAATAATTTCCTTAACTATAGCTTATTTCTGGCAACTCTATACTTTATGGATCCTTGTTCAGCTGCATGAAGCAGTTCCTGGAAAGAGATACAATAGATATGTGGAACTTGCGCAAGCAGCATTTGGTAAGAAAATCAAGTACTCCTTTCTTTCCTGTTCTCCTTAACCTGCTCAAAAGCTCACTTACCTGATATGTAGGACTCCGTTTATTTCAATTTATATTACACTCTTTCCATTTCAGGACGTTATTTGATGTGCCACACCATTCTATTTTCTATTTAATTTACTTTGATGTGATGTTTTTTCTATCAAACTAACCTTAGCCATTATTTTGCTATTAAGTATTGATTTCACTACCAGTATATATCACCTTAGTCAAAATGAATTTCTTAAACTTCGTGTTCGGTCAACCACCCTCATAAAATGGAGGGAGTGCTTAACTATTGGTAATGAGTAAGATGCATGAAAAGCTGATAGAGTTGCATAATTAATATTTTAAATTGAAGGAAAAGGAAACGAACATAGTTCATTTTGCTTGCTAACATTATTATATTCACTTGCATTTTCAGGTGAAAGACTGGGTGTTTGGCTTGCTCTCTTCCCTACTGTTTACCTATCTGCAGGAACTGCAACAGCATTGATTCTCGTAGGAGGAGAAACCATGAAGCTGTTCTTTCAAATTGTTTGTGGTCCACTCTGTTCATCAAATCCTTTAACAACTGTGGAGTGGTATTTGGTTTTCACATCCCTCTGCATTGTTCTATCCCAGCTCCCAAACCTGAATTCCATCGCTGGACTCTCCCTTGTTGGAGCAGTGACTGCCATCACATACACCACTATGGCATGGGTCCTCTCTGTAAGCCAACCACGACCACCTTCGATTTCATATGAACCCATTTCATTGCCTTCCTACACAGCTTCTCTCTTTTCGGTCTTGAACGCCATGGGTATTATAGCATTTGCCTTTAGAGGACACAATTTAGTTCTTGAAATTCAGGTAATTTTTCTTAACCTTTTTCCGGTATGTGCGAACACAAATGGTTTCAATTTTGCAATTGTAAGAACGTCATCTTTTCTGTCATTTTGCAGGCAACAATGCCGTCAACCTTCAAGCACCCAGCTCATGTGCCAATGTGGAAAGGAGCAAAAGTTGCTTATTTATTCATAGCCATGTGCCTGTTCCCTATTGCCATTGGAGGCTTCTGGGCTTATGGAAGCCTTGTAAGTGTAGCTATGTTTCTGTTATTTCTGCTAATCCAATAGGAATTGGTCGTCATAACTATTCAATTCAGTCACATTATTTTGACAGTATAAAATATTTTTCATTTTTGCCTTTGAGAAAGCTTTGCCAAACTATTATACGTGTATTCACAGTACTCTTCCTACTTTACTATCGACAGACCTTTTTTCTTGTTGTATTTGTTTGCATGGGCCATAAATTCTTGGTAGAACGGTGTCTTCCTCTGCTCAGACTATATATGTTTTCCTTATTTTTGATTCGATCGCTTACTTGATTCCTTGATTACAGATGCCTTCGGGAGGAATGCTAAGTGCACTATACGCCTTTCACATTCACGATATTCCAAGAGGACTTCTAGCCATGACATTTCTCTTAGTCGTGTTCAACTGCTTGAGTAGTTTCCAGATATACTCAATGCCAGCATTTGACAGTTTTGAAGCTGGATACACCAGCCGTACCAACCGACCATGCTCAATCTGGGTCCGCTCCGGTTTCAGAATATTTTTCGGATTTGTTTCATTCTTTATCGGAGTTGCACTTCCGTTCCTGTCAAGTCTTGCAGGGTTGTTAGGAGGACTCACACTTCCAGTAACATTTGCTTATCCTTGCTTCATGTGGGTTCTCATAAAGAAGCCTACAAAGTACAGCTTTAACTGGTATTTCAACTGGATCCTTGGATGGCTAGGAGTTGCTTTTAGCTTGGCTTTTTCGATTGGAGGAATTTGGAGCATGGTCAATAATGGACTTAAGCTTAGGTTTTTTAAGCCCAGCTAAGAGATGAATAAGAAGTTTGCTATATGTAGACTTGTATTTGCTAGTAGTTTGTAATGTGTGCTCTTCTATTCTAAGCTTGAGAAGAGGTGTAGCGGAGAAACAACGTGTGTGTGCGTGCGTGTGTGTTGGTTGGTTCGTGAGGTGGGGTGGTGGGAAGATGAAGGGGAAAAGAATATGTATAAAGCCATAGGTCCACAGACATGTTCTTGTTTGCTACCTCTGGAATTTGGTGTTGTGCAACTTGTTTCACAAGTTGGTGTAATGCTCCAATTTGAAGAATATATAGAACCACTTGGCTGGCTTATGATTGAAACTCATTCGAGTTTTATGCTTCCTTTTTTGGTTTTTTTCAACCCTCCTACCTTTTTTTGTTTCCTTGGTGATTCGAACCCACCTATAACCTCAGTATTGGAGTTTAAGTCTGCTTATCATCTGAACAACTTCCTCTTGTCGAGATTTATGCTTATGAAATTTGCTCGAAAGCCACATTTTATAGCACCTAGAACGTTTGCAGGAGATTCAGTTTTCAACTTGTTAATGCATTAGGTACTTATTTGGCAAATTAAAGCCATTTCATATTCGAAATTTGTGCTTGTATTCTTGCATTTCCAGTAATGAAGAAGGGTTTTGAGATGAATTAGTACTCTGTGGAGTGGATGATTTTAGTTTCTCGTCAAACGGTAACTTGAAACATAATGCTTGGACAAGTACATTGAGTTCATAATCAGAATGAAGTTTGAATTATCAGTAAATAATTCTTCAGATTTTTGGTCTGTGAATAAACATTAACTCTTGAGTGTATAGACTTTTTTATTAGGTGCTGAATAAAATATTTATTTAAAATAATTGAATTTTTTATTTTATCAAAATTTGGACCAGAACTACCGAGTCTGTCAAACTTGTAATTGAAATTGTAGCGACAAAACTATGAGTTAACAGAATTCAATAGTTCTGATAAAAAAAATATGTGTTAAGAAATCACTTAATTTATATATAAATAATTATTTAGCTAGAACTCAATAAATCTTTTTTTAAAAAAAATATTCACACACTCAAAACTTTGAATCCATTGCTCCATTAGCTTTGAGATAAATTGGAAACGCGGTAACTTAAAATTTTGAATTTGCTTCTTGATTAGCTAGTTTTGTGGCTTGGTATGAACGTTGACAAACTCATGCATGCATAACTTAATAAGGCGAAAGATGAGATATAGTGTGTAAGCAAATTGGAAACGAACGTACATAAAGTTTGTATAGTAGTACACAGAATATATGTTGGTCGAATCAAATTGTAACTAATGTTTGGTCATAAAATTTTGAGAATAAATTTAAAAAATCTATTTTAAATTTTTAAAACTAATTCAGATTAATTTTTAAGATTTTCACTCATAAAATTTAAACTTTTTTTTAATAAAACACATAAATAAATATAACTTTAAATTTTAAGTTTTAACTTCAATATGTATAACGCGGGAGCAGAGTCAGTGCTGTAGGGGTAAGAAAGAAGAAGCGTGGAAAAGGTTGACATGCACAAAAGGTAGAAATTCCTTAGGGATTAGGAATCAAATTCCATGCTATCGGCCAAAGTCGGTGGTGCATATCAACCTCGGCGCTGACACTAAAGCTAATGAGCCGTCCGTCTCTTAGGCTTTTTCGCAGTACTATAAAAACCTGTTCCTCCCCCACTAAAACTTGATGGGTTCGAGTGTACTAAAATAATTTAAAATAAATAATTTTTCAAATAGAATAGTATCATTTTTTTTTTATCAAATAAATGAAACTGATATAGATAAAGTGTTTGATAATATAATTAATATAATTAGCCGAGACATAGATAACTTTCCGTTCAAACATTTAACACTTGTCCAAAAAATAACGTCATATAATCAGGAGTTTTAAAAGTTCACTTTAGACAATTATTTATGTGACAGGGGTCGAAGGAAAAGGTAAGGCCCCCCTTCAAAACTGGAAAAAAGAAAGACTTTTTGAAATTATAGGAGGACTCTAACCAGGCCCCCTTTCTCCCTAACAAACCTACAAACACTTCAGATTAATATAGGATTTTTTTTTTGCAGGCTTTTTGAAAAAAAGAAAACAAACTGGAAGACACCCAATGGAAAAATCAAGAAAAAGTAAAAATCCCCAAAAGTACTGCACCTTTTGCAACAAAACATAGACAATAATAACACTGTTTGTAAACAGCAATAACAAGCATATGCTTAAACTTCAAGTACGTAGTTATCGGCAAGTTATTAAGTTACACCGATTATATGAATTCTTCCCGATCACCATGTTTTATTTAATCGCATTGTAGAACCATACAACACAAACAACAACATTCAGGAAAACAACAGAGAAAATATATTGTTCATTAATTTCATGAAAATTGGGATCTATTTCTGTCAAAAAACGAAAAAGAAAAAGACCCCCAAATACATTTACACAAAAAAAGCCTACAGAACACTTGCCCACCAAGCAAAATAGCTTACTTTGTGAATCATCATTCACATAAAACTACTAGCAGTTTTAGTAAAATTGCTAAAGCCAAACCAATCCATGCACCCAAAAACTTGCAAAAAGACAGACCATTAATAAAGATAAAAGAAACAAAAAAGCAAAAGAGAACAAACACCTTTTTTTTCGATTTCTTCCATGAAACTATTAAAGTACTATATTATTATTATTATTATTATTTCTACTTAATAGTACTTCATTTAAGACTGGTCCCTGGTGCTGAAATAGCAAGATCAGGCCAACCAAAGCAATCATCATCACCACCTACACTGCCGCCGCCGCCGCCGCCTTCAATCTCACCACCACTCAGCTGCCACTTCTCATTTTCGCCGCCGTTCCCTCCGCCGCCGACATGCTCCATGGGCCAATCAAGATTCCCAAGCCCAAACCCGCCTAGCCCAAGCCCAAATCCACCCAACGGCACGAACCCACCACCCACCGGAGCTGTCAACAACGAAGTAAACGACGTCCCATTTACCCCTCCTTCCTGCGCTGACTCGTTCAGGTTCACCTCGCAACCCATCAGCGACATCGAACCCGACCCGGACGCCTGGCCCGACCCGGAACCGGAACCCACCATCGAGATCGGGTTGGCGTGTACTTCGTGAAGGGCGGTGCCGGAGGTGGTGCGGGGGCGCTTGTGGGAGGAGTTCTTCCGTGTGCCGCCGCCCACGGGAACGTTCCGTAGGGTGCCGCCACGTGTCCAATAACGGCGGCACGACTTGCAGAAGTGACGAGGCTGAGAAAGATTGTAGTTGTTGTAGTAGCAGAACTTGGTGTTTGTAGAATCGCAGCGTGGACACGGCAAGTTCTCCGGTTCCGAAGGCCGTGTTCCGTTTGCCAGCGCCGGCAGTCTCGCCTGACGTCTGTCGCCGATTTCTGAAGACATTTTTTTCTTTGTTTTTTTTGTGGCCCTTTTTTTTTTTTTTTTTTGGGGGGGGGGGGGTGTTCAGGTGAGCAAAAGGGGAAGACAGTAGTTAGAAAGAGGACAAAGATTTGATTTTTTAAGTGAGAGAGAAAGAAAGAGAGAGGGAGCTAAAAGAGTAAAGAGAGGAAAAAAAGAAAGAAATCTTTGTTTTGGCGTGAAATAGTGGGGATTCTTATATACGGATGGTGAAGCTTTTGAAATTACAGAATGGTCTTTTTCTCTTTTGTCCTTTTTTGTTACTATAAACATTCTAGTATCACGTCATAATTAACAAAGCACTTGCAAATTTTAAATGAACCCAACTAGACATACTAATAAGAAAATTTACAATTTTTTACATCACCACGCCATGCAGAAATAAGCTTTCTTATAATAAAAAAATTTCAAATTTTAACAATAAAATATACTATCTGCTATAATAGATCAGATAATAAAAAAAATATGTGTATTACTTTTACTCAAACAAATTTTAGAATTAATTAAAATTACAAAGTATTATGTTAAAATTTTATTATTACGTAAAGACTTTTCACTCTGTGTCAAAAACAAATTTAGCTAAATTAATATTCACAAATTCAAGCACGTTTTAGTTTACCATCTTTAAGTACCAAAAGACTAAAGAAAAACACGAGTCTTGTAAAATTATTTTGATATAAATGTTACATGTGCGTACCTATAGTATACCTTTTTGAGTACACATATGTACTCCTGCACAATTTAATGTGGAAGTCGGCTAGTGAGCTTTATTGTTTGTGTGAGCTTATTCAATATAAATTTAAATTAATTGAGTAAATAAATTTAAAATGCTAGATGATTAAAGAAAATAAATTTAATGTTAAAGTCAAACATTTTCTCATTCTCGAATCATCTTCAATACACTTTTATTTTTTACTTTAAAATTTTAAATTTAGAGTTTAGAGTTTAGAATTGGAGAAAAAAAGTACAATATAATATAATAACTGCATGTATTATACTGTACAATTTGATAATTGAGGATGAGCATGATCTTAATGCACCAATTTAAGATAATTCGGAAGGTCCAACTCCAATAGTAGAAATGATAGTAGATGAAAATTATCGATTTGAATAATTTTTAACTCGATATAAAAAAATTAAGGATAAAGATGCTCATTTAGAACTTCGTAATGCATTAATAGAGCATTTATGGGGGCTACATAGTAATCTTGATAGTTAAATATTTATGCAGAAATTAAAATAAATATTACGATGATGCAATATTTATTTAATTATATTTATTCAGTGATTTCACTTTTATTTGAATTTTTTATTAATATGTATATTATATATTATTTACTTGTTATTTATATTATTTAAAAATATAGGATATAAAATATTTTTTTATTAAATAATTATATAAGAAAAAGAGATGAATTATATAAGATGATGATGTAGAACAAAGAAGTAACAATTTATTATATGAATTAAGAAAATCTAATAAATAAAATAAAAATAATAATATAATATTAAAGAGAGAAGAGAACAAAAGAAGAATATTTTTTTTTGAAGTACAAAAATAGATTAGTGGATTGAAATTAATTTTCTTCAATTTTATTTTTTGACTTTAAAATTTGAAAATTAGAATAAAAAATAAAACTGTGGGTTGAAGAAGCCCTTAGAATGCTTCATTTCCTTTTAATACTTCTTTTTTTTTATTTTAATTGATAGGATATGATTTACATACTTATTAAAAAATAATTAATATAAATAATAATTTAATTAATATAATTTTATTAATTTTTTAAAAATATATAATAATAATTATTTATATATTATAAAATAACTTTATTTATATTAAGTATAGAATTAAAAAAATATATTTAATTATATTTTAAATTTTAAAATTAATAAATATATTAAAATAATTTTTTTAATATATATAATAATTAAAATAAAATAGAGAAAGTAATCCTTAATTTTGCTGGTCATTATGGGTCACACAAAACAATGAAAAATTATGGCATGAGCCACGAGCTACTGTTATTTTGTCATCTATCAATTTTGTAAAGATGTTTCGAAATCATAACCAAGATTATGATTAGAACTTTTAGAACATGCTGAAATTAGTTGACTGATTTCCAAAATCACCGGTGCTATGCTACTTATTTCACTTCTACCTGTAACTCTATCCTCAATCAGAATTTCGCGTTAAAATTTTGAGTATGAATTTTTTTTTTTATAGAGAATGATTTCTTCTAAAATAGATTTTATAAAATATAAATTTAAATTAATGAATATTTTAATATAAATATTAAAAATTAACAAAAATATACATGCACTTACAATCTAGCAAGAGCAGAGCTAGGAGTGCAAGATATATTCATTTGAATTTTTTCATCGAAAAATTACTACGTAAATAAAATTATTATATATGTATATATATGTTGAGTTTTTTAGTTCTTAGACGTGTTAATTGGAGTATATGTTTTGAATATTTTTTAGTGAAAATTCTGACTCTGTTACATTTAGGGGTCGTTTGGTAGGATGCATTATGTATTAGCTTTGTGTCTTGCTAGTACTTTATTTGGTATATTTTTTTAATCTATATATAACTTATGCAAACATTAATTATATATACACTCTATTTGATATTAGGATATATATATAACTAGTACATAATAATATAATAATTTTTAATGCATGCATTAACATAATTAAACACACAATCTCAACGTAATTAATATTAATATTATTAATATACTCTATTTTTTTATACCTCCTGCCAAACGATCCTTTAGACTTTTGGGTCTCTATGAGTACATAAAATACTAAAAGTTTTTTTATGATAGTTGTATAATAACTAGTGGTGCGTATATTTTCTATAGCGCGCACCATTGGTTAGTGCTCTCATGACTTTTAGCGGCGCATTTTTTATGCATAATATACTTGTATTTAATTCCACATGCAAACTTTTCACAAGCTTTCACTTGACAAACTCCTAGGTTCTCCTTATCTTGTTTGGACAAAATTACTTTGTGAAGTGAAAAAAAAACGTGTGGTTTTCTCATATGGTATCTATAAAGAATTCAACTATATATACAAAATGATGTAAACAAAATGTATACTATTTTTCAATTTAATTAGTTATAGCAGGTTTCTGCTTTTATCTTTCAGGTTATCGAATTAGACTTAATGTAAAAAGTGATGTGTTATTATAAGATTGAATTTTAAAGTCAATTTGATTTAATTTGTTCATAATGTTCGATTATTTAGAAAAATAATTATTAGAGCATTGATTAAAACAGTTAGTTACTTAGTTTTACTGAATACACCACTGTGCCAATCACCTTTTTTTCCTTTTAAAACTAGATTTTTTATTTTTGCAAAAGCAAGCTATGACATGGTAGTGGATCCACCTGGAACCTATTTGACGAGATGAGAGACTTCCTTTTGACTAAAGGAAATGACAGTTAACAACAATTAATTTGGAAAATTAGTATAAAAATCGAATTTACTTAGTCCCTAAAAGTAATCTATATAAAATTACAAAGTCAACAGACTCAGATAGTAAGTCGGAATACATTTACCATTTTTTAAAATTTTATTTAGATATTCAAATTATTTTTTATTGTGATATTTATCTATTTACATGATAGAATTATTAGAAATAAACTTTTGAGTGATGCAAAATATAAAGAAATTATATTTCTTTTGTTTCAAAATAAGTGGTGTTTTTAACGTAGGTATACTCATTAAAAGAACTACTTATTCATAGAAGGAAAAATATATTTTCTCCACTTACGCGTTATAAATATCTTGAAAAAGATGTAACTCTTTAATATTTTCTTAATTATGTAAAACTCTTTTCATTTAAATAAGGGTAAATTGAAGTGACATCATTAATGTCTCTTCTTGATTATGTAAAATATCATTATTTTGAAACAAAATCAAAAGACTTAAACACCGCTTATTTTGAAATGAAGGGAGTAATCTGTTACACCCCGTAAATTCTTGACATTTAGATGGCCTATTCGCATGTTGGTTAAGAGTTTTAGAATGCCATACGTGCGAGAAAAGGGCCCAGGGAGAGACCGGACAAGCGCCAAGTCCGCGCGTCGCAAGGCAAATGCAACTTATAAATCGCATTCCACGAATGCGACTTAAAGGTCCCAAGTATATAAACCCCTCCACTTCGGTTTTAATCATTTTAATTTCATTCTTTTCCAAAGAACAGAGAGGAACGAAGCTTTAATATAAAAATTCAACCGATTACGCCATCAAACGCGGTCCAAACTCAAATTAACTCCAGATACCGAAGTATAAAGCTGCAGAGAGCATTCCTATGGAGTTAGTTTCGTGAAATTCGGCTGTCGAACCGTCGTCCCACCGAGCTAAGGTAAGTGAAATTGCTCCAAATTAGTGTCAATATACTCCTAGCCCTAGAGTGAGTATTTCTCCCTCCTGGACTCCCGAGAAATAGCGAGTTTTCGGCCGTTTTTCGATAAGTCAAAGTTTGGGCTATATATATATATTAAAAGTGATGTTTCTTCCAGGATATTGTTGAATTTAGTCCTAATTATTATAAATATGAATGCAGTTGGAAGAAATAGCGGAATATTGGCCGAATCACGCCAGTAGCCAAGAAATCAGAAACTGAGGTATGTAAAGCCAATTTCTTCGGCAAGTTAGTAATTCTAGCTTAGTAAAATAGAATAAATTCCAGAAGAGAATTCCAGGAGTCGAGTATTGAGCTTAGTATGAATTTAGTAAATCTGTTTTGTGTTGTTATGCCATGTTCAAAATAAAAGTCAGTAAATCAGCGCCAGATGGCGAGATATTATTCTAGACCCAGTATAGCCCAGTATCAGATTTAGTACTTTTCAATACAAGATTCAAAGCAGAGAACCAGAGTATAAATATTAGTATTATCAGGATTAGTATATATTTGTACGAATTTCAATACAGAACGTTAAAATATGTTGTTATCATTCTCAGCTTCAGTTTATATGCTATTTGTGATTATTGTTGTTTTTAGAGACTTGATTGTTGTATGTGGGCACCCTTAGAGCTTCTTTGCCGCCCCAGGGTTAATAGTTGTGTCGACTCGCCCGCCAGAGGGTGAGGATACGTCACTCCAAGGAGTGGCATGCCGTCCGCAGTAGGACGAAGATGGGATGCAACAGTCCCCATAGCAGGTTGATCAGCATTACAGTATACCCCGTCGAGCGCTTGCGCCCAGGGCACAGATTACAGATACAGATACAGATATCAGATATAGTTACAGGAGTACGCCGGACTCAGATACAGTTATAGTCAGGGGCCCAGAGAGCCCAAGCTGCATACCCAAGGAGCCGGTAAAGGTGCTCGTAGTTATTAGGCGAGTGGAGTGACTTTATTTTTGGATGGTTTGACCCGGGTAGGGGTATATAGATTGCGTGTTGGTTGGCACCTTCCGGCTTATGGGGGCTGGTATAGGTCCTTGTATTCTATATACATATATATATATATATATATATATATATATATATATATATGTTATTTATTAGATTAATAAATAGCAGGATGTCGCAGCAACAGGTATGACTTTCATCTGGCTTTCAGTACAGATAAGCTCATTTCAGATTTCGCCATCCCCGACAGTCTTAACTATTTTCTGCTATTGAGAACTATCAGTACTATTGTTTATCTTCAGTTATGTTCAGTTTTTACTTTGCATACTCGGTACCAGTGGTACTGACGCCCATTTGGGGCGCTGCATTACTTACCTGCAGGTACTCATAGACGAGGAGCCGATCCCTCGTGATTCCAGCCAGTACATAGAGTCATCAACTCCTGTCATCCGGAGCTAGAAATCTAGAGGTTTATTTCTTTTCTTTTGTTGTACAGTATGGTTAGGCCGGGGCCCTGTCCCGACCATCTTATCAGTATTCTTAGAGGCTTGCAGATTGTGTATTCCCTTTAGTTAGCTGTACCGGTCGTGTGAGGCCGTGTGTTGTTTTAACTTGTTTATAATGACCGTGTGGGGCCTTAGTCAGTTGGTAATGGTGACCTTGTCGGTCACGTAGCATTTTAGCACCTGTTTTCTTGATTCAGAAGTAACTAGACCGCATGGTGGCCTTGTCGGCCCGCATAGGTTCCTTTATACTACTATTATTCTGGTTAGCTGTTGTTGTCTTACAGGTGGCTATAGACCTAATTGGTTGGAGGCTGTTTTACAGCCGTTATATAGCCCGTTGGTTCTATGAACCCAGAGTTAAAGCCAGTTTGGCACTAGAAGTGCTTAGGCTCAGTAGTCCAGCAGTTCAGGTTTTAGTAGGGCACCAGGTGCCGGTCATGCCTCCCAAGGCGGGGCGTGACATAATCTTTTCTTCCTTTTTATTCTCGTGGATTCTTTTTTATTTATTCATCCTTGTAAGATGAAATTTAAAGACAAAGTGTCCCTCGTTGCTCGTGGACTAACTTTCTTTCCCATTATATTGAATTATGCGTTATTAAAGTTTTAAAGAGCTAGTAAAAGAAGGTGATCTCGCACACATGAAAAATGGGTTCGCAAGACAAAATGAGTTGATTATTCCTGTCACACCCCGCCTTGGGGGGTATGACTGGCACTTGGTGCCCTACTAGGACCTGAACTGCTAGACTGCTAAGCCTGGGCACATCTGGTGCCTGGCTGGCTCTAACTCATATTTCTGGAAACAAAGGGCTATATAACGGCTGTAAACACAGCCCCCGGCCCATTGGCCTATAGCCTCCTGTACCTGTACTAACAGCTGACCAGAAACATATCAATGTAGGGAAACCTATGCGGGCCGACAAGGCCACCATGCTGTCTAGTTATCTATAACTTAACCATGAAGTACTGGATAGCTACGTGACCGGCAAGGTCACCACTACTGTCGAACTATGGCCCCACACGGCCAACATAAAGGAAACACAAGTACTAACAGCTATACAACTGTACGGCCTCACACGACCGGCTCATCTGACCACAGGAAAATATATACAGACTGCAAGCCTCTAGGAATAACCATAAAAATGATCGGGACAGGGCCCCGACCTACCCGTACTATACAACAAAAGAAAGCGAAATACACCTCTGGAATTCAGTCTCCGGATGACAGGAGCTGAATACTCGATCGTTGACAGGAATCACGTGGTATCGCCTGCTCGTCTATGAGTACCTGCAAGCAGGTAATGCAGCGCCCCACCGGGCGTCAGTACCGCTGGTACTGAGTATGTAAAACAATAACTGAAAGAAATATCTGAAAACAACAACATAACTGATGAAACTGAAGTAGGAAGGAATAGATTAACTGTCTGATAATGTAAATCATACCTTCTCTTAATTATACTGGAAGGAGTAGGAGTCATACCTGAGGGTTTATCGTTCTACTGTCGATATACTCGTATCTACTATAACACGGCATAACATATCACAACATAACATAGCATACACAAACCTTACCCGACCCCCATAAGTCGGGGGGTACAACCAGCACAGAATCTATACCCCTACCCCAGTCATCCCATCTCCTATAATCACTATAAGCATCCTGCCGGTCCCCTGGGTATGCACTTGGGCTCGCTGAGCCCCTGACTATAACTGCATCTGAGTCCGGAGGACTCCTGAATCAACACCCGGGCGTATCCGCTCGACGGGGGTGTATAAGGGCCGACCAAGGCACAATATGGGGAAAACTGGCATCCCATCTTCGTCCCCTGTGGGACGGCATGCCACTCCGTAGAGCGACGTGTCCTCGTCCTCTGGTGGACGAGTCGATACAGCTATCAACCCTTGGGCGGTCATGGATGCTAGGTAATCCAACCCAAGACAATACAACGGTCTCAACTAGTAATACTATCTGCATATCCCATATACTGAAGCTAATAGCAGTAAAGTATTTGTATATACTATGTGCTGAGCTAGCGATAGTAATATGTACGTACTTAATACATGCTGAGGCTGGTAATAGTATATATGTACAAATATAATCTTCTACCATACCGTACTATATACTAAGTTTCTGTAATAACATGATTTACTATTTCTGACATGCTTCCTAAGCTTTCTTTTTAACTTATCATTCTATTTCTGAGATGCCTTACAGATATTACATTGTTTTACTGGGTTTCAACTGAATACGATAATATCCTGACATTTTGTACTATATCATATACTGAGCATGTTGTGCAGTTTCTAACACTAGTATTAGAATCAATATCGTGCTAATTATAACGTGATGCTTCTAATATCGTACCAACATTCGTAATCAACAGAACACATGATTCCTGAACATTCCACTGGCCTTTATATTCCTTTACTACACCGCGAATACTAACTTGCCGAGGAAACTAGCTTTACATACCTTATCCTAGAACTATCCGTCTGTCGGACGAGGCTCGGCTGGTACTTCAACTATTTTCTCCCAACTGCATTCATAAATATGTCAATTAATACTAAATACAACTTTATTTTAAAAAGCAACGTCACTTTCGATATAGTTTATAGCCTAAACTTAGGTTTATCGAAAGACGGTCGAAAACTCGCTATTTTTCAGAGGTCCAGAAGGGAGAAATATTCACTTCACAGCTAGGAACACATAGACACTAGTTTAGAGCAATTCCACTTACCTTAGCTCGGTAGCTCGACGATTCGTCGGCCGTATTTCACGAAACTAAATCCGTAGGAATGCTCTCTGCTGCTAAATACCTCGGTATCTGAGATTAATTTGAGTTTGGACAATGTTTAGCAGCGTAATCGGACGAAAATTATATTACCTCTTCGTTCCTTTTTCCTTCTCTGTCGTTTCCTCTCTATTTTCTGAAGTTTTTATGATTTAATTCCAAAATAAATCGAAGTGGGGCTTTATATACCTGGGCCTGGACAAGGCCAATGTGTCACGGAGCCAACGTGGAGGCTTCACCTCCGTGACACGCTGCCATCGCGGAGGGGTTCTGCCTCGGCTCCTTCCGCGATGGTTCGACAGGTCTCTCGTCCGATCTTTTCCCGGGCCTTTCTCTAGCACGTATGGCCTTCAAATATGCTTAACCAACGTGCGAATAGGTCATCTAGGTGCCGGAAATCCTACGAGGTATAACAATTCCCCCATCCCCCATCCTGTGCACGCAACAATTAGGTGAGGCCTAATTTAAATTTAATTTTATAAATATATTTTAATATTTTTAAGCCTATCAAAAAAATATTTAAATACAAAGTCTAAATACAAGCACACGATTGTGTGCGGATTCATTAAGAATTGATCTTTTATAATAATCATTTTATTTTTCTTAACGACTGATGTATTTGTGAGTCCGACATTAAAATAGGTGAAATTTTCTTGAAAAGTTTCAAAACAGACAGTTAAATGGAGGACTTAACAAATCGGACACCTTGTTGTTGAGGCAACAAGATTATAGTAATATTTATTTAAAAAAAATTATTGAGTTGAATCTCATTGGCCATCCAACTAAGTTCATTAAAAAAAAAGTTTTGAAAAATTAAGGACCTAGTCCTCTTAAATTTCAGTGAATCACTTTTTTTTAAAAAAACTGCTGCCATCTAAAAAAAAAACTGTTCTAAAAGTGAATCTGCCATCACCTGAAAAAAAAAATTAAGAGGACCTCGTTGGCTGTCTAAGGAGATCTTTAATTTTTCAAAAAAAAAAATTTAATGAACTTCGTTGGATGGCCAACGAGGTTCAACTTAATAATTTTTTTCAAAAAAAATTATTACAACCTCATTGCCTCAGCAATAAGGTGTCCAATTTGGTAAGTCCCACATTAAGTTCCTTCTAGTATCCGAGTTAATGGGTCATTAATTTCCTTAATTCCTTCAAATTTATAGCCTATATAAACTAACTTTCTTCGTGAATCATACCTACTGAAAATCTAGTCTTCTTCTTAAAAGTTCTTCTTCTCCTTCAATTTTCTGAATAATTCTATTTGTGAGAATTCTAAATTTCAGCTATCAGTGCAAATGCGCTTAGGAGTGTTGTGAAATTTTGAGGAGCAACTGGTCTGAATAATTTGCACCATATTCGGAGCGAAATCACTTTCAAGATAGTGGTTTGCCCGACACAGTATTTTTTCTAATAAGTTTTGTTACTATATTATTTCTATTCAATTTCAATATTGTTACTATTTTGCTAACAAAAGTTATTCATATTAAACACCACGAACTCTTTATTCTTTTTGGCAAATTTATATCACTAAAAAAAGTGTCTGACGATCTTTTATTAATAGAAAATCAAAATCCTCAATAGAAATAAACAGAAGCAAGGAGAATTCGATCATACTTTATCAATCCTAGTGAATCAAGGGGGAGTAGACACTACAATTCAACTTTATATATGAGCATTTATTCCCTCATTCTAATTAAGGCTTGAGACTGATATATCTATAAATAAATAAAATATAATATATTTTATATAATTAATTTTATCTATATAAATAAATATTTAAAAAACTATATAATTTTCTTAAAAAATTTAAATCAGGTCAAAATTTAAATATTTAATAAAATTTATTAACAAATTTAAATCTAACGTCGATGTACTCCGCCAATATGCTAAGTTATCTTCATCACGCGTCCAACAAAAAGGTAGATGGCCTTATGCATAATGTGTGCTTTGTGTACCAAATTCTTCTTATAAATAACTGATTCAATTAATTTAAAATTTTATTATAACATCTAATATTGAAAAGCAAAATACTTTCTACTAAGAATTTCTCAACTTTTAGAGATCAAACTCAAGAATTAGTTGATAAGAGGGGTTGCTCGAATGGTAAGCATCCTCCTTCTTCAGCTTTTGAGTTCGAGTCATCAAGTAAACAAAAAAAAATATACTCCTAAAAAGGAATTAAAAGAAAAACTCAAGAGTCAGTCTATAGAAAAAATCACTGTCCAATAATTAACATGCATATATAAGTTCAATCCATGACCTTAATACGGTGACGGAATCACACAAATTTAAAGGTATGACTAATCAAAAATCTTTCATAAAATAAAATTATACTATATATAAAATTTGAATATGGTGCATGAAATATCTAACTTCACTAATGTTAAAGTTAAGTCACAAATAAATAGATATAAATTTAAAATTTAAAGTTTATATATTTTTATAATAATTTAAAATTAATAATTAACTTAATAATTAAATTTTTAATTAACTAATTATTAATATTTAATAAATTTTTTGTAAATAAAAATTATTAAATTTATGTAAATTTGTAGCTTTCGTGCTATATTCAACCTCGTAAGCAGGTGTTTATTAAGGGTGGGCATGGTAGTATTCAAAATTTCTATCTAATTTTTTGATTTTTAAAAATATGATATTATTATTTTATTAAATTAATTTAGTATTGCATTGTGTTTTAAAGTTTGATTTCGATATTTTACAGTATGGTAAATCGGTATTCATAGTTTGTTCGATTTCGATGTCATACAATAGAGAATTATGATTTCAGCTTTTTAAAAAACGTCAGAATTATATCATACTTATACCTTACACATGTAAATATATTAAAAAGAAACTATAAACAAATCTCTTCTTAAATCTTTTCAGAGAAAAAAACATTATTAAGAATACATACTATTCTATATAATTTCTATAATAATAATAATAATATATATGAATTATATATGCTCCTATAGACTTTGGTATGATATTTGATATTTTGATTTTTTTATACGTATATTCTTTATTTTAAAATAAGTGATGTTTAGTCTTTTTATTTTATTTCAAAATAAGTAATATTTTATATAATCAAGAAGACATTTGTCATATTTTCTTCAATTTTGGCCTCATTTAAATGAAGAGAGTTCTATATAATTAAGAAAATACTAATTAATTACATCTTTTTAAAGATATATATTAAGGATAAGTGGATAAAAATATATTTTCCTTTTAAAAAATGTATAATTTTTTTAAGAATTGTGTCCAAGCTAAAAATATCACTTATTTTTAAATGAAGAAAATACCAAATATCTTAATAATACTAAAATATTTTTAAAACTATAGCAAATTTCATAAAATATTAAATATTAATTTTAATATAATATTGTCACACCCCACCTTGGGGGGTATGACGGGCACCTGGTGCCTACTAGACTCTGGACTGCTAAATGGTCCAGCCTGAGCACATCTGGTGCTTTGGCTGGCTCTGACTCTACTCCAAGAAATAAACCGGCTATATAACGGCTGTAAACACAGCCTCCGGCCAACTGGCCTATAGCCACCTGTACCTATAGTAACAGCTAACCAGAACACACTCATAACAAGGAACCTATGCGGGCCGACAAGGCCACCATGCTGTCTAGTTCTCTGTAACTCAACAATAGCATGCTAAATAATTACGTGACCGGCAAGGTCACCACTACTGACTGGTTATGGCCACACACGGCCAACAGGAACTGAAATACTAACTAACTATAACAAACTGCACGGCCTCACACGACCGGCTCAACTGACCACAGGAAAATATATACAGACTGCAAGCCTCTAGGAATAACAATAGAAATGATCGGGACAGGGCCCCGACCTACCCGTACTGTACAACAAAAGAAAATGAAATACACCTCTGGAAATCAGACTCCGGATGACAGGAGCTGAATACTCAATAGCTGACTGGAATCACGAGGGATCGCCTCCTCGTCTATGAGTACCTGCAGGCAAGTAATGCAGCGCCCCACCGGGCGTCAGTACCGCTGGTACTGAGTATGCAAAGCAACTGAAATAACATAACTGGATACAATAACATAACTAGCAATTCTGAATAGCAGGGGAATACTGAATCTGTAAGAACTGATATGAACTGAATCATACTTTCTGTTGCTGTGATAAGGCAGGAGCGTACTTGAAGATGTTTCGTCCTACTGTTTATCAGTATCTAATAGCACATATAGATATACATATAAATACACACATAACCTGACCGACCCCCATAAGTCGGAAGGTGCCAACCAACACACAATCTATTTACCCCTACCCGGGTCTAAACCAACCAAAAATAAGTCACTCCACTCATTTGATAACCTTGAGCTCCTCTTACCGGTCTCCTTGGGTACGTAGCTCAGGCCTTGGCCTCCGACAATAAACTGTGTCTGAGTCCGAAGACTCCTGCCTCTGGGCGCAAGTGCACACGGGGTGTGTAATTAAAACTGCCCCTGGGTGCAAGCACGCAACAGGGTAATTTTATAAAAAATCTGTATTTGAAACTGCCCCCGGCCACAAGCGCACGCAGAGTAATCTGCCCCTGTAAACAGGGTAATCTGGCTCTGCGCAGAGTAAACTGAACTGCCCCTGCAAGCAGGGTAATCTGGACCGTATTATCATGGTGGTCGGCCATCATCGTCCTCTAGGCGGACGGCATCGCCCAGCTGGTGGCGGTATCTGAATCCGGTATCGACACAGCTGTAACCCAGGGGCGGTGGGGATGCAATGGGACACCCAGATGTCATAGCAAGTCTCAACAAACAAATAGCACATATAAATAGCAAGCATGTATAACTGAAAAGACTATCTGAAATCTACTTCTTATTCTGATCGTTTCTACACTAAGCTAATTCTTACTAATTATACTGATTCTGTAACCTCTGTTTAACTGTACTGCTAATCTGTAGCCAAGATACTGTCTGTCTGAATGGCTAATCTGTAGCCATAACTGTCTGTCTATCTGATCTTTCTTTATTGACTTTTATTATGAAAATCTGTTTCTTTTATTCTACTACATGCTTGCTAATCACGTAATAGGCTATACTGAATCTGAAATACTAACTTGCCCTCGGGCGCATACTTTTCTAACTTTCAGACTAAATACGATATAACAACGCAAACTAGATTTACTGAACTTTGCACAATACTTAACATTCAACTCCGGGAATTCTACTACGGAGTTTATTGTACTATACAAGGCTAAAGCTACTAACTTGCCGAAGGAACTAGCTTTACATACCTTAACCTCGCGTTATTCGATTGTCGGACGAGGCTCGGTCAGTACTCCAGCTATTTCTCCCAACTGCAGTCATATATACTTCAATTAATGCTAAATATAACTTTATTCTGAAGAACAACGTCACTTTCAATAAAATTATAGCCTAAACTTTGGCTTATCGAAAGACAGTCAAAAACTTGCTATTTTTCAGAAGTCCAGAAGGGAGAAGTATTCACTTCACAGCTAGGAGCACATAGACACTAGTTTGGAGCAATTCCACTTACCTTAGCCCGGTAGCACGACGATTTTCCGGCCGTATTTCGCGAAACAAAAACCGTAGGAATGCTCCCTGCTGCTAAATACCTCGGTACCTGAGGTTAATTCGAGTTTGGACCGCGTTTGGCGGCGTAATCGGACGAATTTTAGTAGGAGATCTTCGTTTTCCCCTTCTCTCTGATTACTCTCTGTTTTCTACTGGAAATTATAAGGAATTTGAATAAAAAATCGATGTGGTGCTTATATATAATAGACACTATAAATCGCATTCATAGAATGCGATTTATAAGTCGCATTCCTGAAATGCGATTTATAAGTCGCATTTTGCCTTGCGACGCGCCGACTTGGCGCTTGTCCGATCTTTCCCCGGGCCTTTTTCTAGCATGTATGGCTTCCAAATATGCTCGACCAACGCACGAATAGGCCATCTAGGTGCCGGGAATCCTACGGGGTATAACATTCTCCCCCCCTTAAGAACATTCGTCCTCGAATGTAAACTTCTATCTAGAGGACTACTCAATTAGCTTAACTTATTCTTAGAAAAATTTCGGCAGAGTTTCCCCTGTAATCTGGACTATCCCAAAATCCTGAAACACAGAAAAGTCCAATACAGGTACTCCACACGATACTATAAGATTCATTCGATAACTAAACATCAATCTTTCTCACTTATATATAAACAACTGTAAGGTACTGCATAGGTAACAATACTGACATACCTGTCGCCTAGCTAGGCTTGGAATAAGTGAGGATATCTAGCTTTCATATCTTCCTCCGCTTCCCACGTCATCTCTTCTTGGTTCCTGTTACGCCACAATACTTTGACAGACGCAATATCCTTAGTTCTCAATCTACGAATCTGTCTGTCTAAGATGGCTACCGGAACCTCTTCGTAGGCCAGCTCTTCTGTAACCTGGATATCCTGGACTGGGACTGTTCTGGATGGGTCTCCTATGCATTTCCTCAGCATAGACACATGAAAGACGGGATGAACGGACTCTAGCTCTGGAGGCAAGTTCAACTCATATGCTACTCGGCCTATCCTTCGGCGAATCTGATAAGGCCCAACAAATCTTGGACTGAGCTTACCTTTCTTGCCAAATCTCATCACCCCTTTCATTAGTGATGCTTTTAAAAATACCCAGTCGTTCACCTCGAATTCCAGGTTTCTGTGCCGCACATCTGCATATGACTTCTGGTGGCTCTGTACAGTCAGTAGGCGTTCTCTGATAAGTTTTACCTTCTCCTCTGACTGCTGAATAATGTCTGGCCCAATCAACGTTGATTTTGCTATTTCAAACCAGCCAATTGGCGATCTGCATTTTCGCCCGTATAAAGCCTCGAAAGGCGCCATCTGGATAGCTGAGTGATAGCTATTATTATAAGCAAACTCGATTAGGGGCAAATGCTCAACCCAGCTACCACCGAAATCTAAGACACACGCTCGCAACATATCTTCGAGCGTCTGAATTGTGCGTTCCGCCTGTCCATCTGTCTGAGGGTGGAATGCTGTGCTCAAATTAATCTGCGTTCCCAGACCTTTCTGAAACGACTGCCAGAATCTAGCCCTAAACTGTGCTCCTCTGTCTGAAATAATGGATACTGGTACTCCGTGCAACCTGACTATTTCTCGGATATACAACTCCGCATAATCTGGCCGAGAAAGTAGTTTCCATTGGCAGGAAATGAGCTGATTCGGTCAATCTGTCAACTATCACCCATATAGAGTTATGCCCATGTTTAGTACGGGGTAATCCTGCCACAAAATCCATATTTACTGTTTCCCACTTCCAGAGAGGCACAACTATGTCCTGAGTCAAACCGCCTGGTTTCTGATGTTCTGCTTTCACCTGCTGGCAGTTAGGACACCGGGCTACAAATTCAGCAATTTCTCTTTTTTTTTATCTAGCCACCAGTAGTTTTCTTTGATATCATGGTACATTTTTGTCGCACCGGGGTGAAGAGAATAACGGGCGTAATGTACCTCGTTCATAATCTGCTGGCGGAGGTCCGAAACATTGGGAACACAAACGATCTTTACAACTTAGCACTCCATCCTCTGTTACCCGGAACCCTGGCGCCTTCCCTAGCGGAATATAATCCTTAAGCTGAACTAGGTCAGGATCCTCAAATTGCCGTTCTTTCACTTCCACAACCAACGATGACACGGCAATGTTCTGAATCACCGCTCTACCGTCCTCTGTTTCTGCTACATGAACGGCTAGGCTAGCTAACTTATGTATTTCCCTGACCAATTCCTGCTGCTCGGGCTGCAAATACGCCAAGCTCCCATGGACTTTCGACTGAGAGCATCTGCTACAACATTAGCTTTTCCCGGGTGGTACAAAATGTTCACATCATAATCTTTTAACAACTCCAACAAGCGCCGTTGCCGCAGATTCAGCTCCCTCTGAGTGAAGATATACTGTAGGCTCTTGTGATCTGTGAAAATATCAACATGGACACCGTACAGGTGATATCTCCACATTTTCAAGGCTTGGATCACTGCGGCTAATTCCAGGTCGTGGGTAGGATAATTCCTCTCGTGTTTCCTCAGCTGCTGGAGGCATATGCAATCACCTTACCATGTTGCATCAACACACAGCCTAACCCAACGCCTGATGCGTTGCAATATACTGAATAACCTTCTGTACCTTCTGGCAAGGCTAACACTGGGCGGAGGTTAATTTATCTTTCAGCTCCTGGAAGCTCTGCTCGCATGCCTCTATCCACTGAAACTTTGTTGCTCCATTACCTCTTCTTGACTGATATAACATTTTCATACTTAGAGAGCTCGGCATATAATTGACGGTCATACTGGCTTCTCTTGCCGAAGAGATCGACAAGTAGTTTACAGGTGTAGCTAGAGCTTATCTGGCCTTCCGGCCACATGCTAAGGCTACTTGTTGCTGGGATAACCTGAACGACCGTCTGCGCACCTTGTGCCTTTATCTGATCAGAGGATCCTGATATTGATCATGACCTCTAATGATCTGGCTACATAACCTTAAATAACTGAATAGTCGGGTTGAATGACCCGAATGTGGCAGTAGTCTAACAATGCTCTAACTGTTCTACTTGAGTACTTATAGTTCATGCATAACTGCAGACTTGTGGGCATCTAATTGCTTTGTTATTTTGCTTGAACCACTGTAAGGCTGGGCTTAATCAAACTTACTCCCAGGCGATCAATCTCTGGATCTTCACGGGGAGTCTACTGATCTCCTGGTCTTAATAAACACTATGCTAGCAGGGTACTATCAATTTCTTACACCTTGTGTGTATCCACTTGGATTTATACTGCTATTCTGGGGAATTCTCGGTCTTATGAGCTATTCTGTAAATACTGGCCTTCTGCTAGGGCTCTGTATCTGAATATCTTACGAGAACCAGCTGAAGTACTAGTCTGTCACTGACTACTGATGTGGACCCCTTTCTTGGGGTGCCCACGGGCTTGTCTGACTTGCGGGGTATTCCTTGTAATAACTGCTAGGTTGACTAAGGTCGACTCTCACCTACAAGGCTGGGAAAACGATGTATGGCCACTTAACATACTGGAACAATTCTAGTATTGCTAATCTCTGAAGTATACCTATGCAGTCTCTAATTCTGGTTCTAGCACATGAGCTAGTGTTATTGATCTTTAGAGATGCTTCCCAGCTAATACAGGCGCCAGCTGGTCGGTAGACCGTCTAACTGCGCCCTTATCATCTAATTACCTGATTCAGGTTACTAACTCTTATAAGCTTCTAAAACCTAGATCTGGAACAACATATAAGTCTATTAACTTAATAACTAAGAGCTGAGACAATTTCTATGGATTCATACGTAAATCACACTTAACTTGCCCCTTCTTTTCGCTTTTCTCTTTTTATTCTCTCTTTTCTCTTTTTATTTTTGGCAAGGGGTCCTGCAATGCAATTTGTATATACTTCCCAGCATTAATATGCATCTGTGTGATTGTAACCCCTATTAGCAGCTGCTCACAGCATATTTATTATCTGCACAGATATATATTAATAAATACGTACAATACATACTGAATTCTGTAGTGATACGTAATCTTTGACACACTTTGCTAAATTTCATATTGTACATAATATACTGCTTCTATGGTCTAATAATACCTCCTGCCTTCTCTTAACATTTCATTGTATTGTCACCCCATTCTGAAAGTAACAAACATAAACACTTTAGTTATTGTCTGCTGTTTGAAATTCCGCCACTCTTGCGATGTGGGGTCAACGTTCGAATCTTGTGGCCTTACTTGGCATATATTGAGAGCCCATGACTGTCTGCTGGGCCTTATCTCTAGGCCACACTAGATTAAATTCGCTGTATCGGTAATTTCTTAACTTCCCCATTAGCGAACATACTGCAGCATTCTGGACCACAATCTTACTGTCAGCCCGAGGCTTAATCCTTAATACGATATTCTATCAATCTGGGGATAATCCTAATTTCCCCACAAAATTTGACATTCCTGCTTCTTCTCCTCATCTTGCTTAAGCTGAACTCTGGGTTCAAGGTACCTGCTTTTCATTGTTAATAAGATTACTGGTCAAGTATTAATTCATACTTCCCCTGACTTGCAGTCAGACCTATCTGATTCACATGACCTCTCACCCTTTCGATATCACAACTGAATCATATCTATAATCTTGCAGGTATATCTTACTGTCTATTAGCGTATATGGCGGACTTGGCCTTTTTCTGACTCAAATTTGACTATTACTAGGCATTCATTACTTACAAGTCTTTTACCCCTGCTTCGGGTAAGCTAACAGTCTTACTTTCTCTACTGGCTTATTATCATAAGGGTCTGCACTACTCACGTAATCATAGGGGCTCTTTATACTTTCTAACACTTACTGCTTGATTTGGCAACCTCACCTCAAGTCTTATGCCCCTTACGCAATATAGTGTTTAAGCTGAATCAGGTCAAGAGGTGGGAATACCCTTTTCTTATTGCTATAATACGAAGACATGGAACTGTACTACATCTGAAAAGACGGATATGGGAACCCTGCATTTTCCTCTCTTTCTTTTCTCTCTTTTTTCCCCCACTTATTTGATAGTCTGATATTGTCTGATATCTTAACCAGATCTTATATATCTAATAAATAAGTCAACTCGTATGTACATTATACTTCTGACTTCCTATTCTGACGTTATCAACGTATATTGGGAATAGTACCGATAAAGGTATCACGCTGGGAGGTCTCTGGTACCTCCTCCTGCTGCTGTAGTTATCATGTAACTGGCTGATGCCCTCTTCTGTTGCTATATCTGATCTTCTGCCTGTGATAGGGTAATGCTGATCTGCCTTTGTATCTGTAATCAAAGAATACGGTAAGTTTTTAGGGACTCAACCCTATACTGTACCGCTCTAAAGCACGACTGACTGAGAAGGAAGGGTAACCATCCTATCATGCCTCGCAGCCTCCTGCCTATAGTATGTGGTGCACAACACATCTATAGACAAGACTCTACTTAGCACGACTTGTAGACTCCCTGGGACACGACCTGCTCTGATACCAAGTTTGTCACACCCCACCTTGGGGGGTATGACGGGCACCTGGTGCCTACTAGACTCTGGACTGCTAAATGGTCTAGCCTGAGCACATCTGGTGCTTTGGCTGGCTCTGGCTCTACTCCAAGAAATAAACCGGCTATATAACGGCTGTAAACACAGCCTCCGGCCAACTGGCCTATAGCCACCTGTACCTGTAGTAACAGCTAACCAGAACACACTCATAACAAGGAACCTATGCGGGCCGACAAGGCCACCATGCTGTCTAGTTCTCTGTAACTCAACAATAGCATGCTAAATAATTACGTGACCGGCAAGGTCACCACTACTGACTGGTTATGGCCACACACGGCCAACAGGAACTGAAATACTAACTAACTATAACAAACTGCACGGCCTCACACGACCGGCTCAACTGACCACAGGAAAATATATACAGACTGCAAGCCTCTAGGAATAACAATAGAAATGATCGGGACAGGGCCCCGACCTACCCGTACTGTACAACAAAAGAAAATGAAATACACCTCTGGAAATCAGACTCCGGATGACAGGAGCTGAATACTCAATAGCTGACTGGAATCACGAGGGATCGCCTCCTCGTCTATGAGTACCTGCAGGCAAGTAATGCAGCGCCCCACCGGGCGTCAGTACCGCTGGTACTGAGTATGCAAAGCAACTGAAATAACATAACTGGATACAATAACATAACTAGCAATTCTGAATAGCAGGGGAATACTGAATCTGTAAGAACTGATATGAACTGAATCATACTTTCTGTTGCTGTGATAAGGCAGGAGCGTACTTGAAGATGTTTCGTCCTACTGTTTATCAGTATCTAATAGCACATATAGATATACATATAAATACACACATAACCTGACCGACCCCCATAAGTCGGAAGGTGCCAACCAACACACAATCTATTTACCCCTACCCGGGTCTAAACCAACCAAAAATAAGTCACTCCACTCATTTGATAACCTTGAGCTCCTCTTACCGGTCTCCTTGGGTACGTAGCTCAGGCCTTGGCCTCCGACAATAAACTGTGTCTGAGTCCGAAGACTCCTGCCTCTGGGCGCAAGTGCACACGGGGTGTGTAATTAAAACTGCCCCTGGGTGCAAGCACGCAACAGGGTAATTTTATAAAAAATCTGTATTTGAAACTGCCCCCGGCCACAAGCGCACGCAGAGTAATCTGCCCCTGTAAACAGGGTAATCTGGCTCTGCGCAGAGTAAACTGAACTGCCCCTGCAAGCAGGGTAATCTGGACCGTATTATCATGGTGGTCGGCCATCATCGTCCTCTAGGCGGACGGCATCGCCCAGCTGGTGGCGGTATCTGAATCCGGTATCGACACAGCTGTAACCCAGGGGCGGTGGGGATGCAATGGGACACCCAGATGTCATAGCAAGTCTCAACAAACAAATAGCACATATAAATAGCAAGCATGTATAACTGAAAAGACTATCTGAAATCTACTTCTTATTCTGATCGTTTCTACACTAAGCTAATTCTTACTAATTATACTGATTCTGTAACCTCTGTTTAACTGTACTGCTAATCTGTAGCCAAGATACTGTCTGTCTGAATGGCTAATCTGTAGCCATAACTGTCTGTCTATCTGATCTTTCTTTATTGACTTTTATTATGAAAATCTGTTTCTTTTATTCTACTACATGCTTGCTAATCACGTAATAGGCTATACTGAATCTGAAATACTAACTTGCCCTCGGGCGCATACTTTTCTAACTTTCAGACTAAATACGATATAACAACGCAAACTAGATTTACTGAACTTTGCACAATACTTAACATTCAACTCCGGGAATTCTACTACGGAGTTTATTGTACTATACAAGGCTAAAGCTACTAACTTGCCGAAGGAACTAGCTTTACATACCTTAACCTCGCGTTATTCGATTGTCGGACGAGGCTCGGTCAGTACTCCAGCTATTTCTCCCAACTGCAGTCATATATACTTCAATTAATGCTAAATATAACTTTATTCTGAAGAACAACGTCACTTTCAATAAAATTATAGCCTAAACTTTGGCTTATCGAAAGACAGTCAAAAACTTGCTATTTTTCAGAAGTCCAGAAGGGAGAAGTATTCACTTCACAGCTAGGAGCACATAGACACTAGTTTGGAGCAATTCCACTTACCTTAGCCCGGTAGCACGACGATTTGCCGGCCGTATTTCGCGAAACAAAAACCGTAGGAATGCTCCCTGCTGCTAAATACCTCGGTACCTGAGGTTAATTCGAGTTTGGACCGCGTTTGGCGGCGTAATCGGACGAATTTTAGTAGGAGATCTTCGTTTTCCCCTTCTCTCTGATTACTCTCTGTTTTCTACCGAAAATTATAAGGAATTTGAATAAAAAATCGAAGTGGTGCTTATATATAATAGACACTATAAATCGCATTCCTGAAATGCGATTTATAAGTTGCATTCCTGGAATGCAATTTATAAGTCGCATTCCTGAAATGCGATTTATAAGTTGCATTCCTGGAATGCAATTTATAAGTCGCATTCCTGGAATGCAATTTATAAGTCGCATTTTGCCTTGCGACGCGCCGATTTGGCGCTTGTCCGATCTTTCCTCGGGCCTTTTTCTAGCATGTATGGCTTCCAAATATGCTCGACCAACGCACGAATAGGCCATCTAGGTGCCGGAAATCCTACGGGGTATAACAAATATAATATTAAATATTAATTTTAATATAATATTTAATATATACCCTCCATTTTAAAATAAATGATGTTTTTATTTTAGACACATCTCTTAAGAAAACTACTCATTCCTAGACAGAAAAGTATATTTTTATTTACTTACTCCTAATAAATATTTTGAAGAAAATGTAACTCTTTAATATTTTTTTGATTATGTAAAACTCTCTCTATTTAAATGAAGATAAAATTAGAAGAATATTATTAATATTTTCTTAATTGTGTAAAACATTATTTATTTTAAAATTAAAATATCACTTATTTTAAAATGAGGGGTATCATATCAAGCTCAAGCCTAATATCCATAATTTGATGAAAGAAAAACGATAAAAAAATTTTTAAAAAAATCAATACTTGATTTGATTTTAATTTTACCTAAACGTCCATTCACATCAAATCATGAACATCCTAACTGCAAGTTTGTGGATAAACAGTGTTGATTTATTTTGAGTGGTGTTAGAAAAATTAAAATTATTTTTTTCAAAAAAAAAAAAAGGAAAAAGAAGGTGGAAAAAGGACAAAGGAAGAGAGTCCTTGAGCGCATGGGGAGAAGAGAGAATAATGGGAGTTTATGTTTAGGGATTTGAGAAGGCGACAGAATAATTGAGGTTGTCGGCTTAGCGTGGGAAGCAATTACTGGGTCCCCCTGCCCCCCCTGAACCCACTCACCCTTTCTTATCAAATCGGTGCTCACATTATATTTTTGAGATGCAATTTTAAAATTTAAATAATTTAAATTATACTTTCAAATTATTTAGTAACAAATTATGATGTGAAATGGGATTAATATGAAGGTAAAATTTTGTTTAAATATATAATTTTGTTAAATAAGTAGAAATTTATAATAAAGTATATATTTTTTATTTTAAATGACAGTGCTTTTAGTTTTGATGTATTATTTAAGAAAATTATTTATTTTTAAAAAAATATTCTTTTTTATCTACTTACTCATATTAAATATATTGAAAAAAAATATAGCTTTTTAATATTTTTTTTATTATGTAAAACTCTTTCCACTTAAATAAGAGTAAAATTGAAAGAACATCATTAATGTCTTATTGATTGTGTAAAATATCACTTATTTTAAAATAAAATTAAAATATTAAAACACCACTTATTTTGAAACAAATGGAGTAATCTATCACAGGTCATTCTATAAAATACAATTTTTTTTGGTCGAACTTTAGTTCAATGAAAAACAAAATTGAGCATAAGTTGTTGTGTACTATTCTTTAATATAATCATCTCACATAGTACAAATAATCTCTTTACGGCGAACATGCATTTTCATATCAGATGACCGAGAAGACGAACCAACATTATTATTTTGAGTGGTTTGTTAGTCAATATCATTAGTGACTAGAGCTTTCAAAATGGATTTGGTGTTTGAGGCCAGCCTGACTCAATCCTTAGAATTAAGATTTAAAAGAATGACCGAAAAAAATGAAGGGCTAGACCGCTCCAACTTGCGACCCTTTTAAGATTGGGTTGGACTCGTGATTTCAAGGACCTTCAGAATGAAGGATCGTCCCTCCTAACCCATCAATTTTTTTGGCCTGTGAGACTTGGGCGTGATTGATTTATTTTGACAGCTCTATTTGCAACTATATCATCATGTTCATGTTCAGTGTATTTCATCACTCATTTGGTATTTTAGCATAAAATTATGTAACACTATACAAGCTATGACAATAGTCACCTGCGTGTCAACATCACAATGGTTCATGACTTGTTTCAGTATCCTGAATCTATTTTTTCCAAACTCCAAAAGTTCATTTATCACATTGCGCAAAAATGAGTGTCTAAAATTAAACAGGTCTTTAGCATTGTGAGATTATCTTTCACGCCATCTATACTCCTGTAAATGATAGCGCAGTCCTATATATGGAGCTAAGATCCGTTCATATTTCTAAGACCAACATCAACAACATAATATTTATCTAGCAACAATAATAATATAGTGTGAAGAATTATTAAAGAAACTTGAATGAGGAGTTTAAACTTTTATGTAATTTAAAGTTATATTTAAGGGAAAATGATCAAATTTACCTCTCCACTTTAGTTTAATTGCTAATTTTATCCTTCATTATAAATTGAACTTCAACTTTTGTTCATAAAAATTCAATTTTATGAGGTCCATTTTTTAAAGATAAATTTTAAATATTTACGCTTAAATATTTATTTGGCCGTATATTATGATAAAATGTAAAATTAGTTATTAAACTAAAGTAAATTGGTATATTTAACCCTTTTTCCTATTTTAAATACAATATGGCGGAAATAAAAATTGCACCATTGGTTTAAATATATCTACCAACTTATGAATCTTTATTTACAAAATGGCAGAATACTTAAAGACCCCCCTAAATTTGACGCGTTTTAAAATAACTAAGTTTAGGGGGTAATTAAGAGTACTGATAGCTCGTTATTATTATTGCAGACTAGTGATCTTTATAAAATTATATATATTTAAAAATTTGAAATCGTAAAAATTGTTTATAAAAGGAACATGAAGATATATGATTTATTAATGTGACGCCTTATAATCTTTTGATATCTTATTTATGAACTATAATTTGCTCATTTGATAAGATTACATTAGAATTGAATTTTTTAAAAATAGTTTTCATAATGTATGGGCTTTTTACATTTATAAAAAAAAATTAAGAAGTAAGAACCATTGAGCATTGTGTCAAAAAACATTTCATTAACTCTTCGTTAGTCCTGCAAACAGTAGTTGTAACTTTTTCCCTTTGGTTTTCTTAAAATTGTAACCAGTCTCTCTGTGTTTGTTTCAGAATATTACAGATAGTTGCAAAATGCAAAACAAACCCTCTGCTTAATCCCAGAAATTGTACTATAAAATTAGTCACTCTGATGTGATCTCCCTCTGCTCTCAATCCATACTGACTTCTGCATTTTTTCTACTACTACTACTACTACTATGCACTGTCGTTTTCACCTGCCTCGCCTTTTTTCATTGCCTTATTTGTGTAAAAATATGATGTCTATCTATTTTAATTATATATATTGGTACAAATGTAGGAATAACATTACATATACATTACTATTTTTGAATTTTATTCATAAAATTATATTGAGTTTGTTGTTATTATTACATATATTGGTCAGCCTGTACTTCAATTTTTGTAAAAAATTAAAATTAAAATCAAAATTTTAATTTTCCTAAGTTAATCTAAGTAGGGCTAGTGAATTAAAGGTTATAAAAGTGATACAAGTCCTAATTATTGAGTAAGGGTGACAATTTTAAAATTAGTGTTAATGACACTAATTTAAAAAACCCTCAAGTTTTATTATTTATAGAAAACCCCTACCCCAATCCATCCCTTCCCTGCTCACGTCAACCCACCCCTCCTCTCCCCCCTCCTCCGCTTCATCCTCCCCCTCTTCCCTCTCCCCCGCTATCATTACCTCCCTTTCCTCCACCACCACCTCCTCCTCCGCCGTTATCGCTATCTCTCCTTCTCTATTGTCATCATCACTACCTCCACCAACTCCTCCTCCTCTTTAATTGCCGTCGCCATCGCCGCATAATTAAGATTTCAATTTTGCAACAACAGATGCAGCAACTGCTGCAACAGATTCAGTAACTGTCGAAAACATATGCAGCATGTGCTAAAATAGATGTAGTAACTGCTAAAACATAATCAACAGTTATATATTTTTTAGCAATTGCTGCATCTTTTTCAGCAACTGCTGAAACAACTACAACAGTTGCTGTTTTCTGCAGAAATTTTTCAATGGTTTGAAAAAATATATATTTTCAAGCTCATGACCAGAGCAAAAAAAAACTCATAGAAATAAGAGGAAAAAAAAGGAGAATAAGAATAACACAATAAAAAAGATGAATACAACGGTGATGGTAGTAGCGGTAGCGGTAGCGCCGGCAACAACAACGACATAGACGGAGGAGGAGTAAGAAGAAGAAGAAAAAGAGGAGGGAAATCTGGAGAAAGAAGAAAGTTATATGAAAAGATAAAAAGAGAGGGAAAATTTAAATTTTGAAATTGAAAATTTAGGAGGGAATTTTTTTTTTAAATTATCAAAAGTTCTAATTTACACCCAAAAATTTTTAATCACTCTAATTATATCTATTTTTAGTTAATGACAGTTGACCAAGTCAATGTCACCATTTTTAATTTCAAGACTTATTTGTTACGTTCTACTCAATTTTCTCTTCTAAGTAGGCATTTGCCCATAGAATTTGACACCCCACTTAAGTTTTTGAGTTGAATCAATATTTTGGTAAAATCTGTGTACATTCTATCTTTTTCAGATTTCATTTGTAAAATTATATCGGATATGTTGTTGTTCTTGTAAAATAAAAAATAAAAAATCATGTTTGGCATGAAAAGATTGCTGGTATCATGTGGAAGGATTATATTAAAAAATAACTAATTATTATTATTGTTGATTTATTGAATCGGTAAATTTTGTAATATCATGTGTATTTTTGAAAATTTGTAATATCATGTAATCAACAACATTTGTTTATACAAGGAACATGGAGATATATTAATTTGGTGCCTGAGCATACTATGATACTTTATTTATGTATTATGATTTATTCATTTGGTAAAATTGTATAAGAGTTCAGAAAGTTTTGCTAGTTTTCGCAAAATTTTGAGATTTCTATGTTTATGAAAAAACACAGTTCAAATATTTCAAATTACTTGTTCAAATAAAATTTTAACTTCAAATAAATAATAAAATGAAATTTATTATCTTTTTTATAATTTAAATAGAAGAAAATAATTTTTTCATATTTTTTATATATAAAAAATAAAAATACCTTATAAAAATATCATAAAATTTTAAAAAATTTATAAATTATCATAAAATCATTTCTCCCATAAATTAAAAAAATGTATCTTAAAATTGTAACGTATATCTTAATTTTGTAACGTAGTATATTAAATTCCAACGAGACAATAAAAGTAGTTTAAAATTTTGGAATTGATACTACGTGCAATCTTTTCAAATAATTTGGTCCCTTACTTTAGAATTTTGGAATATATTCTAACATATCTACCTATAGGTTTATTCCATCAACCGTTAAAAGAAAATATTCTCAATTTTAAATTATTTAAGATCTTATTAGTGCTTATATAACACATTACTTTTCTAAATACTTTGATTTGACGTGTGAACTCAAATGTGAAGACATATTGGATACAGCCAGTTCTTAGAAAGATTTAATCTAAATCTTATAGAAGCGGATTCAAAATTTTTAATTTATGAATTAGAGATCATAATACCTTAGTTTTCAACATTGCTGAATTATGTTTAGATTGAATCTGGGTAATAATTGATCCATTAGACTTGCTCAACTATGCTCCTCTAAAATTATGGTCATTTACACGTTTGTCCCTATTTTGTGCTGCATTATGTCTCGTGCCCTTATGCTCCGCCAGCCATAAGTTCGATTGCTAACGGCAAAACCGTGCAATTAAATGCTAAAGTAACAATCTGCATTCATAACTTATAAGTAACAAAAGCTCTCAAACAGAGACTAGCTAGCTCTCCTAGTACAGAGTAAGCAGACAGTTCAAATCTCAGAGGCATCAATTTCTTGGCTTGATATGAGCTTGCATTGGGTAAAGTTTATGAGTAGTAAGACCCATTGTTGCAACATTTTCTTCTTCTCCTTCTTTTAGGCTCCATTCGAACTCTTGTATCAACCTAGCAATAGTTGTGCAACTAATCGTCATTGCTTGGAAAGCACCAGCACATACCCTTTTTCCAGCCCCAAATGACATTGTCTTCTGCAATTCCATTGGATCATACTTTCCATCAAGAAATCTTTCAGGCTTCCACTCTTCAGGACTCTCCCACACTTTCTTGTCCCTATTGCATCCGTATATATTTATAGCGATCTGCGTTACACAATGGATACAGACAACTAATTCAGTTACCTGATTAGAAAAACAACAATAACTGTTCCTCAGTTCCAAACTAGTTGAGGTTGGCTATATAAATCTCCACTTTTTTATTTAAAGCGCATTTCATAATTGTGTGCGTCGGTGGGCACATCCCAATGGTATCTGTATTATGAGGATTATTATGAATGGACAAGTTCTACGGTTGCTGCCAGCAAGCCACAACCCTCCTTAGGCTTGGGACTGACAATGCAAGCAAGCTCACACACGCGGAGTTTACATTACCTGATAAGAAAAGAAAAATTTTAATTTACAAGAACTAAAGAAAAAGGGTTAATTACCTCAGCTCCTTTAGGAATATGGTACCCTCCTAGCTGCGTGTCTTCGTGGACATATCTTAGAGGAACAATTGGTACAGGACTATGCTTTCTCAAGGTTTCATGAAAAACAGCACATAGGTATGGAAGTTGGCAAAGTTTCTCTTCTGTGATCTTGTTAGATCCACAAACATTTTGAATTTCCAAAAAGAGTCGCTCCTAGGTGGTTAATAATCGTGAGATACAACCAAACTTGGGAGAAATAGATGAGGCAGAAACAAGAAATTGGCATGGGTATGATACTACCTGTCGTTTGGGATCTTTGGCCAATTCATACATAGCCCATTCTGTGCTCACCACTGTGGTGTCTGACGTTTCAATAATCGCCTCCCAAAGCAACATTAGAATTTGCTTCTCTGTTAATGTATTGGCTTCAGATAACAAGTAGTCAATATAACTGTTCAGTTCCTGTTTGTAGATTCCGCCAAGTTAGAAAATTAGCCAAGGACCAAAACATAAATATGGTATGGATTATGGAATAAGTATCTTGTTAAAAGGAATTAAAAGCAAGATCACCTCTCCTGAATTAATACGTTTTCTTTGCTCTATTATTAGGGCCTTCATCACGGCTTCCCTGCGCAGATGTTTTCGCTGAATTCTGTTCTCAAAGCTTTTATTAGGAACCCACTTTAGATAGGGGAAGAAATCTCTCCAGTCCACATCAATTGCACCTTCCATTATATCAAGTACTAAGATCTCGAGTAATTCCTCTCTTGGCACAGTGACATCGAGTTCCTCCACATAAACAGACTCAATATCCTTTCCCAAAGCCTGCAAATAAGTTAAAACTGTTTTAATAATTGAGCAGTTTAAGAAAGTTTTCTGGAAGAACAACATATTGGTAAAGCTGAATTTTGAAAAACTCACTTGTTTCAACGCCAAACCAAAAAGTTCCAACTGAAATGTCTTCCTGAGATTAACTGCTTTGTTAGGATCATCCCTAACCAAATCATGTAGTTGCTTAGACACATTTTCTACCAAGGTGTCCCTGTGGATACGGTGGCGTTTCTGCATATTAAGAAGCACTTCCCATTAGATATGGAGTCAATGAAACAAATGAAGAGAACCAAATTATCAATGCAAAATATGGAGGCCAGTTTCTAAATGACAAACCTGAGCAGTTGGTCCTAGAACACTGGTCAGTACATGGCGCTTCACTGTCTTATGAAACTCATCGTAATCACTTATTGCGACTATACTCTTGTCACAAGTAAGGATTTTCAATGCGTTTGTTAGCTTTCTAGTGGAGATGGCCGAATATCTAGTCACCATAGCCTAAAAGATGAACAAGCACAATAGTAAAATTTCAAAAGAGAATTACTCTATCTGTATCAAATATTGTGAATACCGATATGATAAGCCACACAAATGACACAGAAATGATCCAAAAATGAGCATGCAGCATGCCTCTATTGGTTATGTCACCATTGTACTGTCGATATTACCCGCGGCTGTGAGTCCTCCTAAATATCAGCTACTTTAGTGTTGGTGCTTATTCTACGTTATAAAGGACTACAATATAATACCTTGAAAATTGCAATACTGTGTGTCTTATCTCAAGCTCTCCTCTTGCAAGGAAACTGGTGCTAAGTACTCTTAACTCTGTTCAATCATCTCCGTTTACTCCAACCTCAACATTAGTTTGGAAAGATCTCCATATTCCTTGTATTTTCTCTGCTTTAAACGTTGTGCAATGATGTGGAATTTTTGCTGATACACCATCAATATATGCCACGACTAAAAGTGATACATTACACTCTTTTATCATATCTAGTACTGTAACTACCAATCAAAACACAAGAAGCCTTTCCAATAGAAAAGTAAAAGTCTTTTCAGAGACCAACCAACATATATTCCAGGGATATATAAAACAAATATGGAAATAGCAGTTGTCTATACCAACTACTTCACCTCCATAGCATGACATAGTATTTACATAGGGGAACTAGAGAATAAATTCTGTTTAGCAATTATCTCAAAGACACTTACATTAGTTAAATCGTATAGGGAAGTGGAGATAGAGCTACACAGTACTGAAACCTATGCAGTTGCAGCTATCAGGAAATTTTGGGGCTCATATACGGCATTAGCCAGATATAAGTTTCATCACCAGATTCAGTCGGACTGAAGTAAAATATTTCTGACTCTCACTACATATTAGTAAAGAAACATATCCAGTTCCTACTAAATGATGGCTTAATCCATTCTCCTCTTTCTGCTTACCATTTTCACTAAATTTTACTAAGTGTGTCACAACAATAACAACAATATAGCCAGTGTAATCCCACAAGTGGGGTCTCAGGAGAGTGGTGTGTGTGCAGCCTCATCTCTGCCTTAAAAAGGTAGAGAGGTTGTTTCCGATAGACCATCCACAGCCCTATCTCATATATTACCTTTTCTAGCTAGAAAAACTTGAAATTCCAGATTGAATCATTTCATGACTTAAAACAAGATATTAATAGGACACAAGACCTTTTGTCATCATACAAAATTAATAAAGAAGAAGCTATATAGCAACTAAGAAATGGATAATGAACCAAACAAAGTTTACTTTAGCTACAAACTTAGAGCTCCAATGTTTGAACCCTAACTTATTAACATACAAAAAAGGTTTGAGAGTGACTATTTTGATTACCTCCTTTGCAAGTTCATTAGAATTAAGTACAACAATTGTATTTGCGCCGGTTTTGATGGAATAGATGGGTCCATAAGTTTCAGCCCAATTTGTAAATGTCTTGTGGGGTTTTTTCTCAGTCATCTGCAGTAAATTCCCAATCACTGGTAACCCTGGAACCTCTGCACCAAAAAAACACATACTTCTCATCAACATTTACGTATATGTAGAAAAAATGACCAAAATTTCAACATTTTTACATAACTTTGCAGGATTCAGTGTAAAATCCTGAACACTGAACTACCAAGTTTAAATTACGAATCCATCTCTAGCCATATATTACAACAAACTCGGTCATGTTAGGGGGCAGTTACGGAGTTAGAACTTAAGGGTTAATTAAAAGCTAGTAATTTTAATTCAAATCATATATTTATATGAAGAAATTTCCCAAATTTGCACAAAATTTAAATTTAGAACCCAGTTACTAACACGTGATGTCACTATCTGTCGAAGAAATGAAAAAAGTACACATTAGTGGTTAATGATATGAGTGATCTTGTTATATAAACTTGAGCAATCCTCCTTTCACAAGCTAGCTTTTGGGATTGAGTTAGATCCAAGATACATTACGCATCTCAACCGATGTTGGGCGATGTCCAGTCCCAGGCGAGAGGTGATGTGTGGAAGAAATGAAAAAAATTCCACATCAGTGGTTAAAACTAGCGTTAGTTCAATCCAAATAGCATAACTGAAATGAAACTCATACAAGATTTAAGAAAAAGATGGAAGTACCTGCCAGAGGTGGGAGAAAGTTTGAAGATTTCCTCTTTTGATCATCAATATATACTTTAAGGAACCACAGTGAAATCCCACCAAGAGCAACAGCTGGACCACCCACTGTAAGAGCAGTTGTTAATGGCACTGCTTGAAGATTCAAAATTGCATCCATTTACACCACTTGTGATCTCTCAAGAACCACAGGAGAAAAATGAAAATTTATAACCTGAAATCTGAATTTATGGACTGAAGTTGGTGACTATGCATAGCATAGGCATGGAACAACAAGTGTCGACAAAAACCAAAAAGATTGTACCTATTGGAAATTGATACACCCACAGAGAAAACTGATGAAGAAGAACATAGACAGACGCAGAGAAGAGCTAGAAGGGTGTTTGTCGTTTTCTTAACTTGAAAATATGGATGGAGTATACCAATTTCATTAGTTATTCAGACAGTTGCAATCTTTGGATGGTTTCTTTACAACAATAAAATAAAGAATATAGGTACAAAAATACCCGTGAACTATATAGTTTTTGTGAGTTTAATATTTAAATTATTCGAAGTTTGCGCTAGCTACTTGAACTATTATCCTCAGATTATAGAAACACATCTGAGTGTTGACTGAATGAAAATAGTGATTTCAAACACTCCTCGCACGTGAGTGATATTTTTGACATTAACAATCGCTTACATGACATTCCACTAGCTACAATTTGTTGAGTAGATATTTTTTTAAATTTTTTTTCACTTTTAATTCTTTCTTCTTCTTCTTGATTTATTCTTCATTTTTTCTGCAAAATTGTAGATTTCCTTCCTCTTCTTCTTCATCTTTCTTCAATTTATTCTTCATTTTGTAATAAGTCATCCCTTAGTTTTATCCCCCTTTCTTCAATTTATTACTATACAAATAAATTGAAGAATAAATTAAAAAAGACTTTTTTCTTTTATAAAAAAACCCCTATATTTCTCAAAACTCCTCTTCTTTCTCCCCTTTCCCTTCTCTTCTTGCTCCTCTGTCTCTCCTTTGTCCATTGCCATTAGATCTTCGAAACCCATTAAAGGGTTTGCTTTATTTGATTTTCTGTTAGTTTGTTTCGAAATTTATGGCATTTTTTGCTCGACTTTATAGTTTTTTGCATAGTAGTGTAAAAAATCTTAGTGGATTCTCTCGAAATTTGTAATATTTTTTACTCGATTTTATAATTTTTTGTGTAGTAATATAAAAAATCTTGGTGGGTTCTTCAGAAGTGGATAAGTAAATTGGTAGTGGAGTTTTTGTAGTATGTTTGAAATTTTGCTCAGACCAATTTCTGAAAATAAAAACAAACAAAACAGTCCATTACAATACCCCTCCGTTCATTTCATTCAGACCGGAGATCTACAACTTGAAGAAACCAAACCCCTGAAAATAGGGTTTTCTTTCTAGACGTGGCAGTGGTTTTCAGCTCTCAGTTCATCTTACTCCATTTGTGGGTCGTAAATCAGCCTCCTCTTCTTTAATTTGCAATTGTACCAGATCAAATAGATAAGCAAGTATGTTTTTTTTCTTGAATTGGGAGAAAAGAGGATTTTGGTTTCTAGTAAAAAAAAAAGAGATAAAATTATAAAATATTTTGTAAATTTATTTTTCAATTTATTTAAGCTTTGCCATGGTGGAAATAATTATACACGTGGAGTGCCACGTGATATTTTTAAAAAAGTAAACTGACAATTGTATCACACGCAAGAAATATAAATATTCTGGTGTATTTCTGTAAGCTTGAGATGATATTTGGTTCTCCCCGAAAGCGCCCTTCCTTTTTTGAGCTCATTTTTAAAAAATTCGAAAAAAAATTGAAAAATTCAAAAAAAAATATTTTATCACTCTAAAAAAAATTTTTAAAAAAACAAATCAAATACAAAATGCAAACTTCACATAATTTAAATATTAAATTCAAAAAAATAATATAATCTAAATATATTTTTAAACTTTAGCTCTAGAATAAAAGTAGAAAAAACAGAGAGCATCTTGGAAGATCATTGCTGACGGTGGTTCTTTTGGACTGGCTAGACACTTTCTGTCCTATTAGCTTGTTACCATGCATCAACTTCGTCTACCCTTTTTCTTTATGCGAAAAAAAGAACAGAGAGAGAAAGCGATATAAATTAAATTTATACGAAGTTTTGAAATTTTAATTTGAATTTTTTAAATTATTTTATGATAATTATTAAAAAAAATTTAATTGTTATATAATTTTATTAAATAAATAAATAATAATTCATAAACAAGATATGTGAGTGTCATAAGGCGCCACATTTATAAGCAATATTTTTCCTATTTTTCCTATTTTTTTATATAAATATTTAAGATTATAAATTTTCAAATACACATAATTTTATAAAAATTCACTAGTCTATATTAATAGTAACTAGTTATTCTTTTATCTTTTCATATCATACAGACATTTCTTCACGCTAAATATGAGTTTTTTTTTTTTTTTTTGCAAAATTTAAATTAATAAATCTTCTTTTATAAGATATAAACTTCTCGAGAAAATTTTATATTTTTAGAAAAAATTAAAATCATGATTTAAATTTAAAATTATGCTTTTTTTTAAAAATTTGAAATTGTAATTCTAAGTTCATCTAAATACTAATTAAAATTATAACTTTATATTATATATCCTAACACTAACTTAATAAATACGTTTATATATTTATATATAATATAAAATTTGAACTAAAAACTCGTGAGTTCGAAGAAAGGAACTTTTCTTTAATTTTTTAATAAATATCTAAAATAGTTTAAATAAGTATGTGATTTTAACATATCACACTAATTCTAAAGTTTTATTATATTAGTACCAAAAGCCAAATGATACTGCTAATATTAAACTGCACTGCGCATGTTTATATAGCTATCATTACACTGTGTGGGGTGCGCACATAGAATTGTTTACTTTTGATACTTTTCCTTTTTGTTATTTTTATTATTACTCCTATGTATTCAATATTTTTTAGGATGAAATCACAAATTTTAATTTATGAATTTTAAATTATAACGTCTTTTATTTATTGAATTGCGTTTTTAAAAAATAAATATTAAGTTTGAGTTAAATTTACTAAATTGTGTCGACGTAGTTTTAAGACTGGCTTTACTCTTGAATATCTCTAGTTACTTTTCTCTAATGAGCAATGCAGCTTTTAGCAATAAGTTTCTGCCTTGTTGGATTTTAGATTTTAGTGAGTCCAGAATGCATCATTTGGGTCCAATTTCAATATTCTGAATAAAATTTCTCAGTTCTGATTAGGAGAAAAAATTATGTGTCGTATCATTTCAATATGCATATCTCTCAAGAATGAAATGAAACTGTTACATTTGAGATATCTTTTGAAAATAGGAATTGGCCAATTTTTTTTTAAATGAACTAAAAGAAAGAAATATCATGTAAAATGCAATCAAAACGATCAACAACGTAATGATCAATATTACACACTTTTATCAGAATCCACACTATACATTTAAAATAACCGAAAATTCCTTGTCCAATGCACATTTGCGGAAGAAAGGAATGTGGATCGGAGTACTATGAGTCTATGACTAATATTTTCTTTTTATCAAACATGAGGACCTACATACAACAAGAAAGAAAAAAGTGTAAGGATACTCTTTAATAAAGATAGCATCAAAGAGGGTCCATCGGAAACTGTCTCTGAAATTAAAGTTTGCTTACACTCTACCCTCTCAAAAGTATTCCACTTTGTAGGATTATATTGAATATGTTGTTGTTGTTATAGTATAAAAGAATCAAAAAGAAATGAAAACCCACCGCTGAATATCCTTGGAATATTGGTGGCGGTGGTGATGCATAAAGTGAACCAATGGATGGTGGAAGTGCAACATCTTTGAAAGGTGGAGGTGCAGACAATATTGGAGAAAGAGGTAATGGAGATATTGACGGTGGTGGAGGTGAGAACACTGGTGGTGGAGAGGACCGAATAGGTGGTGGTGGTGATTGGACAGGAGGTGGTGGAGAAGAGTGAATAAGAGGTGGAGTAGAGTGGATATATGGCAGAGAAGGTGAATCGACGGGAGGTGGCAGAGGAGAGTGAAAACGTGTTAGTGATGGTGGTGGTGAGTGGACGAGTAATGGTGGAGAAGAATAGACACGTGTAGGTGGGGAGTAAACTTGTGGTGATGGTGGAGAATGAGTGATTTTCAGTGGAGAAGAATGAACAGGTTGGGGTGGGGAATTGATAGGTTTTGGTGGACGAGAATAGACAGGTTCACGTGGAAGTGCAGAGTGGACTGGTTTTGATGGAGGAGAATGGACAGGTTGGGGTGGGGAATGGATAGGTAGAGGTGGAGAAGAAAGGGGTTTTGGTGGAGGCAAATGGACAGGTGGAGGTGGGAAATGTACATGTAGAAGTGGCGAATGAACAGGTTTTAGTGGAGGTGTTGAGTGAACAGGTTGTGGTGGAAGAGGAGAATGAATGAGTTGTGAAATAGGAGAATGGACAGGCGGAAGTGGAGCATGGAGTTGGGGAACGAATAGGTTGTACTTTAGGAGGTTGTGGTGACTTAGAAACATGTGGTAGATTAGGCTTTGGTTTTGGAGGCTGAGGTTTTAGTATGGAAGGTTTCTTAGGAGGAGAAGTTAGTGATGATTTTCTGCATTTTCCACAATCAATTGGCTTGCTCACAACAAAATCACATTGAGTTTGAGACTTTTGTTTTGGCCTATTCTGCAAGCAATTATTTGTATCATCAAAAGTCACATCTTTTCTTGAAGATAATTTTTCGCAACTTTAGCTTCATCACTAAATAATTTACTGCAAATGTGAGATTCTTCAAATGTGGCAAGCGATAAAGATCTTTAGGAATTATTCCAATTAAATTATTGTCTGAAAAGACCAATAGTTCAATCAAACAATCTCCGTCGAAGGTTTTTGGCAAGGTCCCAAAAAATGAATTTCTAGCAACATTAAACATCGTTACATTCTTAAGCAATTTGATCTCAGCAGGCAAACATCCAGCAAGATCATTATTCAAAAGAACTATCTCATCCAAGTTTGTCATTTTACCAATACTACTCGGAATTCATCCTGTAAATTTGTTATTTGCAAACACAATTACAGAAGCTGAAGAATTTCCAAGAGTATCAGGGATGGTGGAGGTGAAACGATTGTCATTTAAGAAAAGAGCATCAAGATCTTTGTCGAATAATTCTGAAGGCACTGCTCCCTCAAAATTATTAAATCTTAGATCAAGATATTTAAGACTAGGCATCAAAAGAACAACCATTGGAAAAAGGCCAACCAAAAGGTTGTTGCTAACATCTAATTCGTGCAACAATTCTAGCCTTTTGAGACTTTTTGGAACAATTCCACAGAAACGATTAGAGTTGAGATGGATTAGAGCAATATCTGTCAATAATCCTAATTCTACAGGAAGGTGACCTGCAATATCTGCATGGTTGAGATCAATTCCAGCAACGACCCTAACACTAGGATCATCGAGAGTAGGGGAACAAAACACGCCCTTATAGTTGCAAATGTCTGGACCTTCCCAGTTACTAGTGAAATTTCCAGGCTTTTTGCGCGATATAAGCACGTCTTAGCCTGGAATTCGAAAATGTAAAGTTTAGATTGATCTCATATTCATAATTATCCGGTAAGTCACCTTCTTCCGGCAACATATTTGTTGTTTATTAGTGCTTCATATATAGTAATATTCAAATGGCTATCTTCGTTGCCTAATATAATGTTCACTCTTCGTATGCTTGTATGGCATCATATTTACCAAATGAACATTGTCAGTTGATGGACTGTAACCTCTAGATGTTCAATATGTGGTAAATTATTAATGAATTGTATCAATCATAGAGTTTTTTTTGGAGTACAATGAGAAAAAAATTATATAATCTTAAACTCGACTTGCTCACAAGCTGTACGACTTAAATCTTCTAGGAAAAGAAGCTCTATGTCCTTAAATGTACTACTCCAGATTATCAAAACCTTACCATTATTGTGTCCTTCATTTGCTGCAAAATTAGCACACTGGTTGACCCCCCCCCCCCCCCCCTCCAAACAAGTGTAACTGTGGCTTTGTTGGCCTTTAGCAAAAAATTACAATTTTCAATAATCAGCCTAAGCGGATGATATTGTACGTCCTCTTCCTTGATAAGCTTAATTGTGATTAAGCAATCTGTTTTTACTAATGATCTACTGCTTCATAACTCATTCAATTTGCGATATTTAATTTAATCCTTATTTGATACTCCACAATTTTGTAGCAAGACTTGATGTGTGATTCATTCTACTGGAGTATTTCAAAAGTCATTTTCTTTGATCATCTCTAAAGATATCTCTAAAAACAACATATTCGGACTATATATATTACTAATATTACAAGAAAATGATATATGATTCTCAAACCATAAAAAGATAGAATAGAAAAAAGAAGATAACAATAATAGACTAAAAATATATATTAAAAAATGCGATAGTTAATTAAGAATTTCAAATTCAAATATGTAATTGTGGAGTAGTCACTATTCTTTTGCGACAATGAACATATACTTGATATGGGTAGTTTGAGCTTGAGCGAATTGAATACACTCTCGCTCATTATCAAACTTGTTTTATGTTGTAATTGAAAGTGCCTTTTGTAAAAGTAAAGCCAAGAAACAAATGTTAAAGTAATCATTGAATTTTGATAATAACCTACTTAACTCACTTAATTATGGTGAGTAGTCAGTAAATCAACTCAGATTAAAATTGTACGTTATTGATAAATATTTAGATAAATTCAGGCTTTAAAAGTTTCCATTACCGTCTTCGTCTAAATTTGTTCATATTGATAGTATAGATTTAACTAATTTTTAACGTTAAATTGACTACTTTATAAATATATTATTTTTGTCTAAAATAAAAATGCATGTGATTTGATTCTTTTTAAAAATGAAATATAAGGGCTATGTTAAAATAAAATGAGTAAATTTTTTATTCCATTCTTCAATTAATTTCGCACAATCGCAATTCAAGTAAGGTTAGTATTTTCTAATTCCACTTAATCTTATTGTTTTAGTATTTTCTAATTCCTTTCTAATACTTAATCATATTGTCCCATGACTAATCCGAATGCTTTGCTTTTTTCTGATTTCTCAACCATGCTATTCTATTTTGTCATCCTAAATCTTAATTGTCATTTGGATTATATTTTGTTTTCCAGTAAAATTAGCCGTTTCTATTAATTCCAATAAATGTAAAAATATCTTGAGTAAGGAGCTATATCTTCAAATAAATTCTATTAGATATGAATTTGAATTTATTGGATCTCAATGTGAATGAGAAATAATAATATAAAATTTACATATTCAGAAAAAATTAATAGAAATTATAATTTACTAATATAATTTTATTAATTTTTTGAAAACGTAGAATAATAAATTTTTTACATTTTAAAATAAGCACAAGTACTATGGATAGAATTAATAAAATTTAATTAATTATTTTTAAAATTTTTAAATTAACAAAATTTTAAAATAATTAATTTTAATATATTTTGTAATTAAAACGGAACAAAGGGAATAATAAAAATAAAAATATATGGGCGAACGACACCAAACTGTAACATCACAAGTGTTGTACTTTCTTTCTTCACTTGACCAACGCGCCTTGATTTCCACGTACACGTCACAGCCTTTCACCAAGACAGAAAATTCTTCGCTTCTTCTCACAGGGTACTTTAGGGATTTCACTCAACCCACACCCCAACCCCCACCCGCTCGCTCGGGTCATTGCGCTGTGCAGAAATTGTTTTAATTTTCATCTGAAACTCTCTTCTGTACGAGTGAATTAACTTCCATTTTTCTCGAATTTGAGCATTTGCTTTCTGAGTTTGATTGCTGTTTGTTTTTTTGGTTTGTTTTAATTTCACATCCCCAGATTCTCAGAAATGAGATTTTAAGAAAATGGGGTTGAAGGAATTTTGTGGGGGTTCTTTAGGGTTTTAACTTCAAAAATTTAGGTGAAGAAGAGAGGATACAGAGACTAATATAGAGATGTGGGAAGCAAGAAGGCCTCATTTTCTTGTGGGTTTTGACCTTTCTATGAATTCTGAAGAAATGGTAAGCATTGGTTCACATTGCTGTATTGCTCTTAGCTTCACAACTTGTTGGTACATTCTTGTTTAATTTGTGTTTACTGTTCCCCTATTTATGCTGAATCATTGTTCATTCTGTTAAAAGAAACTTAAACCGTTTTTCCCTGTGTTGGGTTTGTTATTCTTATTGCATTTGAGCTAATTGTTGTAAATAAGCAAAAGTGTCGTGAAGCTGGGTTGACCAAAAATATTCTTTTTGGATCAAAGCTGCTAAATTTAGTGAAACTATAATGACTACTCATTAACAAATGCATGATCAGTGTGAGTGCTGCATTGGGATTGCTTTTAGGTTATTCCCTCAGTCCCAAAAAGATCGTCTTAGTTACTATTTGCTCAGTCAAAACATATTTTCTTTGACCATAATTTTTTCAAAAAGTTTCTAAATCAATTTTGTAATTGTTAACTATTGTGACTTATATAATAGTATTTTTATGTAGTTTCTAGATATATAAATTTTATTTCAAAAACATTGAAAATTCTATGTCCGAATTCACACCAAATATTAGTTAGTTTGACCCTCGTATTTCGAATCAAGACAGTCTTTTCGGGACAAAGGGGATAGTACTTAAGTTGCAGTTACTTCATTTAGTAAACAATTTTGTCATACAGATATGCTCCACTTGTGGGATTACACTAGGTATGTTGTTGTTGTTTGTCATACAAATATGAGTATTGGAAGTTCTACGTTTGAGACAATGGTACATATGTCGTTTAAGTTTAACAAGCTTAACTATTCCAAACTGAGATCTTAGCTCAGAGTATAAGGGCCTTAGCTTAGGGCCCTGCATAGGTGTGCGGCGGGTTCAATACAAATGAGCTATGCAAGGCTAATGTGTGATACTTCCTGAGGAGTATGTGGCCACTGTGTGATACTTTTTCAACATGTTTATTTCAGGGCAGTATGTTGCATTTTGTAATAGAGATTCCATTGCTCTTAGAACGACTTGCCTATGCATTTTATAATGAAATTATTTTGTTCTAGAAACAGACTCCTCTGAAGAACTTAGTGTTATCGACTCTTGGAACGACATGGTTGATCAACACTTGCAAAGTTTATTGACTGTTTTGCTTTCTATATTGCAGAAAATTCCATCAAAATTCATTAAACATATGGAAGGAAGGGCTTCCGGAACAGCAGTTTTGGTGGGTCCCAGTGGAAATTCTTGGCCTGTGGACTTAATACAGCAAGATGATGGTTTATTCTTCCACAATGGATGGGTTTCATTCGTTAAAGATCACTGCCTTGAAACTGGGGATTCTTTGGTTTTCAGATATGACGGTGATTTGCATTTCACTGTGCAAGCATTTGATGAGAGTTCATGTGAGAAGGAGGCTGCTTATAATGCTGACTGCAGTCAAGGAGCAACAAACTTGTACAATCTTGCTCTGAAAAAAAGAGACCGAGGAAACTCAGTTTTATTAGATTGCATTGTTGAAGGTGTTCCAAAGAAAATGAGAAGCACTCAGATCCCTTCCGAATGCACAAGTTGCCAGGACACCCATGGACTTGCATCTAGCAAGGATGGATACACTCCAGAAGATGCAGTTTGCTCATATGCGGGAAGAAGTTATGCTGCTAGCTTTATAGATGAAATGGAGAATGCTGGAGATGCATTAAACAATACAGTTACCATTGCTGTGCCATCTCAAACGGAGATTGTCTGCAACAACCCAGGTGAATGGTTAGATTATTGTTTATTTTTATTATTTTCAGTTTGATTTTTCTAGTTTGAGAAGTGTTGTTTGAGTTGTCCATAAGTTTAATCAAAGCCAATTTGATGTTACAGTTCATTTTAATCATGAACAGACATTTGGTAAACAACATTTTTTCCCATTGAGTTTTGCAACTGCCTCATCTAAAAGCTAAGTTTTTGGAGAGCCAACACTTTTATCTATATATTTAGGTTCACAACATACTTTGTCATGTGTTGCCTGATTCTTTACGACTTTGTAATATACTAATATTTCTTACTGTGCAAAGCGTTTGTATACATTTTTGCTCCGCAGTTCTCTCAACTAAATTTTTTTGTTGTTCTCATAGCGGCAATCAAATTTTAGCTGTTAGCAACAACTGTATAACAAAATTTTTAGTTATAAATTTGGCATTGTAACTGGTATTTTGATCTAAAGCAGAGGTGAAAACAGACAATGGTGCCTCCGAGGAAGATATTTGGTTGTCTGCACAGGAAGCGGAAAAGGTTGCCCGTTCGTTTTCCTCAAGTTTCCCCAGCTTTACTAAAGTTATGAAGAGGTTCAACATCAGTGGCTCATACACCCTGGTGAGTTTTTCTTTAAACTAACATTTCTTGTTGTGTCTTGCTGCAACCTACCAAATCTTACGAGCAATAATCTTAGCTTCTTAAATGCCTTGCTTCAACATATCTTACTATCAATAAGTGCATCAAATGAACTTTCATAAATCTTTTTTAACATGGATATTGTGGTTGAGGATTATGTGCAACGTGATAAAGTTGTTTAGGTTGTTATAGTTTTGTTGCCAACAATATCTGAGCTGCCTATATTTGTCCTTAACCTGCCTGTTTTATAGTGAACCAAAAGCCTATTTTGTTGATATGGCTGTTGTTGTTGTTAATTATATTACAACAATCTAATCTGCAAGGGAGTTGTGTCATTCAGTTGCCTTGTAGCCTTCTGTATCATCAGTGGTTGATTTATGGTATGCCTGAGCTTTTCCATGTGGATTTGCTTCATCTTAGGAGATGAATCACTCTGGAGACATTGGCTTTATTTGATGTTTAGTTTGGAGTAATATTGCAATGATTAAACAAGTTTATTCTTCTTTCACCACATCTGCACATGCATTGCTTGGTTTGTTGATCTCCTTCATATTTTCTTGGCAGCACATCCCTTACCAATTTGCCACGGAACACCTTCCCAAATGCAAGGTGAAGATATTACTTCATAATTTAAAAGGGAAAACTTGGACTGTGAATTCAATCCCGACTACGAGAGTACAAACATCACATACCTTTTGCGGAGGGTGGTTATCCTTTGTTCGTGACAACAACATTGATTTGGGAGATATCTGCATCTTTGAGCTTGTCCACAAGTGCGAATTACGCGTGCATGTTCTCAGGGTGAAAAGGGAAGGGAATGATTACAGAAGTAAGGTAGCTCATGAAGGACTAGCTGCTGATTATGCTAAGATTAATGGATGTAAGTCCAGGAAAGTGGGAGCAAATTCTAATCGCTGTTCACAGCGGGTAGCGAAGGGCATAACATATGATAAAAAAGGATCTGCTCATGACAAAGAGAAACAAGGTAATATTTTGAAGAATCACCAGCTCCGTTGTCGGTCAAAGATTAGCAGTGGAGATTCAGGTAATTTGAATAGCAATTAACTAACTTATTTTAGCTGTCCGTCCTCACACTGAATTTGTATTGAATCCTAACAAATATCATGCTCGAACAGCAATCAGGAAACCTACTAGTTCTCAAGATAAACAGGGTTCTTTCACCAAGAGCTGTATGTCCATGAAATCAGTACCTGAAGAGAAATTAGCTGCTGAATCTTTCAATTCTAATTTCCCTCATTTTGTGCGAATCATGAAAAAGTTCAACATTAGTGGCTCTTACACTTTGGTGAGTTCTTTTGCATGTTTTTTCTTTTTATTTATTGTTATTTTCTCAACCTTTTCCATCCCCTCTGGTTTGTTCATTCTTCCTCAAATGTTTAATATATGTCAAAAACATTGTTTACCAACATGAATAATTATTTCCTATGTAGAAACTAAATGCTCACTGCAGTTAACGCCTAAGTTTGTCTCTTTATAGAGCTGATGTGTTTGGTATTTGACCCCTCTTTGCCTTCTAGCAGATATTTCTTTTTTTGATAAGGGCCTTCTAACAGAACATAAAATCAACAGTTAAAACAAATCATGAAATTGTCATCCGAGTGAATCTTTTTTTAATTTTTTTTTTTTGATAAAGGTCATCTGAGTGAATCTTTTTTTGTTTTGTTTTGTTTTGATGAAATAATATGTTTCATTAAAATAAGCATCAAGGAGATGCAAAGTTACAGGAGACATAGTTATAAGTAACAGAATGACAAAAGAGAGTATTTTGCTCAGCCCCTATACAAAGTGTTAATCTAAGACTTTTGCATATAAGAAAGTCAAAACAATTGTAGGTTGTAGTTGCCCCAGGCATCCTTGAGAATGATTTGAATCTTGTTAGTTATACTTTTTATTCGTCAGTGACCTGTAAAGGTAATTATAAATTTAGTGGTGTCTATTCTATTGGGTATACATCGAAGTAAATACATTTTAGAGAATATAATGTTCATCTGCCCTATCTATAAAATGTGTTACTTTGCATAACAAGCATCTAGATAAAACTTATATTCAAATACTCCATCTGTTTTAATCAAATTGAACTCATTCCATGGACGTCCTTACTGTTTAACATAATTTTATTTTTATACGGCTTTCACAACTTTAAATATACAACTGTTCACATTAATGAACTCAAGCTAAACGAGATTGACGTCAACTAGTTTCATGAACAAACTCAAGCTTGAGACCAAGTTCATGGCTAGGAGAGATAGCATACTTTCCTTTTTTAGGATTTCTACCTGCGAAACTTATTCTAGCCTAGCTTGAAGTTGACACTTGCATTGTCTGGTTATCAAATTGAGCTCGGCTTCACTGGTATAATAGTTAATCCTTCAGATTTTCAGCTTTTTTAGTGTTTACAAGCTCTTTTTTTATTGGTAGAATATTGGGGTAAGATCCACCTAGGTGGGAAGCCTTAACTGGATGGGTGGTAACAGGTAATGCCCGAAGGCTGTTCCCGTTCCTGTTGGGGGAGATGCCAACCATTCTCCTTTCTACGAATACAAAATAGTTCGCCATTGCCGGGGATCGATCCCAAGTGTTTACAAGCTCTAATCAACAGAATAAGACGGTTTAGATTATTGTGAATACTGCGATATAGTAACCAAACCATAGTATATGCTAGGGTATATGTAACCAGAATGTTTAATACTTTATCCACTTTTTCTCAAGCCTTGTAACCGTGCTGGGCCTGGTAATGTCCAGGCTACATATTAAGATTTGACTGGACACTCAAACTGGTAGTGGGTGCCAGTTTCTGGTTTTCTGGTCTTAGATCAAGTCCAATCAGGTTTGAACATAAACGTGTCTTGGATTAACTGCATTTAAATACGATCTATTAAAAAGTATTTATCTATTAGCCTTCATTGTACTCCATGCTGCAGTTCCTATTTGATTAAGTCTTATTATTCTTGCATAGTTGTGGTTCTCTTCTACCTTTTCTTTGATTTTTTATGCTTGGGAGCCTTGATCTCTTTCTGACTCTCTCCTTTCTCACGTGGAGAAACAAAGAGGTGTGAAATAATACAGTCAAAATCCTGAACTTTTAGAATAAGCTTAAAATATCAATGGAGTTAATCAAGGAGATAATGCCATTAACGGATTCTGCTCTATGGGTTCTTCAAGCAAAAGCTTTTGGAGGTCTCCCTGGCTTCTATCACTTTATTTCTCTCTTTCTACTAGTCCCGGAGTAAGGTCTTGGGTGGTTGCATGGTTGGGTTTTTTTCTTTGTATTGGGGTCTATGTAGGGTTAGGAACTGAGTTGAGATTGCTCAAGAAGGAAACTAAAATTGGTTTAACTGGTTAGTTGTGAAGATTAAATGTGCGAGGCTAGCTGTTATATGGATCAACATGCATACTTTTGACACTATCTCGATGTGCTGCAAGTAAAGCTTCTTCATTTATTAAAGAAACCATAATATTAACAAAAAGCTGTTCTTCCACTCAACTGATTATTCTGGTCTTGAAAAGATTACACCTACGGCATTCTCTTCATTTCTGCTGATACTTGTTCCTTAGGCCAGTTTAAGGTGTTTGATATTGTGGCGTTTCTTATGCTATTCTTTGCTTTAAATTCATGTTCTTAGATCCTTCTACATCTTTCACAGAAAGTTCCATATCGGTTCTCAATGGAACACCTCCCAAACTGCAGAACAGAGATTGTGCTTCATAACTTGAAAGGAGAATGTTGGACTGTAAATTCAATTCCGACTGTAAAGGTACAAACGCTGCACACATTCTGTGGAGGATGGTCAGCATTTGTCCGAGAGAATGACATCCAGTTGGGAGATATCTGCATATTTGAGCTCGTTGGGAAATACAACATGCGTGTACATATATGTGCAATTGGGAAGAAGGGTTTAGATTACCAAAATGGTATAACTTCCGACGAGTTGGCTATCGTTGCGTCCTTGACAAGCTAGAGACCTTTGATGTAACATACTGTAGAGAAGATTTCTTTTTGCCTAATACAAGGTGAGGGGTAAACTTTCCTTAATTCTAATAATTATGGTCCCATTGCATTTGATATAGTTGAATAATTTATCTATCCTTTCATGGGTGTTGTATTATTCACAAGGTTGCACTTTGCTACTAAAAGCTTTTCAAAATCAGTACAGTCATATGAGTCTCTCATGCCTTTTTACAGTTTGTTCTTTTCAGATTGGAAGAGCCCCAAAACTCTGTTTCTGTAATTTAGAAAGCTTATGTTGCCAAAATCTGTTTTCCAGTTATTTATTTGCTTACGTAGTGCTATTACAGCCCGTTGGTGCTTAAAGAAATGGCAAAGTGCCACAAATTTTCAAAATACAAAGGGGGTTATGGTGCTGATCTTGAAAACATAGCTGCAATTTTCTGCAAATTGGATGATGAAATGATGATTTCCCTTCCCTTTACTACTTCAGTTTCTTTCTTTTCTTTTTCCTGAACATGTTTAGTATTTCAGTATTTGGTCTTTCTTGTTATCAACATATGGACGTTTCTGTTCAATTTCATCACCTGGTGCTAACTACTCTTAGTTTCAGGCTTGGCGTTTGGCTGGGCTGGAAGATAATATTAGCAAAACTTGGATACATTGGATCAGAAAAGGAACATACATCAATGTTATGGAGAAGCTCTTAAAGTAGATTATATCAAACATTTGACTAGGTTGGACATATGCCTTAAGTAGCTTAGATGTTTTGTTGTAGGCATTGTCTGAGCACTCTTGTTCAGACTTTGTTAGTATAAATACTGTGCGAAAAGCATCTCATTATCTTAATATTATGGATTTCTCTTTGTAAATAAGTTGTGTCTTTAGTTAGTTCAATTGCCATGAAATGTCTGCTGCTGGTCTTTATATGTAAAGACAGAAATCGGAACATCTTCTAGAATGAGAATATTTACTTCTCTGCATTAATCTTTTTAGTGCAAGTATACATTTACGAAGCTATCAAGACAAAGTATAAAAAAGTATATTTACATGCAGAGGAAAACTAGGATCAATTTAAGAACCACCAGAAGAAAGCTAAAAACTCTACTTCAATTAGCTAGTTCTCATTCCTTCATGAATAGGTCTTGCAGACGAATCTCTTGTTGGAGTCATCCATGGACGATACATAGGAGTCTCACCCCCTAGACCATAGGGTTCTTCTGCGCAAATAGAATTATCCACTTCCACGTTCTCATAAATTTGATTGCGATCAACATAAGCAAAATTCATCTGAGCCTCCAATTCTACGCCAACTCTATTTCCTCTAACTTCCACAACTGTCCCAGCCATCCCATTATAAGGTCCTTTACGGATTTTGATTCGAGCATTCACCAATGGGTCGCGCCTTACTCTTCCAAATCCGTATCCTTTCTTAGGAGGTGGTGGTGGAGGTGGAGGTGGAGGTGGACGTCTGAAATTGGCTATTCATAGTGATCTTACATCTCCATATCTACTTTTGTTGTTATGATCTACTCTTTCAAATCCGTGTCCTTTTTGAAGAGGAGGTGGAGGTCTGAAATTGATTATTGATACTGAACTTAGTGAATCCCGACAATATACAACCTCAGAGCTTTCCTGGACGTGATCAGCCAACACATGGAATGTGTTTGTAGATATGTCGGGCAATAGAGTTACTACATGTCCCTTAACTGAAGTAATAGTACCACTTTCACCTTCCTTACCACCAGAGACAACTTTGACATGATCTCCAAGTTCAAATATCTTGGTCAAATCTTTGTTGTGGATTGCAACACTCTCAGGCAGACCTTCACTTTCTGGTTTGAGGTAAGCAATATCCACAACTTTCAGAACCCGTCCCTTTATGGATTTTAGTTCTCCGTTGAGAACAACAACTCGATCTCCTTCCTTTGAAGTCTTTTTTCTTCTGATATTTCGCAAGCAACCTCGAAAAAGCTAAACTTTCTGTATCATTGTTGTTTGTTTTCATTCCTAGCTCCGCGAAATTTCTCAAGATCATCCGGGTTTGCCTGAACCTTGTTACTGATAGACTTAATGGACACTGATTTATACAAAAATCCGTTTTTGAATTTCATGCCGTACACCGTATCAAAGTAATCACCAGTAACTGAATCTCTCTGGCGCTTCACTGGATGCCCAATGCCTTAGCTTTAGTAGCACTCCAAAATCTCGGTGGAGGGCAGAATTTGTTCGAAACAGTTAGTGGTTTATTTCCTTCAAACTTGTTAATCAAAGCCTGAAAATCAATTCTTGGAATCAATTTCACGGTGACCCTTTGCCGGATATCGTCCACATTCACAATCTGTGCAAGATCTCCTCTGTAATTCCCAGTCTTTAATCTCACCCAAGAATCCTTTGAAAACTCTGTTTCTCTGTTTTTGACAGAAAGCACGGCGGACATATCCTTATTTGGAACCATTGCAATATTATTTTTCAGGAAAATATGGCGCATCCCTTTACATGCTTCTCTAACTTGAGATTCTTTATCGGCTTCAATGTATATGTAATTCTGGATATGATCAAGTGCAATTACTGATTTGATTTGAAGTTTAAAGGATTTGTCGATTTGCTTCTGCATTAAGCAGGCTGCTACTTCCCTCTCATGGCCTACCGCGCACTTCACCATCCATAACTTGGAATCCGTTGCTGTAGGCAAAAGTGCTTGCTGAAATACCTCTGTTTCATCTTCCTCTTCTTCCTCATATCTCGATTTCCTGCCGTATCTCTCTTCAATTCTCCTCTCGAATTCGTCAATGTCTTCTTCCTCTTCCCCAATTTGTGGATGAATAACCTGACGTCTCCGGAGAACAAAATCAGAGTCGACTCCGGCGTCGTCAATGAAATCATCCTCTGCTTCTGACTCTTCCTCGTCCCCTTCTTCGTCGCTGTCAACGTCTGCTTCTAACTCGAAAAAGTGTGACGCCGCCCTCCTTTTACTGCCCATTTCTTCCTCCTCCTCCTCCTCCTCCCTCCGCCGCCGCCGCTTTTGGGTCGTTTCCTGCTCATGTTTTCTTGACAATGTGCTGAAGAAAGTGGCCATATATATATATGCAGTTTACGAAGCAATTCTCTGCTGGTTTATTGATTTCGTTTTCCAAAGTATGCCTTTTTATAGGCGTTGTTCGGGTAATCCAACAAAAAGAGGGTTTTGGGTTTAGAAATCCTACAAATTAAAGGATTTGAATTTACGTGTTATCTCTTTCCTCGTATCTTGCCACAACGTTATTTGAACAACCTTCCCATGTACTACTCCTTTCATTTTAATTTATTTTTATGATTGAAACAAATTTCTTTTGAAATGAATTTAAAAAAATTACACAAAAATATGAAACGAAAAGATAAATAATAAATATGAATAAGGAAAGAAATATCAAAAGAACTCATGAACATCTTGTTGGGAGGATTGTTATATATTTGAGATGCGAGATTGGTGATATTTTTATTAATTAATATTTGTTAATATTATATTTACAAAAATAAATATTTCATGATTTGATATATACGTGCAATATACGTGACGGAAGATTAGTATATTGAATACTGCGCGAAAAGCTTCTCCTTTTCTTAATGTTATGGATTTCTCTTAGATCAATTGCCATGAAAAGTCTGCTGCTGGTCTTTATATGTAAAAACAGAAATTGCAACATCTTCCAGAATGAGAATATTTACTTCTCTGCATTAATCTTTTTAATGCAGCTAGAGCTCGTTTAATCTAAACAAAAATTAAGAAACAGAATATAGAGCGAGTGCGAGAGTTGCTGCAATTAGAAAAAGAACTTATAATGGTCTCATTTTCAAGTGATAATATTTTTTCAAGTTCTATATGGATTTTTTTATCAACGACTAGTAAGTGCAAAGCTTTTCAATTTTCAATGTGATTTGTCACGTGGAAGAACTTTTGCAAAATTTCAACTCCTTTTTTATTTAAAAAAAGTAATTTTCTGAAATTTTTTGAGAAAAAAAGGTCACATTACCTTTTTAATTAATTATTTTTTTATAATTGTGAAGTCTGATTTTAAAAAAATTCTCCCACTGAATATGGTTTCTAAACTTTTAACTCTATTTTTTATAAATAATAGATCAAGTTATAATTTTTTTTTGACTTAAGTTCAAATTTAATTATAACAATATCTACAAAAGTTAAGATTACGCGACATAAATGTACGTGCAACACAGGTGGCGAGAAACAAGTATACCTAAAAATAATATAAAAGATACTATAGTAAAAAAATTAATAGTTTAAAATATTCAAGAAGTACAACATATATAACCACGTGACAAGTGATGATAGTGGCATACATGATGGAGTGATCAATAAAATTTACTTAAAAATATAACGAGATTTAATTAAAACTCTATCATTAATTAGAGTTTTAGAATTTTAATTTTGCAAATGAAGAAATTCAAATAATTTGAGATTTCTCATTAATAGGCCCTCACATGACGTAAATTAGAATTAGTGTGCCAGTAAATATATAATATTAAATGGTAAACGAATATCTCAAAAGATTATAAATTTATCGTCATTTCTACTCTTGTACGTTTTCTGTTGCTACTTTTGAGACTTTCAAGTCTCTATCTTTCTTTCAAGTTTATAATAAACAAATCTATAATCAGGTGAGTTCGTAATAAATAAATAATAAAAAGTGTTCCATTCTTCAAAGATTTAAAATTTTATAATTTTTTTTTTGATTTTTTTTCTCTTTCTAATAAGGATCTTAAAAAAATTAACTCTTTTGATTTTACTTTTCTTTTTGCCCTAATTTTTTTTTCTTTTGATAGAATGAAGAATGAGTACAAGAGCAGCAAAAAATGAAAAGAGAACTTGTACTTGTCTCATTTTCAGGTGATATAATTTTATAAAATTCTTTGCGAACTTTTTGATCAACAACTTGTAAGATGAAATTTTTTTTAATTTTTTTAATAAAATTTGGCATACGGAAGAACTTTGCAAAATTTCAATTTCTTTTTTATTTTTTTAAAAAGAAATTCTGATTTTTTTTTGAGAAAATAAGGCCACTTTACCTTTTTAATCAATTGTTTCTTTTTATTATAATTCTGATGTTTGAATCAGAAAAAAAATCTCTCGTTGAAAATGGTTTCTTAGTTTTTAACTCTATTTTTTCAAAATAACAGATGAAGTTATAAATTTTTTGACTTACTTCAAAATCAATCATAATAATATCTACAAAAGTTAATATTACACTACGTGATATGTACGTGCAACACACGTGACGAGAAACTAGTATATCTAAAAACGACATAAAGAACACTATAGTAAAAAAAAACTAATAATTTAAATTATTCAAAAAGTACAACATATATAACCACATGACAAGTGGTGATAGTGGCATACAAGATTGAGTGATCAATGAAAATTTACTTAAAAATATCAAGAGATTAATTAGAACTCTATCATTAATTAGAGTTTTAAAATTTTAATTTTGAAAATAAAGAAATTCATATAATTTGGGTGTTCTCATTAATAGGCCCTCACGTGACGCAAATTCAAATTAGTGCGCCAGTAAATACCAAATACTAAATGGTCAACGAAAATCTCAAGGGATTATAAATCTATTACCATTTCTACTCCTGTACTTTTTCTGTTGCTACTCTCGAGACTTTCAAGTCTCTATCTTTCTTTCAAGTTTAAAATTAGAAAATTTATAATCAGGTGAGTTCTTAAATAAATAAAAAGTGTTCTATTCTTCAAAAATTTAAAATTTTACAATTTTCTCTGCTTTTTTATTCTCGTTCTAATAAGGATTTGAAAAAAAATTAACTCTTCTGATTTTGTCCCCCTAATTTTTTCTTTTGACAGAATAAAGAGCGAGTGCAAGAGTTACAGAAAATGGAAAGATAACTTGTACTAGTCTCATTTTCAAGTGATACAATTTTATCAAGTTCTGTGTGGACTTTTTGATCAACAACTTGTAAATGAAAAAATATTTTAAATTTTTTAATGAGATTTGACATGCGGAAGAACTTTTGAAAAATTTCAATTCTTTTTTTATTTAAAAAAACAAATACTTTTCTGAAATTCTTTGAGAAAATAAGGTTACTTTACCCTTTTAATCAATTTTTTTTTTATAATTGTGATGTCTGAATTAGAAAGAAAAATCTCTCATAAAAAATGATTTCTTAATTTTTAACTCTATTTTTTCAAAATAATAGATCAAGTTATACATTTTTGACTTGGTTCAAAATCAATCAATCCAATATCTACAAAAATTAAGATTACACTGTTTGCAATAGATTTCGAGTGGAGAAATATGATAACCAAGAAACGAAAATAGTGTAACAAAATATAACATTTGATTTCAAGTAAGATGTGTGTTACAATCTCTATATAATCTTCTCATTCTTCCGACGATAATATGAACTCTGTTGAACTTGGATTTGATTTGGATTCAAGGGCCTAAGTAGCTCGATCTTGAATCTTCGTCTTTGAATTATTTATCACGAATAAGTAACTTGATCTTGAACACTTTGATATTTGTCTCCGTTCTTGATCTTGATCTTGAACTTGATTGCTTGAGCTTGTAGCTTGAACTTGTAGCTTGTAGAGAATTTGCAGTCTTTGATCCACGAACTCTCTTCTTGTTCTTGTTATTGATTTTCCTCTCCTTTGTGAGTTATGAGGACACCTATTTATAGTTGTAAGGGTGATGCCGTTGTGTGATTTGATTGGTCTGTTCAATCATATTCCTTGGTGACAAACTTCAATTTGATTGGCTAGAACATGTCGCTTACACACTTGACTTGATTTTATTAGTTTGTTAATGTGACTTAGATTGCCACACTATTCGACATGTGACATGATTTTAGTGGTTTATTTATTTGACTTGGATTGCCACCTAATTTTCCACATGGCATAATTTTTGTGGATCATTTGTTTGGCTTGGATTGCACCTCATTCTGACACATGACATGATTATAATGACTTATTTGTTCAACTTGGATTGTCACCTCATTTTGATACGTGACATGATTTTATTGGTTCATTTGTTTAACTTGGATTGCCACCTCATTTTGACACATGACATGATTTTATTGGTTCATTTGTTTAATTTGGATTGCCACCTCATTTGACATGTGATATGGGTCTAGACTTTAAGATGGCTTAATAGCTATTTGGATCTTGGACTATCAAAGTGGGACCATCATTTGAAGTCCAATTAAATAAACTAGCCCAATTAAATTGGACCATTCATATTTATTGAATTTAAATAATTAATCTAATTATATTAATTTATAATATTTATTTGGACTAATATAATTTAAATTAATTTATAAATTTAAATTTAATAAATTTTTAATACTTACATACATATACATACACGACGTGATATATATGTGCAACACACGTGGCGAGAAATTAATATACGTAAAAATGACGTAAAGAACACTATAGTAAAAAAATTAATAGTTTCAAACATTCCAGAAGTACAATATATATAATCACTTGACAAGTGGTGATAGTGGCATACAGGATGGAGTGATCAATGAAAATTTACTTAGAGTTCTAATTAATTAGAGTTTTAAGAATTCTAATTTTGAAAATGAAGAAATTCATATAATTTGGGTTTTCTCATTGATAGGTTCTCTAGTGACGTAAATTCAAATTAGTGTGCCAATAAATACAGAATACTAAATGGTCAACGAAAATCTCAAAGGATTACAAATCTATTGTCATTTCTACTCCTGTCCTTTTTCTGTTGCTACTTTTTAGAATTTCAAGCCTCTCTCTTTCTTTCAAATTTATAATCAGCAAATCTATACTCAGGTGAGTTCTTAATAAATAAATAAATAAATAATGTTCTATTCTTCAAATATTTAAAATTTTATAATTTTTCTCTGCTTTTTTATTCTCTTTCTAATAATGATCAGGAAAAAAATTAACTTTTTTTATTTTTCTTTTTTTTTTCTATTGATAGAATGAAGAACGGGTGCTAGAGTTACAGAAAATGAAAAGAGAACTTGTATTGATCTCATTAAGTGATACAATTTTTTCAAGTTCTCTGCTGACTTTTTGATCAACAACTTGTAAGTGGAAAAGCCTTATTCAATTTTTTAATGAGATTTGGCATGCAGAAGAACTTTTGCAAAATTTCAATTCCTTTTTTATTAAAAAAATAATTTCCTAAATTTTTTTGAGAAAATAAGGTAATTTTACCTTTTCTGTCAAGTGTTTCTTTTTTTTTTTTCATATTATAATTGTGACATCTGAATCAAGAAAAAAAATCTCTCATTGAAAATAGTTTCTAAATTTTTAACTCTATCTTTTCATAATAATACATCAAGTTATACATTTTTTTGACTTAGTTAAATATAAATCATAACAATATCTATGAAGTTAAGATTACACGACGTGATATGTATGTGAAATACACGTGGCGAGAAATTAGTATACCTAAAAATGACATAAAGAAAACTATAGTAAAAAAATTAATAGTTTAATATATTCAAGAAGTACAACATATATAACCACATGACAAGTGGTGATAGTGATATACAAGATGGAGTGATCAATGAAAATTTACTTAAAAATATAACGAGATTAATTAGAACTCTATCATTAATTAGAGATTTAGAATTTTAATTAGAAAGTGAAGAAATTCATATAATTTGGGATTTCTCATTAATAGGACCTCACATGACGTAAATTAAAATTAGTGCGCCAATAAATATAGAATACTAAATGGTCAACGAAAATCTCAAGAGATTATAAGTTTATTGCCATTTCTACTCCTATACTTTTGACAGAATGAAGAGCGAGTGCAAGAGTTGCAGAAAATGAAAAGAGAAATTGTCTGGTCTCATTAAGTGTTACAATTTTTTCAAGTTCTTTGCGGACTTTTTGATCAACAACTTGTAAGTAGAAAAGCTTTATTCCATTTTTTAATGAGATTTGGCATGCGGGAGAACTTTTGCAAAGTTTCAATTCCTTTTTTATTTAAAAAAATGATATTCTGAAATTTTTTGAGAAAATAAGGTCACTTTACCTTTTTAATCAATTATTTTTTTCTTTTTAAAAATAATTGTGACGTTTGAATCAGAAAAAAAAATCTCCCATTGAAAATGGTTTCTTAATTTTTAACTCTATTTTTTCAAAATAATAGATCAAGTTATAAATTTTTTTGACTTAGTTCAAAATAAATCATAACAATATCTATAAAAATTAAGATTACACGACGTGATATGTACGCACAACACATGTGACGAGAAAGTAGCATTCCTAAAAGTGACATAGAGAATACTATAGTAAAAAAATTAGTAGTTTAAAATATTCAAGAAGTACAACATATATAACAACATGACAAGTGTTGATAGTGGCATACAAGATGGAGTGATCAATGAAAATTTACTTAAAAATATAACCAGATTAATTAGAACTCTATCATTAATTAGAGTTTTAGAATTTTAATTTTGAAAATGAAAATATTCATATAATTTGGGTTGTCTCATTAATAGGTCTCACGTGATGTAAATTCTAATTAGTGCGCCAGTAAATACAAAATACTAAATAGTCAACAAAATCTCAAGAGATTATAAATCTATTGTCATTTCTACTCCTGTACTTTTTTTGTTACCACTCTCGGAACTTTCAAATCTATCTCTTTCTTTCAAGTTTATAATCAACAAATCTATAATCAGGTTCTTAAAAAATAAATAAATAAAAAGTGTCTATTCTTCAAAGATTTAAAATTTTACGGTTTTTCTCTACTTTTTTATTCTTTCTAATAAGGATTTGAAAAAAAAATTAACTCTTTTGATTTTTTTTCCTTTAAAATTTTTTCCTTATTTTTTTTTCTTTTGACATAATGAAGAGCGAGTGCAAGAGTTGCAGAAAATGGAAAGAGAACTTGTACTGGTCTAATTTTCAAGTGATACAAATTTTTGTAGTTCTCTATTGACTTTTTAATCAACAACTTGTATTTGGAAAAGCTTATTCAAATTTTTAATGAGATCTGGCATGCGGAAGTACTTTTGCAAAATTTCAATCCCTTTTTGATTCAAAAGATATGATTTTTTGAATTTTTTTGAGAAAATAAGGTCACTTCACCTTTTTAATCAAGTGTTTTTCTCTTCCTTCTTATAATTGTGACGTCTGAATAAAAAAAAAAAGAAATCTTCCATTGAAAATAGTTTCTTAATTATTAACTCTATTTTTTCCAAAATACTAGATCAAGTTATAATTTTTTGACTTAGTTCAAAATAAATTATAACAATATCAACAAAAGTTAAGATTAACCGAAGTGATATGTACGTATAACACACGTGGCGAGAAACTAGTATACCTAAAAATGACATAAAGAACACTATAGTAAAAAAATAAATAGTTTTAAATATTCAAGAAGTACAACATATATAACCACATGACAAGTGGTGATTGTGGCATACAGGATGGAGTGATCAATGAATATTTACTTAAAAATGTAACGAGATTAATTAGAACTCTATAATTAATTAGAGTTTTTGGAATTTTAATTTTGAAAATGAAGAAATTCAAATAATTTGTGTTTTCTCATCAACTGGTCCTCACGTGACGTAAATTCAAATTAGTGCACCAGTAAATAAAGAATACTAAATGTTCAATGAAAATCTCAAGGGATTATAAATCTATTGCCCTTTTTACTCCTGTACTTTTTCTGTTGCTACTCTATAGACTTTCAAGTCTCTCTCTTTATTTCAAGTTTATAATCAGCTGAGTTCTTAATAAATAAATAAAAAGTGTTCTATTCTTCAAAGATTTAAAATTTTATAATTTTTGTCTACTTATTTATTCTCTTTCTAATAAGGATCTCGATTAAAATTAACCCTTTGATTTTTCTTTTTTATTCCCTAAATTTTTTTTCCTAATTTTTTTCTTTTGACTGAATGAAGAGCGAACACAATAGTTGAAAAAAATGAAAAGAGGACTTGTACTCGTCTCATTAAGTGATACAATTTTTTGAAGTAGTCTGTATACTTTTTGTTCAACAACTTGTAAGTGGAAAAGCCTTGTTTAATTTTGTAATGAGATTAGGCATGCGGAAGAACTTTTACAAAATTTTAATTCATTTTTTATTTTAAAAAAATGATTTTCTGAAATTTTTTGAGAAAATAAGGTCACTTTACCTTTGTAATCAACTGTTTTTTTTGCCAATAATTGTGACGTTTGAATTGGAAAAAAAATCTCACATTGAAAATGATTTCTTAATTTTTAACTCTATTTTTTTCAAAATAATATATCAAGTCATAAACTTTTTTGACTTAGTTCAAAATAAATCATAACAATATCTACAAAAGTTAAGATTACAACGTGATATGTACGTGCAACACACGTGGCGAGAAACTAGTATACCTAAAATTGACCTAAAGAACGCTATAGTAAAAAACACTAGTAGCTTAAAATATTCAAAAAGTACAACATATATAATTACATGACAAGTATTGATAGTGACATACAAGATTGAATGATAAATCAAAATTACTTAAAAATATAACGAGATTAATTAAAACTCTATCATTAATTAGAGTTTAAGAATTTTAATTTTGAAATGAAGAAATTCGTATAATTTGAGTTTTCTCATTAATAGGCCCTCACATGAAGTAAATTCAAATTAGTGCGCCAGTAAATACAAAATACTAAATGATCAACAAAAATCTCAAGGAATTATAAATCTATTGCCATTTATTGTCTTGTGCTTTTTCTGTTGCTACTCTCGAGACTTTCAAGCCTCTCTCTTTCTTTCAAGTATATAATGAACAAATCTATAATCAGGTGAGATTTTTAATAAAAAATTAAATAAAAAGTGTTCTATTTTTCAAAGATTTAAAATTTTACAGTTTTTCTCTACTTTTTTATTCTCTTTCTAATAAGGATCTGGAAAAAAATTAACTCTTTTAGTTTTTCTTTTTCTTCCCTAAATTTTTTTCTTTTGACAGAATAAAGAGCGAGTGCAAGATTTGCAGAAAATAAAAAGAAAACTTGTACTGATTTCATTTTTAAGTGATACAAATTTTTCAAGTCTATGTCGACTATTAAATGGAAAAGGCTTATTCAATTTTTTAATGAGTTTTGGCATGTGGAGGAACTGTTGCAAAATTTAAATTTCTTTTTTATTTTAAAAAAATGAAATGATTTTTTGAGAAAATAAGGTCACTTTACCTTTTTAATAAATAGTTTTTTAATTTCTACCTCTATTTTTATAAAATAATAGATCCTGTTATAAATTTTGTTGACTTAGTTCAAAATAAATCATAACAATATCTACCAAAATTAAGATTATCCGACGTGATATGTATGTGCAACACACGTGGCAAGAGACTTAGTATACCTAAAAATGATATAAAGAACACTATAGTAAAACAATTAATAATTTAAAATATTCATGAAGTATAACATATATAACCACATGACAAGTGGTGATAATGGCATCCATGACGGAGTGATCAATGAAAGTTTACTTAAAAATATATCGAGATTAATTAGAATCTATTGTTAATTTAAGTTTTAGAATTTTAATCTTGAAAATGACGAAATTCATATAATTTGAGTTTTCTCATCAATAGGCCCTAACGTGACGTAAATTCAAATTAATACGTCAGTAAATACAGAATACTAAATGGCCAACGAAAATCTCAAGGGATTATTAATCTATTGTCATTTCTACTCCTATACTTTTTCTGTTGCTACTCTCGAGACTTTCAAGTCTCTCTCTTTCTTTAAAGTTTATAATCAACAAATCTATAATCTAGTGAGTTCTTAATAAATAAATAAATAAATAAAAAGTGTTCTATTCTTCAAATATTTAAAATTTTACAGTTTTTCTCTATTTTTGTATTCTCTTTCTAACAAGCATATGGAAAACAATTAACTCTTTTTATTTTTTTTCCTAATTTTTTTCTTTTGACAGAATGAACAGTGAGTGCAAGAGTTGCAAAAAATGGAAAGAAAACTTGTACTGGTCTCATTTTTAAGTGATACAATTTTTCAAATTATCTGTGGATTTTTTATCAACAACTTGAAGGTGAAAAGCCTTTTCAATTTTTAATGAGATTTGGCAGGCGGAAGAACTTTTGCAAAATTTTAATTCCTTTTTTATCCTAAAAAAGGATTTTCTGAATTTTTTTAAGAAAATAAGGTCACTTTACCTTTTTAATCAATTATTTTTTTAATAATTGGGATGTCTGAATCAGAAAAAAAATCTCCCATTGAAAATGGTTGCTTAATTATTAATTCTATTTTTTAGAAATAATTGATCAAGTTATATTTTTTTTTGACTTAGTTAAAAATTAATCATAACAATATCTACAAAAGTTAGGATTGCACGATGTGATATGTACGTGGCAATATACGTGGCGTGAAACTAATATACCTAAAAATGACATAAAGAACAATATAGTAAAAAAATTAGTACAACACTATAGTGGTAATTATGGCATACAGAATGGAGTGATCAATAAAAAGTTACTTAAAAATATAATGAGATTAAATTAGAACTCTATATTACTTAGAATTTTAGAATTTTAATTTTGAAAATGAAGAAATTCATATAATTTGGATTTTATCATTAATAGGCCCTCATGTGACATAAATTCAAATTAGTGCGCTAGTAAATACCGAATACGAAATGGTCAATGAAAATCTCAAGGGATTATAAACCTATTGCCATTTCTAATCCTGTATTTTTTCTGTTGCTTCTCTTGAGACTTTCAGGTCTCCCTCTTTCTTTCAAATTTATAATCAGCACATTTATAATTAGGTGAGTTTTTGAATAAATAAATAGAAAGTGTTCTATTCTTCAAGATTTAAAATTTTACATTTTTTCTCTACCTTTTGTTCTCTTTTTAATAAGGATCTGCAGAAAAATTAACTTTTTTATTTTTTTTTTGTTTTTTTTCCTCTAAATTTCTTTCCTTTGACAGAATGAAGAGCGAGTGCAAGAGTTGTAGCAATTGAAAAGAGAACTGTAATGCCTCTAATAAGTTGAGTCAACTCAGAGAGTTCAAAGTCAAGTTAGTACTGACAGTATTGAAAATACTGCAGAAGTCAAAATTGAACCATTTGTAACTTATAACGAAGACGTATTTCTGGATTCCAATTTCAGCAGTCCACCAAAAAATGCTCTGATTTTGACTCGGTGTAGATCAGAACCTTATAGATCTTCATCACTAGCAAGCAGATTTATGGATTCTCCATTAAACCACTCGTCATCAGACACAGAGAATCAAAGACCTCAAATTAATGTCGAACAAAATTCAGTTCTCGAAAACCCCATTTCTTCACCAAAAGAAGAAGAAAATGGAGATTTGGGGTCCAGAAAAAGCCATGGAAGTGAAGAAGAAGAAATTCAGAGCTCAATTAATGGCGGAAATAGTAGTAGAGGAGAAGAAGAAGAAGAAGAAGAAACGAATTAGGGAATGGGTTATGGGTCGGGTTAATGACGTAGTGGGTCATGAGTAGGTTGGATGAGTATTTTATTAGGTGGTTTTTTTAATTGACGTGGACAAATAAAAAAAGAACATGTGTCCAATCTGATTTTGAAAAATCAGATATTAGATCTGTTAAAAAATAATGATATACGTGAGCCATTTGAGTAACTACAGTGGCATAAATGAGCGCAACTTTTAATGAATGACACGAATGTGCCTTTTCCTAAAATTGACAGCATATTTGAGCTTTTTTCCTTTAAAAATAATTTTCTGAAATTTTTTGAGAAAAAAAGGTCACATTACCTTGTTAATCAATTATTTTTTTATATTTGTGAAGTCTGATTTTAAAAAAAAATTCTCCCATCGAATATGGTTTCTAAACTTTTAACTCTATTTTTTATAAATAATAGATCAAGTTATAATTTTTTTTTTGACTTAGTTCAAAATTAATTATAACAATATCTACAAAAGTTAAGATTACACGACATAAATGTACGTGCAACACAGGTGACGAGAAATAAGTATACCTAAAAATAATATAGTTAAAAAATTAATAGTTTAAAATATTCAAGAAATACAACATATATAACCACATGACAAGTGGTGATAGTGGCATACATGATGGAATGATCAATGAAATTTACTTAAAAATATAATTGAGATTTAATTAAAACTCTATCATTAATTAGAGTTTTAGAATTTTAATTTTGCAAATGAAAAAATTCAAATAATTTGGAATTTCTCATTAATAGGCCCTCACATGACGTAAATTAGAATTAGTGTGCTAGTAAATACATAATATTAAATGGTAAACGAATATCTCAAAAGATTATAAATTTATCGTCATTTCTACTCTTGTACGTTTTCTGTTGCTACTTTTGAGACTTTCAAGTCTATCTTTCTTTCAAGTTTATCATAAACAAATCTATAATCAGGTGAGTTTGTAATAAATAAATAATAAAAAGTGTTCCATTCTTTAAAGATTTAAAATTTTATAATTTTTTTTTCTTTTTTTTTTCCTCTTTCTAATAAGGATCTTGAAAAAAATTAACTCTTTTGATTTTACTTTTCTTTTTTTTCCCTAATTTTTTTCTCTTTTGATAGAATGAAGAATGAGTACAAGAGTAGCAAAAAATGAAAAGAGAACTTGTACTTGTCTCATTTTCAAGTGATATAATTTTATAAAATTCTCTGCGAACTTTTTGATCAACAACTTGTAAGTTAAAAAGATTTTTAAATTTTTTAATAAAATTTGGCATATGGAAGAACTTGATCTTGAACACTTTGATATTTGTCTCCGTTCTTGATCTTGATCTTGAACTTGATTGCTTGAGCTTGTAGCTTGAACTTGTAGCTTGAACTTGTAGCTTGTAGAGAATTTGCGGTCTTTGATCCACGAGCTCTCTTCTTGTTCTTATTCTTGATTTTCCTCTCCTTTGTGAGTTATGAGGACCCCTATTTATAGTTGTAAGGGTGATGCCGTTGTGTGATTTGACTGGTCAGTTCAATCATATTCCTTGGTGACAAACTTCAATTTGATTGGCTAGAACATATCGCTTACACACTTGACTTGATTTTATTAGTTTGTTAATGTGACTTAGATTGCCACACTATTCGACATGTGACATGATTTTAGTGGTTTATTTGTTTGACTTGGATTGCCACCTAATTTTCACATGACATAATTTTTGTGGCTCATTTGTTTGGCTTGGATTGCCACCTCATTCTGACACATGGCATGATTATAATGGCTTATTTGTTCGACTTGGATTGCCACCTCATTTTGACATGTGACATGATTTTATTAGTTCATTTGTTTAACTTGGATTGCCACCTCATTTTGACACGTGACATGATTTTATTGGTTCATTTGTTTAGCTTGGATTGCCATCTTATTTGACATGTGATATGGGTCTAGACTTTAAGATGGGCTAATAGCTATTTGGATCTCGGACTATCAAAGTGGGACCATCATTTGAAGTCCAATTAAATAGACTAGCCCAATTAAATTGGACCATTCAAATTTATTGATTTTAAATAATTAATCCAATTATATTAATTTATAATATTTATTTGGACTAATATAATTTAAATTAATTTATAAATTTAAATTTAATAAAGTTTTAATACTTACATACATACACGACGTGATATATACGTGCAACACACGTGGCGAGAAATTAGTATACCTAAAAATGACGTAAAGAACACTATAGTAAAAAAATTAATAGTTTCAAACATTCCAGAAGTACAATGCACGTGATATGTATGTGAAATACACGTGGCGAGTAATTAGTATACCTAAAAATGACATAAAGAAAACTATAGTAAAAAAATTAATAGTTTAATATATTCAAGAAGTACAACATATATAACCACATGACAAGTGGTGATAGTGATATACAAGATGGAGTGATCAATGAATATTTACTTAAAAATGTAACGAGATTAATTAGAACTCTATAATAATTAGAGTTTTTGGAATTTTAATTTTGAAAATGAAGAAATTCAAATAATTTGTGTTTTCTCATCAACTGGTCCTCACGTGACGTAAATTCAAATTAGTGCACCAGTAAATAAAGAATACTAAATGTTCAATGAAAATCTCAAGGGATTATAAATCTATTGCCCTTTTTACTCCTGTACTTTTTCTGTTGCTACTCTATAGACTTTCAAGTCTCTCTCTTTATTTCAAGTTTATAATCAACTGAGTTCTTAATAAATAAATAAATAAATAAAAAGTGTTTTATTCTTCAAAGATTTAAAATTTTATAATTTTTGTCTACTTATTTATTCTCTTTCTAATAAGGATCTCGATTAAAATTAACCCTTTGATTTTTCTTTTTTATTCCCTAAATTTTTTTCCCTAATTTTTTTCTTTTGACGGAATGAAGAGCGAGTGCAATAGTTGAAAAAAATGAAAAGGGGACTTGTACTCGTCTCATTAAGTGATACAATTTTTTGAAGTAGTCTGTAGACTTTTTGTTCAAAAACTTGTAAGTGGAAAAGCCTTGTTTAATTTTTTAATGAGATTAGGCATGCAGAAGAACTTTTACAAAATTGAAATTCATTTTTGATTTTAAAAGAATGATTTTCTGAAATTTTTTGAGAAAAATAAGGTCACTCCATTGTAATCAACTGTTTTTTTTGTCAATAATTGTGACGTCTGAATTAGAAAAAGAATCTCACATTGAAAATGGTTTCTTAATTCTTAACTCTATTTTTTTCAAAATAATATATCAAGTCATAAACTTTTTTGACTTAGTTCAAAATAAATCATAACAATATCTACAAAAGTTAAGATTACACAACGTGATATGTACGTGCAACACACGTGGCGAGAAACTAGTATACCTAAAATTGACCTAAAAAACACTATAGTAAAAAACTAGTAGCTTAAAATATTCAAAAAGTACAACATATATAACTACATGACAAGTATTGATAGTGGCATACAAGATTGAATGATAAATGAAAATTACTTAAATATATAACGAGATTAATTAGAACTCTATCATTAATTAGAGTTTAAGAATTTTAATTTTGAAATTAAGAAATTCATATAATTTGGGTTTTCTCATTAATAGGCCCTCACATGAAGTAAATTCAAATTAGTGCGCCGGTAAATACAAAATATTAAATGATCAACAAAAATCTCATGGAATTATAAATCTATTGCCATTGTTTGTCTTGTACTTTTTCTGTTGCTACTCTCGAGACTTTCAAGTCTCTCTCTTTCTTTCAAGTTTATAATGAACAAATCTATAATCAGGTGAGATTTTTAATAAAAAGTTAAATAAAAAGTGTTCTATTTTTCAAAGATTTAAAATTTTACAGTTTTTCTCTACTTTTTTATCTCTTTCTAATAAGGATCTGGAAAAAAATTAACTCTTTTAGTTTTTCTTTTTCTTCCCTAAATTTTTTTCTTTTGACAGAATAAAGAGCGAGTGCAGGATTTACAGAAAATAAAAAGAAAACTTGTACTGATTTCATTTTTAAGTGATACAATTTTTTCAAGTCTATGTCGACTATTAAATGGAAAAGGCTTATTCAACTTTTTAATGAGTTTTGGCATGTGGAGGAACTATTGCAAAATTTAAATTCCTTTTTTATTTTAAAAAAATAAAATAATTTTTTGAGAAAATAAGGTCACTTTACCTTTTTAATCAATAGTTTCTTAATTTCTAACTCTATTTTTATAAAATAATAGATCCTGTTATAAATTTTGTTGACTTAGTTCAAAATAAATCATAACAATATCTACAAAAATTAAGATTACCCGACGTGATATGTATGTGCAACACAAGTGACAAGAAACTGGTATACCTAAAAATGATATAAAGAACACTATAGTAAAAAAATTAATAATTTAAAATATTCATGAAGTATAACATATATAACCACATGACAAGTGGTGATAGTGGCATACATGATGGAGTGATCAATGAAAGTTTACTTAAAAATATAACGAGATTAATTAGAATCTATTGTTAATTAAAGTTTTACAATTTTAATTTTGAAAATGAAGAAATTCATATAATTTGAGTTTTCTCATCAATAGGCCCTAACGTGACGTAAATTCAAACTAATGCAGTAAATACAGAATACTAAATGGCCAACGAAAATCTCAAGGGATTATTAATCTATTGTCATTTCTACTCCTGTACTTTTTCTGTTGCTACTCTCGAGACTTTCAAGTCTCTCTCTTTCTTTAAAGTTCATAATCAACAAATCTATAATCTAGTGAGTTCTTAATAAATAAATAAATAAAAAGTGTTTTATTCTTCAAATATTTGAAATTTTACAGTTTTTCTCTATTTTTTTTATTCTCTTTCTAACAAGGATATGGAAAACAATTAACTCTTTTGATTTTTTCCCCTAATTTTTTTTCTTTTGACAGAATGAACAGTGTGCAAGAGTTGCAAAAAAGGGAAAGAAAAGTTGTACTGGTCTCATTTTCAAGTGATACAATTTTTCATATTATCTGTGAATTTTTTATCAACAACTTGAAGGAGAAAAGCCTTTTCAATTTTTAATGAGATTTGGCAGGCGGAAGAACTTTTGCAAAATTTTAATTCCTTTTTTATCTTAAAAAAAAGATTTTCTGAATTTTTTTTAAGAAAATAAGGTCACTTTACCTTTTTAATCAATTATATTTTTTAATAATTGGGATGTCTGAATCAGAAAAAAATCTCCCATTGAAAATGGTTGCTTAATTATTAATTCTATTTTTAAAAAATAATTGATCAAGTTATAATTTTTTTTGACTTAGTTATAAATTAATCATAACAATATCTACAAAAATTAGGATTGCACGATGTTATATGTACGTCCAATATACGTGGCGAGAAACTAATATACCTTAAAATGACATAAAGAACAATATAGTAAAAAAATTAGTACAACACTATAGTGGTAATTATGGCATACAGAATAAAGTGATCAATAAAAAGTTACTTAAGAATATAATGAGATTAATTAGAACTCTATTATTACTTAGAATTTTAATTTTGAAAATGAAGAAATTCATATAATTTGAATTTTTTTCATTAATAGGCCCTCATGTGACATAAATTCAAATTAGTGCGCTAGTAAATACAGAATACGAAATGGTCAATGAAAATCTCAAAGGACTATAAACCTATTGCCATTTCTAATCCTGTACTTTATCTGTTGCTACTCTTGAGACTTTCAGGTCTCCCTCTTTCTTTCAAATTTATAATCAGCACATTTATAATCAGGTGAGTTCTTGAATAAATATTGTAGAAAGTATTCTATTCTTCAAGATTTAAAATTTTATATTTTTTCTCTGCCTTTTGTTCTCTTTCTAATAAGGATCTGGAGAAAAATTAACTCTTTTGATTTTTCTTTATTTTTTTTCCTCTAAATTTTTTTTCTTTGACAGAATGAAGAGCGAGTGCAAAAGTTGCAGCAATTGAAAAGAGAACTTGTACTGCTCTCATTTTTAAGTGATACAATTTTTTCAAATTCTCTCTGGACCTTTTGATCAATAACTTAAAAGTTGCAATGCCTTTTCAATTTTCAATGAGATTTTTCATGTGGAAGAACTTCTGCAAAATTTCAATTACTTTTTGATTTAAAAAAATGATTTTCTAAATCTTTTTGAGAGAAAAAGGTCACTGTACCTTTTTAATCAATTATTTTTTTTATAATTGTGAAATCTGAATAAAAAAGAATTCTCATATTAAAAATGATTTTTAAAATTTTAACTGTATTCTTTTTTTAAAATAATAGATTAAGCAATAAACTTTTTTGACCTACTTCAAGGTCAATCATAACAAAATCTAAAAAAGTTAAGATGACACAACTTTATATGTACGTGCTACACACGTGGCGATAAACAAGTATACTTAAAAATGACATGAAGAATACTATAGTAAAAAGATTAATGGTTTAACATATTCTGAAAGTACAACATATATAATCACATGACAACGGGTGATAGTGACATACAAGATGGAATGATCAATGAAAATTTACTTAAAAATATAACGAGATTAATTAGAATTCTATCACTAATTAGAGTTTTAGAATTCTAATTTTGAAAATGAAGAAATTCATATAATTTGGGTTTTCTCATTAATAGGCTCTCACGAGACGTAAATGTACGTTTAATCTTTAAAGCATGATGATTTTGAACACGATAATTTTACAGAGAGACGTTACATAAATATATCTGAAGTGGAAGACATTATCCTAGAGAGAAGCGGAAGCGTTAGTAGAAAATTGGTTTCTACCTCCTTGCCCTTGCCTTACGTTACCACAACCATTAGCAATGAAAAAGGGTTGAGAATATGTGGTTACCCTAATGGGTGGAGGGAGGACCAATTTATAGAGGTTAAATTAATTAAGATTTAATTCGGTACGTCCATCAAATAACCAGTGTACGGACGAGATCTATTCCTCATTAAATATTAGTTATGGGGTTTAGATTAATTGAGCCATAAATAAAATATAATAATTCTTACATTCTCCCATTTGGCCCAATAACCACATAACATTAATAATTAATGACATAAACATTATTTGCGCATAAAATAAATCTTTTCCTTAATGTCCATCGTACATAACTCAATATGACAAACCACTAATGCGAGTTATGACGGTTATACATAATTTTATGCTACATACTCCCTTCCATATACTACTACATTAGCTAGCAATCTACCATACTAGGTTTATAAGCTATAAAACACATAACATTATGGTCCACAATAATGTCTCATTAAGACTTATCTGGTAATATCTCAAAACAATAATGTGTACACCATTATGAGAAACAGAAAATTCATTAATGTATTTCAGAAACATGTAATTGAGCTCAGAGTGTCAAAACATCATAAATGCATTAATCATAAGTACAACTAAGACCTATTCTTTGAACTTGTTTTTTAAATGTCTTTGGTTGTAAGCTTTTTGTTAACAGATCAGCAATCATGAGATCAGTTCTAATATTCTCAAGTGACACTCTTTGTTTATGAACTTTTTCCTTGATAGAAAAATACTTTAATTCCATATGTTTGGCACCTTTAGAACTTATCGTTCTTGGAGAAGAATACTGTTGCAGTGTTATCACAATAAATTTTCAGCGGTTTGGTAATGGTGTCGACAACCCCAAGTCCTGAAATAAAATTCCGCAGCCATAATGCATGAATTGTGGCTTCAAAATATGCCACAAATTCTGCTTCCATTGTGGATGCAGTAATGATAGATTGTTTAGCACTCTTTCAGGATATTGCTCCTTCAACTAAGAGGAACAACTAACCATATGTGGACTTTCTAGTGTCAACACTATATTAAAAAATTAGTAGTTTAAAATATTAATGAAGTACAACATATACAACCACATGACAAGTAGGGATAGTGGCATACATGATGGAGTGATCAATGAAAATTTACTTACAAATATAACGAGATTAATTAGAATATATTGTTTATTAAAGTTTTAGAATTTTAATTTTAAAAATGAAGAAATTCATATAATTTGAGTTTTCTCATCAATAGGCCCTAAAGTGGCGTAATAGTGCGCCAGTAAATACAAAATACTAAATGGTCAACGAAAATCTTAAGGGCTTATTAATCTATTGTCATTTCTACTCCTGTACTTTTTCTGTTGTTACTCTCGAAACTTTCTAGTCTCTTTCTTTCTTTAAAGTTTATAATCAACAAATTTATAATCTAGTGAGTTCTTAGTAAATAAATAATTAAAAAGTGTTTTATTCTTCAAATATTTAAAATTTTACAGTTTTTCTCTATTTTTTTATTCTCTTTCTAACAAGGATATGAAAAACAATTAACTCTTTTGATTTTCTTTCTTGATTTTTTTCTTTTGACAGAATGAAGATCGAGTGCAAAAGTTGCAGAAAATGGAAAGAAAACTTGTACTGATCTCATTTTCATATGATACAATTTTTTCAAATTCTCTGTGGATTTTTTATCAACAATTTGAAGGAGAAAAGCCTTTTCAATTTTTAATGAGATTTGGCATGCGGAAGAACTTTTGCAAAATTTTAATTTCTTTTTTATCTTTAAAAAAAAGATTTTCTGAATTTATTTAAGAAAATAAGGTTACTTTACCTTTTTAATCAATTTTTTTTTTTTAATAATTGGGATATCTGAATCAGAAAAAAAAAACCTCCCTTTGAAAATGGTTGCTTAATTTTTAACTCTATTTTTTAAAAACAATTGATCAAGTATAATTTTTTTTGACTTAGTCCAAAATTAATCATAATAATATCTACAAAAGTTAAGATTACACGATGTGATATTTACGTGCAACACACGTGGAGAGAAACTAATATACCTAAAAATGACATAAAGAACAATATAGTAAAACATTAATAGTTTAAAATATTCAAGAAGTATACCATATATATAACCGCATGACAAGTGGTGATTGTGGCATACAGAATGGATTGATCAATAAAAAGTTACTTAAAAATATAATGAGATTAATTAGAACTCTATCATTACTTAGAGTTTTAGAATTTTAATTTTGAAAATGAAGAAATTCATATAATTTGGATTTTCTCATTAATAGGCCTTCATGTGACATAAATTCAAATTAGTGCGCTAGTAAATACAGGATACGAAATGATCAACAAAAATCTCAAGGGATTATAAACCTATTGCCATTTCTAATCCTGTGCTTTTTCTGTTGCTACTCTTGAGACTTTCAGGTCTCCCTCTTTCTTTCAAATTTATAATCCGCACATTTATGATCAGGTGAGTTCTTGAATAAATAAATAAATAAATAGAAAGTGTTCTATTCTGCAAGATTTAAAATTTTACATTTTTTCTCTGCCTTTTGTTCTCTTTCTAATAAGGATTTGGAGAAAAATTAACTCTTTTGATTTTTTTTTATTTTTTTCTCTAAATTTTTTTCCGTTGACAGAATGAAAAGTGAGTGCAAGAGTTGCATCAATTGAAAAGAGAACTTGTACTGCTCTCATTTTCAAGTGATACAATTTTTTCAAGTTCTCTGTGGACTTTTTGATCAATAACTTGAAAGTGGCAAAACTTTTTCAATTTTCAATGAGATTTTTCATGTGGAAGAACTTTTGCAAAATTTCAATTACTTTTTGATTTAAAAAAAAATGATTTTTAAAATTTTTTTGAGAAAAAAAGGTCACTTCACCTTTTCAATCAATTACTTTTTTTTATAATTGTGATATCTGAATCAAAAAAAAAATTCTCATATTAAAAATAATTTTTTAACTTTTAACTCTATTCTTTTTTTCAAAATAATAGATTAAGCTATAAACTTTTTTGACCTAGTTCAAAGTCAATCATAACAAAATCTAAAAAAGTTAAAATTACACAACTTTATATGTACGTGCAACACACGTGGAGATAAACAAGCATACTTAAAAATGACATGACGAACACTATAGTAAAAAGATTAATAGTTTAACATATTAAAGTACAACATATATAATGACATGACAAGTGGTGATAGTGGCATACAAGATGGAATGATCAATGAAAATTTACTTAAAAATATAACGAGATTAATTGGAACTCTATCATTAATTAGAGTTTTAGAATTCTAATTTTGACAATGAAGAAATTCATATAATTTGGGTTTTCTCATTAATAGGCTCTCACGTGACGTAAGTATAAGTTTAGTCTTTAAAGCATACAAGATCTTGAACACGATAATCTTACAGAGAGACGTTACATAAACATACTTGAAGCGGAAGATATTATCACAGAGAGAAGCGGAAGCATTAGTAGAAAATTGGTTTCGACTTCCTTGCCCTTGCCTTACGTTACCACAACCGTTAGCAATGGAAAAGGGTTGAGAATATGTGGTGACCCTAATGGGTGGAGGGAGGACCAATTTATAGAGGTTAAATTAATTAAGATTTAATCCAGTACGTCTATCAGATAACCGGTGTACGGACGAGATCTATTCCTCATTAAATATTAGTTATGAGCTTTAAATTAATTGAACCATAAATAAAATATAATAATTCTTACATTCTCCCACTTGGCTCAATAACCACATAACATTAATAATTAATGATATAAATATTATTTGCGCATAAAATATATGTCTTCCTTAATGTCCATCGTACATAACTCAATATGACAAACCACTTATGCGAGTTATGACGGTTATATATAATTTCATGCTATTTACTCCCTTCCATATACCGCTACATTAGCGAGCGATCTAACATACTAGGTTTATAAGTTATAAAACATATAACATTATGGTCCATAATAATGTCTCATTGAGACTTATCCTGTAATGTCTCAAAACAATAATGTGTACACCATTATGAGAAACAGAAAATTCATTAATGTATTTTAGAAATATATAATTGAGCTCAGAGTGTCAAAACATCATAAATGCATTAATCATAAGTACAACTAAGACCTATTCTTTGAACTTGTTTTTTAAATGTCTTTGGTTGTAAGCCTTTTGTTAACGGATTAGCAATCATGAGATCAGTTCTGATATTCTCAAGACTCTTTGTTTCTGAACTCCTTTCTTGACGGTAAAGTACTTTAATTCCATATGTTTGGCACCTTTGGAGTACTTATCGTTCTTGGAGAAGAATACTGTTGCAGTATTATCACAATAAATTTTCAGCGGCTTGGTAATGGTGTCGACAACCCCAAGTCCTGAAATAAAATTCCACAACCATAATGCATGAATTGTGGCTTCAAAACATGCCACAAATTTTGCTTCCATTGTGGATGTAGCAATGACAGATTATTTAGCACTCTTTCACGATATTACTCCTTCAACTAAGAGGAACAAGTAATCATATGTGGACTTTACAATGTCAACACTATAGTAAAAAAATTTATAGTTTAAAATATTCATGAAGTACAACATATACTACCACATGACAAGTAGGGATAGTGGCATATATGATGGAGTGATTAATGAAAATTTACTTAAAGATATAACGAGATTAATTAGAATCTATTGTTAGTTAAAGTTTTAGAATTTTAATTTTGAAAATGAAGAAATTCATATAATTTGAGTTTTTTCATCAATAGGCCCTCATGTGGCGTAAATTTAAATTAGTGCGCCAGTAAATACAAAATACTAATTGATCAACGAAAATCTCAACGGATTATAAATCTATCGCCATTTCTACTCCTGTACTTTTTCTGTTGCTACTCTCGAGATTTTCAAGTCTCTCTCCTTCTTTAAAGTTTATAATCAACAAATTTATAATTTAGTGAGTTCTTAATAAATAAATAAATAAAAAGTGTTCTATTTTTCAAATATTTAAAATTTTACAGTTTTTCTCTATTTTTTTATTATCTTTCTAACAAGGATATGGAAAACAATTTACTCTTTTGATTTTTTTCCTAATTTTTTTCTTTTGACAGAATGAAGAGCGAGTGCAAAAGTTGCAGAAAATGGAAAGAAAACTTGTACTGGTCTCATTTTCAAGTGATACTATTTTTTCAAATTCTCTGTGGATTTTTAATCAACAAGTTGAAGGAGAAAAGTCTTTTCAATTTTTAATGAGATTTAGCATGCGGAAGAACTTTTGCAAAATTTTAATTCCTTTTTTATCTTAAAAAATGATTTTTTGAATTTTTTTTAAAAAATAAGGTCACTTTACCTTTTTAATCAATTATTTTTTTTAATAATTGGGATGTCTGATTCAGAAAAAAAAATTTCTCCCATTGAAAATGGTTGCTTAATTTTTAACTCTATTTTTTCAAAATAATTGATCAAGTTATAATTTTGTTTTTTGACTTAGTTCAAAACTAATCATAACAATATCTACAAAAGTTAGGATTACACGATGTGATATGTATGTGCAACACACGTGACAAGAAACTAATATACCTAAAAATAACATAAAGAATAATATAGTAAAAACATTAATAGTTTAAAATATTCAAGAAGTACAACATATATAACGGCATGACAAGTGGTGATTGTGGCATACAGAATGGAGTGATCAATAAAAAGTTACTTAAAAATATAATGAGATTAATTAGAACTCTATCATTACTTAGAGTTTTAGAATTTTAATTTTGAAAATGAAGAAATTCATATAATTTATATTTTCTCATTAATAGGCCCTCATGTGACATAAATTCAAATTAGTGCACTAGTAAATACAAAATATTAAATGGTCAACGAAAATCTCAAGGGATTATAAACCTATTGCTATTTCTAATCCTATAATTTTTCTGTTGCTACTCTTGAGACTTTCAGGTCTCCCTCTTTCTTTCAAATTTATAATCAACACATTTATAATCAGGTGAGTTCTTGAATAAATAAATAAAAAGTGTTCTATTCTTCAAAGATTTAAAATTTTATATTTTTTCTCTGCCTTTTGTTCTCTTTCTAATAAGGATCTAGAGAAAAAATTAACTCTCTTGTTTTTTTTTCCTTTAACTTTTTTTCCTTTGACAAAATGAAGAGCGAGTGCAAGAGTTGCAGCAATTGAAAAGAGAACTTGTACTGCTTTCATTTTCAAGTGATACAATTTTTTCAAGTTCTCTGTGGACTTTTTAATCAACAACTTGAAAGTGGCAAATCCTTTTAAATTTTCAATGAGATTTTTCATGTGGAAGAACTTTTGCAAAATTTCAATTACTTTTTGATTAAAAAAAATGATTTTCTAAATTTTTTTGAGAATCAATTATTTTTTTATAACTGTGATGTCTGAATCAAAAAAGAAATTCTTATATTAAAAATAATTTTTTAATTTTTAACTCTATTCTTTTTTCAAAATAATTGATGAAAGTTATAAACTTTTTTGATCTAGTTCAAAGTCAATCATAACAAAATCTACAAAAGTTAAGATTACACTACTTTATAGGTACGTGCAACACAAATGGCGATAAACAAGTATACTTAAAAATGACATGAAGAGCACTATAGTAAAAAAATTAATAGTGTAACATATTTTGAAAGTACAACATATATAATCACATGACAAGTGGTGATAGTGGCATACAGGATGGAATGATCAATGAAAATTTACTTAAAAATATAACGAGATTAATTAGAACTCTATCATTAACTAGAGTTTTAGAATTCTAATTTTGAAAATGAAGAAATTCATATAATTTGGGTTTCTCATTAATAGGTTCTCACGTGACTATAATAGGCTCTTTACTAGTCTCTGCGGACTTTTTGATTAACAACTTATAAGTGAAAAAGATTTTTCAAATTTTTAATGAGATTTATCATGCGGAAGAACTTTTTCTAAATTTTAATTCCTTTTTTATTTTTAAAAAATTGATTTTTTGAAATCTTTTAAGAAAATAAAGTCACTTTACCTTTTTAATCAATTGTTTCTTTTTATTGTAATTGTGATGTTTGAATCAGAAAAAAGAATCTCCCATTGAAAATGATTTCTTAAATTTAACTTTATTTTTTCAAAATAATAGATCAAGATATCAATTGTTTTTTTACTTAGTTCAAAATCAATCATAACAATATGTACAAAAGTTATGATTACATGATGTGATATGTACGTGCAACACACGTGATGAGAAACTAGTATATCTAAAAATGACATAAAGAAAACTATAGTAAAAAAACTAATAGTTTTATTCAAGAAATACAACGTATATAACCACATGACAAGTGGTGATAGTGACATACAAGATGGAGTGATTAATAAAAATTTACTTAAAAATATAACGAGATTAATTAGAACTCTATTATTAATTAGAGTTTTAGAATTTTAATTTTGGAAATGAAGAAATTCATATAATTTGGGTTTTCTCATTAATAGGTCCTCATGTGATGCAAATTCAAATTAGTGCACCACTAAATACAGAAATACTAAATGGTCAACAAAAATCGCAAGGGATTATAAATCTATTGTCATTTCTACTCCTGCACTTTTTCTATTGCTACTCTCGAGACTTTCAAGTCTCTCTCGTCCTTTCAAGTTTAAAATCAACAAATCTATAATCTGGTGAGTTCTTAATAAATAAATAAATAAAAAGTGTTCTATTCTTCAAAGATTTTAAATTTTATAATTTTTCGATGCTTTTTTATTCTCGTTCTAATAAGGATCTGGAAAAAAATTAACTATTTTGGTTTTTTTTTTTCATAATTTTTTATTTTGACAGAATGAAGAGCAAGCGCAAGAGTTGCAGAAAATGAAAAGATCACTTGTACTAGTCTCATTTTCAAGTGATATAATTTTTTCAAGTTCTCTCTGAACTTTTTGATCAACAACTTGTAAATAGAAAAATATTTTCAAATTTTTAGTGAGATTTGGCATGCAGAAGAACATTTGCGAAATTCCAATTCCTTTTGATTCAAAAGAACAAATGATTTCTGATTTTTTTTTGAGAAAATAAGGTTACTTTACCTTTTTAATCAATTATTATTATTATTATTATTATTATTATTATTATTATTATTATTATTATTATTACTACAACAATTGTGATGTCTGAATTAGAAAAAAGAAAATCTACCATTGAAAATAGTTTCTTAATTTTTAACTCTATTTTTTCAAAATAATAGATCAAGTTATAATTTTTTTTGACTTAGTTCAAAATCAATCAAACCAATATCTACAAAAGTTAAGATTACACTGTTTGCAACAAATTTTGAGTCGAGAAAAATAACAACCAAGACACGAAAATAGTGTAACAAAATATAGTATTTGATTTTAAGTAAGATGAGTGTTACAATCTCTATATAATCTTCTGATTCTCCCAACGATAATATAAACTATGTTAAACTTGGATTTAATTTGAATTCAAGGGCCTCAATAGTTTGATCTTGAATCTTCGTCTTTGAATTATTTATCACGAACAAGTAACTTAATCTTGGATTGTTTGATATTTGTCTCCGTTCTTGATCTTGATTTTGAACTCGATTGCTCGAGCTTTTAGCTTGAACTTGTCACATGTCGAGAATTTGCAGTCTTTGATCCATGAGCTCCCTTTTTGCTCTTGTTCTTGATTTTCCTCTAGGACTCCTTTTTATAGTTGTAAGGGTGATGCCATTGTATGATTTGATTGGTCAATTTGAACTGACCAATCATATTGCTTGGTGACAAACTTCAATTTGATTGGCTAAAACATGTCATTTACACACTTGACTTGATTTTATCGGTTTATTAATTTGACTTAGATTGCAACACTATTCGACACGTGACATGATTTTAGTGGCTTATTTGTTTGACTTGGATTGCCACCTCATTTTTCACATGGCGTGATTTTAATGGCGCATTTGTTTGGCTTGGATTGCCACCTCATTCTGACACATGACATGATTTAAGTGGCTTATTTGTTTGACTTGGATTGCCACATCATTTTGACACATGACATGATTTTAGTAGTTCATTTGTTTGATTTGGATTGCCACCTCATTTGACATGTGTCATGGGTCTGGACTTTAAAATGGCTAATAGCTGCTTGGATCTTGAACTATTAAAGTGGGTCCATCATTTGGAGTCCAATTAAATGGACTAACCCAATGAAATTGGACCATTCATATTTATTAAATTTAAATAATTAATCAAATTATATTAATTCATAATATTTATTTGGAACTAATATAATTTAAATTAATTTATAAATTTAAATTTAACAAAGTTTTAATACTTACATATACGACGTGATATGTACGTGCAATACATGTTGCCAGAAGCTAGTATACCTAAAAATGACATAAAGAACACTATAGTAAAAAAATTAATAGTTTAAAATATTCAAGAAGTACAACATATATAACTACATGACAAGTGGTGATAGTGGCATACAGGATGGAGTGATCAATGAAAATTTACTTAAAAATATAACAAGATTAATTAGAACTCTATCATCAATTAGAGTTCTAAGAATTTTAATTTTGAAAATGACGAAATTCATATAATTTGGATTTTCTTATTAATAGGTCCTCATGTGACGTAAATTCAAATTAGTGTGCCAGTAAATACAGAATACGAAATAGTCAAGGAAAATCTCAAGGGATTATAAATCTATTGTCATCTCTACTCCTGTACTTTTTCTGTTGCTATTCTTTAGACTTTCAAGTCTCTCTCTTTCTTTCAAATTTGTAATCAGCAAATCTATACTCAGGTGAGTTCTTAATAAATAAATAAATAATGTTCTATTCTTCAAAGATTTACAATTTATGATTTCTCTCTGCTTTTTAAATCACTTTCTAATAAAGATCAGGAAAAAAATTAACTCTTTTGATTTTTATTTTTTTTCCCTAATTTTTTTCTTTTGACAGAATGAAGAGCGAGCTCTAGAGTTGCAGAAAATGAAAAGAGAACTTGTACTGATCTCATTAAGTGATACAATTTTTTCAAGTTCTCTACGGACTTTTTGATCAACAGCTTGTGAGTGGAAAAGCCTTGTTCACCTATTTAATGAGATTTGACATGCCGAAGAACTTTTGCAAATTTCAGTTCCATTTTTATTTTTTTTATATTTTTTGAAAATTTTAGAGAAAATAAGGTCACTTTACCTTTATAATCAAGTGCTTTTTTTAATTTTATAATTGTGACATCTGAATCAGAAAAAATTTCCCATTGAAAATGATTTCTTAATTTTAACTCTATTTTTTCAAAATAATAGATCAAGTTATAAATTTTTTTGACTTAGTTCAAAATCAATCATAACAATATCTACAAAAATTATGATTACAAGACGTGATATGTACGTGCAACACATGTGGCGAGAAATTAGTATGCCTAAAAATGACATAAAGAACACTATAGTAAAAAAATTAGTAGTTTAATATATTCAAGAAGTTCAGCATATATAACCACATCACAAGTGGTGTAGTGGCATATGGGAAGGAATTGTTATACCCCGTAAGTTTCTAGCACGTAGTTGGCCTATTCGCATGTTGGTTGGAAGTTTTAGAATGCCTTACGTGCGAGGAAAGGGCCCGGGAAAAGGCCGAACGAGTGCCAAGTTGGGATTTCGCGAAAGGAGGCCGAACCGAGCTGCCAGAGGGGCAAAGTGGCACGGAGGCTCTACCTCCGCGTTAACCAACGTGGCATGGAGCTAAAACGACGCGTTGGCCAACGTGCCACGTTGCTATGCATCTAGCTCCAAGTATAAATAGGCCTCACCCTTAAACTTTAAGTTATTTTCTATTATATATCGACCAGAATAGAGATAAGGACGAAGGGTTCATATAATTTTCTTCCGATTACACCGCCAAACACCGTCCAAACTCAAATTAACTTCGGGTATCGAAGTATAGGACTGCAGGGAGCATTTCTACGGAGTTAGTTCCGTGAAATTTGCCCGGCGAATCATCATCTCGCCGAGCCAAAGTGATTGAAATTGCTCCAAACTAGTGTTAATACGATCCCAGGCTTAAACTAAGTATTTATCTCTTCTAGATTCCCGAGAAATCACGAGTTCTTGGTCGTCTTTCGATAAGTTGAAGTATAGTCAATATATATATATATAAAGTTATTTTTTTCTTTGAATTTAGTAATGAAGATAGCTCTATTCTTCCGTTAATGTGATTAGAGTTGGGAAGAACAGCTGAATACCAGCCGAACTTCGCCAGTTAATCGGTAAACGGAGAACGAGGTATGTAAGGCTTAACTCTCGGCAAGTATCCTAGTCGTACAGTGTTACGACTTATGTTCTTGAATAGAAGTAACGATCTCAGATGCTGCAGATGGTTTCTATCATTAGATAGTAATTCGATATGTTGTAATTAGCTGTTATTGATCTACGTATATAAATATCAGATATGTGGCGATTAACTGCTAACAGGGATTACAGTTACATAACTTCTGGTTAGCTGTTAGAACTCATATATAGATCGTACTGCAGGACCCCTCGTTAAAAGGGGAGCAGGTTAAATGTGATTCACGTATGACGCTATAGGAACTCTTTTATTCTCAGCTTTTTGGGATGGTAGACTTATATGTTGGTTGTCAGGCCTAGACTTCAGAGGCTCGTAAGAGTTAGTAGCCTGAATTAGTTGGTTAAACAGTATGGGCGCAGTTAGGCGGTCTGATGACCAGTTGATGCCTGTATTAGCAGGAAAGTGTCCTTAGAGGTCATTGGCGTTATCGCACGTCCCAGAATCAGAAATAGAGACAGAATAGGTATATTCTAGAGTTAGCGACATCAGGGTTCTCCAGTGTATTGAGTGATCGCCCGTCATTCCTTTAGCCTTATCAGTGATTGTCAGTCTTAGTCGATTTAACTGCTATCATGTAGGACGCCAGCAAGCTAGCCCGGTCGTCTGAGTCAGGTAAACCCGTGGGTATCCCAACGAGGGGTCCACATTAGTAGCCAGTGACGGGCTAGTACCCTAGCCGGTTCTTGTAAGTTATTCAGGTACAGAGACTCAGGAGAGGGCCAGACTATATAGAATTTCCCATAAGACTGAGAAATTGCCCAGAACATCAATATAGACCCGAGTGGGTTCAGACAAGGCCTAGGGAGTCGGTAGTACTCTACTAGTACAGTGTTTACCAAGTTAAGGAGATCGTAAGCTCCCTATGGAGAACTAGGGCCCGATCGCCTAGAAGCAAGTTCGACCAAGCCCATCTCTATAGTTGTTTAATTAGAAGAATAAAGTAGTTAGCTGTCCGCAACTCCACAGTTATGCATGAGCTACAGATGTCCGAGTAGGACATTCAGAGTATTGTTAGACTACTTCTGACCTCACTCTATTCAGCCCAGATTATTAGAGATCATGATCACTATCAAGATTCTCTGATCAAATACGTGCACATGGTGTGCCTGTAGACAGTCATACAGATTATCCCAGAGGCGAGTAGCATTACCATGAGGCCCAGAAGGCCAGATACTCTCTCGCTATACAAATAGATTTATTTGTCAGTTTCTCCAGTATAGTAATCCAGTATGTTCTCAGTAAAGCATGTCAGGAGTATGTGATTGTGTGCAGTTATTATTATCAGTTGAGACCTGTATTTGCATTGTTTGGGCTGGATTACCTGTATAGCTTCCGTGACCGCCCCATGGTTAATAGTTGGGTCGACTCGTCCACCAGAGGGCGAGGATACGTCGCTCTACGGAGCGGCATGGCGTCCGCAAGGGACGAAGATGGGGAGCCAGCTCCTCATATTTTGCTGTTTTTGGCCTATACACACCCCCGCCAAGCGCTTGCACCCGGGGTGTAGATTTCAAGAGTCCTCCGGACTCAGGCACAACTATAGTCAGGGGCCCAGCGGGCCCAAGCTGCATACACAAGGGACCGACAGGATGCTCATAGCTAGTAGGTGGTAGGGTATGACCTGGATAGGGGTAAATAGATTGAGGTGTACTCACTAGGGCTAATGAGGGCCCGTATGGGTTGTTATGTGTTGATTGCACCTTCTATCTTATGGGGGCCAGGTAAGGTTTATGCTATGTTGCTTTAGTTACTGATAGTTAGGCAGTAAGACATTCCGTTTGTCATGTATGACCCCTACCCTTCTTATTATAGTTACGTTTAGTCCTGATTTTACTACTTCAGCCAGCTTCAGTCCGTTCCCTTTATTTCAGCTATGGTCAGCTTTATTCCTTACTCTCAGTCATTTACAACTATTTCTTTACATACTCGGTACATATTGTACTGACGCCCTTCTCGGGGTGCTGTATTACTTGCCTGCAGGTACAGATAGACGAGGAGCAGACCCCTTGTAGTTTCAGTCAGTCGCATAGAGCCATCAACTCCTTTCTTCCGGAGCTTGTGTGACAGAGGTTTATTTTTTTTGTTTATACAGTATGGGTAGACCGGGGCCCTGTCCCGACCATCTTATTACTCCTAGAGGCTTGCAGATTGTATCATTTCCCTGTGGTTAGATGTATTGGCCGAGTGGGGCCGTATGTAATTTAGATTATGTGTGTTGGCCATGTGGGGCCTTATTTAGCTGTTTATTTTCATAGGTGGCTATAGGCCTTGTCGGCCAGGGGTTTATTTATAGCCGCTATATAGCCTGTTGTTTTCTTAATTTCTAGAGTTAGGGCCAGCCTTGCACCAGAGGTGCTTAGGCGCAGTTAGCTCAACAGTTTAGGTCCTAGTAGCGCACCAGGTGCCAGTCATGCCTCCCAAGGCGGGGCGTGACAGGAATGATCAATGAAAATTAACTTAAAAATATAATGAGATTAATTTGAACTCTATCATTAATTAGAGTTTTAGAATTTTAATTTTGAAAATGAAGAAATTAATATAATTTGGGATTTCTCATTAATAGGCGCTCACGTGACGTAAATTAAAATTAGTGCGGCAGTAAATATTGAATACTAAATGATCAATGAAAATCACACGAGATTATAAATCTATTGCCATTTCTACTCTTGTACTTTTCTGTTGCTACTCTCGAGTCTTTCAAGTCTCTCTCTTTCTTTCAAGTTTATAATTAACAGATCTATAATCAGGTGAGTTCTTAATAAATAAATAATATTCTATTCTTAAAAGATTTAAAATTTTATAATTTTTCTATGCTTTTTATTCTCTTTATAATAAGGATCTGGAAAAAAAAAATAACTCTTTTAGTTTTTTCTTTTATTATCCTAATTTTTTTTCTTTTGACTGAATGAAGAGCAAGTGCAAGAGTTGCAGAAAACGAAAAGAGAAATTGTACTAGTTTCATTAAGTGATACAATTTTTTCAAGTTCTTTGTTGACTTTTTGATGAACAACTTGTAAGTGGAAAATTTTTATTCAATTTTTTAATGAGATTTGACACGCGGAAGAATTTTTTCAAAATTTCAATTTCTTTTTGATTTAAAAAATGATTTTCTAAATTTTTTTGAGAAAATAAGGTCACTTTACCTTTTTAATTAATTGTTCCTTTTTCTTTTCTTTTTTTTTTCCAACTAATTGTGACCTCTGAATCAGAAAAAAATCTCCCATTGAAAATGGTTTCTTAATTTTTAACTCTATTTTCAAAAAATAATAGGTTAGTTTATAATTTTTTTTGACATAGTTCAAAATAAATTATAACAATATCTACAAAAGTTAAGATTACACGATGTGATATGTACGTGCAACACACATGACGAGAAACTAGTATACCTAATAATGACATAAAGAACACTATAGTAAAAAAACTAGTAGTTTAAAATATTCAAGAAGTAAAACATATATAACCCACATGACAAGTGTTGATAGTGACATACAAGATGGAGTGATCAATGAAAATTTACTGAAAAATATAACGAGATTAATTAGAACTCTATCATTAATTAGAGTTTTAGAATTTTAATTTTAAAAATGAAGAAATTCATATAATTTGAGTTGTCCCATCAATAGGCCCTCACGTGATGTAAATTCAAATTAGTGCACCAGTAAATATAGAATATTAAATGGTCAATGAAAATCTCAAGGAATTATAAATCTACTGTCATTTCTACTCATGTTCTTTTTTTGTTACTACTTTTGAGACTTTCAAGTCTCTCTCTTTCTTTCAAGTTTATAATCAACAAATCTATAATTAGGTGAGTTCTTAATAAATAAATATATAAAAAGTGTTCTACTCTTCAAAGATTTAATATTTTATAGTTTTTCCCTACTTTTTTATTCTCTTTCTAATAAGAATCTGGAAAAAAATTATCTCTTTTGATTATTTTTTTTCCTATTTTTTCTTTTGACATAATGAAGAGCGAGCACAAGAGTTGCAGAAAATGCAAAGAGAACTTGTATTGGTCTAATTTTCAAGTGATATAATTTTTTCTAGTTCTTTATGGACTTTTTGATCAACAACTTGTATGTGAAAAAATCTTATTCAATTTTTTAAGGCATAATACATAAATAGGCACTCAAACTTGGTCTCAACTGGCAATTAAGCATTCAAACTTTGAGAGTGCACATCTAAGTACCTCAACTTGATCTGAATTGACAACTAAACACTTCAACTCTTCCCCACTGTATCTCATAGACACCGGATGCTGATGTGGCGCTTAAATTTTTGAAGTGTCTAGATGATCATTTTGTAAGTTGGGGTGCTCAACTAATATAATGGATACAAGTTAAGGTGCCTAAATGTGCACTCTCAATGTTTGAGTGCTTAATTATCAGTTGAGGCCAAGTTTAAGTGCTTATTTATGCATTATCCCATTTTTTAATGAGAGTTGGCATGCGGAAGAACTTTTGCAAAATTTCAATCCTTTTTTTATTTAAAAAAAAATGATTTTCTGAAATCTTTTGAGAAAATAAGGTCATTTTACTTTTTTAATCAAGTCTTTTTTGTTCCTTATTATAATTGTGACGTCTGAATCAGAAAAAAAAATCTTCCATTGAAAATAGTTTCTTAATTTTAACTCTATTTTTTCAAAATAATAGATCAAGTTATGAATTTTTTTGAGTTAGTTCAAAATAAATCATAACAATATCCACAAAAATAAGATTATCTGACATAATATATACGTGCAACACACGTGGCGAGAAACTAATATACCTAAAAATGACATAAAGAACACTATAGTAAAAAATTAATAGTTTATAATATTCAAGACGTACAACATATATAACCAAATGACAAGTGGTGATTGTGGCATACATGATGGAGTGATCAATGAAAATTTACTTAAAAATATAACGAGATTAATTAGAACTCCATTAATTAGATTTTTAGAATTTTAACTTTGAAAATAAAGAAATTCATATAATTTGGTAGGCCCTCACCTGACGTAAATTCATATTAGTGCACCAGTAAATACAGAATACTAAATGGTCAATGAAAATCTCAAGGAATTATAAATTTATTGCCTGTATTTTTTCTGTTGCTACTCTCGAGACTTTCAAGTCTCCCTCTTTCTTTCAAGTTTATAATCAACAAATCTATCATCAGGTGAGTTCTTAATAAAATAAATAAATAAAAAGTATTTTATTCTTCAAAGATTTAAAATTTTACAGTTTTTCTCTGCTTTTTTATTCTCTTTCTAATAAGGATCGAGAAAAAAATTAATTCTTTTGATTTTTCTTTTTTTTCCCCAATTTTTTCCCTGATTGTCCACAAAATGAAGAGCGAGTGTAATAGTTGCAGAAAATGGAAAGAGAACTTGTACTAGTCTCATTAAGTGATACAATTTATTCAAGTTACAACTTGTTAGTGGAAAAGCCTTGTCCAATTTTTTAATGAGATTTGGCACGAAGAAGAACTTTTACAAAATTTCAATTCCTTTTTTATTAAAAAAAATGATCTTTTGAATTTTTTTTAAAAATAAGGTCACTTTACCTTTTTAATCAATTATTTATTTATCTTTAATTATAATTGTGACGTTTGAATTAGAAAAAAAACTCGCACTGTAAATGATTTCTTAATTTTTAACTCTATTTTTTCAAAATAATAGATCAAGTTATAAATTTTTTTAACCAGTTCAAAATCAATCATACAATATCTGCAAAAGTTAAAATTAAATGACGTGATATATACGTGCAACACACGTGGCGAGAAACTAGTATGCCTAAAAATGACATAAAGAACACTATAGTAAAAAAAAAATTAGTAGTTTAAAATATTCTAGAAGTACAACAATATAACCTTATGACACGAGGTGATAGTGGTATACATGATGGTGTAATCAATGAAAGTTTACTTAAAAATATAGCTAGATTAATTAGAACTCTATCATTAATTAGAATTTTTAGAATTTTAATTTTGAAAATGCAGAAATCCATATAATTTGGGTTTTCTCATTAATGGGTCCTCGCGTGACATAAATTCAAATTAGTGCTCTAGTAAATAAAGAATACTAAATGATCAACAAAAATCTCAAGGGATTATAAACCTATTGCCATTTCTACTCCTGTACTTTTTCTGTTGTTATTCTATAGATTTTCAAGTCTCTCTCTTTCTTTAAAGTTTATAATTAGCAAATTTATAATCAGGTGAATTATTAATATATAAATAAATAAAAAATATTCTATTCTTCAAAAATTTAAAATTTTACAATTTTTCTCCAATTTTTTGTTCTCTTTCTAATAAGAATTTTGAAAAAAATTAACTCTTTTGATTTTTCTTTTTTATTCCCTGATTTTTTTCTTTTGACAGAAAGAAGAGCGAGTGCAATAGTTGCAGAAAATGAAAAGAGAACTTGTGTTAGTCTCATTAAGTGATACAATTTTTTCAAGTTCTCAAGAACTTTTGCAAAATTTCAATTCCTTTTTGATTTTTAAAAAAAAATGATTTCTGAAATTTTTGAGAAAATAATGTCACTTTACCTTTTTAATCAATTGTTTCTTTCTTTCTTTTATTTTTCTATAATTGTGATGTCTGAATTAGAAAAAAGAAAATCTCCTATTGAAAATGGTTTCTTAATTTTTAACTCTATTTTTCCAAAATAATAGATCAAGTTATAAATTTTTTTGACTTAGTTCAAAATAAATTATAACAATATTTACAAAATTTAACATTACACGACGTGATATGTACATGCAACAAACGTGGCGAGAAATTAGTATAACTAAAATGACCTAAAGAACACTATCGTAAAAAATTAGTAGTTTAAAATATTCAAGTACAACATATAGAACCACATGACAAGTGTTGATAGTGGCACACAGGATCGAGTGATAATTGAAAATTTACTTAAAAATTTAACGAGATTAATTAGAACTCTATCATTAATTAGAGTTTTAGAATCTTAATTTTGAAAATGAAGAAATTCATATAATTGAGTTTTCTCATTAATTGGCCCTCACGTGACGTAAATTCAAATTAGTGCACCAGTAAATACAAAATACTAAATGGTCAATGAAAATCTCAAGAGATTATAAATCTATTGCCATTTCTACTCCTGTACTTTTTTTTTTTGCTACTCTTGGACTTTCAAGTCTCTCTCTTTCTTTCAAGTTTATAATCAACAAATCTATAATTGGGTGAGTTCTTAATAAATAAGTATATTAAAAGTGTTCTACTCCTCAAAGATTTAAAATTTTTATAATTTTTCTCTGCTTTGTTATTCTCTTTCTAATAAGGATCTGAAAAAAATTTAACTCTTTTGGTTTTTTTTTCCTAATTTTTTTCTTTTGACATAATGAGGAGCGAGGGTAAGAATTGCAGAAAATGGAAAGAGAACTTGTACTGGTCTAATTTTCAAGTGATACAATTTTTTCTAGTTCTCTGTAGACTTTTTGATCAACAACTTATAAGTGGAAAAGCATTATTCAATTTTTTAATGAGATTTGGCATGCGGAAAAACTTTTGCAAAATTTCAATCCCATTTTGCTTTTAAAAAATGATTTTCTAAATTTTTTTGAGAAAATAAGGTTACTTTACCTTTTTAATCAAGTGTTTCTTTTGTTTTTTCTTTATTATAATTATGACGTCTGAATCAGAAAAAAGAATCTCCCATTGAAAATAGTTTTTTAATTTTTAACTCTATCTTTTTAAAATAATAGATCAAGTAATAATTTTTTTTTGACTTAGTTCAAAATAAATCATAACAATATCTAAAAAAGTTAAGATTATCCGACGTGATATGTACATGCACACACGTTGTGACAAACTAGTATACCTAAAAATGACATAAAGAGCGCTATAGTAAAAAAAATAATAGTTTAAATATTCAAAAAATACAACATATATAACCACATGACAAGTGGATATTGTGACATACAGGATGGAGTGATCAATGAACATTTACTTAAAAATATAATGAAATTAATTAGAACTCTATCATTAATTAGAGTTTTAGAATTTTAATTTTGAATTGGAAGAAACTCATACAATTTGGATTTTCTCCTTAATAGGCCCTCACGTGATGTAAATTCAAATTAGTGCGCCAGTAAATACATAATACTAAATGGTCAACAAAAATCTCAAGGGATTATAAATCTATTGCCATTTCTACTCTTGTATTTTTTCTGTTGCTACTCTCGAGACTTTCAAGTCTCTCTCTTTCTTTCAAGTTTATAATCAACAAATCTATAATCTGGTGAGTTTTTAATTTTTTTTTAAAAAAATAAATAAAAAGTGTTCTAGTTTTCAAAGATTTAAAATTTTTACATTTTTTGTCTATCTTTTTATTCTCTTTCTAATAAGGATCTGGATAAAATTTAACTCTTTTGGTTTTTTTTTCCTATTTTTTCTTTTGACATAATGAAGAGCAAGTGCAAGAGTTGCAGAAAATGGAAAGAGAACTTGTACTGGTCTAATTTTCAAGTGATACAGTTTTTTCTAGTTCTCTATGAACTTTTTAATCAACAACTTGTAAGTGGAAAAGCTTTATTCAATTTTTTAATGAGATTTGGCATGCGAAAGAATTTTTGCAAAATTTCAATCCCTTTTTGCTTTAAAAAATGATTTTCTAAATTTTTTTGGAGAAAATAAGGTCACTTTTTTTTTTACTTAGTTCAAAATAAATCATAATAATATCTAAAAAAATTAAGATTACCCAACGTGATATGTACGTGCAACACACATTGCGAGAAACTAGTATACCTAAAAATAACATAAAGAGCGCTATAGTAAAAAAATTAATAGTTTAAATATTAAAAAAAAACAACATATATAACCACATGACAAGTGGATATTGTGACATACAGGATGGAGTGATCAATGAACATTTACTTAAAAATATAACGAAATTAATTAGAACTCTATCATTAAATAGAGTTTTAGAATTTTAATTTTGAATTGGAAGAAACTCATACAATTTGGATTTTCTCCTTAATAGGCCCTCACGTGATGTAAATTCAAATTAGTGCGCCAGTAAATACATAATACTAAATGGTCAACAAAAATCTCAAGGGATTATAAATCTATTGCCATTTCTACTCTTGTATTTTTTCTGTTGCTACTCTCGAGACTTTCAAGTCTCTCTCTTTCTTTCAAGTTTATAATCAACAAAACTATAATCAGGTGAGCTCTTTATAAATAAATAAATAAAAAAAATTCTATTTCTCAAAGATTTAAAATTTTACAGTTTTTCTCAGCTTTTTTATTCTCTATCTAATAAGGATTTGGAAAAAGAATTAACTCTTTTGTTTTTTTTTTCCTAAAATTTTTCCCAATTTTTTTTCTTTTGACAGAATGAAGAGCGAGTACATTGCAAAAAATAGAAAGTGAACTTGTACTGGTCTCATTTTCAAGTGATACAATTTTTCAAGTTTTCTATGAACTTTTTCATCAACAACTTGTAAGTAGAAAAGACTTTTCAATTTTTAATGAGATTTGGCATGCGGAAGAACCTTTTGCAAAATTTTAATTCCTTTTTTATTTGAAAAAAATGATTTTCTGAAATTTTTTGAGAAAATAAGGTCACTTTACCGTTTTAATCAATTATTTTTTTTGTTATTTATAATTGTGACGTCTGAATCTGAAAAGGAAACTCCTATTGAAAATGATTTCTTAATTTTTAACTCTATTTTTTCAAATTAATAGATCAAGTTATAGATTTTTTTGACTTAGTTCAAAGTTAATCATAACAATATCTTCAAAAGTTAATATTACATAATATGATATGTACGTGGAGCACACGTAGCGAGAAACTAGTGTACCTAAAAATGACATAAAGAATACTATAGTAAAATATTAATAGTTTAAAATATTCAAGAAGTACAACATATATCATGTGGTGATAGTGGCATACGGGATGGAGTGATCTATGAAAATCTACTTAAAAATATAACGAGATTAATTAGAACTCTATCATTAATTAGAGTTTTAGAATTTTAATTTTGAAAGAAATTCATATAATTTGGGTTTTCTCATTAATAGGCCCTCACATGACGTAAATTAAAATTAGTGCGACAATATATACAGAATACTAAATGGTCAACGAGAAGTTCAAGGGATTATTAATCTATTATCATTTCTACTCCTGTACTTTTTCTGTTGCTACTTTCAAGACTTTCAAATTGAGAAAATCTTAAGCTTTGTATATATGAATTGATTGAATTACAATACACACTGTATGTGTATATATACACGTACAGATCATGAAGAGATACAAGAGTACTAGAGTTGTATATCTATATTAACTCTAGTACTAATCATACTAGGACTCAACTCTATTACTAATCACAACAGAACTCTAGGACTCATGTTTATTCTTATCTTGATTTTGATATTCAACACTTCCCGTCGGGCTGAATGGGGGTGAATTCACCACTCTAAGCTTGTCTCTCAAGTATTAGAAATCATCCTTTGCTAGTGCTTTTGTATTAATATAAGCTAGCTGATCCTTTGATCTAACAAATATTGTCACTAGGTGCCCTTGAGCCATCTTTTCTCTTACAAAGTGATAATCCAACTCTACATGCTTGGTTCTAGCATGAAGTACTAGATTGACAAACATATAAAGTGCACTCATGTTATCACAGCATAGTGCAAGAGTAGTATTCATGTATATCCCTATATCTTGTAGGATATAAATTATCCGGGTGAACTTAGCTGCTGTGGCAGCTAATGCTCTATATTCAGCCTCTTCATTTGACCTTGCAACTGTATTATGCTTTCTTGAGGACCAGGATACATAATTTGCACCAAGATAAATGCTGTAACTAGTAGTAGATTCTCCTTGTGACTGTACAATCTGCCCAGTCTACATCTGAGAAACCATACAACTTGAAAGAGGACTGAGATGTAATGCATAGCCCATGATTTATAGTTCCTTTTACATATCTTAGTATCCTCTTTACATCCTGAAGGTGAGCAAAATTTGGATTCTGCATAAACAAACTGGTAAGGTTTACAACATGTGTGATGTCTGGTCTGGTCAGTGTCAAATATTGTAAGCTTCCTACAATGCTTCTGTATACTGAGGAGTCAACAGATGTCCCAAGAGCTTCATGCAAGTAATGTTTTTGAGCTAAGGGAGTGTGAGCTACTTTTGCATTGGCCATGTCCACCTTTTAAAGCAAGTCAGCTGCATACTTTCTATAAAGTCCCATAAATTTCTAGGCTTATCATTTCAATAATTACGAGTTTAATAATTAATTAATGTATTCAAGGGATATAAAGTCTTTCATCGTATAAATCAAGTATTCCGATAATATGTCAATATTATATGATATAATTGAAGAGAGGTTTAAATATATATATATATATATATATATATATATATATATATATATATAAAGAAATAATAGTAATAAAAAAAGAAAAAAAAAAAGGAAAGGAAGTAATGAAAAGGAATACCTAGGTATATTAAGTTGGGCCAAACCTTTGGCTGAACGTAGCTGACGTGGAAAAGTTAAAAAAAAAAAGAAGAGAGAAAGGCAAAGGAAAAAAGAAAAGAACGGCTGCGCCTAAGAGCAATTGAACTTAAGCAGCAAACTAGAAGAAAAGAGCAACCTCTGTGTCGGATCATATCCTCTTCATCAAGCAGTAGGTAATGAAAATTTTACTTATCTTTAATTTTTGCCTTCTTCTTATTAAAATATATATTTTTTATTATAGAGATTATTAGTTATTTTTATAAATAAAGATAGGGCTTGAATGATTACTTAAATTCTGAATTGGTAAAGGAGATGATTTGGGGAGAGTGATAGGTTAAGTATATACGATATATATATATGCTGAAGGGGGGATTTGATGAGTTAATCAAAACTAGCTAATATTTTAAATTGAACCCCAAGTGAAATTTTTTTAGACCAAAATTTTTTGAATAAAGTTACATTCTTTGAACTTGTATTTATATAAATTGAACCCCAATTATTATGTAGATTGAATTGTTAATTGTTGTTGGCAAGTGTAGAAGTTAATTCTGCTAGAAAGGAAGAAGTTTGAGGTGAGTTAATACTTGTTCTTACTAAAGTTCTTTCCTTACAAAGTCATGCCCATAAAGTGTTTGATTAAATGTCTCTTAAGGTTAGTATGAGTTTAATTTGAATGAGTGAGCTCACATTTTCTTTCTTATCACGAGTCTATCCCGTGTTATATGTTTTCTTCTTGTGCGTATCTTTGGGACCAAACCATGATGTACCTTCTTCTCTAGATTAAGGCAATACTTGATTTTGAATACCTAATGTCAACTAGCTAAAGGCTAAATAGTGCTTTTGTGATTCTAAACGCGTAAGCATTTTAATGTAATTGTAAGAAGTGTGATGCTTTTATGAATTTGATAAATTAAAAATATTAGAATTTTTACAACTTTAAATGGTAACTGTATAAAGGGTTACAAGTAACACTATAAAGGGTTACTAACTTTGTCAAATATGACAGAACTTGAATGATGACCATACAAAGGGTCATGAGCATCCGTACAAAGAGTTGCTAATTATGTCATAATGAGACATAAAGGATTTGGTGGTTGTATAAAGGGCCACGAGTAATCGTATAAAGGGTTACTAATTTCCATAGCTAGGCATATGAAAAGTGTAGTCGACTTAAACAACTTAAAGAAAGCGAAGCATAAATTAATGGACTAAGCTACAAGTTTTATTGATTGTTTTCTATGCTTCACTATTGTATGATACTTTAGGGTGAATTATGATTTACCTCCTATCTTATTCCTTCATTAATCACATGTATTTACTCAAGGTCTTGTTCTAACTTTAGTGAGGAGAATATTGAGGCTCACTGAGTACCTCTAGTGGTGTACTAACGTTCTCTTTATGGAACCTACATTGACGTCAATATAGACGCAGGTTTCATAGACGGGCAAAATACAAGTTAGGTCCCTTTATTCCAGAAGTTTATTTGGCGAGCTCCGCTCTTGCTCGTGGAGTTTCTTCTCTTTCAGTTAGACTATTTTATTTATTTATTCAATTATCCACATTTAATTTTGGGGATTAGCTAGGAAATCTATGTCCTATGCATTCCTCTCAGCACTCCAATAGAGGCTTCATAGACGTGTTATTAGTTGGGTTATGGTTGTTCACTTTATTGCCATCACTCTTGGTACTTTCCAGTTGTTTATAGATTTTTGACATATTCGGATTATCTAATAATTATTGGAGTAAAGTTTAATACAAAAATTTATTTATTCATTTTAGTGAATTGTGGGGTATGTGATATTAAAGTACAGATTAGAACAGTCAAGCTGGTTTGCTCGATCAAGTTAAGGCATCGAGTGCCAGTCACGGCTTGTATAGAAAATGGATCGTGACACTTGCTTTGTGTAAGATGAATTCCTCCTGGAAAGTAGGTCACCTCAATGCCTAGGAAGAAGTTGAGTTGTCCAAGATCCTTCATGGCAAATTCACTACTCAGTTTTCTTACAATTGCATCCATTTGCTGTGTGTTGCTTCCTGTCACAATAATGTCATCTACATATAATAGTAAAAGTATTGTCCCTTCTGGATGATGTAGAGTAAACAAGGATGAGTCAGCCCTACTGCATTTGAACCCAAGATGGAGTAAATATAGACTGAATCTCTCAAACCAGGCCTTGGGTGCCTGTTTGAGACCATACAGTGCCTTTCTCAATAGGCAGACATGTCCTGGATACATAGGATCAACAAATCCTGGTGGTTGACTCATGTATACCTCTTCTGCAAAATGACCATGTAAGAATGTATTTTTAACATCTAGCTATCTAATAGAACAGTGTTGAGTGACTGCTACAGATAGGACAACTCTGATAGTAGTTTCTTTGACAACAGGACTAAAGGTTTCTTCAAAGTCTATACCTTTAAGTTGTGAATAGGCCTTAGCAACCAACCTTGCTTTATATCTCTCAAGTGACCCATCTGGATTTATTTTAGTCTTAAATACCAATTTAGATCCTACTACATTCATCTTAGTGGATCTAGGAACTAGAATTCAGGTCTCATTCTTATACAGTGCATCTAATTCCTCTTGTATAGCTGCCAACCACCATGGATTACTGAGTGCTTCTTTGAGTGACTTAGGTTTACTAGGTGCAATATGTGTTTTAGTTGCAAATAGTGAACTATGAGTCAATGAAAGATTTTTAGTTTTAGACCTGGTTATCATAGTATGTTCAGTAGTAGAGGGCTGAGATGGAGCCAGAACCTGTGATTGAGAAGAGGCTTGATCAATAAAAAACTGAGATAGATCAACTTCAAGTTGAAGTCCCCTGTGGTCTGCAACACTAAACTGGCTAGGCTGTTGTTGTTGCTGGGCCATATATGATTGTACCTGCATCATTTCAACACTGTGTTCCTCATCTAAACAATCTTCCTATGCATGTAACTTATCTTCAAGTTGAAGTCCCCTCTGGTCTGCAATACTAAACTAGCTAGGCTGTTGTTGTTGCTGGTCCACATATGATTGTACCTTCAGCATTGTGTTCCTCATCTAAACAATCTTCCTGTGCATGTAACTCATCCTCATTAGAAGATAAGATTTCCATAGCATCTGCTTTGGAATTCTCATTTTGAGCATCTGTCAGTACTTGTGGTGATGTCTCATCTATCAACACAGTGTCTGATGTAATTACTACTTCCCTTGTAGTGTCATTTAGCAGTGTAGTATCACTCAATACTTCCCCTGAACCACCATGTAGTTGAATGGGAGTAATATCTTCACTAGACATGGGGGAATCTGTATTCCTTGGTTCTGAGAAACACTCAAAGAATGTGGCAAGATGAGATGCACCTGCAAAGGAGTTTTCAGTGTTTTCCTGCATATATGTGAGAGTTAGTTCATCAAAAATAACATGTCTTGAGATAAACACCCTTCTTGTGGATGGATAATAATATCTATATCCTTTATGGAGACTGTTGTATCCAGTGAAGACACATGGATATGTCTTTGGAGAGAACTTGTTACTTCCTTTTATATAGGGGAAGCATCTGCATCCAAACACCTTCAAACTGTTATAGTCGGGATCAGCCCCATGAAATTTATGAAAGGGTGTCTCTTTGTTAAGTATTGAAGATGGTAACCTATTGATCAAAAACACAATAGTAGTAAATGCTTCCACCCATAGGAACAATGGTAACTTGGCATGAAACAGTAATGTTAAGCCAGTTCCTATCACATGTCTGTGCTTTCTTTCTGCAATACAAGTTTTTTCAGGTGTATTAGGACAAGAAATGTGTCTCACAATACCACAGTTCTCAAGATGAGATATGAATTTTGAGCTAGAGAACTCACCACCTCCGTCACTTTGAAAAACATTAATACTTTTAGAAAACTATTTTTCAACCATTTTCTGAAACTTGACAAATACTTTAAAGAAGTCTGATTTTCCTCTTAAAGGGTATAACCAAGTGTATCTACTATGATCATCCACAAATAATGCATAGTATTTCATGTGTTGTGAAGATTCAATAGGTCTAGGACCCTATAGATCACAGTGAATTCTCTGTAATGGTTCTTTTTCAATTTTATTTCTCAAGCTAAAGGGCAGTTTACAACCTTTTCCTTTTTGACAGCTAACACAAACAGTAGGATTTTTATTCCAACAAGTGATATTGATACACTTATTCTTATCTAGAATTTCTAAAAACTTTGAGTTTGGATGCCTAAATCTGGCATACCAAACATCACTAAAACTAAGACTATTCTTCCTTGTTTGTGTTGCTGTTAATGCAAGCAGGTTGTTGTCCTCCAAAGCATAGAGACCTCCTCTTCTAGATCCCTTGTCCAAAAGCTTCCCTGTTCTCTTGTCCTTAACATCAAAAGTAGATTCATCAAACTCAATGGTGTAGTAGTTGTCCTTATTTAGCTTACTAACCGACAACAGTTTCTTCTTAAGTTTAGGGACTACTAAAACTTCATTTAGTCTCGGTCCAAATATGTTTCCACTGCCAGTGTGTGTGATATTGAGTTCACTTCCATTTTCTACTACTATCTTATCAGTCCCTTGATAAGTTTTTAGATTAGATAGTTTACCTAAGGAGTTTGTTATGTGAGTGTTGGCTCATGAATCCATATATACTAAGTTGTCTCCATTATTGAAATCATGTAGGTTGGCTGATGCTAAGGCTTGAGGCAGGTCTTCAAATGCTTGATAAAAGAAGTCCCCATCTGTAGAAACATTTCAGTGCAGTGTGGTTGTTTCTATACAGATTTGGCAAGCAGTACTTTGTTCCTTCTCCTTTTTGGAATCTCCAGTAGCCTGAGTAGACTGATTTGAGCTGGCAGCAGGTCTAAAACCTCTGCCCCTTGAGTTATAATTTATATTGCCTCTCCTTGGATATGAGTTCCCCCTCCTTTATTTGTCCTTTCAGCTGTAAAGGCTGTATTGTGGTTAACTTGTTGCACATCTTCTGCATCATCTTCCCTCAGATCAAAGTCTCTTAAAGCATTAATCAAGACGTTACAGGAGAGATTGGGTGGCTTGCCAAGTATAACAGTTCTGAAAGTTTTGTATTTTGGGCCTAATCCTCTAGTAAAGTTGATCACCTTGATGTCCTCATCAACTGGTTTGTGTATGGCTGCTAAGCCATCACATATACCTTTGAATTCTTTCAAAAATTCATTAGTAATTTTGTCTCCCAGTTTGATAGTTTGAAGCTATTGCTTCAATTGAAACTCTTTGTCCTTAGTGGCTTGTATGTAGGTTTCTTCCAAAGTTTTCCATATTTCTTTGGCAGTTTTGCAACCTACAATGAGATACATGGTTTTTTCTAATAGTGTACCAGACATCCAACTTCTCAATAGTACATCTTTCTCCTCCCAATCCTCACTGTCACTGCTCTTATCACTGCCTTTGCCACTATCACTGTCCTCTTCATGTGCTACTGTTTTCTTCTTCTCATCCTTGATGAGATAGGTTAGTCTCATAACTTGAATGAGTTGTCACATCTGAGTTCTCCATATTAGATAATTCGATGGCTTAAGTTTGATGGAAACTGAAGCAATGAGATGGTGTTGTGACGAGGTAGAAAGTGTGTTTGAGGTTGATGCCATTTTTGAACCAAGTTTTTGTTTTCAGTTTTTATGATGGCGGAAGAAGAGCTAAAACTTTGATACCATGAAAAAATCTTAGGCTTTGTATATATGAATTGACTGAATTACAATAGACAGTGTATGTGTATATATACACGTACAGATCATGAAGAGATACAAGAGTACTAGAGTTGTATATCTACACTAACTCTAGTACTAATCATACTAGGACTCAACGCTAGTACTAATCACAATAGAACTCTAGGACTCTAGGACTCATGTTTATCCTTATCTTGATCTTGATATTCAACACAAATCTCTCTCTTTCTTTTAAGTTTATAATTAGCAAATCTATAATCAGGTGAGTTCTTAATAAATAAATAAATAAAAAGTGTTCTATTCTTCAAAGATTTAAAATTTTACAATTTTTCTTTGCTTTTTTATTCTCTTTCTAATAAGGATCTGAAAAAAAAAATTAACTCTTTTGGTTTTTTTCCCTATTTTTTTTTCTTTTGACAGAATGAAAAGCGAGTGCAAGAGTTGTAGAAAATGAAAAGAGAACTTGTACTGGTCTCATTTTCAAGTGATACAATTTTTTCAAGTTCTCTATGGACTTTTTGACCAACAACTTGTAAGTGAAAAAGTCTTTTCAATTTTTTAATGAGATTTGACATGCGGAAGAACTTTTATAAAATTTCTATTCCTTTTTTATTTAAAAAAAATGATTTTATGAAATTTTTAGAGAAAATAAGGTCACTTTACCTTTTCAATCAATTGTTTTCTTAAAAAAAATAATTGTGATGTCTGAATCAGAAAGAAAAATCTTCCATTGGAAATAAAATTATGCTCCTATCCCCCTTTCACGAAAAACGAAAGGATGCATTGATATATTTGCTAAATCTGATCTGAAGTGTTCTCTTTCCTTTCATAGAGAGATAATCGTAAAAATTAATATAAAGACCATCGTGAATCAAGATACCTAAATGGATCAATCTTGTTGGATGTTACTGTCCATGGAAAGGAAAATGTTACTTCCAGATACGGAATAATAAATAAAAGAAAAAATTTCATAATATAACAACCACATGAAAATATTTACTAGACATAGCTATAGTTTTAAATAATTACAATTATTAGTTATACTTTCAACTTTGCGCCATTTTTTATTTTAACCTTTTTATTTGACCATTAACTGTGTATTTTTACCACTCAACAATAAAAATGTCGTATTGTCTCTCTCCTCTCTCTCCCTCGCCTCTCTCCTTCCTCTCTCCCTCGCCTCTCTTCCCTCTCTCTTTCTCCGTTGTTTCTCTCATTCTCTCTCTTTCTCCTCTATCCCCCTCTTTCTCCGTTTTTTTCTCTTTCTATATTATTTTTTAATTTTTTTGTATGATACAATCGATATAAGAGTGAATGAATACGCCTGATACAAGAGAGAATGAATACACGTGATACAAGAGCGAATAAATACAAGCTAAATTAGAATAAACGGATACAACCTAAATGCATGTATTAATACAATAAATACAGTCGCCTGACATCTAAAATAATATAAAAGTACAAAGAGAGAGGTGAAAATATAACATACAGTGAGATATAGGATACAACCTAAATGCATGTATGAATACAACAAATACAGTTGTCTAATACCTCAAAAAATATAAAAATACAAATAGAGAAGGGTAGAATACAAATACAGAGAGTGGTGAAAACAGTATACAAGAGAGAGAGAAAGAGAGAGAATAAGAGAGATATGAAAGATTATGTATTAACCCTTGCGTGATTTTCGATAATTTGCCACTTTAAAAAAATGATATCCCATATTTAACATCAGACAGACAAAAGGCACTCGAATTGGCAACTGCTGCTGCAACACCAGACAGTTTTCTAGTGGCTATGCGGCATTCGCATGTTTCCATTAAGTTTTACATGGTAAAGATATGTTATGATCTATATTTATGTATTCCTAGTTATCTATCTATAAAAGAACACCAGAAATCTAACTCATGTTATTTTTCTGATGGATCAATTAACTTGCTGCAGTCAATTCCTTCAGAGTGGGCAAGGAAACATCTCCCCAGCAGGAACCTAGATGTGACGCTTCGGGTTAGAGAGAACACGTGGCAGGTAGAGTTCATTCACACACATCATGGTGGTGCACTAACTGGTCGTGGTTGGAGAAATTTTGTTCTGGACAATTTCCTTGAAAAATTTGAAGTATGTGTGTTCAACCTTGTCAGTGGAGAAGATCCAGCCAAAATCTTGGATGACAGCATATTCAGAGTTTAATCAGAGCTGTTGAATAGGTCATCCCACTATGCCGAGAAACATCACCATCCTCGTCAAGAGTTGGAAAGCCAAACAAATTTATGAGGAAAGATGCAATGTAGGAACTGCATGATGGATTTGTCTTTTTGGGTGGAGGATTATGTTTTAGCTGTTAAATAGGTTCAGGAGATGGATGGCTTGATGGTGGAACATGTCAACCTCTTTGGTTCCTTCTCTCTTTCAAGTATACTACTATCGGCTGGGAAATCTTGAATTTGTTGTAGACCAAAGTTTTGATGTCTTTTACTGTGATACTGAATTTGTTGGATTATTTTTTAGTTCAGCAAAGTTGTCTTATCCTAATGCGTCCTTGCTAAAATGTTTTGAATATGATTATCTTTCACAAGTTGATGTCTAACCAGGAAGGTTTTGCTAATGGTATATATTGGCAGAAGAAGTGCTCAAATATGATTCAGAGCAAACCATTTGGCCAATCCAATGTAGAGTCCTTTGTTGCATTTATCTCTAGGACCTATTTTTGCCTCTGTGTGCAGAATAGAACTACACTCTTTGCCTTCACCTCTTTGTTTCAGCTGTATGAATACCAAGCCTTTGATGACACCGGTTTTTCATCTGTCTTTGATCAGATCTTTTTAATTGTTGCATCACACACATTTTCTCGTAAATGATATAGATAACGTCAGTTATATATGTATCCAACTTTAATAAAACAATATCTGAAGTTAAGCCTTATCAAGGTCATAATAATTGCAAGAGGCGCAATTTCACTAAAAATATTTGAAGTTAGACCTTATCAAGATTATAATTATGAAGATCACAGCTCCAGTACAAAATGTCTAAAGTTTGGTCTTGTTTAGTCCACAAGTTCAATAAAAAGTGTATCAAGTCTACGACTTCACTAAAAAATATCTAAAGTTAACTTCAGGAAGCCATAACAAAGTTCAGGCAAAAATATCGAATGTTTGACCTTCGCAAGGCCACACTTCATATAATTACGTCTGACAGACATGAATTATCGAATGCGCACGTCTGATATCGTGTCAGAAGAGGGAAATTTGCAATTTTTTTAACATCAGATATAAGTCAAATGGAGGCCCTAAAAGTTGGTATTTGTGTACTTCTCCTTCTGTCAAACAATGTCATTCATACGGATGCCTTTATTTCGTAGTGATCTTTAATTTTTTACTCTTAAATTTGATGGTCTTTAAATTTTGTTCGTCAACATTTTAAGTAAAAAAAAAGTGGCCAAAAATATCCTTGACACCAAATTAACAAATATTTTTTGCTTGACATAAATTTATATTTTCATCGTAATATAACACAAGTTATGTCTTAAAGAGCATGACAAGTTATGCCGCTTAATACCTATAGAACTAATGCCGATAAAGACAAAAGTTCAGTTTAGAATCTACAAGTTATATCATAAAAAAATATAACTTATGCCAATAGAGGCAAAACTTCAATTTCTGAACCCACAAGTTATGCCACAAAAGACATAACTTAATTCATACAAAACTTATATAAGTCACTTAATCCTGCAGAACTTATGCTGATAGAGGCAAAAAGTTCAATTCAGGACCCCAAGTTATGCCATAAAAGACATAACTTAATTGTCCATAGCGAAATTAGGTCATAGATAAAGATGAATTGATCAATAAATTTTCATTAAAAGCATTGACAAAAATTAGAAATAATTATATTTGAGTGAAAAAATTAAAAACCACTCTGAAATAGTTTCAAGACTATCCTTGCCAAAAAAAAAAAAAGCAGATCCCATGTGAAAGTAGTAAGTGGCCCAATAACACATAAAATGCCATCTCAGCATATGCATATCCCATGATTTTTCCCGTGCTGGATGAAGAAGAAAAAGCTGTTGGGGATCACTCTGCTGAGAAGCTGAAGAAGATGACGGTGTTCCATTTCTTCTTTAACTGCAGTATCACGCCGTCTGTTATTCCGCTACCCCTTGGTACGATTTTCTTTCTATTCTTGAACATGTGTTAGATCTCATGCTTTAGTTTCAACTGCGATGCTATTACTGTTTTTTATTTTTTATTTTTTAAAAAAGGAATTGTTGGTTCTAATTTTTATGTGGTAATGAACTGTTTTCTCAGTCATACAGGATCTCTGTCATTTTCTATATACATTAGCTACTAAGTTGAATGCAATGCCCTAGTTTGCTATTTTTCTCCTTATTCAGTGATGTCATTTCAGGTTTTCTGTATATCACTGCCAGCACTAGGTCTATATTGTGGCTCCGGAAAAACAAACCCAAGACTTTAATTCCCATAATTAATGAAAACCAACCAAGAGCATATAAAAGGTACATATTAATCCTACTGGGAATCTCTCTTGCTATGATATCTAACTTGTTATTTATTTATTTAAATTTTTATAATCATAGTTGATCTCCAAATAAAGTATTTTCTTCTCCGAGCTCGAAGAGTATTAGATTAAAAATTGATACTGAATAGTTTCATTGGTAGGCAAAGCTACTCAACATATATATACGTTCTCACGCGGTAGCAGGTATTCAATAAATATAGTGATAATTTGATTCTTCGTCGCCGTAGTAAATAGGAGACAATATCTAATTTAATTATTCGTTTTTATAAAATGTTTACCAAAAAGAAAATGAAGTAAGTTTGTGACACGTTCACTAAAAATAAATCCCTTTGTAGCCAATCATTTATTAAAAAAAATTAATAAGAATTATGGACGAATGACGGGAATTAAACCCACGCATGGTGGATTCACAATCCACTGCTTTAATCCACTTGAGTACATCCTCCCCCTTGCCTACTTACATTCCATTTGTACATTATTTAAATTCAAAAATAAAAAATTCAAGTTCGAATATTTCTCTTCTTTCTTATTTCAATGATATTATTATTTCAAAGATAAGAATATGAAGTCAAAATTCGAATTTTTTTTGAAATTCAATAAAATAGTAACATTAGCAACAAGAGGAACGAGTTATGATTTTGATAATTTTAAAGAAATACAAAATAAAAATAGAATACTCAATCATGAATAAATGCAGGCATATACCCTCTCCTTCTTTTTCTATAATGTAAACAAAAAAAGTCTTTTAAGTAAAAATGAGAAATAAAAAGAAAAAAAGAAAAAGAAAGGAGCAATAGCACCCTCTTGATGGAGCAAGAAAATGATTATTGCTCCTTTCTTTTCAAAACCTCCTATAGACTAGATTGGGATCTTATCCATTAATAGATGGAGCTTCAATAGCAGCTAGGTCTAGAGGGAAGTTATGAGCATTACTTTCATGCATAACTTCCATACCAATGTTAGCATGGTTAATGATATCAGCCAAGTGTTAATTACACGACCTTGACTGTCAACTATAGATTGGTTGAAACTGAAATCATTTAGGTTGAAAGCCATAGTGTTGATACCTAAAGCGGTAAACCAGATACCTACTAAAGGCCAAGCAGCTAGGAAGAAGTGTAACGAACGAGAGTTATTGAAACTAGCATATTGGAAGATTAATCAGCCAAAATAAGCATGAGCTGGTACAATATTCTAAGTTTCTTCCTCTTGACCGAATCTATAACCTTCATTAGCAGATTCATTTTTTGTGCTTTCCCTGATCAAACTAGAAGTTACCAAGGAAGCATGCATAGCACTGAATAGGGAGCCGCCTTTTACACCAGCTAAGCCTGAGATATGAAATGGAAGAGGCTCATTTATGCTAATCAAATTAGTACTCGTGCAGAAGTATTTCTCCTATCGTAGAAGGTGTGAAGCAGGCGGGGTCTTTAAAGCAAAAAAGCAAAGCAAGTTCCAGGGATGCGGGTAGAGGGGGGTGCCGATTCAGCAAACAAGTTCAAGGGGACTGCTAAAAGACATGCCACTTTAGAGTGATTTGAGTCCCAGTATGCCGATCCATCTCGTACACAAGAGGTAGAGGTGGAGAACTTATTCCGGGTGATTTGGCCTAAAATAGAAGTACGCGTGGAATATTAGGTGCATAGCTTGAACACTAACATTATATACAAAAATTAAAAAAAATTGAAAGTAGACATTGATGGCATGATTGAAGGTTTCTTCCTGTTGAATATTGATTTTGAATAGTCGAAAGCTTACCGAGTATTATGCAAAACATTTTAGCAAGGACACATTAGGATAAGACAACTTGCAGAACTAAAAAGTAATCCAACAAATCCAGTATCACAGTAAAGACATCAAAACTATGGTCTACAGAAAATTTAAGATTTTCTGGTCGATAATAGTATATTTGAAAGAGAGAAGAAACTAAAGAGGTTGACATGTTCCACCATGAAGCCCGCTATATCCATAACCTATTTAACAGCTAAAACATAACCCTCCACCAAAAAAGACAAATCCATCATGCAGTCCCTACATTTCATTTTTCCTCATAAATTCCTACATTGCATTTTTCCTCATAAATTTGTTTGGATTCCTAACTCTTGAAGAGGATGGTGATGTTTCTCAGGATGACCTATTCGACAGCTCTGAATATGCTGACATCCAAGATTTTGGTTGGATCTTCTCCACTGACAAGGTTGAACATGCATACATCTAATTTTTCAAGGGTATTTTCTAGAACAAAATTTCTCCAACCACAACCAGTTAGTGCACCACCATGATGTGTGTGAATGAAATCTGCCTGCCACGTTTTCTCTTCAACCCGAAGCGTCACATCTAGGTTGCTGCGGAGGTGGATCCTTGCCCACTCTGAAGGAACTGACTGCAGCAAGTCAACTGATCCAACAGAAAAATAACATGAGTTAGATTTCTAGTGTTCTTTTATAGAACTAGGAATACATAAATATAGATCATAACATACCTTTATCATGTAAAACTTATTAGAAACATGTGAGAGCCGCATAACCACTCGAAAACTGTTTGGGTTTGCAGCAACAGTTGCCAAGTCGAGTGCCTTTTGCCTGTCATATGTTAACTTCAGGGATGCCCACCAAGTCTAGTACTTGTACCTTGTATTATTATCCAGTTAAGTAAAATCCATCTTAGTCAATAAACCATGAATAGTTGCACCACTCAAGTCAAATAATTAAACATAAATCATGAATTATTATGTTATGTTCACTCACAGTATACCATTGAGATTCAAGTGAAGAAGGCTTACTTTTGATTTTCCTAGGCCGCAAATTTGCATTAACTCGTGCACTAGATGTTGGAGTCGCTGCAAGCTTAGGTTTCTTTGTTGCAGGGTACTCAAACTCATCATGTGAAGAAGATTCACTAGTTTGTTTTGAAGAAGAAGATTCACTAGCTGTATCATTTCTTTCTGGTGTGGGCCTCTTTGTGCTGCCTCCACTTGCAATATCAATGTGCTCACATTTTTTTGACGAAATATGAAGCTTCTTTTTTACACGACCTCTATCCATCAAATGCTAAAACATCAAACTATGACTTTCCATGGTACTTGAATATCAACAAGTCACCTTCCACAAGAGAATGGGCTTCAACAAATTCCTCCCGCCCATGTTTGAGAAATAATGAATCTTCATTTCCAGCCAATTCTACATTTCAAGTTGCACCACTTGGACTTTTAAGACTAACATAATCTTCTAGCTTTGCTCTTAAATTCGTGGCAAATTTTGGGGAATGACCTGCAATATCATCTTTCCTTTAAGATTCACATTTTATGTACAACAACATAACAAGCTAAGATCGTCAAAATCCAAATGAGTCAAAAGGAGCATATTGTGGAACAGAGAGTTTCTAGTTTGCAGCAGCACACAACAAAGTTAAGATTTATACTTGGAATATTTTCTCTGATGAATGAAACCACTATGAACTAGACACTGAACTAACATATTACTACACGAAAACAATACCATTGTTACAACAATCTGGGATAGAATGGGATATTTATACAACTATAGGTATAGCAAATTATTTTTCTCATAATGATGCAGGACAAGCGAACAAGTTATTCTGAGGGAAGCACCTCCGAAAGCAACAATTGACAGGTAAATCATAATATCTCAAGTTCAAATTTCAACGGAGACAAAATAACAGGTGATTTCTTATTATATGTTCAAACATTGGGGGATAGAGTTATCATACCAGTAGGGGGAGTTGATTTTTTAGATCGTCACACAACTATAGTTATTTTCTCAGAAAGTCACTTTTCCTTATTGAAAAAAAAAATGAATGAAGAAAAAGGTGACGTTATGAGATAGTAACTATTAGTTGAATAACCATATGAGAAATTAACCTCCCCTATGTTTATTCATAGTTTGTTAAAAATTGATCTAATCCGATTAAATAAACGGATACTTTTATGGGTTGGGTTTGGCTTTGGCTTTAAATTATAAAAACCGATAATATTTGATTTGATTTTAATTTTATTAAAAAATTTCAAAAAAATATTGAACCAAACCAATAAATTATATACATAATTTTTAAAATTATATATATACATAATACATTAATTTTTATGAATAATTTTGAACACTTATAGATTTTTTTCATCAAAAAACTTATTTATAATTCAATAATATTTAAGTAAAGGAATACAAAAAGACTTGTCCAAAAAGTTAACCTAGCAAATTGCCAGGTTCTAGCCCGACTAAGTCATTTTCATTTCTCCTGCTCTCTTTCTCCATCTTCAAAGTTTTCACGAAGTTTAATGACATCTTTTTCTCCATAAGGATTAAGTGGGTACAAGAAAGATTGGTTAATCCTTATGGAGAAAAAGATGTAATTTAACTTCGTGAAAACTTTGAAGATGGAGAAGAGAGCAGGGGAAATGAAAATGACTTAGCAGGGTCTAGGACTGGGCGATTAGGTTAACTTTTTGGACTATAAGTCTTTTTATATTCCTTTACTTCAATATTATTGAATTATAAATAAGCTTTTGATGAAAAAATCTACAAGATATTAAAAATTATTCATAGAAATTTACGTATTATGTATATATATAATTATAAAAATTATATTTATAATTTATCAGTTTGGTTTAATATTTCTTCAAATTTTTAATAAAATTAAAATCAAAAAAATTATTGTTGATTTTTAAAATTTAAAGTCAAACTCAACCCATAAAAGTATCCGTCTATTTAATTGGATTAGATCAATTTTTAACAAACCATGAATAAGCCCACAAGGGGATTAATTTCTCGTATGATTATTCAACTAATAATAACTATCTCATAAAGTTACCTTTCTTCTTCATCCAAATTTTCTTCAATTAAGAAAAATGACTTTCTGAGATAATAACAATCAGTTACTTGACGATATAAAAGATCAACTCCCCCTACATGCATGATAACTCTATCCCCAATGTTTGAATATATAATAAGAAATCACCTAATATTATGTCTCTGCTGAAATTTAAACTTGAGATATTATGATTTACTTGTCAATTGTTGCTTAAGGAGGTACTTCTCTCAGAATAACTTGATGGCTAGTCCTGCATCATTATGAGAAAAATAATTTGCTATACTTATAGTTGTATAAATGTCCCATTCTATCCTGGATTGTTGTAAATAGTATTGCTTTTGAGTAGTAATATGTTAGTTCAGTGTCATCTAGTTCATAGTGAATTCATTCATCAGATAAAATATTTCAAGTACAAATCTTGACTCTATTGTGTAGTGCTCTAGACTAGAAACTCTGTGTTCCACAATATGTTCCTTTTGATTTATTTGGATTTTGACGATCTTAGCTTGTTCTGTTGTTCTACATGAAATGTAAATCTTAAAGGAATGCTGAACTTGCAGGTCATTCCCTAAGAATTTGACAAGAATTTGAAAGCAAAGCTAGAAGATATGTTAGTCTTAAAGGTCCAAGTAATGCAACTTGGAATGTAATTGGCTGAAAATGAAGATTCATTATTTCTCAAACATGGGCGGAAGGAATTTGTTGACGCCCATTCTCTTGTGGAAGGTGACTTGTTGATATTCAAATACAATGGAAACTTACAATTTGATGTTTTAGTATTTGATGGACAAAGCTCGCGTGAAAAAAGAAGCTTCATATTTCATCAAAACATGTATGAGCACAATGATATTACAAGTGGAGGCAGGACACAGTGTGGCCCATACCAGAAAGAAATGATACAACTAGTGAATCTTCTTCATCAAAACAAACTAGTGAATCTTCTTCACATGATGAGTTTGAGTACCCTGCAACAAAGAAACCTAAGCTTGCATCGACTCCAACATCTAGTACCCGAGTTAATGCCAATTTGTGGTCTAGGGAAATCAAAAGTAAGTCTTCTTCACTTGAATTTCAATGACATACCATGAGTGAACATAATATAATAATTCATGATTTATGTTTAATTATTTGACTCGAGTAGTGCAACTATTCATGGTTTAATGAATACGATGGATTTTACTTAACTGGATAATAATACAAGGTACAAGTAGTAGACTTGGTGGGCATCCCCTGAAGTTGACATATGACAGGCAAAAGGCACTCGACTTGGCAACTACTGCTGCAAACCCAAATTGTTTTCGAGTGGTTATGCGGCGCTCGCATGTTTCTAATAAGTTTTAGATAGTAATGATATGTTATGATCTATATTTATGTATTCCTAGTTATCTATAAGGGAACACTAGAAATCTAACTCATCTTAATTTTCTATTGGATCAATTGACTTGCTGCAGTCAGTTCCTTCAGAGTGGGCAAGGATCCACCTCCCGCGCACAAACCTAGATGTGACACTTGAGGTTGAAGAGAACACGTGGGAGGCAAATTTCATTCACGCACATCATGGTGTTGCACTAAATGGTGGTGGTTGGAGAAATTTTATTCTGAAAAATTTCCTTAAAGAAATAGATGTAAGCATGTTCAATCTTGTCAGTGGAGAAAATCCAACCAAAATCTTGAATGTCAGCATATTCAGAGCTGTCGACTAGGTCATCCCAAAAAATATCACCATCCTCTTCAAGAGTTAGGAAATCCAAATTTATGAGGAAAAATGCAATGTAGGAACTGCATGATGGATTTATCTTTATTAGTGGAGGGTTATGTTTTAGCTGTAAAATAGGTTCTGGAGATGGATGGCTTGATGGTGGAACATGCCAACCTCTTTGGTTTTTTCTCTCTTTTAAATATACTGTTATCGGCCGTAAAATCTTGAATTTTCTGTAGACCATAGTTTTGATGTCTTTACTTTGATACTAGATTTGTTGGATTACTTTTTAGTTCAGCAAGTTGTCTTATCCTAATGTGTCCTTGATAAAATGTTCTCCATAATACTCAATAACCTTTCCCCTATGCAAAATCAAAATTCAAAAGGAAGAAACCTTCAATCATGCCATCAATGTCTACTTTCACTTTTTTTTATTTTTGTATATAATGGTAGTGTACAAGCTATGCACCTAATTATTTCACCGGGTACCTGCTAGGAGGTTGCTACCCTTGTGAGCACATATATATATTGAGTAGCTTTGCCTACCAATGAAACTATTCAGTATCAACTTTTAATCTAATATTCTTCAAGCTCGGAGAACAAAACACTTTGTTTGGAGATCAACTATGATTATAAAAATTTAAATAAATAACAAGTTAGATATCATAGCAAGAGAGCTTCCCAGTATATTAATATGTACCTTTTAAATGCTCTTGGTTGGCTTTCACTAATTATAGAAAATACCTTAGATGGTCTCTGGCATGCAGCAGATAACTGCCAACAGACTTGGAATTTAACTAGTGTTGTCACAACTTGGAATCTTATTAGTGACAAACTGAACTATTTCAGAGTTTTATATGATGAATTCTTAAGTATGTTTGAAAGATTAAGAAGAAGATGATGATCAAGATGATTTGAAACTAGATGAGAAATGAGAAGAAGAAGAAGAGGATTCAATATTGAGTAATATATTTCTTATCATTCAATTCTGACTCTTGAAACTTACATATACAATGGAAGTAGCATCTATTTATAGCTGAAATCTAGTCTATGAAACTCAAAGGTTCTGTTAGTTACTATAAGATAGTTAGCTAGTAGTTAGCTGCTTAACTGTTTGTTAACAACTTTCCTTAACTAACTCTAACTGTTTCTAACTAACTTGTGGAATCCTAACTAACCAACTTCCTAATCCTTCAACTATATACCTTCTTTAAAACTCCCCCTCAAGGTAGGTGCATGAAAATGTTTAATGCACCTAACTTGAAAGTAAGGTAGTTATGCTGAACTTTGATTAAGCCTTTGGTCATTAGATCAACCGGCTGATCTCTTGTTAGAATGTACTGAATTTGGATTATCCCTTTCTATATTTTCTCTCTAATGAAGTGACAGTCAATTTCAATATGCTTTGTTCTCTCGTGGAACACTGGGTTATTTGCAGTTATTTATATAGTTGATTTGGTGTCACTGTATAGATTAACTGGTAGGCTGATCTTGATGTTTAACTCATTTAGTAAGCTGAGTATCCATGTAGTTTTGAGACAATTGATGTCATACTTTTGTATTCTGCTTCTGCAGAACTCCCGGAGATAGTTGTATGTTTCTTGGACTTACAACAAATCAATGAATCTCCTAACTTAATTAGAAATCTAGACACTAATCTTCTAGTATGAGGACAAGTGCCCAATCAACGTCACAGAAGGCAAACACTTTGTCAATGAGATTACTTGATATTAGAATTCCTTGTCCTGGTTGAGACTTAACATATCTAAATACTCTCATAGCATCTTCCATGTGAGACTTTTAGGTTGCTGCAAATATTGGCTTAGTGTTTGTACACCAGGAAATGTCTGGCCTTGTTACTATTAGGTATAGTAGCTTACCAATCAATTTTTGATAGGGAGTAATATCTGGTAACAGTGGATCTCAAGAGTTATTGTCCTTGTGATCATCATTCTCTCTAGTTGTAAGTTTTACATTTGTATCCATAGGAGTATAAGCAGTTTAGAAGTTGGTCAGATATAAGCTTTAAAGAGTACTTTCTTTGATGCATCAATATGCCTTTATCACTCCTGGCAAACTCAATCCCCAGGATACTTCAATTCACCCAAGTTTTTCATTTTGAATACCTAATGTAGTGCTGCTTTGATTTCATTGATGAGTTCCAGATTGTCACCATTTACTAACATGTCATCAATATACACTAGGATTATTGTAAGGCCCTTTTTTGTTCTTTGTATAAATAGTGCATGATCACATTGGCTTTAACTAAACTTTCATTTCAAAAGTGCTTTTGATAACTTAGTATTTCATTGCCTAGGTGTTTGCTTCAATCCATATAGGGATTTAGTGAGCCTTCATAAAGGTCTGAACCCCCCCACCCTCCCCCATCCCCCACCCCCCCAGCTCAGAAATCCCTCTGGCAAGTCCATATATATTTCATCATATAGGTCACGTGCACCTTGTAGGGATCAGCTTCTTGAGGTTGCAATTGCCAACACTAATCTAACAATAATCATTTTCACAACAGGTGAAAAGATTTCTTAGTAATCAATTCCTTCTTGTTAGATATATCCTTTGGCAACCAACCTAGCTTTGAACCATTCTATCTCACCACTGGCTATATACTTGATGTTATAGATCCATTTGGACCCAATAGGTTTCTTGCCCTTTGGTAGCTCCATTATAGTCCAAGTATTGTTAAAAAATCGTATCAAACACAGTTTGTAGAATCATTGAATTTATTTTACTAGTCAAATAGTGTAGTCACATATATATAAACATGAACTACATCGAAAAATCATAGTCTATGAATCGTATCTTATTATAGAGCTGCTCCAATCTTTTTGGAGAAGGAAACTTCATAAGAATCTTCAAGGAACTTTTCAAGAATTGAAGAAGGAAGGAGAAGAATCTATTAGTCTATCATTCTGATGTGTTCATTGGAAAAAATAGAGAGATTCCCTCTTATATTTAAAAATGCAAGACATCGATTCAGGAGGAATCCTAAATATTGTGTCTTTTCATTCTTTTAATATAAAATTAATATATAATAAATATATATTTATTTATATATGTGGATCCGGGTTGACGGTCACGCCCTGAGTTTACACCCTGGGCGGGACATGGTACTTGAAGCCACAAGTGACCCCAAGTCAACCCCTGGTGTATCATACACTGGCATTCTGAGTAACATAAAAATATATGCAGCGGAAATTTAAAGCAAAAATAATAACAGTTGAACAAGATTACATATTTAATAAAATCAATCTGAGTGAAAAAACAATTCTACATCTGAAAGCCACTGGGTCTGATGAGCTGCTGGGAAAACCCCCCAGCTAACTCCAAATCAAAATAAAAGAAATGAAATCATAACTAAAGCAAATAATCTTCGTCCTTGAAGGATGAGAACTCACCAACTGGATAGCTGAGTCTTCGGTAAACGGTAGGCTAACGGGGCTGAGACTGCAATCCTGCAGTTGTATCATAAAATGATACAGCATAAAAGTGTACATTTGTACTTTGAGTGTACTGAGTAAGTGAGAGAACATAATTTCATAGAATAAATAATAAAAGAAATGCTGAACTGAAAGACCTACAATGACCAACTAAAGCTACCGAGCTAAAAACTGAAGTACTGAGGTGGTCTAGAAGACCCTGTCTGATGGTCAAAGCATGTTCTAAGTCTGGAATATTGATCTGACTGAACTGGACTGAGACTAGACTAAACTGACTAGTGAGAGAGTTTATAACCGACATGTAACCACGTAGCTAGACGTGGAGTTCGATGTATACACCCCACTGTTTGGACCCAATATATCATGCCAGGGTATAAAGGCATGAACTAGGTGATCAAAAAAGTCTGGGGCCAAGAAGGCCAATAAATACTGAATCCTACGCCGGCAACATAGTTTTAGGAACCTAGGTGTGCTGGGACCCCGGTCCATTTAGTGCTAAGTCCTACTCCCACTGGATAATCCTAAATTGAATACTAAGCTGATAGATCGAAATTAGGGCCCAAGACTAGTCAGGGATATATATCTGAAAGTACCTGAGAGTCTTATCGGACCAGATTCTGAAACTGGGTTCTAGACTGGTTAGAGCTGCTTATCTAGAAGCATGGTAACCGCCTAAGAATGGACTGAAATCTGAACTGGGGTCCTAAGGCTAGTCAGAGCTATATTTCTTAAGTGTCATGACCTCCTAGTGGACCAATAAACTGAATTCTGAATCTGATTCTAATAACTGGGAGGTAATACTAACACCTCCAGAAATTCTATAGTCAAACTAATCAGCTGACATTTCTAACTGACACTAGGTATTTCACATTTTATCTAAAGCTAGACAATCATGTATCTGACTGAGAATTTAGCATGTAAAATAGTAAGGAAATTCACTATACTGGTATAATCAAGAGAATCCCAAGGTTTTTCATTTCGACATGAATTTCTAGTCTGTTCTACCCTCAAGAACTAGGGCTGAAGTCAATGCACAGGAATAAGCATCAATACTACCATTAGTTGGTGGGAAAATACCCATAAATAGTATACATGATGCTTCCACATGGATTAAACAAGACATTTTCAAGAATTTCTCAACATTCAAAAATCTGTAGGGCTAGAATTCACTTTTGTGAAAATAATATCAATTTACTCATGAACTGATGGAAATCATGTCTAAAAATAATCATGGATATCATTCTATGCGAATTCAAAGAAAATTTACATATAATCTCTTCACATTCGAAAGCTCAGTGCTAGGATTCATAAAGAAATGTGAGAAGGGTTTTGGGAGACACAAGCGAAGAACTATCCCCCTGTTGAATTCCCACATACCTGACTAAAATTTCCTAGAGAAGGAAGCTTGAATTGTTGTAATGGATGAGGAACCCTAGACCTTGCTTAAGAGCTCTTGAGTGAGAAATTGCGTAATTTTATGAGAATCTAAGTGGGAATGAGGGGAAAACCGTTTAACCCCTCTAAATTCCCTTTAAAATACTCAAAACGACTTAGTTCAGGATCTAGGAGATTAGAAAATTACCCGAACACCCTTAGAAAAATCGCAGGAAATAACTACCAGGTGGTCCCAACGAGGGACCTAGCGACTCGTTACCTGGGGCCATGACTCGTAGTCTGATCCGCTCATCTGATCACCTGGTTCGTCACAGGCAACCTAATGACTCGATAAATTGTGGTCACCACCCATTATGTACACTGCCTCCAAGCTAATTATTTCCTTTATTAGCTAACCACGATTATCTTTGCAACTCGTGGGGATTGACCACGACTCGTGCAGTCTCCCTTCAAGTACATTGTCTCCCTCCTTTTTTTTCTTTCTTACTCTCCACCCCACGACTGACCTAACGACTCGTGGGGCCTGACCACGAGTCGTTGTCACCCCCGTAGGGATCCCTTTTCTTAAAATTCCAAACTCCTCCCCTGGCCTCCCCACGAGTCATATCATGACTCGTGGGTTGCACCAACGGGTCACCTCACGACTCGTTCTGTGTCTGGTGCCAGTTTTTAAACTTTTCTCTGTTTCAACTCCCGATTCTGATCTTTGAGCTTCTGGGGTATAACAATATCTCCCCCTTAAGAACACTCATCCTTGAATGTTGGAAAACACACAGAAAAATAGAGAGATGCAATTCTAATATACAAATACTGATCATTAACCAAAAACTGACGGAATGAATACCTACGATTCAAACTACACAGCTGAACTGAATTCACTTTTCATACATACATCCATAAACACAAAAGAAACTTAAACACATGAATTGAACATGAAAAGTAAATTGAGTTCCAGGGCAAGATTGATATCTCAAGCTGTAACAGAGCCGGTAGAGAATAAGTGTGGGTATGTGGCCATCATATCTGTTTTGGCCTCCCACATAGCACCCTCCACCTGCTAGTTTCTCCATAGGACCTTGACCGAAGCTACTTTCTTGTTCCTCAGCTTACGAACCTGACAGTCAAGGATCTGGACTGGGACCTCCTTATATGAGAGACTATCCTTTATTTCTACACTGTCCAATGGCACAATTGTAGTTGGATCGCCAATGCATTTCTTCAATAATAACACATGAAATACTAAGTGAACAGAAGCCAACTCTAAAGGTAATTCCATCTCATAGGCTACCTTGCCAATTCGCCTCAGAACTCTGTAGGGTCCCACATATCTCAGACTAAGCTTTTTATTCTTTCCAAATCTCATCACCCCTTTCATGAGTGAAATTTTAGATAGACCCAGTCATTCACAGCAAACTCTCTTCTCCTCACATCAGCATAAGATTTCTGACGGCTCTGAGTTGTTTCCAATCTTTCTCTGATGAGTTGTATCTTCTGCATAGCTTCATGAATCGAGTCTGACCTGATTATTGCAGCTTCACCAACCTCAAACCATCCAATAGGAGACTTGCACCGTCTAACATACAATGCCTCAAACAGAGCCATCTGGATGCTAGAGTGATAACTATTGTTGTACGCAAATTCGATAAGAGGCAAGTGGTCATTCCAACTGCCCTTAAAATCACGCATGCTCTCAACATATCTTCTAGGGTCTGAATAGTCTGCTCAACTTGTACATCTGTCTGCGAATGAAAAGTTGTGCTGAACTTGACTTGGGTGCCAAGTCCCTTCTGAAAAGACTTCCAAAAATGTAAGGTAAACTGGGTACCTCTGTCTGAGATGATGGATAATGGCACCCCATGAAGCCCGATCAACTCCAGGATATAAAGTCTAGCATAGTCCTCAACTGAGTTCGTCGTTTTAATTGGGAGGAAATGTGCTGACTTAGTCATCCTATCTACTACTATCCATATGGAATCATGTTGCCGGCGAGTTCAAGGTACACTCGTAATAAAGTCCATATTTATTTCTTCCCACTTCCACGTGGGTATGCTGATACCTTGGGTCATATGTCTCGGTCTTTGATGCTCTACTTTGACCTGCTGGCAGTTCAGGCACTTGGCCACGAATTCGGCGATGTCTCTCTTTATGTCGTTCCACCAGTAAATATCCTGCAAATCGCGGTACATTTTAGTATTACCAGGATGGATGGAGTATCTCGAATTGTGTGCTTCAGCCAATATCTGCTGTCTCAAGTAACCGACATCCGGTACGCACAATCTGCTCTGATAATGGAGCACACCATCTCCCCCTTTGGAGAAAGCCTCAACCTCTTTTCTGAGAAATGCTTTCTTGAGTTTAAGAAGAATGGGATCTTTATTCTGTTTGGACTTAACTTCAACAACCAAAGAGGAGTCTGACCCTTTTTGCATCACCACTCCACCTCAGCTGAGTCAATCAACTACACCCTAACCGTGCTAGTCTGTGAATGTCCTTCACCAATTCCCTTTTGCCTTCCTCCACATGAGCCACGCTACCCATAGACACTCTGCTTAGGGCGTCAGCCACCACATTGGCTTTGCTCAGGTGATACAGCACGCTCATGTCATAATCTTTCAAGAGCTCTAACCACCTTCTCTGATGGAGTTTAGGTCCTTCTGACTGAATAAATACTGAAGGTTCTTGTGATTAGTGAAAACCTCAACGTGAGCCCCGTATAGATAATGCCTCCATATTTTCAATGCAAACACTACCACTGCCAGCTCCAAGTCATGAGTTGGATAATTCTTCTCATGAACCTTGAGCTGCCTGGAGGCATCGGCTATCACTTTGCCCTGCTGCGTCAGAACGCAACCGAGTCCAACTCTGGAAGCATCTCAATAAACTACAAATCCATCCGATCCTTTCTAGTAGAGTCAATCTGGAGCAGTAGTGAGCTGAGTTTTTAACTCCTAGAAACTCTTCTCATGCGCATCTGACCACTGGAATTTCACTTTCTTCTGAGTCAGCCTGGTCTGTGGAGATGCTATAGAAGAAAAGCCTTCTACATAACGTCGGCAATAACCGGCCAAACCTAAGAAACTTCTGATTTTGGTTGGGGAGGTGGGTCTGGGCCAGTCTTTCACTACTGCTATCTTTTGAGGATCAACCTGAATACCCTCACCCGAGACCACATGACCTAGGAAAGACGGACTTCAACCAAAATTCACACTTGCTAAACTTGGCGAACAGCTAGCGGTCTCTGAGTTTCTGAAGCACTATCCTCAAGTGATTTGCATGCTCTTCCTCATTTTTAGAGTATACCAGAATGTCATCGATAAATACAATGACGAATATATCCAGATACTGCTTGAAGACTCTGTTCATCAGGTCCATAAAGGCTGCAGGGGCATTTATTAGTCTGAAGGACATAGCCACGAACTCGAAGTGACCATACCGAATCCTGAAAGTTATTTTCAGTATGTCACACTCTCTAACCTTTAGCTGGTGATACCCCGACCTGAGATCTATCTTAGAGAAACAACTTGCTCCTTGAAGTTGGTCGAACAGGTCATTAATTCTGGGTAGGGGATATCGATTTTTGACTGTGACTTTGTTCAACTGACGATAGTCGATGCACATTATAAGGGTATCATCTTTCTTTTGCACGAATAGCACTGGAGCACCCCAAGGAGAGATGATGATTCTGATAAAACCCTTATCAAGAAGATGTTTTAGCTGCTCCTTCAACTCCTTAAGTTCCATCGGAGCCATTCTATAAGGAGGGATAGAGATGGGCTAAGTATCTGGAATAAGGTCTATGCTGAAGTCAATTTCCCGTTCAGGAGGGACACCGGTAAGATCTTTGGGGAACACATCTGGAAACTCTCTGACGACAAGGACTGACTGGATAGTTGGGGTTTCAGAATCAGAATCCTTGACCCGAACTAGATGATAAATACATCCCTTAGAAATAAGCTTCTTGGCATTAAGGTAGGAAATAAACCTACCCTTCGGCGTTGAACTACTGCCCGACCATTCTAAAGCTGGCTCATTAGGGAACTGAAACCTAACAACCCTAGTTCTGTAGTCGACTGAGGCATAACCGGAGTGTAACCAATCCATTCCAAGAATGAGCTCGAAGTCGACCATGCCTAAATCTACAAAGTCAGCTGGAATGACTTTATTGCGGACTAAGATTGGATGGTTTCTATGCACTCGGCTGGCTCTAACTGACTCGCCAACTGGGGTGGAGACCGAGAAGGATTCTGATAAGACTTCTGGACTGATATTGAACTGAACTGCTACGTAGGGAGTCACGAATGATAGTGTGGCCCCCAGATCAAGTAGGGAATATACATCTAGATGGAAAAGATGTAACATACCCGTGACTACATCTGGTGAGTTCTCCTAATCCTGACGAGATGATAATGCATAAAAATGGTTTTGGCATTGACCGCCCACCGTACCTGATGTGTTAACCTGTTGAGATGGTCGGCCTGCTGGAGCTGCTGAGATGGTGGATTGTGATCTCTCCCGTCCTGTCGACGGGCATTCCTTAAACCGATGCCCAAGCCATCCACAACCAAAATAACCCTGAAGACACTCTCCTGGGTGGTTCTTGCCGCACTTGGGGCAAGTTGAGTACATATTCCCGGCACTATAGCTCTGAGACTAAGAGCCAGATGCTCCACCCCTCCGATCCTAGAGGTACCGAAAGGTACGGGCGCTGGCTGAGCTGGGTGTTGGAGCCCTCTACTGATGTTGCTGCTGTTGTGGGCGGCTGCTACCGCCAGAGCTCTGGTGGCTGTAATCTGATTGTCCAGTCCTTTCCCGCTTATTCTTTCTCTCCGTGTCCCTCAGTTTTTCAGCCTCAATCTGTTGGGCATAGACAATCAGACTGGAGAGGTTGATATCTTTAATCAGCATCATTGTCCTGTACTCCTTCAGGACCAGATTCGACACCCCATTTACAAACTTTATCATGCGAGCCCTTGGCTCGGCCACCATCTTCGGAGCATATTTGGACAACCTGGTGAATTCCAGAGCATACTTTTCTACGATCTTGTTTCCCTGTCTCAGGTTCATGAACTCTGCTACCTTGGCCTCCCTGAGCTCTCTAGGGAGAAATCTATCTAGAAAAGCAATGTTTAACTCCTCTCACTCCATTGGTCCTACTCCCGCTGGTCTCCCCTCCTTCCACTTTTCATACCAAACCTGGCTACCCCTTTTAGCTAGTAGGCAACCAGGTTAGCACTCTCGGAGGAGCTGACACTCATTATACGGGTAATTTTTCTGATCTCATCCACGAACTCTTGGGGGTCCTCCCCCACCTTGAATCTCTGAAATGATGGAGGATTCATTCGGGTGAAATCCCTCACCCTAGCAGCTGCTACAAACCCGTTGTTATTAACTGGAACCACCTGCTGGTTCACCTGGTTGGTCATAGTTTGGGCGAGTAGCTGAATGGCTGCCTTGAATTCTGTGGTAGATACCGAATCATCCTAAGTGGTTGTCGGGGTAGGAGGGGAAGTCCATTGGGCATTTTCAGCCCTCCTTCTACTGTCGCATCGTGGAGGCATAGTTCACTGAAACGAAGCAGAGCATGAGTTAGGAGAATGATTTTTGAAACTGAATTTTAATGCACGCTGAGTATGAAATAAAGGGAAGTTTCCTAATGAAATCTCATAGCCTCCCCGTCATAAGTGTGGCACACTTCACACCCATAAAGAGGACCCTACTCGATGCGGCTTTCAGACTTCCGAGGATACTCTGAACCTAGTGCTCTGATACCAAGTTTGTTATGCCCCGAATTTACACCCTGGGTAGGACACGATTTTGAAGCCACAAGTGACCCCAAGTCGACCCCTGGTCTATCATACACTGGCATTCTGAGTAACATAAAAATATATGCAGCAGAAATTTAAAGCAAAAATAATAACACTTGAACAAGATTACATCTTTAATAAAATCAATCTGAGTTTGAAAACAATTCTACATCTAAAAGCCACTAGGTCTGATGAGCTATTGGGACCCCCAGCTAACTCCAAATAAAAATAAAAGAAATGAAATCATAACTAAAGCAAATAATCTTCGTCCTCGAAGGATGAGGACTCACCAACTAGATAGCTGAGATCTTCGGTAAACAGTCGGCTAACGGGGCTGAGACTGCAATCTTGCAGTTGTATCATAAAATGATACAGCATAAAAGTGTACATTTGTACTTTGAGTGTACTGGGTAAGTGAGTGAACATAATTTCATAGAATAAATAATAAAAGAAATGCTGAACTGAAAGACCTACAATGACCAACTAAAGCTTCAGAGCTGAAAAACTGAAGTACTAAGGTGGTCTAGAAGACCCTGTCTGATGGTCAAAGCATTTTCTAAGTCTGGAATACTGATTAGACTGAACTGACTAGTGGGAGAGTCTATAACCGATAAGTAACCATGTGAATTAGACGTGGAGTCCGACGTATATACCCTACCGGTAGGATCCAATATACCTTGCCAGGGTATAAAGGCGTGAATTGGGAGATCACAAAAGTCTGGGGCCAAGCAGGCAAATAAATACTGAATCCTACGTTGGCAACATAGTTCTGGGAACCTGGGTGCGCTGGGACCCCGGTCCACTCGGTGCTAAGTCCTACTCCCACTGGATAATCCTAAACTGGATAATGCTAAACTGGATACTAAGCTGATAACTCAAAACTGAGGCCCAAGACTAGTCAGGAATATATATCTAAAAGTACCCCGAGAGTCTTATCGGATCAGATTCTGAAACTGGGTTCTAGACTGGTCAGAGCTGCTTATGTAGAAGCATCGTAACCACCTAAGAACTAACTGAAATCTAAACTAGGGTCCTAAGGCTAGTCAGAGCTATATGTCTAAAGTGTCATGACCGCCTAGTAGACCAATAAACTGAATTCTGAATCCGATTCTAATAACTGAGAGGTAATACTGACACCTTAGGATATTCTGTAGTCAAACTGATCAACTGACATTTCTGACTGACACTAGGTATTTCACATTTTGACTAAAGTTAGACAATCATGTGTCTCACTGTGAATTTAGCATGTAAAATAGTAAGGGAATTCACTACACTGGTATAATAAAGAGAATCCCAAGGTTTATCATTCGACATGAATTTCTAGTCTATTCTACCCTCAAGAACTAGGGCTGAAGTCAATGCACAGGGATAAGCATCATTACTACCATTAATTGGTGGGAAAATAAATACCCATAAATAATATACATGATGGTTCCACATGGATTAAACAAAACATTATCAAGAATTTCTCAACATTCAAAAATCTGTAGGGCTAGAATTCAGTTTTGTGAAAATAATATCAATTTACTCATGAACTGATGAAAATCATATCTAAAAATAATCATGGATATCATTATATACGAATTCAAAGAAAATTTACATATAATCTCCTCACATTCGAAAGCTCAGGGCTAAAATTGATAAAGAAACTTGAGAAGGGTTTGGGGGGCATAAGGGAAGAACTATCCCCTTGTTGAATTCCCACATACCTGACTAAAATTCCCTAGAGAAAGAAGCTTGAATTGCTGCAATGGATGAGGAACCCTAGACCTTGCTTGAGAGCTCTTGAGTGAGAACTTGCGTAATTTTTCTGAGAATCTAAGTGGGAATGAGGGGAAAACCTTTTACCCCTCTAAATTCCCTTTAAAATACTCAAAATGACTTAGTTTAGGATTTAGGAGGTTAGGAAATTACCAGAAAACCCTTAGAAAAATCACAGGAAATAACTATCAGGTGGTCCCAATGAGGTACCTGACTCATTATCCTGGGCCACGACTCGTGGTCTGATCTGTGAAGTACACTGCTCATCTAATCACCTGGGCTCATTACGGGCAACCTAATGACTCATTAGTGGTGACCATGACTCGTGGTCACCACCCTTTATGTACACTGCCTCCAAGACAATTATTTCCTCTATTAGCTGACCACGACTCATGGGGACTGACCATGACTCGTAGGGTCTCCCGTCAGTACACTGCCTCCCTCTTTTTCTTCCTTTCTTACTTATGACCTAACAACTGACCTAATGACTCGTGGAGCCTGACCACGAGTCATTTTCACGCCTGTGGGGATCCATTTTCTTCAAATTCCAAACTCCTCCCCAGGCCACCCCACGAACACATCACGACTCGTGGACTGCACCAACAGTTCACCTCATGACTCGTTCTGCACCAAGTGCCAGTTTTTAAATTTTTCTTTATTTCAACTCTCGAGTATAATCTTTGAGCTTTCGGGGTATAACATTGATCCACATGGGTGATCCAAATCTAATTTCTTCATCTCCCTCTCACACATAGTGGGTCAACTATTATTCCTATTCTGTAACTTTCATACACTACGACTAGACCGTGTGACACGTGCATACTTTGAAAGCTTCATTGCTATACATCTGTTAGGAATGTATAGCATCTCGATCAATGAAAATTAGAGTAGATTATAGTATGCAGTAACCTAGACCATTGTAACACCCCAGAAGGGCCTACGTTTAGACCCTGGAGTTTAAGTTGAAAACTGCAGAAAACCTGAAACTTGCACTAGTACGACTCGAGGTACGAATCGTGGTGAGCACCTACAAATCGTGACTCGTGACTCGAGTCATGATGAAATTGGGAGCCTGAGGTTCTATCACAGGAAGTCCTACGAACCGTGGTGAAAAAGGTACGACTCGTGGTTAGGAGTCATGATAATATCTCAGTGGTTCCAAGAGTGAGTCGTCACGGATCGTGGTATGACTCGTAATATGTAGCTACAAGTCGTGGTGAGGAGTTGTGGTTAAGTCGTATTTGGTTTGGGTGGATGGTACCACGGTTGACAGTACGACCCGTAGGATGGTGGTACGAGTCATGGGTTACAAGTCGTGGCCAAATTCAAAAAGTTGGGAGAAATGGTGAGGTGACCACAGGAGGTAACCACGAGTCGTGACTTGGTGGTACGATTCGTGGTCGGGGCCAGAACTGCTTTTCAGAAAAATTTTAGTAAGGAAACTTTCGACTTTTCTACACTTTTGAACCCTAAACCACATCGTTTTGAGGTCGAAATAGGGTCTTTAAGGGATGAAAACTCTTGTTAAGTTCATTTTAGCAATTATAAGTGTTAGAGAAGAGGAGCGGGAAGGGTTTCAAGCCATTTTTTTCAAGTTCTTCAAGCTTTCACTTAGGATTCTTCAATGGAGTAGGGAATCATGAAATTTCTAGGTATGTGGGGTTTGAATAGGTAGTTTAGACCCTACCCATGCACATTTCTTCCCATTTCCTATGTTTAATTTGCTAAATTCTTATGGGTCTTAACCCCGTTTGCATGACTCCTCAAAAGCTTATATGAATTTGCTATATTATGTTAAATTTGCGGGTTTGAAGTGTTTGGACTGATTTTACTTATATATATTTTATATTTCATGATTTAAATCTCTAAAAGTATGGATGTCTGTCACGCCCCACCTTGGGAGGCATGACCGGCACCTAGTGCCACATTGGGTATGAACTAGTCTAACTAGACTGGTGCACTACTGGTGCACAATGACATCAATTCGAGAAACCAACGAGCTATATCTTGGCTGTAAATACCGCCCCCGGCTGACAAGGCCACTTGTAAAAGAAGACAGCTAACCAGAACAACACAATAATGGGGATCCTATGCGGGCCGACAAGACCACCATGCTGTCTAGTTATAACCGAAACGTAAATTAGGCGCTAAACTATGCTATAGCCGAAATGCCTCTATCTGACAGTTGAGCAAGGCCCCATACGACCATCACAGGAAGTAAAGAACACATGGGCCCCACACGGCCAACAGCAACTAACCACAGGGAATATACAACAGACTGCAACCCTCTAGGAGTGATATAGTGGCCGGGACAGGGCCCCGACCTACCCAAAACTATACATCAAAAAGAAGTCTTGCCTATCTTCAGCTCCGGAGGGAAGGAGCTGAATGAACTATTGACCTCAGCTGGAGACTAGGAACGTCTCGAACCGCATCTATCTACACCTGCAGGCAAGTAATGCAGCACCCGAGTGGGCATCAATACAATATGTACCGAATATGTAAAGCAGAAAGATAATAACTTGACTGGAAACTGGAAAAATCTGTAGTAATCAAAAGAGGGAGAGTAAGGATTTATCCTGCAATACCTGGATCATCTAATATATCTAAACAACAAGCTGACAAACGCAAACAAAAACCTAACCGGGCCCCCATAAGCCTGGAAGGTACAAACAACACAGAAAAACCTACCTGGGCCCCCATAAACCCAAGCAAGTACAAACAAAATCCTCTATACGCATCTGACTACTAGGAATTGTGTAAATTGTAACTCAATATGGCCCTTACAGCCTTAGTAACAGGAACATGATACGGCCCTCACAGCCTTTGTAAATGAAACATGGTACGACACTCACAGCCTCTGTAAATGAAACATGATATGGCCCTCACAGCCTCTGTAAATGAAACATGATACGGCCCTCGCAGCCTCTGTAAAATGAAACATAATATGGCCCTCACAGCCTCTGTAAATGGAACATAATATGGTCCTCACAGCCTTTGTAAATGAAACATAATATGGCCCTCACAGCCTCCGTAAATGAAACATGATACAACCCTCACAGCCTCTGTAAATGAAACATGATACGACCCTCATAGCCTCTGTAAAATGAAACATAATATGGCCCTTACAGCCTCTTTAAATGAAACTTAATATGGGGTAATAGCTAATTAATCAATATTTGGGTAGGCCATTTTAGATAAGCTCATTAGAACAGAGATTACTATTTCATTGTTATAGACTCAATTCATTTTACAACAGGTGACCCCAATAATTTCATTCTGAAGTACTGAAGGTATATGAGTTGTAATAACTCGCAACAACATAACTTGCCGAAAGAAAAGCCCTATATACCTCAAGTGTCGTCTTCCTATCTAACTAACGAGTTTCAATCTGAATTCAATAGCCCTACGCAAGTACAATCATATTACTGGGAGAAGGAGACTAGTTTCAGTACTCAATTCAGTGAAAAAGATAACTTTTGATAATAATATCAATTATATTTCAACTTGACAAAATACGATTGAAAACGTATAATTTCTCGAGAGTTCAGAAGGGAAAAATGTTTACTTGAAGCCCGTGATCGTATAGAAACTAATTTGAAGCAATTATTTCAACTCTAACTCGGCGGAGTTCCGATTCACCGAGCATTTTTCAAGAAAATAACTTCGTAGATATTCTCTCGGCAAGCTTATACGCCAATACCTGAAGTTAATCGAAGTTTGGATGGCATTTCGTAGCGTACTTGGACGAATTTCAATGTAAACTCTCGTGCTCTCTCTCTCTCTCTAGACGGCCTTATATTTATCAAAATAATTTTCAATTGAAACAAGATGGTTTATATAGAACTTTGTCGGTGGGCACAAGGTCCGTGGCACAGACCCTGTCGCGCCAATTTGGCTCCGTAGCATGGAGGCCAAAGCGCCAAGTGAGGTCCGTGCCATGTTGCCCCTTTGGGCAGCTGACCTAGCCTCCTTCCGCGTGGTCTCGACTCCATGCTCGCTTGACCTCTCTCCGGTCCCTTTTTCGTACATATTAAACTCTAAAACTCTTAGCTAACACATACGTACGCCGACTGAACTTTAGAAATTTACAGGGTGTAACAATGTCCAATTATGGGGAAATTTTTAGTGAATTTCATGGTGAAGATAATTCTGAAAGCATGAACAAATTTCTCTTAAACTCTTAAGCATGTCTTCAAGTTTTGATTTCTCATGCTATCATGATCGTTTTCTTATGAATTTAAGCATGTCAAGTATGTTTGAAATTATGGGCAATACCCACAAGTCGCTTATGAATTATAACTACGATTTTGGCCAACTCACGGGCCCAATTCCATGGCTAGAAATACAAGCTCTCATGTATGTTATGATTTCCATATTTTCATTAGCCATGCATGTCATGTTATGAATGTTATGAGCGCATTGCACATTTTGGGAGTAGTACTTAATGCCGAGTAGGTTCAGGGCCTAGGTTACGCCCCGAATCTCAAAACTACATGCCACCGTAGGATTATGCTTGGGACCTCCTCAGTGACTGTCCCCTATGCCCTACGGGGCCTTCATGAGTGATATCACACCTTTCATGGTTCATACCCTTGGCAAGGTATGAACGGCCTCCCGACTAGGGGTACAAGTCGGACTTCATGTGTGCTCATGTGAAGTATGTTGGTTGTAGAAATCTCTCATTGTTCCTTGATTTTGAAATATGCATGATTATGTTATTTTGGCTCAAGTTACAATTTATGAAATGTTTTCTCTGCATGTTATGACTGATGGGTTTATGGATATTTTATTGAAATATTGAGCCTTACAATATACTTATGATTTCAGTTTTGTGATCATGATGTCCCCACTCCTATAACTTTTATGTTTTAAGCATTGCTTTGCATACCTTACATACTCATTACTTTTCGAGTACTGACCCATATGTTTTCAGGATCTGGCTCGCGGGTTCAGCATCATTCTTAGCTTGCGCTTAACTTCGCACAGTCTTCAGTGGTGAGTCCTCATGATTCGAGGGCTTCCTGTTCAGACCATGTTTATCTTAGGTTTTCAGATTGTTTGGGTTAGTTTGGGTCTTGTCCCTTCAACCCGTCTTTTATGATTAGAGGCTTTCAGACTTATGAGTAGTATTCAACCGTTTATGTTTGAATCTTGTATCGTTGTTTTCTTTATCTCTCATGATATGATTTTCAGTTAGTTTACGATTATGAGTTAAGTTTTTCATTGTATATGAATGAATTAGTGTTATGCTCATGCCATGGGCCGACTTGGAGCCTCTCGGGGTTCCTTGTCCCGTGTCTACGATTCGAGTGTACTCTCGGGTCGTGACAACCATTTATCATATTCATATTGCTCAGTATCTCTTTCTTAAATTTTGACTTAATCATTATGTTCTTATCTCAAAAAATATATAAAGTACCGGTCAATGAACACAATTAATATGATAATACTTAATGATCTTCCTCATATCATGATTCTCTTAATATCAACGTGATATGCTTTTCTAGAGATGTCCCACCAGACCGGATCAAGCATGATCTCTTGGCAACATTCTAAGATAGCAAACACCAAATTGAATCTCATGAAACTGATCAAAGTTAAGAGGGTACAATATAAAGAAAATTACTTATAATCTTCGAGACTTCACACGATAACAAGTAGAGATCAAAACTTGTAACGCCCTTATGAGTCATCATATGCATATATGTTATGAAACATGTATCATAATATCAACTCCTTTTTCACGAAGTGTATGTCTTTTAAAATTGAATATTATGCAGATGATAGTTTAGAGCTTAGACAACTCATGTCTAACTTTGAGTTTTATAAATCTACTAAATTATTTTATTTATCAAAGCACTCACATCTGGAATTAAGAACAAACTCATTTTAATCACATATGATTAAACACAAAACAACGACATTCTTATTATAAACTTTCAGCTCTTTTTTATCATCACTTCTGACAATAATTAGTTTATAATTGTCTCATATGTACCTGTCTCTTAGACAATAGAGGTGATTGCCTGTGTGAATAGGCCAATCTTTTGATCTGCCCGACATATTTCTTATACTAAAAATTTATATACTATGCATAAAAAATATTATGTGTATACAAACCAACAAGTATGGAAAATTAGGCATAAATTAAAATTAACTTCATAATGTAAATTTACATGAACATGATTGGAAAAAATAAAAAAATATAAATACTTAGCATCTATGCAAACCCAATGACTTCACATGTCTTTCATAAGCATTACGTGCTATGGGTTTCGTTAAGGGAACTACTATCATTTGATGCATAGATATGTATTTCACGTTCACCTTTTTTTGTACGCCTCTAACAAAATTATACTTAATATCAATATATTTTATTTTTTCATGGTACTTGGGATCTTTTGTATAGGCTATTGCAGCTTGACTATCATAATTGATGGTCACTGACTCAATAGTGTTATTATTCACTCCCAAGTGTCCCATAAAACGTTTAAACCAAACAACTTCTTGTAGAGCTGTTGAAAGTGCTACGAATTCAGCTTCCATTATTGATAAGGCTATGCATGACTGCGTCTTGCTACTCCATGATATGTATCCCCATTGTTAAGCAAGAATACATATCCAAAGTTAGATTTTCTCTCATCTAAATCTCCTCCCCAATCAGTATCAGTGTAGCCTTTGAGTTGTAGATCATTCCCTTGATAACATAAGGAATACTCAAATGTGCCTTTAAGATCCCTCAATATCCTTTTAACTGCTTTCCAGTGTTGTTGTCTTGGGTCAGATTGATATTTGCTAATTAGTCCAATAACATAACAGATATCAGGTCTAGTACACATCATAGCATACATTAGACTTCCAATTGCATTGGCATAAGAAACCTTTCTCATTTGTTCCTTCTCTTGTGGAGTCTGAGGACACATACTTCTAATTAGAGCTTCACTTTTAGAAATATGAGTGTTATGGGTTTGCAGTCTTGCATATTAAAATGTTCAAGAACTTTCTTAATGTAGGGTTCATGTGAAAGAGATAACAATCTTTTTGAACAATCTTAAAATCTAAACTCCAAGAATGTATGACGCTTCACCCATGTATTTCTTCTCAAATGTAGATGATAACCACTATTTTATTCTTTTACATACTCAATATCATTTGCAGCTATAAGTATGTCATCTACATGCAGTGATAAGATCCCAAACTTATCTTTAGATTTTTGATATACACATAATGATCTTCATGAACCATAATAAAATTAAATGATACGGTTGCATTATGAAAACGTAAATACCATCTTCTAGAAGATTGTTTAAGTCCATAAATTGACATACGAAGTCAGCATACTTCATGCTCTTCGCCATTCTTCGCGAAACCTAAAGGTTGTTCCATGTATATTTCTTATTCTAGTTCTCCATTTAGAAAAGCTATTTTTACATCTATTTGATGCAATTCAAAATTCAAATTAGCAACTATTGAAAAAATTAACCTTATTGAAGCAAAAATTACAACAGGCGAAAAAGTTTCTTTACAATCAATTCTTTCCTGTTGTGTGTACCACTTAGCTACCAGGTGAGCTTTAAATCTCTTGACACTACCATCAGTCTTATGCTTGATTTTGAGAACCATTTATTTTCAATAGCTTTATGGCCCATAGGCAGAACAACATATTCCCATACTTGGTTTTATTTCATTGACTCCTTCTCTTCCTCCATTGCTTTTATCATTTTTTCTTAGTAGGGAATGTAAGAACCTCATTTATATTTTGTGGCTCCTCTTCATCTTGTGGAGTAACTATAAATGCTTCCCCTTCTATCTCAAAACAATGATGAAGAATTTTTGGATGACTCATTCAACGAGGTTGAGATTGATAAATTGAATCATCAATTAGTAAGTTACTGCCACTCAGACCAGCAATATCCATAGGATTTGATTCAAATGGTGTATCTGTAGAACGGTCCATTGTCATAAAACTAACTCCCACTCAAATCCATTTGAATGCCTATAGCAAAAGCGGTTTGGTTCGTAGTTTCATAAAGAGACAGTCTTTACCTATCTCGCCCTATTTAGGAAAATTATTCTCTATGAATGTAACATCGCATGAATCAACTTAAGTTATTGTGCCACTGTCTTGTTCATCTATAAACATATAACGCTTAGATTGTTCAGAGTGTCATATAAAGATACATTTTTCCTTGGACCTAATATTTCATGTTAGGAAAAAAGAAATATGAATAAAAGCATCACAACCCCAAGGCTTCAAAATTCTTAGATCGGGCTTTCATTTAGTCCTTAACTTATATGGTATAGTGTAACTGATTTAGAAAGGACATAAATAAGTATAAATGTAGTAGTGAGTAAGGCATCATTCTAATAGGTGATAGGTAATTTCACTTGTGCCATCATTGACCTAACCATTTTCAACAAGGTTCTGTTTCCTTGCTCTACAACACCATTTTGTTGCAAAGTGTAGGAAATAGTCAATTGTCTTTGAATTCTTTTTTCATCACAAAATTGTTTGAACTCATTAGACAAATATTTTCTCCCTCTATCAATTCTTAAAACTTTCATTTTTCTATCTAGTTGATTATCAATTAGGTTCATGAACTTAACGAAGCAACTAAAAGCTTCAGATTTATGAGAAATTAAATAGGCATAACCATATTGAGTAAAGTCATCAATAAATGTGATGAAATAAACCGCACCATATATTACCTTTAAGTTCATTGGACCACAAATGTCGGAATGAAATAACTGTAATAGAGTTTCAGCTCTCGTACCTTTTCTAAATGATTTTCTTGTAGTTTTTCTAATTAGAAAATATTCACAAATAGACAAATCTATTTTAGCTATAGAGCCAAGAAGACCTCCTTTGGCTAAGCGATTCAGTCTTTGCTGACCAATATGGCCAAGCCTGGCATGCCATATATTTACATAATTTTCACAATTAGAAGTAGAGGTAAATAAGGAAACATAAATATTATTATCATTGGAACTTTGAACAATATCCAAAACAAAAAATCGATCCCAAAAGTAACTAGTGTCATATTTTGTCCTGGCCAAATACATCTCTAAACCATATTCATGAAAGAAAAAATTAAATCCTAATCTAATTAATATTTCGATAGAGATTAGATTTCGATAAATTAATAGGACAAATAATACATCATGTAGAAACAAAGTTCGGCCACCACATTTTAAGTTTGCAAGTACCAATCCCTTTGAACTCCTCTTTGGAGTTATTTCCTATATAAAACCATTTTGTTACTCGTGGAATTCATCAAAAATCTATGAAAAAATCTCTTTCTGTCGCTATATGTTTAGTGACTCTTGAATCTAAAATTCACTTAGAAAGTGATTTAGTTAAATAAGTAGAACAAGAAACATTTACATCACTATGCAAATTATTAATAAGATCATATACATTTTTAGGCTCAGGAAAATCATGAGCAAAGCATCCTTAATTTCACACAATTGTAGCACTTGAGCTTAGACATGCACACCTTTTTTTTAGGAGTAGAAACATCATTCTCTCTTTGTTGATTAATCTTAGGTGTCTTTGAGATTTTTTCTTTCTCTTTTTTTCTGAGAAAAATTTCCATACTTGAGTTTTTTTTATCATGTCTATGTTTTGGATCAGAACTAGTAATATACGCATTTGTAGCAGCATTGTCAATCCTGAGGGGCTCTTCCTCAAGTTTCAAATGATGCTTAGCATCTTCCATAGTTTTGATGCTAATATTATGGGTCACGTGCTTTTTCATATTTTTCCAGCTTTGGGCTAGGGGTCGAATCATTGTTGGATTTGTTGCTTTTCGGTCAACACATGACTGGTATCTTTCAGTTCATTTACCATATTTGACATATGGCTTAGATGCTTACGCATAGTATGATCAGGACGTTTTTTTATAAGTATCAAACTTAATAGTAAGAGCCCTTAACTTGACAACTGAAGTATGAACAAAATTTTCTTTTAATGTGAACTACATGTCCTTAGTATCGTCATACTATCGAAATTCTCTCATGATATAGTTATACATGCTGCTAAGCAACATTATGCGAGCAAGATAATATTTCTTTTTTCAAGCTTGAGAAACCTCAAGATCTCTTCATGTTGGGGTGTCTTGCCACTTTTAAGAGTGTCATAGACACATTGAGAACCTTAAGAGCATCTTTCTCTTTCAGGACATACTAGATTTTCATGCTCCATATTTCATAACTATCACCATTAAGCTCGGCGATGATGTTCTTTGCAGCGGTAGACATACTAATTTTTTAAATATATATATATATATATAAACTATCATGAGACAACTATGTACATTACTGTAGCCTAAATTCATATACATAATAATTATTAAAATATTTAACTATGTCAATATTTATTTCATATCAGGTTCATAATCGAAAGTTCACAAAGTTCTCAATCATCATCTGAATTCTAATACGTTGGAAATCTAACATAATTAATCATCTAAGAATTACCTATCTCAAACCATATAAATCTAAGATTAATTAAATATAAATTCTATAATAAATATAGAAATGTTACATAACAATAATAATCTAAAGAATTAAATTCTATAACAAATATAGAAATATTAAATAACAAAAATAATCTAAAGAATTAAATTATGAATTCATATAAGTCATATCACATATAAATAATTATTGTATAAAATAAATACACATTTTCACATTATTTTTTTCATGTGAACTGGAATAGATTTAATAAAATCTCATCGCAAGTCTTTAGGCAATAATGATATCCCTCTTGGTGCTATGGGTTTTACTAGCTTTGAGCCTTTGACATATTATTATTTTTTATAGGCAACCCAAGAGAACGACACATAATCTTCAGAACCTTCAAGTCAATGTACTTATTCTTAAGATCTTGAACTAACGCCCTATAAGATACCAACATATAGTGATCAAACTTATACCACAAGCAATTTTGAAAATCGTTAGGTAAGGCACACCGTAAAATCATGTATTTTTTTCTACACTTAATAAATCTCCAGCCCAAATGATTTCTTAAATTGACTTATTAATTCTTGCAATGTGTTTCACAAAAAATATAAGATCATCATCTTGTATATTGGATCTAGCGTCAGATCAATCAAACTGTCAATTATAGCTTTCACCCTGATATTTTGTTGCTTTGTCAAAACTCGTTTGGGTGTCCTTATCATAATCATGACTTTCTGTAACACATACAAAAAATAATTAGAACTAACCAAGTATAAAAGAATTACACAACACTTTGTATAAAAAAACCTAATATGAGGTCTGAGAAAAGGAATACTTAATTACGAGCTATTCCGAGAATGACCCCTAGAAATATTGGTTTGTTATATATAAAGATGCAAATTTTTCATAAAAATCGATCCTAAAAAACTTGCATAACTCATTCACCTCTTTTTTTAGGAGTGGTGATAATTCCAGAAAGAACTTTTCATTATTGGATCTAAAAACCTTTTTGAAGGTTATTGCCAATAATATCAACCAATGAGAATTTAAGTTGTTGAGGGAAAAAAATTAAATTCTCAATTTATCATAGCAGATTAAGTCTGCACTTTGGGATTATATCACAGTGGCTGTTTATGGGCGAAAAAAAAATCATGAAATTATATTATTTAACCAATTTAAATTTTAAATTAGCAAATACTTCTTTGAAAAATATAATCTCATGACCAAACATCACATATGAATTGCCCAAAAAAAAAATTAGCAACAAAGAGTATATAACTACAAAGTATTTAGAACTCCTTTACTTTAATATAACCCAGAATTCTAATAGAATAAGAATATACTATCAATTCTTTTCTGTTGATGGCTATCACGAAAAAAAAAAAAAATTTTATCCACGACTTAATTTTCAACAACAAAAGTTATGAGTAGAAAATAAATAGAAACCTGATGCTCTGATATCAATGAAGAATCATAACAAATACACAGTTTTTAAAATCATTGAATTTATTTCACTAATCAGATAGTGTAATCACATGTATAAAAACTCAAACTACACCGGAAAATCACAATCTATGCATTGTACCTTGTTACAAAGTTGTTTCAATCTTTTTGAAGAAGGAAACTTCGCAAGAATCTTAAAAGAACTTTTCAAGAATTGAAGAAGGAAAAGAATCTTTTAATCTGTTGTTTTGTCTGTGTTCGTCGGAAAAAACAGAGCTTATATTTAAAAAACGCAAGACACTGGTTCAAGAGGAATCCTAACCATTGTGTCTTTTCATCCTTCGAATGAAATTAATATATAACAAATATATATATATATATATTTATTTATTTATTTGTTTGTTTATTTATTATTTATGTCAGTCCGAATTAACCCACATTGGTGACCCAAATCTTCTTCCACATGTTTTGAGTGTCCTAGTCTATCTTGTAGTTACTATCAACTTCACTAGAATTTACTTGAATGCTAGGAATATGAAGTCTTCTTTAGGATTACTATCTGCACCTAATGTGCAGGCTGCATCTAATGTCTTCTATAGGATTATTGTCTGCACCTAATTTATCAGGCTGAAGTTTACCATTTGTGAATGAACTAGTAAAATATGTGACATCAGTAGGAAAGTATGAGGGAAGAGTGGGACATCACTATTCTGCAATTTGAAAGAAAGTTTTCTTAAAAATAACTATCTCTATTAACAAAAAAACAAAAAACATATGACTATTCAAATCATACAGGATGTATCTCTTTTGGACTTCTGAATACTCCATAAACACAATAGACTTAGTTCTAGACTGCAATTTGTCGGTTTGACTTACAATTTTAGCATAACACAAGCAGTCTAACACTCTAAAATAATTTTAGGAAGGTTTTCTATTATACAATCTTTTATAGGGTGAAGTTCCTATTACAGATGAAGGTAGCCTATTTATAATAAACACAACAGTAAGAACACACTGTCACCCATAATTTGATAGGAATGTGTGCTTGTAATCTAAGAGCTCTTGTCACTTCTAATATGTGTTTATGTTTTCTTTCAGCTACACCATTTTATTGTGGTGAATATGCACATGTTCTTGTATGAATTATGCCAAGTTCTTTAAAAAAAATTTAACACGCATCATTGACAAACTCAGTTTCATTATCAGTCCTACATATTTTAACAGTTTTATTAAGTCGTGTTTTTATGTAAGCAAGGAAGTATTTAATTCTAACATAAGCATCTGATTTCAATTTCAACAATTAAATCCATGTCATTCTTGTATAGTCATTTACAACTGTTAAGAAGGACTTATGTCCATCACTACTAAAAAACTGTAAAAAGAGACCTCAAAAATAAGTCTACAAAAGGAGACCCCATGAGGTCGCTTCTTTCCTTAATATTTAAAAAAAAAAATTAAAGAAGGAGGTCTCTTGGATGATAAAAATAAGAGAAATTTTCATAAATAGCGTCACATAGTAAAGTAAAATAGCGTGTTTTATCAAAATTACAGAATATAAAGTATTCTTTTAGTTTTTGATACAATTTATCAAAAATCATTGTTATTGTATCTAAATCTCATATCCTGAAAATCCTCCTTAAACGACGCTATTAAGTATCTTTTTAACAGATATTGCATATTCAGTGGGAGTAAATCACTCAGCTTTTGATCTCGTTTGTTTTTTAACTTTTTCATCATATCTAAATAGTTTAAACAAAAATTCATATCTGCGAAAATTCTCATTTTGAAAAAATGCAGATTTGGGGAAATTTTCTTTTTCTTTGGGTGTATTAGCATTATAATTTTGAAAAAGATGTTTAACATAACGATACTGATATATTGTATCATTAACATGAAAACAAAGTCTGTATCATAGAATGTGATAACTCATATACACGATGAACATTATCTATATCATTCTTTATTAGTCTATTATTGATTGATACATTTTAATATAGTATCACTAATATGAAAACGATACTGTTCAAGTAGTTGGTTATATTCAAAAGAAAAAGACTGATATATTATATCATTAATATAAAAATAAAATTTATATCATAGAATGTGATAACTTAGATATAAGATAAACATTGTTTATATCATTCTTTATCAGTCTATTATCAATTGATATATTTTAGTATTGTATCATTAATATGAAAACAAAGCATGTATCATGAAATGTGATAACTATGATACAAGATGAAAATTATTTTTATCATTCTATTATCGAAGGATCATTCTTGTACATTAGATATCTAACTGATACAGTCTGTATTAAAAGAATCTCGAAATCAAGATAAAAGATGAAGACCATCTATATCAATATGTATCAATCTGATAATAACTTATATATATTATATTAATTCCTCCAGTGATATACAAAGACGAAAGCTTGAAAAAATTGTAGTGTATCAATTTTGTCATTGATACACAAAGATAAAAGCTTGAGAAATCTGTCAATGATAGATTGCTAATAAAATCTTCTGCTTCGATTTCTTCAACAATGGTGAAGCAGAGGCTTCTCCATCAGAAAGAATGTTAACCAAATCTGGAGTTTTGATTTCTCTGACAATGTCGATTAACCCATGGAGAATGATAAGAAGAAGGAAAATAATTCAGATCTACAATAAATTAATTGGGTGTGGTTGGAGGAAGGGAGGGAGGGAGAGAGAGAGAGAGGGAGGAAGCAATTTCAAAGCTCTACCTGAATTAGATAAAACTTACCCAAGAATCACGGTCGCGTGATGATTGTGAGAGAGATAATCAGCGAAAATTTTGGGGGAACTGGAAGAGAAAAACTTGGGCAGTTAATTAGAGAGAAACACGGGCAATAACTTGGAGAGAGAATAGCGAAAATTTGATACAATGTAACTACTTTAAAAAGACAGTAATTTGTTGTTTTTGTAATTATTTTGTTAAGTTTTATAACTTTTAAAAAGTATTGTCATATATTGCAACTAGATTGTTAAGTTTGCTTAGTTATGTAATTTTTCCTTTATTTAGTCGAGTTGGATCAATTTTTAAACCATGAGCAACCCATAAGGTTTGATTCCTCGTATGGTTATTCAACTAACAATTATTATCTCATAAAGTCATCTTTTTTTCTTAATTTCGATTTTCTTCAATAAATAAAGTAACTTTTTGAGATAATTATTATTTGAGCGACTATATGAAAAATCAACTCCCCTACAAGTATCATAACTCTATCCACCAAGGTTTGGATATATGAGAAGAAATTATACAATATTTTGCTTTCGCTGAAATTTGAACTTGAGACATCATGATTTACTGACAATTATTGCTTCTTTCGGAGGTGCTTCCCTCTGAGAATAACTTATTTGATTGTTCTGCGTATCATTATGAGAAAAATGATTTGTTATGCCTATAGCTGTATAAACCCATTCTATCCCAGGTTGTTGTACAATACTATTGTCTTTGTATAGTAATATGTTAGTTAAATGTCTAGTTCAAAGTGATTTTCATTATTCATAGAAAACATTTTCCAAGTACATATTTTGACTGTTGTTTGCTATTGTAGACTAGAAAACTTTTTCTGTTTCAACATTCTTCTTTTGATTTATTTGAATTTTAGCGATCTTAGCTAGTGTTTTTGTTTTACATGAAACATTAACCTTAACAAGAAATGATGAAACTACAGGTCATTCCCCCGAAATTTGTCAACAATTTGAGAGCAAATCTAGAAGAATTTATTAGTCTTAAAGGTCCAAGTGGTGCCACTTGAAATGTAGGATTGACCAAAAATAGAGATACATTATTCCTCAAATATGAGTGAAAAGAATTTGGAGATGTTCATTCTCTTGTGGAAGGTGACCAATTGATATTCAGGTACATTAGAAACTCGCAGTTTGATGTTTCAGCGTTTGATAGGCAAAGCTTGTACGAGAAAGAAGCTTCATATTTCGTTAAAAAATGTGAGCACAATGATATTGCAAGTGGAGGCAGGACAAAGAGGCCCATATCAGAAAAAGTGCTCAAATAGTGCTAGACTCTTTACCTTCACCTCTTTGTTTCAGCTGTATGAATACCAAGCCTTTTGATGACACCAGTTTCTCATTTGTGTCCCTATCTTGCTGTCGTAGAAAACTCCATGACATCATGGAATGAAAAATGGCGAAAGAGCATTACTTTTACATGGACTAACGTGGTGGCGTTTAGATTTTCAAAAAGGTGACCTTGTTGTTTGTTGGCCTAATACTCAAAAAGCTTTCCACTATTCAAAAGGATGAAACCTTCAATCATGCCACGGAAGTTCAGTTCATGAAATTGCAGCGCAGTGGAGTAGAGCAATCGCGACACTTTCTTACCTTAATTGGATCTCACTAGTGCCACCTAAACGGTAGGTAGGAGTTGTCTCGAATTTCAATCATTGTCTTTTTACTTTTTCTCATATTAATCGTAAGCTATTTTTTATTCATGCACCTGTCCCCCATAAAAGAATGAATGATTTGTTTTCCTGCGGATCATGGCCTTACCACTAGATCTTTGATGACCAGCGAGGTATTTGTTATAGCAGCTTAGGTTCACTTGCATTGTGTGTTCCCGCTGGACTGGACACATGTTAGCAGTAGGAAGTATGGTTCGAAAGTCACTTAAGTTCGCCAATTCAAGTGCAACTTCTTATTTACATTAGCAGACTTACAAGTCAGGCTGGGGCTCTGCGGTCTTTCTTTCTGTGTGGGACAATATCAGGGAAAGAAGGGAATGCATCGAGGCAACGAACAAGACAACTATATTTGGCTTTTCCCTCTATCAGATGAACCCAATGCATTGGATCGATGGATAACTGAGCTGGCCTAAAAAGCATTTGGATGCTCTACGATACGATGTAAACTCCATCAAATACATATTGATTTCTTTCTAATGAATCAAAAATAAATAATTGTGCATATCAAAATCAACTTTCACTTTTTCTATTTTGCTAGATAATGGTAGTGTTCAAACTATGCACCTGATTATTTCACCGACACCTGCAAAGCGGTTGCTATCCCTTGAGGTGTCGATCTATGCAGAAGAGAGACAGCAAAAGCCCAGCCTGCAAACAAAAAAAACTATGATGCTGTGAAAGAAAAATGCTGCAACTTAAATTACAGACATAATACATAAATAGGCATTCAAACTTGGTCTTAACTAGCAATTAAGCACATCTAGGCACTTTAACTTGGTCTCAACTGACAATTAAATACTCCAACTAATCCCCAGTATATCTCATACACACCTGATGTTGACGTGACACGTAAATTTTAAAAGTGTATAGATGATTATTTTGTAAATTAGAGTGTTCAACTGATACAGTGAATACGAGTTGAGGTGCCTAGATGTGTATTCTCAAAGTTTGAGTGCTTAATTGTCAGTTGAGATCAAGTTTGAGTGTCTATTCCTAAATTATACTAATCAATCTTTTTCAAAAGGAAGTTTTGGGAGCTTATTGGAACAATTCTATTACAATTGTATTTTAAGCTATCTCGTTTGGTCTAAACTTTCAAACCCCGCTGGTGGGACTATAATGGGTTGTTGTTGTTGTCGTCGTTTGGTCTAATTTCTGCCACATATCCTTTTATTGTGTTGAGACAAAATAAAAAAATTGATGAGTCCGAAGTCATTGTTTCATATCAGCTAGAGTTTAATTTTATTCTGATACGAGAGAATGATTTTACAAAATTATGTATGACATGATTAGATATACACATACAATACATGTGTAAATAAATTAGTATACTAAAAAATGCAACCATTATAAGTTAAAAGAATTAATAATATAAAATATTTAAAAAGTATAACGTAAAAAAAGACATGACAAGTGCTCATAGTAATGTCATGCGGGATGGAATGATCAACGAAAATTTACTCAAAAATATGGTGAGATTGATGATATCTCTACCATTAATTAGACTTCATGAACTCAAATTTTGAAAATGAAAAAATTCTTATGATTTGTGTTTTCGCATTTAATAGGCTCTCATGTGACGCATTTCAGATTAGTCCGCCAGTAACTACATAATAATCAAGGTTCCTTTGGTCAATTATTACTTTATTTCTTTTAATAATTGATGATGTTCGGGCCAACTTGTGTGAACCTTTACTAAGACTACCTCCACCAGCAAAGTATCAAGTAACTATGTTCATCCAGACTTATCATACGGAGAGAAATCATTTGGTATTTTTGCATCCACTAAAACTTAAATGTGAAACCTCATCATTTTCAACTTATTCCTCAATTTGAAAATAACTTGATAACTTGTTCTACATCATTATGAGAAAAATAACTTGTTATGACTATAGTCTAGAGTGGATCAGTTTATTAGAAGTCATAAAACTGTGCCCTTTATCCGGGGTTGTTTTAACAATAGTATTGTTTTTGTGTAGTAACATGTTAATTCAATATCTAATTCTTAGTAATTTTCTTTTTTTAGAGGAAAGAATATTTTGAGAACAAATCTTGACTCTATTGTGCGTTTCTACAGACTAAAAAACTTTTTCTGCTTTGACATGCTTCTCTTTAATTAATTTAGATTTTGATGATTTTAGCTAGTGTGTTCAAAATAAAAATACCACTTATTTTGAAACAGAGGGAGTAATCGCTTTCTTTTTTTTTTTTTTCCTTACAAATGTGACCTGCAAATGAGTCTACACAGACTCCTATCCCCTTGCATATCCATGTTGGCCCAAGGCCGAACGTAATTTCCTATTTGAGTCAACCTCGTCTCAGCTCAGTTGAAACAAGAAGATTTGGGCTTAAGCCCATGTGTGCGCAGACAACCGCAGCCAGAACTCAACAGCAGAAGCCCAAAAAATACCTGGCCAAAGCCCAAATATTCACAATAATAGCAGTAGATCACAGTTATATGTAAAAGAGAAAATTTAATAAATAGCACTGTCCCTGAAAGTAATAATAGAAAATAGCGATATTTATTAAAATTATATAACATAGCAATTTTTTTACTTTTTTGATATCGTTTCCTATAAGGATTAGACTTGTATCAGAGTATCAAACCTTTAAAATCCTCTTTAATGTATGTCATCTGTTACACCAAAACAGATTCTGCGTAATCAATATTATTAATTCAAATCCTTAATTTTCTAACATTACTAAAAATATTGCTAGAATCGAGGGAACAAAAATCGATGGACAGAGTCGATATAAAAAATCGAGGGAAAACCAATTCAGTCCGTCGGTTTTGTTGTTATATTTATTTTACAAATATTTTCTAAAAAAACCGACGGATAGAATAGTTTTCCCTCGATTATTTTCGCGAAAAAATCTGCGAAAATTATTTTTTCTAAAAAAAAAATTTTTTAAAGAAAACCGACATTGTCCCTCGATTTTTTATTATTTTTTAATAAAAATCGAGGACAACGTCGGTTTTTGAAGTGCAAAAATGTAGTTGAAGAGAATAAATAAAAATAAAGGAAAAACTTAATCAAAGAGCATGTATAGTTGAGTATTAAAATTATCCAACGCCATAGTAAATACCTAGGTTCGAATCTAAGTAGTTGCATTTTTAATATAAATTTTTAAAAAACCGGCGGACAAACCGACCTTGTCCCTCGGTTTTTAAATTTTTTTTTAATTAATTTTTAATTTTTCAGGTCGGTTTTCCGTCGGTTTTAACTGACACTGTCCGCCGGTTTCACAATTCCGATGAGCCAAATTCTGACGGTAGTAAGTGTGTTGGTTTGACGTCAGTTTTGCTCAAAATCTCGACTCTGTCCATCGGTTTTGACCCTCCTTTTTTGAGCAGCTTTTTGTAGTGTCCTATAATGACTCTATTTAATATCTAATTAACTAAACTTGCATATTTAATAAGAGAAAATCTCTCTCCATTTTGATCTCGTTTGTTTTTTTTATCATTTTCAAAAAAGTTAAAACAATTAATTCATATTCGCAAGAACTTCAAAATATTGCAGATTTCGTGGAAAATTACTTTTTGATAAATCCTGATATTGATACATATATCTAAACTTAACTACCTACATTCAGAAATTGATACATGTATCTGTACTGATACATGTACCAAAACTCATCCATCCAAATGAAAGTTATGTGTCTCACTGAAAATATTGATACATATTAAAAATAAATACACAATTGAAGAGTCTATAATCTGCAAAATTCTATAACATTATATGTTTTATAAAAATTGATACAGTTGTCATACACTGATAAACATGAGGGTAATTTCTCAATTTATAATTTATTCAAGATATTGATATATGGGCAGCAAAACAATAATGGGCAAAGATTCCCTAAAGTGATACACAAAGCAAATATGGATAATTTATATTCATGTATCACTAAAAAATATTGATACATATTAATAACAATTGGTACAAATATATTGATACCCATAAAGTAATACATTGGTGCATTACAATTCTGGAATTATCAAAAATCTAATACTGATACATGTATCAAAAACTCACTACCTAAAATAAAGTTATGTGTTTCACTGAAAAATTGAAAAAAACTGATACTGATACATGTATCCAAAAGCCCTCTTCTTGAAAAGAAAAACTCTTTCTTTCTCTTCCATCGTTTATCTTCTGTTGTTCTTTCACAAATTGATTCTGGGAACAGAAAGAAGAAACCCAATTTATTTCTCAGTTGTTTCTTTTGAGAATTTTTGCAATTTTTTTTAGAGTATGCAGTGAAATCGAAGGAAAAGTAGCAGGTCAAGGTTTTAATTCATCGATTTTGATTTTTTTGAGTTTTCATTCTTTTCAAAAAGTCGAAATGGAGAGAACTATTTTAAAATTCTATTTTGATATCTTCGGCATGGTGACCTTCACCGGGTACCAAGATTTATCTTCACTGTTACAGCTTTGCCAACGGAACCCTTCTCCGCCCTTGGGTTAGTCTTCTAGTAGATGCTTCGCCCGTCATTTTTAAGCAAAATTATACCTTGATAAAAACCCTAAAATTTTAAGATGTTAAAAAAGATGTATGAAGTAAGATAAGTGAAATAGACAACAAAAAGGGTAAAAACTTACACAAGAATCACAGAATAATGGAGGATCTTGAGAGAGAAAAAATGATCAAAATCGTCAGAGAAAAAATTGGAGGAAATATTAGAAGAGTTCTAAAGATGGAAAAATGGTGTTTTTAAATGAAGCAAAATATGGATATTGAGATTGAAGAGAGAAGGTAAAAAGGTTGATACATGTTAACCACATGGTAAAAGCTATTTGTGTAATTATTTTGATATTTTTTATAATTTTTTAAAAGTATAGTTATATATTATAAATATGTAGTAAGATTTGCTAAATTATATAATTTTTCCAATGAAAAAATAGGCCTAACGCCCAACATGAGCTTAGTACTCAGAAGCAACAGTTGGCCCAATTTTGCAGATCAGTCGAACAGAGAGAGGAAATTGGACCCAAATTTTGGCAGTTACAGGTATTGAGGCGAGGCCTTTAGATATTGCTTTTTGTTCGACTTATCTTTTGATGCAATGAGTAAAATAATTTAGTCTCTTAATCAAATTGGTTTTCTAAAACAATTCGGTCAAACTTAGGCAAATAACTTAAGCTTTGCAAGAATAACTTAGAGAACTTTTTATGTTTTTCAATAGTTATTAAGAGGCTCGATATCCACGTTTAAAAAATTGAACTAATAATTATAGTTCAAGGTCTTGACCCGTAAAACAAGTGTGGTAATCATAATGCATTTGAATTTTAGTCATTTGAATTATTTCACAAGGAGACTGGCTAAAGAATAATGAGATCTTAATCATTCTTCAAAATAATATTAAATTTGTATGCTAAAAGAGTTTTTCTTTTAAGAGTTAGCCTGTTTGATTGTTGGTAACCGTATTTTTGAATTTTTTAAGATACTAATTCCTTCCTCAGAAAATATTTTGAATCGTTATTCTAACTCTGATTATAATGAAGTCTTTAAAGCGCTTTTGAAAATAATTTCTTAATTTTTAACTCTATTTTTCAAAATAATAGATCAAGTTATAAATTTTTTGGACTTAGTTCAAAATCAATCATAACAATATCTACAAAAGTGAATATTGTTTAAGAATGAAAAAAGTCCTATATTGGTGGTTAATAAGATAGATGGTCTTCCGATATGGACTTAGACAATCCTCCCATCACAAGTTAGCTTTTGAGATTGAGTTAGACCCAAGATCCATTTTTTTACATGGTATCATAGCAGGACCCATCTCACCGATATTGGGCCCCCAAATTAAATTGCCCACGCACCAGGTGTTCAGTCCTGCGCGTGAGTGGGGTATTGAAGAATGAGAAAAGTCCTACATCTGTGGTTAATGGGATGGGTGGTCTCCTTATATGGACTTCGACAATCCCCCCATCACAAGCTAGCTTTTGGGGTTGAGTTAGGCTCAAGATCTATTTCTTTAAAAATATTACATGACTCGACATGTATGTGCAACACACGTGTCGAGAAACTAGTATACCTGAAAATGACATAAGAGCACTATAATAAAAAAAAATTAATAATTTAAAATATTCAACAAGTACAATGTAAAAACCACATGACAAGTGGTGACAGTGGTATACGGGATGGAGTGATCGATTAAAATTCACTTAAAGATATAGCGAGAGTAATTAGATCTCTATCATTAAATAGAGTTTTAGAATTTTAATTTGAAAATTCAGAAATACATATAATTATAATTTTCTCATTAATAGACCCTCACGTGACGCAAATTCAAATTAGTCCGCCGGTAAATACAGAATACGAAATGGTCAACGAAAATCTCAAGAGATTATAAATATATTGCCATTTCTACTCCTGTATTTTTTCTGTTGGTAGTCTCTAGAATTTCAAGTCTCTCTCTTGCTTTCAAGTTTATGATCAACAAATCTACAATCAGGTGAGTTCTTAATAAATAAATAAATAAAAGGTGTTCTACTCTTCAAAGATTTAAAAAAATTTACATTTTTTCTCTGCTTTTTTATTCTCTTTCAAATAAGGATCTGAAAAAAAAATTAACTCTTTTGTTTTTTTTTCCCCAATTTGTTTTTTGTTTGACAGAATGAACAGTGAGTGCAAGAGTTGCAGGAACTGGAAAGAGAACTTGTACTGGTCCCATTTTCAAGTAATACAGTTTTTTCAAGTTCTCTTTGGATCTTTTGATCAACAACTTGTAAGTGACAAAGCCTTTTCAATTTTTAATGAGATTTGTCATGTGGAAGAACTTTTGCAAAATTAAATCCTCTTTGATTTTTTAAAAAATGATTTTCTGAAAATTTTGATTAAAAAAAGGCCACTTTACCTTTTCAATCAATTGTTTTTTTTAATAGTGATGTCTGAATCAGAAAAAAATAAAAATAAAATTATGCTCCCATCCCCCTTTCATGAAAAATGAAGAGATGCATTGATATATTTACTAAATTTGATCTGAAGTGTCCTTTTTCCTTTCATAGAGAGATTTAATCATCAAAATTAATATAAAGACCATCATGGATCAAGATATAAATGGATTAATCTGCTGGAAGGTATTGTCCAAGGAAAGAAAAATGTTACTTCCAGATAAGGAATAATAAATAAAAGAAAAAATTACATAATATAGCAATCATATGATATTATTTACTAAACATAGCTATAGTTTCAAATAATTATAATTATTAGCTATACTTTCAATTTTGTGGCATTTTTAATGTTAATTTTGTATTTGACTATTTACTGTGTGTTTTTACCACTCAACAGCAAAAGTGTCATATTACCTCTCTCCCTCCTCCATGTCTCCCGCTGCCTCTCTGCCCTATCTTGCTCTGTGTTATTTCTCTCGTTCTCTTACTTTCTCCTCTATCCCTATCTCTCTCTCTCTCTCTCTCTCCATCTATTTCTCTTTCTTTATTATTTTTTTGTATTTTCTGTATCATGAATGATACAATAGATATAAGGCGAATGAATACACGTGATACAAGATAGAATGAATACAAGATAAATTAGAGAAAATGGATACAACCTAAATACTTAATACAACAAATATAGTCGTCTGGCATGTAAACAAAATAAAAATACATAGAGAAAGGTGAAAATACAGCATACAGAGAGATAGAGGATACAACCTAAATGTATGTATGAATACAACGAATATATTGTATAATACTTTTATATATATATATATACACACACACACACAAATAGAGAAGGGTGGAAAGACAAATAGATAGAGAGATGAAAATACAATATATAAACAGGATAGAGGGAGAGAGAGAGAGAGAGGGAGAGGGAGAGAAGAAGAGAAAGAGAGCAGGGGCGAGAGAGGTCAGAGAGAGAGAGAGAGAGAGAGAGAGGAGCAAGAGAAAGAGAGAGGGAGAGAGTGAAAGAGAGAGATATATGAAAGATTATCTATTAATTCTAACGTGATTATTGGTAATTTTTCATTTTAAAAAGATAGTATCAGATATTCACTCGGCACATTAATTAGTGTATTTGTATTCAAATATAAAATACCCTAACTTTTTAAATGAATATATCTCATACCAACTTAAAATATAGCTATAAATTGTAATTAATGAAAATGTAGCTATAAGGGTCTATTTTTGGTCAAAAGTATGTCATTATTAATGTAAATTTGTTTAAATAAAATAGACACAAGATAAGTTATTTGACCGAAATGACATTCGTAGCCCGATAATTTTTTACATAGGTCGAAGGACACCAGCTTATACACAACTTAACTAATTTAATAGGTACCAGGAATCTCCTACCAGCAAAAGCATGTAGGTGTGCTCACGGTTTGAGTCAGATTAAATTTTGGTTAAAATCAAAATCAAACATATTTATTTGATTTTTAAATTATTAAACAAAATCATACCAAATATAATGTACATTTTGTCGGTTTGGATGTCATCGATTGTGGTTTACTTCGGTTATTCGATATATAATCATATAAATAAATACACTTTTATCTTTTTTTATTATTATTTTTTGACATTAAGCAAACAAATAAAGTGGAAAATTTATATTCAGTAAATATTACGTCATTTTATAAAAATATATCCAGAAAAAGTCAAATATATTTAACTATGTAACATTTTAATTAGAATATTTAGAGGCTTTTAAAGTGAATGCACCGAATATATTATAAATTTTGTGCAAGCTAAAATATTTTAAAAGCTAAAAATTCTTGAAAATTCATCTTCCTTATAGAACAAGAAAGATTGATTTATCCTTACCGAGAAAAAGATATAATTAAACTTCATGAAAACTTTGAACATGAAGAAAGTAAGTAGCGAAAATGAAAATAACTTAGCTGGGACTAGGACCGGGCGATTAGGTTAACTTTTTAGACTATAAGTTGTTTTTGTTATTTCTTTACTTAAATGTTATTGAATTATAAATAGGTTTTTCATGAAAAAATTTATAAGATATTCAAAATTATTCACAAAAATCAATATATTATGTATATATATAATTATAAAAATTATGTATGTAATTTATCGATTTGGATTAATTTTTTAAAAATATTTACTAATAATATTAAAATCAAATCAAATATTCTCGATTTTAAAAATTTAAAGTCAAACTCAACCCTTAAGACTATCGATTTATTTAATCGAATTGGATCGATTTTTAACGAATCATGAATAAGCCTCCTGCGGATTCATTTCTCATATGGTTTATTTAACTAATATTTATTATCTCATAAACCCACATTTCTTCTTCATTCAATTTTTTTCAGTAAAGATAATAACTATTAAATGTGTGACGATATAAAAAATCAACACCTCGTACAGGTATGATAACTCTATCCTCCAATGTTTGAACATATGATAAAAGATCATCTAATATTTTATCTCCATTGATATTTGAACTTGAGATATCATGGTGTACTTGTGAATAGTTGCTTACGGAGGTGCTTCCGTCAAAGAATAACTTGTTCGCTCATCATTATGAGAAAAATTATTTGCTATGCCTATATAGTTGGATTTTGATGATCTTAGCTTGTGTTGTTGTTGTACATAAAATGTGAATCTTAACAAGGAATGATGAAATTGCAGGTCATTCCCCAAAAATTTGCCAAGAATTTGAGAGCAAAGCTAAAAGATTATGTTAGTCTTAAAGGTCCAAGTGGGGCTACTTGGAGTGTAGGATTGACTGGAAATGAAAATTCATTATTCCTCAAACATGGGTGGAAGGAATTTGTTGATGCTCATTCTCTTGTGGAAGGTGACTTGTTGATATTCAAGTACAATGGAAACTCACAGTTTGATGTTTTAGTGTTCGATAGACAAAGCTCGTGTGAAAAAGAAGCTGCATATTTCGTCAAAAAATGTCAGCATGCTGATGTTGCAAGTGGAAGCAGGACAAAGAGACCGACACCAGAAAGAAATGATACAACTAGTGAATCTTCTTCATCAGAGCAAGCTAGTGAATCTTCTTCACATGAAGAGTTTGAGGGTTCTGCAACAAAGAAACCTAAGCTTAAATCGACTCCAACATCTAGTGCACGAGTTTATGCCAATTTGCGGTGTAAGAAAATCAAAAGTAAGTCTTCTTTATTTGAATCTCAATGACATACAATGAGTGAACATAACATAACAATTCATGATTTATGTTTAATTATTTGATTTGAGTGGTGCAACTATTCATGGTTCAATGACTGAGATGGAATTTACATAACTGGATAACAATACAAGGTACAAGTAGTAGACTTTGTGGGGATCCCCTGAAGTTAACATCTGACAGACAAAAGGCACTCGAATTGGCAACTGCTGCTGCAACACCAAACAGTTTTCTAGTGGTTATGCGGCGTTCACATGTTTCCACTAAGTTTTACATGGTAAAGATATGTTATGATCTATATTTATGTATTCCTAGTTATCTATAAAAGAACACCAGAAATCTAACTCGTGTAATTTTTCTGTTGGATCAATTGGCTTGCTGCAGTCAGTTCCTTCAGAGTGGGCAAAGAAACATCTCCCCCCCACGAACCTAGATGTGACGCTTCGAGTTAGAGAAAACACGTGGCAGGTAGATTTCATTCACACACCTCATGGTGGTGCACTAACTGGTCCTGGTTGGAGAAATTTTGTTCTGGACAATTTCCTTGAAAAATTTGAAGTATGTGTGTTCAACCTTGTCAGTGGAGAAGATCCAGCCAAAATCTTGGATGTCAGCATATTCAGAGTTTAATCAGAGTTGTTGAATAGGTCACCCACCATCCCGAGAAACATCACCATCCTCGTCAAGAGTTAGAAAGCCAAACAAATTTATGAGGAAATGTAGGAACTGCATGATGGTTTTGTCTTTTTGGGTGGAGGGTTATGTTTTAGCTGTTAAATAGGTTTTGGAATTGGATGGCTTGATGGGGGAACATGTCAACCTCTTTGGTTCCTTCTCTCTTTTAAATATACTATTATCGGCTGGGAAATCTTGAATTTGTTGTAGACCATGGTTTTGATGTCTTTCGTTGTGATACTGGATTTGTTGGATTAATTTTTAGTTCTGCAAAGTTGTCTTATCCTGAAGTGTCCCTGCTAAAATCTTTTGAATATAATGATTTTTCATAAGGTGATGTCTAACCAGCAAGGTTTTGCTAATGGTATATATTGGCAGAAGAAGTGCTCAAATATGATACAGAGCAAACCATTTGGCTAATCCAATGTAGAGTCCTAGACTCTTTGCCTTCACCCCTTTGTTGTCAAATATGAATACTAAACCTTTGATGACACCAGTTTCTCATTTAAAGACGTGATTAAACTTTAAAGATGGAGAAAGAGAGCAGGGGAATGAAAATGATTTAGTTGGATTTAGGACTGGGCAATTAGGTTAATTGAGGAGTCTTAGTAACTCAGTTAAAATGCTGCCAAATTTTCACCTTATTAGTGAGAGTTCGATTCCGATCTTGTAATCCCTTGAATTTCCCCCTCCCCACAGCCAATACTTTTTAAAAAATAAATATAAACATTATGTATGTAATTTATTGGGTTTTATTCAATTCATTTTAATAAAATTAAATCAAAACAAATATTATAGATTTTTAGATTTTAAAATCAAACTAAACCCATAAGTGTAAGTATATTTTACGCAAATTGAATTGGTTTTTAACTAAATCATGAACAACCCATAAGGTTTGATTTCTCAAATGGTTGTTCAACTAATAATTATTATCTCATAAAGTCATCTTTTTTCTTGATTCTAATCTTCTTCAATAAACAAATTATTTTTCTGAGATAATGACTATTTGACTGATCATATAAAAAAATCAACTCTCCTTAAAAGTATGAAAACGCTATCCATCAAGATTTAGACATATAAGAAGAAATTACCTAATGTTTTGCTTCCACTGAAATTTCAACTTGAGACATCATGATTTCCCGACAATTGTTGCTTTTTTGGAGGTGCTTCCCTCGAGAGAATAACTTGTTAGCTTGTTCTGCATCACTATGAGAAAAATTATTTGTTATGCCTTTAGCTTTCTAAATGTCCCATTCTATCCCAAGTTATTTTAATAATAGTTCTTTTTTTTTTTGTATAATAAGTTAGTTCAATGTCTAGTTCATAGTGATTTTCATTCTTCAGAGAAAACATATTCCAAGTACAAATCTTCACTGTTGTGTGCTACTGCAGACTAGAAAATTTTTGCTACTTTGACATGCTCCTTTTGATTTATTTAGATTTTAGCGATTTTAGTTAGTATTTTTGTTGTACATGAAACGTGAATCTAACAAGAAATGATGAAATTCCTTTATAGAAATTCATAAAAAAATTTAGATTTGATTTTATAGTGTATTGATTTCCGATTTAAATGTCAGCTCCAGGTTTGGAACCTCTACCAGTGGCGGAGCGACCATGGGATAGTGTCACGATGGGAATGTGGTATTCTCAGTCATCCCATTCCGTTCCAGTTGGTACTAGTACGCATCCCGCTCTTCCTTCTTATTGATGCACAACGAAAGCTCCATCTAGTCTGCACTCTTGTCCGTCGAGTACTTTTAGTAGTGTTAAGCCTTCACGCAAGCAAGCGCGAGAGAGGCGGAGCACGAAGCTACCGCTTCCCCCGACCGACTAAAATACAACAGTCGCGACCTCCTCATCAGAAGATTCATTCGGGCTCCAGGTCCTGTCGGAGCCTTGGCCCGTGACTCACAATTTAGCCTATGAATCTTCGCTCCGAAATCGGATTTTGGCGCTGGACAGGTCATTCCACCAAAATTTGTCAACAATTTGAGAGCAAAGCTAGAAGAATTTGTTAGTCTTAAAGGTTCAAGTGGTGCAATATGGATTGTAGGATTGACCTCAAATAGAGATACATTATTCCTCAAACATGGGTAGAAAGAATTTGTGGATGCCCATTCTCTTGTTGATATTCAAGTACAATGGAAGAGCTCGTGTGAGAAAGAAGCTTCATATTTTGTCAAGAAATGTGACTACGCTGATGTTGCAAGTGGAGGCAGGACAAAGAGGCCCATACTAGTTAAAAAATGATACAACTGGTGAATCTTGATTGTTGTAGACCGTAGTTTTGATGTCTTTACTGTGATAATGGACTTGTTGGATTACTTTTTAGTTCAGGAAGTTGTCTTATCCTAATGTGTCCTTGCTAAAATGTATCGAATATGATGATTTTTCACAAGGTGATGTCTATCCCGGGGTTGCATGATGTAACCAGCAAGGTATTGCAAATGGTATGTACTCAGAGCAAACCATTTGGCGTAATCCAATGTAGAGTTCGTTGTTGTATTTATCTCCAGGATCTATTTTGCCTCAGCGTGCAGCTTAGCACTAGAGTCTTTACCTTTTACCTTCACCTCTTTGTTTCACCTCCAGGACCTATTTCGATTACACCAGTTTCTAATTTGTGTCCCCATCTTGTTGTCGTAGAGAACTCCATGACAACGACTATAAGATTGAAAAAAGTCGAGAGGGCATTTCTTTTGAATGGATTAATGCAGTGGCATTTGGATTTTCACCTTCAATCAAGCCATCAATGTCAACTTTCAATTTTTCTATTTTTGTATATAATGGTAATATTGAAGCTATGCACCTGATTGTTCCACTGGATATCTGCTAGGCGGCTACAATCCCCGTGACCATGTAAATATATTGAGTAGCTTCGCCTACCAATGCAACTTTTCTGTGTCAACTTTTAATCTAATATTCTTCGAGTTCATAGAACAAAACAATTTGCTTGGAGACTAACTATGATTATAAGAATTCTGAGAAAACAAGTTAGATACCAAATTCACATTTGCCTCTAGGACTTGCAATACGTAGTCCCATGTAAACTCCAGTCCTCTAGCACCCACCAAAGAGGTGTCAATCTATGCAGAACAGAGTCAGCAAAACCCCTACCTGCAAACGAAAAAAATAACTATGATGCTGAGAAAGAAAAATACTGCAATTTAAATTTTACTAATCAGTATTTTTCAAGAGGAAGTTTTGAGAGCTCATTAAAACAAGTCTCTTACAGCTATATTTTGAGCTGAACTGGACGGCCCATATTAATTTTCGTCTAATTTCCGTCACATCACCTTTTATTCAGTAGATACAAAAAATAAAATAAAGTAAAATGATTTTGAAATCTTTATTTCAGATCAGCTCGTGTTTAACTTTATTTTGATAAGAGAAAACTGTTTTTACAAAATTACGTATGACACAACTTGACGTCCAGGTGCAAATAAATTAGTATACTAAAAAATGACATAAAAAGCACTATAAATTAAAAGAATGAATGATTTAAAATATTTAAAAAGTATAAGTAAAAAAAAAAAAGACATGACAAGTGATCATTGAAAATTTACTCAAAAATATGACGAGATTGATGATATCTCTATCATAAAATAAACTTTATGAACTCAAATTTTGAAAATGAAGAAATTCTTGTGATTAGTGTTTTCTCATTTAATAGACTCTTACGTGACGCAAATTCATATTTGTCCGCCTGTAACTACATAATAATCAAGTTTACCTTGGTCAATTGTTGATTTATTTTTTTTAATAATTGATGATGTTCAGGCCAATTTGTGTGCACCTTTACTAAGAGTACCTACACCAGCAAAGTATCAAGTAACTCTGTCATCCTGGCTTGGCATACGGAGAGAAATCGTTTGGTATTTTGTATCCGCTAAAATTTAAACGTGAAACCTCATAATTTTCAACTTATTACTCAAAAATAACTTGATAACTTATTCTACATTGTTATGAGAAAAAAAACTTGTAATGCTAATAGTCTAGAGTAGATCAGTTTATTAGAAGTCATATAACTATGCCCTTTATCCGGGGTTGTTTTAACAATACTATTGTTTTTGTGTAGTAACGTGTTAGTTCACTATCTAGTTCTTAGTGATTTTCTTTTTTTAAAGAAAAGAATATTTCGAGAACAAATCTTGACTCTATTGTGTGTTTCTGCAGACTAAAATTTTTTTCTTTGTTGACATGCTTCTTTTTAATTAATTTGGATTTTGGTGATCTTAGCTAGTGTTTGTTGTTGTTGTACATTAAACGTGAATCTTAACGAGGAATAATGAAATTGCATGCCATTTTCCAAAATTTGCCAACAATTTGAGAGAAAAACATATAGGTTCAACTAGTTTTAAAGGTCCAAGTGGTGCAACATGAAATATAGAATTGACTGTAAATTAAAATACATTATTTCGCAAACATGGATGGGAAAAATTAATGGACGCCTATTCCCTCGAGGGAAGATGACTTTATGATATTTTGAGTACAATGGAGACTCACGATTTGATGCTTACTATTTGATAGAAAGTGTTCGTGTGAGAAAGAAGCTTCATATTTCGTCAAAAAATGTGATCACAAAAAAGCCCACACTAGAAAGAGTATTTTATATTTATTACTTTCTCCGTTTTAAAATAGGTGGTGTTTTAGTCTTTTAACTTTGTCTCAAAATAAGTGGTATTTTATACAATCAAGAAGACATTAATGATATTCTTCTAATTTTATCCTTATTTAAATGGAGATAGTTTTACATAATCAAGAAAATATTAAAGGATTACATCTTTTTCAAAATATTTATTAGTGGTAAGTAGATAAAAATACATTTTTTGTTCTAGAAATGAATAGTTTTCTTAAAAAAAGTGTTCAAGATAAAAACTCTACTTATTTTGAAATGGCGGGAGTAATCACTTTCTTCTTTTCCTTACAAATGTGACCTGTAAATGAGTCTACACAGACTCTTTATCTCCTTGCATATCCATGTTGGCCCAAGGCCGAACATAATCTCCTATTTGAGTCAACCTCGTCTCAGCTCAGTTGAAACAAGAAGAATTTGGGCTTAAGCCCATTTGTGTGCAGACAACCGCAGCCAGAACCCAACAGCAGAAGCCCAAAAAATACCTGGCCAAAGCCCAAATATTCACAATAAAATAGTAGTAGATCACAGTTATATGGAAAAATAGGCCTAAAGCCCAACATGAGCTTAGTACTTAGAAGCAACAGTTGGCCCAATTTTGCAGATCAGTCGAACAGAGAGAGGAAATTGGACCTAAATTTTGGCAGTTACAGATATTGGGGCGAGGCCTTTATATATTGCTTTTTGTTCGACTTATCTTCTGGTGCAATGAGTAAAATAATTGAGTGTCTTAATCAAATTGGTTTTCTAAAACAATTCGGTCAAACTTTGGCAAATAACTTAAGCTTTGCAAGAATAACTTGAGAACTTTTTATGTTTTCCTATAGTTATCAAGAGGTTCGATAGCCACGTTTAAAAAATTGAACAAATAATTGCACTTCATGGTCTTGACCCGTAAAAAAAGTGTTGTAATCAAAATGCATTTGAATTTGTTATTTGAATTATTTCACAATGAGAATGGCTGAAGAATAATGAGAACTTAACCATTCTTCGAAATAATATTAAATTTGTATGTTAAAAGAGCTTTTCTTTCCAGAGTTAACCTGTTTGATTGCTGGTAATCATATTTGTAGATTTTTTAAGATACTTAATTTCTTTCTCAGAAAATAATTTGAGTCGTTATTCTAACTCCGATTATCATGAAGTCTTTAAAACGCCTTTGAAAATGGTTTCTTAATTTTTAACTCTATTTTTCAAAATAATAGATCAAGCTATAAATTTTTTTGACTTAGTTCAAAATCAATCGTAACAATATCTACAAAGTGAATATTGTTTAAGAATGAAAAAAGTCCTACATCGGTGATTAATAAGATGAGTGGCCTTCTTATATGAACTTGGATAATCCTCTCATCACAAGCTAGCATTTGAGATTGAGTTAGGCCCAAAATCAATTTCTTTACATGGTATCAGAGTAAGACCCATCTCACCGATGTTGAGCCCCCAAATTAAATTGCCAACTCACTAGATGTCCAGTCCTGGGTGTGAGGTGGGGTGTTGAAAAATGAAAAAAGTCCTACATCTGTGATTAATGAGATGGGTAGTCTCCTTATATGGACTTGGACAATCCTCCCATCACAAGCGAGCTTTTGGGGTTGAGTTAAGCCAAAGATCCATTGCTTTACAAATATTACATGACTCGACATGTATGTGCAACACACGTGTCGAGAAACTAGTATACCTGAAGACATAAAGAGCACTATAATAAAAAATAATAATAATTTAAAATATTCAAGAAATACAATGTAAAAACCACATGATAAGTGGTGACAGTGGTATATGGGATGGAATGATCGATTAAAATTCACTTAAAGATATAGCGAGAGTAATTAGATCTCTATCTTTAAATGGAGTTTTAGAATTTTAATTTGAAAATTAACAAATGCATATAATTAGGATTTTCTCATTAATAGACTCTCACGTGACGCAAATTCAAATTAGTCCGCCGATAAATACAGAATACGAAATGGTCAATGAAAATCTCAAGAGATTATAAATATATTGCCATTTTTACTCCTGTATTTTTTCTGTTGGTAGTCTCTAGAATTTCAAGTCCCTCTCTTGCTTTCAAGTTTATAATCAACAAATCTACAATCAGGTGAGTTCTTAATAAATAAATAAATAAAAAGTGTTCTACTCTTCAAAGATTTAAAAAATTTTACATTTTTTTTCTCTGCTTTTTTCTTCTCTTTCAAATAAGGATCTGGAAAATAAAATTAACTCTTTTGCTCTTTTTTTTCCCAAATTTTTTTCTTTGACAGAATGAACAGTGAATGCAAGAGTTGCAGGAACTGGAAAGAGAACTTGTACTGGTCCCATTTTCAAGTAATACAGTTTTTTCAAGTTCTCTTTGGATCTTTTGCTCAACAACTTGTAAGTGACAAAGCCTTTTTTATTTTTAATGAGAAAGCCTTTTCCATTTTTCATGAGATTTGTCATGTGGAAGAACTTTTGCAAAATTAAATCCTTGTTGATTTTTAAAAATATGATTTTATGAAATTTTTGAGAAAAAAAAAGGTCACTTTACCTTTTCAATCAATTGTTTTTTTATAATTGTGATGTTCGAATCAGAAAAAAATGAAAATAAAATTATTCGCCCACCGTTTCACGAAAAATGAAGAGATCCATTGACATATTTACTAAACTTGATCTGAAGTGTCCTTTTTTCCTTTCATAGAGAGATCTAATCATCAAAATTAATATAAAGACCATCATGGATCAAGATCTAACTGGATCAATCTGTTGGAAGGTACTGTCCAAGGAAAGGAAAATGTTACTTCCAGATAAAGAATAATAAATAAAAGGAAAAACTACATAATATAGCAACCATATGATATTATTTACTAGACATAGCTATAGTTTCAAATAATTACAATTATTAGTTATACTTTCAACTTTGTGCCATTTTTAATGTTAATTTTGTATTTGACTATTTACTGTGTGTTTTTACCACTCAACAGCAAAAGTGCCATATTGCCTCTCTCCCTCTCCTCTCTCCTCCATGTCTCCCGCTGCCTCTCTGCCCTATCTCGCTCTGTGTTATTTCTCTCGTTCTCTTACTTTCTCCTCTATCCCTATATATATATATATATATATATATATATATATCCCTCTCTCTCCGTTTTTTTCTCTTTCTTTGTTATTTTTTTGTATTTTCTGTTTCATGAATGATACAATAGATATAAGAGCGAATGAATACACGTGATACAAGATAGAACGAATACAAGCTAAATTAGAGCAAATGGATACAACCTAAATACTTAATACAACAAATATAGTCACCTTGCATGTAAAAAAAAGCTACATAGAGAAAGGTGAAAATACAACATACAGAGAGATAAAGGATACAACCTAAATATATGTATGAATACAACAAATGCATTGTCTAATACTTTAATATATATATATATATATATATATATATATATAAATAGAGAAGAGTGGAAACACAAATACATAGAGAGATGAAAATACAATATATAAACAGGATACAGGGAGAGAGAGAGAGAAGAAGAAGAAGAAGAGAAAGAGAGCAAGGGCGAGAGAGGGCAGAGAGAGAGAGAGAGGAGCAAGAGAAAGAGAGAGTGAGAGAGTGAAAGAGAGAGAGATATGAAAGATTATGTCTTAATTCTAGCGTGATTTTTGGTAATTTGTCATTTTAAAAAGATAGTATTTGATATTCACTCGGCATCTTAATTAGTGTATTTGTATCCAAATATAAAATACCCTAACTTTTTAAATGAATACATCTCATACCAACTTAAAATATAGCTATAAATTGTAATTAATAAAAATGTAGCTATAACGGTGCATTTTTGGTCAAAAACATGTCATTATTAATGTAAATTTGTTTAAATAAAATAAAAACAAGATAAGTTATTAGCCCGAAATGACATTCGGAGCCCGATAATTTTTTACATAGGTCGAAGGACACCAGCTTATACACAACTTAGCTAATTTAATAGGTACCGACAATCGCCTACCTGCAAAAGCATGTAGGTGTTCTCACTGTTTGAGTCAGATTGATTTTTGGTTAAAACCAAAATCAAACATATTTATTTGTTTTTTAAATTATTAAACAAAATCATACCAAGTATAATGTACATTTGTCGGTTTGGTTGTCAGCGATTGTGATTTAAATCGGTTATTCGATATATAATCATACAGAAATATATACACTTTTCATCTTTTGTGATTATTATTTTTTTGATATTAAGCAAACAAATAAAGTGGCAAATTTATATTCGGTAAATATTACGTCATTTTATTAAAATATACTCAGAAAAAGTCAAATATATTTAACTATGTAACATTTTAATTAGAATATTTAGAGGCTTTTAATATGAATGCACTGAATATATTATAAATTTTGTGCAAGCTAGAATATTTAAAAGCTAAAGATTCTTGAAAATTCATCTTCCTTATGGAACAAGAAATATAGATTTATCCTTGTGGAGAAAAGGATATAATTAAACTTCATGAAAACTTCGAACATAGAGAAAGTAAGTAGAGAAAATGAAAATGACTTAGCTGGGCTAGGACCGGGCGATTAGGTTAACTTTTTGGACTATAAGTTGTTTTTGTTATTTCTTTACTTTAATGTTATTGAAAGAGGAATTCACATGGATTTAGGAAGGGCCTGCTGTATTTGTGTACAAGCTAATTTTTTTTATAAATAGGTTCTTCATGAAAAAATTCATAAGATATTCAAAATATTCACGAAAATCAATATATGATGTATATATACAATTATAAAAATTATGTATGTAATTTATCAGTTTGGATCAATTCTTAAAAAATATTTATTAATAATATTAAAATCAAATCAAATATTCTTGGTTTTAAAAATTTAAAGTCAAACCCAACCCATTAGAGTATCGGTTTATTTAATCGAATTGGATCGATTTTTAACGAACCATGAATAAGCCTCCTTGGGGTTCATTTCTCGTGTAGTTTATTCAACTAATAGTTATTATCTCATAAACCCACCTTTCTCTTCATTCAAATTTTCTTCAATAAACAAAAATAATTTTCTGAGATAATAACTATTAATTATGTGATGATACAAAAAATCAACACCTCATACAGGTATGATAACTCTATCCTCCAATGCTTGAATATATGATAAAAGGTTATCTAATATTTTATCTCCATTGATATTTGAACTTTAGATATCATGGTGTACTTGTGAATAGTTGCTTGCGGAGGTGCTTCCATCAAAGAATAACTTGTTCGCTCATCATTATGAGAAAAATTATTTGCTATGCCTATATAGTTGTATAATGTCCCATTCTATCCCAGATTCTAGTAACAATAGTATTGTTTTTGTGTAGTAATTTGTTAGTTCAGTGTCTAGCTCATAGTGATTTTTATTCATTAGAGAAAATATTTCAAGTATAGATCTTGACTCAGTTGTGTGCTGCTGCAGACTAGAAACTCTCTCTTCCACATGCTCCTTTTGATTTATTTGGATTTTGATGATCTTAGCTTGTTTTGTTGTTGTACATAAAATGTGAATCTTAACAAGGAATGATGAAATTGCAGGCCATTCCCCAAAAATTTGCCAAGAATTTGAGAGCAAAGCTAAAAGATTATGTTAGTCTTAAAGGTCCAAGTGGGGCTACTTGGAGTGTAGGATTGACTGGAAATGAAAATTCATTATTCCTCAAACATGGGTGGAAGGAATTTGTTGATGCTCATTCTCTTGTGGAAGGTGACTTGTTGATATTCAAGTACAATGGAAACTCACAGTTTGATGTTTTAGTGTTCGATAGACAAAGCTCGTGTGAAAAAGAAGCTGCATATTTCGTCAAAAAATGTGAGCATGCTGATGTTGCAAGTGGAAGCAGGACAAAGAGACCGATACCAGAAAGAAATGATACAACTAGTGAATCTTCTTCATCAGAGCAAGCTAGTGAATCTTCTTCACATGAAAAGTTTGAGGGTTCTGCAACAAAGAAACCTAAGCTTGCATCGACTCCAACATCTAGTGCACGAGTTAATGCCAATTTGCGGTCTAAGAAAATCAAAAGTAAGTCTTCTTTATTTGAATCTCAATGACACAATGAGTGAACATAACATAACAATTCATGATTTATGTTTAATTATTTGATTTGAGTGGTGCAACTATTCATGGTTCAATGACTGAGATGGATTTTACATAACTGGATAACGATACAAGGTACAAGTAGTAGACTTTGTGGGGATCCCCTGAAGTTAACATCTGACAGACAAAAAGCGCTCGAATTGGCAACTGCTGCTGCAACACCAAACAGTTTTCTAGTGGTTATGCGGCGTTCGCATGTTTCCACTAAGTTTTACATGGTAAAGATATGTTATGATCTATATTTATGCATTCCTAGTTATCTATAAAAGAACACCAGAAATCTAACTCATGTAATTTTTCTGTTGGATCAATTGGCTTGCTGCAGTCAGTTCCTTCAGAGTGGGCAAGGAAACATCTCCCCCCCACGAACCTAGATGTGACGCTTCGAGTTAGAGAAAACACGTGGCAGGTAGATTTCATTCACACACCTCATGGTGGTGCACTAACTGGTCCTGGTTGGAGAAATTTTGTTCTGGACAATTTCCTTGAAAAATTTGTAGTATGTGTGTTCAACCTTGTCAGTGGAGAAGATCCAGCCAAAATCTTGGATGTCAGCATATTCAGAGTTTAATCAGAGCTGTTGAATAGGTCATCCCACCATCCCGAGAAACATCACCATCCTCGTCAAGAGTTAGAAAGCCAAACAAATTTATGAGGAAAAATGCAATGTAGGAACTGCATGATGGTTTTGTCTTTTTGGGTGGAGGGTTATGTTTTAGCTGTTAAATAGGTTTTGGAATTGGATGGCTTGATGGAGGAACATATCAACCTCTTTGGTTCCTTTCTCTCTTTTAAATATACTATTATCGGCTGGGAAATCTTGAATTTGTTGTAGACCATAGTTTTGATGTCTTTCATTGTGATACTGGATTTGTTGGATTATTTTTTAGTTCAGCAAAATTGTCTTATCCTAAAATGTTTTGAATATGATGATTTTTCACAAGGTGATGTCTATCCCGGGGTTGCATGATGTAACCCTAGGTATTGCAAATGGTATGTACTCAGAGCAACCATTTGGCGTAATCCAATGTAGAGTTCGTTGTTGTATTTATCTCCAGGATCTATTTTGCCTCAGCGTGCAGCTTAGCACTAGAGTCTTTACCTTTTACCTTCACCTCTTTGTTTCACCTCCAGGACCTATTTTGATGACACCAGTTTCTAATTTGCGTCCCATCTTGCTGTCGTAGAAAACTCCATGACAACGACTATTTCTCGAAAAAAGAAAATAGGATTGAAAAATGTCGAAAGGGCATTTCTTGGCGTGGATTAACACGGTGGCATTTGGATTTTCGAAAGGAAGAAACCTTCAATCAAGCCATCAATGTCAACTTTCAATTTTTCCATTTTTGTAGACAATGGTAGTGTTCAAGATATGCACCTGATTATTTCACTGGATAACTGGTATGCGGCTGCTATCCCAATGAGCACGTATATATATTGAGTAGCTTTGCCTACCAATGAAACTTTTCAGTGTCAACAAAACACTTTGCTTGGAGACCAAATTCACATTTGCCTCTAGGACTTGCAATACGTAGTCCCATGTAAACACCAGTCCTCTAGCACCCACCCAACGAGGTGTCAATCCATGCAGAACAGTCAGCAAAAGCCCGACCTGCAAAAAAAAAAAAAAAAAAACATGATGCTGAGAAAGAAAATGCTGCAACTTAAATTATACTTTCTATCTTTTTCAAAAGGAAGTTTTGAGAGCTTATTGAAACAAGTCTATTATAGCTATATTTTGAGCTGAACTGGACGGCCCCAGATTAATTTTGGTCTGATTTCCGCCACATCGCCTTTTATTGTGTACGAAATGATTAGACATACACGTACAATACACGTGCAAATAAACTAGTATACTAAAAAATAACAAAAAAAGTACTATAAATTAAAAGAATTAATAATTTAAAATATTTATAAAATATAAATTTAAAAAAAAAAAGACATGACAAGTGCTAATGATATCATGCAGGATGACGTGATCAAAAAAAATTTACTCAAAAATATGGTCAGATTGACGATATCTCTATCATTAATTAGACTTTATGAACTTAAATTTTGAGAATGAAGAAATTCTTATGATTAGTGTTTTCTCATTTAATAGGCTCTTATTTGACGCAAATTCAAATTAGTCCGACAGTAATTACAGAATAGTCAAGGTTTCCTTAGTCAATTATTGCTATATTTTTAAAAATAACTGATGATATTCAAACAACTTGTGTACACTTGTACTACCGACTACCTCCACTAGCAAAGTATCAAGTAACTCTATCCATTAGCATACAAGAAGAAATTGTTTGGTATTTTTGCATCCGCTAAAATTTAAACCTGAAACCTCGTGATTTTCAATATATTTCTCAATTTGGAAATAACTCAATAACTTGTTCGACATCATTATAAGAAAAATAACTTGTTATGCTTATAGCCTAGAGTGGATCAGTTTATTAGAAGTCACATAATTGTGCCCTTTATACGGGGTGCTTGTAACAATGATATTGTTTTTGTATGGTAATATATTAGTTCACTATTCTCTTCGTAGTAGGGGTAGGCGCTCGGTTTTTTAGTTCTTTTTTACTAAAGTTCGGTTCAATTCTTCGGTGTTTGATTTTGAAAAATGTGCACTATATACCGAATCAAACTAATTCGGTTCGATTCAGTTTTTTCAATTTCAGTATAGTTTGATTCGGTATTTTTAAAACAGTTTTTCAATGCAAGTGAGAAGTGCCTACTAGCTACTAGGCACTAGCAGAAAATTGCACCAGCCAAGCAGCTAGCAGCACTGCACGAGTGCACGTTGTAGCAGAAGCAAACCTGTTGCATTGCAACAGCCAACAGCCAACAAGCCTTAATTTCTTAAATACTAGTAATAGAATTAGGTACAATGCACATTGCATTTCAACAACCAACAAGCCTTGAATATAATTAAGCTGGCCAGCACCCAGCAGCCCAGCAAGGCAGCAACCACGTTTAATGTTGGGTTGGGTTTTGAAATTTTGGGTTTTGGGTTAAATGTTACATGAGTTAAATCTGTAATGAAAGCTCAAATTTTAAATGGGTTGGGTACTTGGGTTTTAAAATATAAATAAATATTATTAAAAATATAATTAATAAAATGTCAGTTCTTAGGTGCACCAAAGAACCGTGACCCTCAAACCGAAGAATCGAAACTGAGAAAAAAATCGAACACCAAATCGAAGAACCGAAACCAAAAAACTGAACTAATTCAGTTCGGTTCGGTTAGATTTTTCGATTCTTCGGTATTTATACCCACTCCTAGTTCATAGTGATTTTCTTTTTCAGAGAAAAGAATATTTCTGAGTACAAATCTTGATTTTGTTGTGTATTTCTGCAAACTAGAAATTTTTTTCTGCTTTGACATACTTCTTTTTGATTAATTTGAATTTTGGCGAACTGTGCTAGTGTTGTTGTACATTAAACGTGAATCTTAACGAGGAATGATGAAATTGCAGGCCATTTCCCCAAAATTTGCTAACAATTTGAGAGAAAAGCTAATAGGTTCAGCTAGTCTTAAAGGTCCAAGTGGTGCAACATGAAACATAAGATTGGCGGTAAATGAAGATACATTATTCCTCAAACTTGGCCGGAAAGAATTCATGGACGCCCATTCCCTCAAGGAAAGATGACTTGTTGATATCTAAGTACAATGAAGACTCACGGTTAGATGCTTTAGTATTTGATAGGCAGAGTTCGTGTGAGAACGAAGCATTCATATTTCATCAAAAAATGTGACCACCCTAATATTGCAAGTGAAGGCAGGACAAAGAAGCCCACAGAAAGATATGATATAACTAGTGAATCTTCTTCATCAAAACAAACCTAAGCTTCCATCGACTCCAATATCTGACTGAAGATGAGTTTGAATATTTCAGACTTAAAGAGTATTCTATATTTACTAATCACTTTCTTTTTTTTTTTTTTTCCTTACAAATGTGACCTGTAAATGAGTCTAGACGGACTCCTATGTCCTTGCGCATCCATGTTGGACCTAGGCCTAACATAATCTCCTCTTTGACTCGACCTCGTCCCAGCCCAATTGAAACAAGAAGAATCTAGACTTAAGCCCAAATGTTTGCAGACAACAGCAGCCAGAATTCAGCAGCAGAAGCCTAAAAAATACTGGCCGAGGACCAAATATTCACAATAATAGCAGCAGATCACAGCTATGAAAAAATAGGCCTAATGCCCCATATGAGCTTAGTACTTATTTAACAGAAGCAGCAATTGGCCCAATCCTCAGATCAGTCGAACAGAGAAAGAGAATTGGGCCCAAATTTTGGCAGTCACAGATTTTGGAGCGAGACCTAGAATTATTTTCTCTCTCTCTCTCTACTTTATGTCATTTATTCTTCTTTTATCTTTGAATACTAACATTTCATTTATACTCGTTTAACATTAGATGAAGAGAAATTTACATAAATAGCATATTTTTTATCAAAAATAGGTCTTTATATCTACATTTTTAATAATTATAATTTATGACCAATGAGATGCATTCATTTAAAAAATTAGAGTTATTTAATATGTGAGTACAAAATACACTAATTAATGTGTTGAGTTAAATGTGGAATACTATCTTTTTTTTAAATGATAAATTACCAAAAATCATGCTAGAATTAATACATGATCTTTTATATATATATATATATATAAATCTTTTTCGCTCCCTCTCTCCTCTCTCTTTGCCCTCTCTCATCCCCCCCCCCCCCCTCGAGGTATTAGACAAATGTATTTGTTGTATTTATACATACATTTAAGTTGTATCCTCTGTCTCTCTATATGTTGTATTTTTACGTCTCTTTGTATTTTTATATTTTTTGAGATGTCAGACGACTGTATTTGTTGTATTAATATGTGCATTTAGGTTGTACCTATTCACTCTAATTAGCATGTAATCATTTGCTCTTGTATCACGTGTATTTATTCCCTCTTATATTGATATGACATTCGTGATACAAAAAATACAAACAAATAACACATAAAAAAAAGAGAGGAAGAGAGAAAGAGAATAGGAGGGAGAGAAGGATAGAGGAGAAAGAGTGAGAACGAGAGAAATAACATATAACGAGAGGCAGGGAGAGAGAGATAGAAGAGAGGAGCGAGGGAGAGAGGCGAGTGAGATTGGAGAGAGATTAAGAAATTTCTTCAATATTTGCTAGTAAATAAAAAAAAAATTGAGCCCACAAAAGAGAATTTCGAGCAATTTCTTTATATATTACTTTTTTCTCGACTTATCTTCTGGTGCAATGAGTAAAATAATTCAGTATCTTAATCAAATTGGTTTTCTTAAACAAGTCGCTCAACTTAGGAAAATAACTTAAGTTTCACAAGAATAACTTGAGAACTTTCAATGATCTTTTATAGCTATTAAGAGGCTCAACATCCACATTTAAAAATTGAACTAATCATTGTAGTTCAAGATCTTGACCCAGAAAAAGGTGTTCTAATCAAAATGTGTTTGAATTATTTGGAGAAAGGATAAAGAATAATGAGATCTTAATCATTCTTCGAAATAATATTATATTTGTATGTTAAAAGAATTTTTCTTAGTTAGCCTGTTTTAATATGTCTATAGCTGTATTTGTAAATTTTTTGAGGTGCTAAATTTCTTTCTAAGAAAATTATTTGAATTCTTATTCTAACTCTGATTTTAATAAAGGTCTTTAAAACGCCTTTAGAAAGTTGTCTTAATTTTTAACTCTATTGTTCAAAATAATAGATCAAGCTATGAAAATTTTTGATTTAGTTCAAAATCAATCATAATAATATCTACAAAGTGAAAATTATATAACTCGGCATGTACGGGCAACACACGTACCGAAAAACTAGTATACCTAAAAATGACATAAAGAACACTCTAATAAAAACATTTAATAATTTAAATAATCAAGAAGTACAACGCAAAACACACATGACAAGTGATGATAGTGGCATACAGGATGGAGTGATCAATGAAAATTTACTTAGAAATATAGCGAGATTAATTAGATCTCTATAATTAATTAGAGCTTTAGAATTTTAATTTTGAAAATGAAAGAAATTCATATAATTATTTTCTCATTAAAGGCCCTCACGTGCAGCAAATTCAAATTAATCCGCTAGTAAATACAGAATACTAAATTATCAACGAAAATCTCAAGGGATTATAAATTTATTACCATTTCTAATCCTATACTTTTCTGTTGATACTCTGTAGACTTTCAAGTCTCTCTCTTTCTTTCAAGTTTATAATCAGCAAACCTACAATTAGTTGAGTTCTTAATAAATAAATAAATAAAAATTATTCTATTCTTCAAAAATTTAAAATTTTACATTTTTCTATGCTTTTTTTTCTCTTGCTAATAAAGATCTGAAAAAAAAATCAACTCTTTTATTTCTTTTTCTTTTTTCCTCAATTTTTTTCCTTCGACATAATGAATAGTGAGTTCAAGAGTTGCAGGAAATGAAAGAGAACTTTTCTGCTCTTGTTGTGAAGTGATACAATTTTTTCAAGTTCTTTTTGAACTCTTTTATCAACAACTTGTAAATGACAAAGCTTTTTAAATTTTTAATGAGATTTGTTAAGAACTTTTGTAAAATTTCAAATCCTATTTGTTTTTTTTTTTAAATGATTTTATAAAACTTTTTGAGGAAAAAAAAGTCATTTTAACTTTTTAATCAATTTTTTTTTTATAATTGTGATGTCCTAATCAGAAATAAAAATCTTCCATTAGAAATAAAATTATACACCCATTCCCCTTTCACAAAAAATGAAGAGATGCATTGATATATTTACTAAATCTGATCTGAAGTATCTTTTTTCCTTTCCTAGAGAGAGCCGATCGTCAAAATTACTATAAAGACCATCACAAATCAAGATCTAAATGGATCAATCTTGTTGGAAGGTATTGTCCAGGAAAGAAAAATGCTACTTCCAGATAAGGAATAATAAATAAAAGAAAAAAATTACATAATATAGCAACGATATAATAATATTTACTAGACATAGCTATAATTTCAAATAATTAAAATTATTAACTATACTTTCAACTTTGTGCCATTTTTTTATTTTAACCTTGTATTTGACTATTAACTGTGTATTTTTATCATTCAACTATAGAAGTGTCGTATAGTCTCTCCTCTCTCTCTCCCTCGCCTCTCCTCTATATTTATCGCTGCCTCTATCTCCCCTCTCTCGTTCTGTGTTATATCTCTTGTTCTCTCTCTTTCTCCTTTAGCCGTCCCCCTCTCTCTCTCCATCTTTTTCTCTTTCTCCCTCTCCTTCTCCCTTTCTATATTAATTTTTTGTATTTTTTGTATCATGAATGATACAATCGATATAAGAGCGAGTGAATCTCCGTGATACAAGAGAGAGTACATACAAGCTAAATTAGAGCAAATGGATACAACCTAAATGCACGTATTAATACAATAAATATAGTCGTCTGACATCTCAAAAAATATAAAAATACAAAAAGAAAAAGGTGAAAATACAATATATATATATATATATATATATATATATATAGAGAGAGAGAGAGAGAGAGAGAGATTGATGATACAACCTAAATGCATGTACAAACACAATACATAAAGTTGTCTAAATACCTCAAAAAATATTGAAATACAAAAGAGAAGGGTGAAAACACAAATACGGAAGAGGTAAAAATACAGTATATAAAACGAGATAGAGGGAGAGAGAGAGAAAGAGAAAAAGAGAGATATGAAAGATTATATATTAATTCTAGTGTGATTTTTGATAATTTGTCATTTTTAAAAGATAGTATCTCATATTTCACTCGACACATAATACATTTATATTCAAATATAAAATAGCTTAACTTTTTAAATGAATACATCTCATAGTTGCAACTTAAAATATAGCTATAAATTGTAATTAATGAAAATGCAGCTATAAGGGCCTATTTTCGGTTCAAAAGTATGTCATTTTTGTAAATTTCTCTAAATAAATGAAAACAAGATAAATTCTTAGATTGAGACAACATCCGTAGACCGATAATTTTTTAGGTAGGTCGAAGGACACCAACTTGTGCACAACTTAACTAATTTAATGGATACCTATAATCTCCCACCAGCAAAGGTACATAGGTGTGCTCACAGTTCGAGTTGGATCGGTTTTTGGTTAAAACCAAAATAAAACCTATTTATTTGGTTTTTAAATTAGTAAAACAAAATCAAACCAAATATTATGTACATTTGTCAATTTGGTTGTCATCGATTGTGATTTAGTTCGGTTATTCGGTATTTAACCATACATAAATATACACACTTTTGGTCTTTTTCTACTATTATTTTTTGACATTAAGCAAACAAATAAAATAGCAAATTTTTATTCGATAAATATTACATTATTTCATTAAAATTAGAGTCATCAATATGGGTTAGGCCCGGTGGGCCGGCCCAGCCAACATGTAATTTGATAGGCTTGGGCTGTGATTTTTGGAGCCTATTTAAAAATGAGACTTTTAGCCTGACCCTAATAAGTCCGCTGACCCGTGGGCTTTAGTGAAATAGGTTGGGCCGGCTCATGGGCCAAATAAAAAACTAATTAAAAAATAAAATATTACTAAAAATAACCAGAGAACTCCAAACTTAAGTCTACTCAAATCATCATTTTAATGGGTGATATATTGTCATCTAATTTTGTGTTTTACTGTGATCTACTTGAACAGAAGTAGGTTAATATTAATTGTTTAATTTGCTTGTTAATATCTCTATTTGGTTCGAGTGTTACCATGTCAAACATTATTTAATTTCACAAAAACTTTATGTCCAATAAAATTATTTCTTGTACGGTTGTACCCAAGATATTTGCAGAGACTACGAATGATTTCAGATTGAAATCATACAACTAAATTTTTACTTGAAGTTAAACTTAATAACTATTATTATGATTATTTTGTTGCTAGACTTGAGACTTGATTAACAAGTAGTAGCACCATATAATATTAATTATCTTGTAACTATTTATGTTTAGCATCTTTAAATTATATTAAAAATATTCTTTTTTAAAAAGTGGGTTGGCTCCGTGCGGCCGCAGCCCACATGGTGATGGGTTGGGCATATTGTTTTATGACCGATAAAAATAATGGATCAGCCCGACCTGGCCCGTCAAATTTCAAAGCTCACATGGGCTAGCCCAGATAGACTGGGTCGACCTATATTAACAACTCTAATTAAAATATACTGAAAATTAATCAAATATATTTAACTATGCAATATCTTAATTAGAATTAGAGGCTTCTAATGTGAATGCACTGAATATAGAATAAGTTTTGTGCAAGATAGAATATTTAAAAGCTAAAGATTCTTGAAACTTCATCTTCCTTATGGAATAAGAAAGATTGACTAATTCTTATGGAGAAAAAAGATGCAATTAAATTTCGTGAAAACTTTGAAAGTGGAGAAAGAGAGCAGCGAAAATGAAAATGACTTAGCCGGGTCTAGGGCTGGGCAATTAGGTTAATTTTTTCGACTGTAAGTCTTTTTGTTATTTATTTACTTAAATATTATTGAATTATAAACAAGTTTTTGATGAAAAAAAATATATAAGATATTCTAAATTATTCACAAAAATTAGGATATTATGTGTGTGTGTATATATAAATATATATATATAATTTATCAGTTTGGTTCAATTTTTTATTTAACTTTAATAAAATCAAAATCAAATGAAATATTATCAGTTTTAAAAATTTAAAGTCAAACTCAACCTATAAAAATAACGGCTTATTTAATCCGATTGGATTGATTTTTAACAAACCGTGAATAAGCCTATAGGAGGTTAATTTCTCATATGGCTATTCAACTAATAGTTATTATCTCATAAAATCATCTTTCTTCTTCATTCAAGTTTTCTTCAATTAAAAAAAATTGACTTTTTGAGATAATAACTATTAATCGCGTGATGATCTGAAAAACCAACTCCCCCTATAGGTATGGTAACTCTATCTCCCAATGTTTGAACATATGATGAGAAATCACCTAGTATTTTGTCTCTGTTGAAATTTAAACTTGACATATCATGGTTTACTTGTCAAATGTTGCTTATGGAGGTGCTTCCCTCAAAGAATAACTTGTTCGCTTGTCCTGCATCATTATGAGAAATAATTTGCTATGCCTATAGTTGTACAATGTCCCATTCTATCTCGGATTCTAGTAACGATGGTATTGTTTTTGTTTAGTAATATGTTAGCTTAATAGTGATTTTCATTCATCAGAGAAAATATTCCAAGTACAAATCTTGAGTCTGTTGTGTGATGCTGCGCGATTGCAGCCACTCAAGGCTTGAGAGGCTTTTGGAAAGGGAACTTGTTCAATATCCTACATACTGCTCCTGTTAAAGGCAGTTAATTTTTGTGCTTTTGACACATATAGAAAGCAACTTCTAAGATTATCAGGAAATGAAGAAACTATTAATGTCGAGCGGTTTGTTGCTGGTGCCGCTGCTGGAGTGACTGACTGCTACTGTGATGTGCTTACCACTGGACACAGTAAGTAATGAGTTCTGAGATATGGACCTTCTGATACTTATAATCTTAAGCTCATCTATTTTGCGTATAAGCACATAAATGTGTCAGTGCATTAATTTTAGCATTTTGATCTAGCCGTTGACAGAAATTGTCAAATTTCAAGAACCTTCTTTTTCTATGTAATTGTTTTCTTTCTTTACTAGTAGTGCATCTTTTAATCCAAAAAATATCAAGACAAAAGGAAAATAAGGGAGCTCTTTTCTTGTCTTTCGTAAACATTCTTTTATGTTGCTTATAGTTCCTCCATTCCTTCAATACAATTCTGGCTCTCACCCTCCAGCAATCCAAAAAGAAAAGCTGCAAATACAAATGAAATCCAAAAAGAGGCCTAAAATTAACATATGGAGTTAAAAAGGAGGTATTTTGTCACAATAATCTTATGGTTTACATTCTGCATAATTCTAGCTGCTTGTCAGTTTGATCTGTGTCATTCATTGATTACAGGTTTCTTCCAGTAGAAAGAAGGCATATTTTTGTTAGGAACTTTGATTTGCATCGTAAATTCAGCAACCCCAAAACAAGAAATTCTTTATATGAAATAATTAATATTTCTGGATTTGAAAGAGAGTAGATTGATATTTTGGATCCATTATCTTTAAGTGTCAATAATCATGTACGTAACCCATTTTTTATCCATAGTGTCCTATTTCTCGTATATTTTAGAGCTGCTGAATGGAAACATGATAAATTCGGTGGTTACACTCACTCTGCTTCCACACGCTCCTTTTGATTTATTTGGATTTTGACGATCTTAGCTTGTATTATTGTTATACATGAAATGTGAATCTTAACAAGGAATGATGAAATTGCAAGTTATTCCCCAAAAATTTGCTAATAATTTGAGAGCAAAGCTAGAAGATTATGTTAGTTTAAAGGTCCAAGTGGTGCAACTTGGACCGTAGAATTGACTGGAAATGAAGATTCATTATTCCTCAAACATGGGAGGAAGGAATTTGTTGACGTTCATTCTCTTGTGGAAGGTGACTTGTTGATATTCAAGTACCATGGAAACTCTATCCCCAATGTTTGAATATATAATAAGAAATCACCTAATATTATGTCTCTACTGAAATTTAAACTTGAGATATTATGATTTACTCGTCAATTGTTGCTTAAGGAGGTACTTCTCTCAGAATAACTTGCTGGCTAGTCCTGCACCATTATGAGAAAAATAATTTGCTATACCTATAGTTGTATAAATGTCCCATCCTATCCCGGATTGTTGTAATTATAGTATTGTTTTTGAGTAGTAATATGTTATTTCAGTGTCATCTAGTTCATAGTGAATTCATTCATCAGATAAAATATTCCTAAGTACAAATCTTGACTCTATTGTGTATTGCTCTAGACTAGAAACTCCATGTTCCACAATATGTTCCTTTTGATTTATTTAGATTTTGACGATCTTAGCTTGTTCTGTTGTTCTACATGAAATGTAAATCTTAAAGGAATGATGAACTTGCAGGTCATTCCCCAAGAATTTGACAAGAATTTGAAAGCAAAGCTAGAAGATATGTTAGTCTTAAAGGTCCAAGTGGTGCAACTTGGAATGTAATTGGCTGAAAATGAAGATTCATTATTTCTCAAACATGGGCGGAAGGAATTTGTTGACGCCCATTCTCTTGTGGAAGGTGACTTGTTGATATTCAAGTACAATGGAAACTTACAGTTTGATGTTTTAGTATTTGATGGCCAAAGCTCGCGTGAAAAAAGAAGCTTCATATTTCATCAAAACATGTGTGAGCACAATGATATTACTAGTGGAGGCAGGACACAGTGGCCCATACCAGAAAGAAATGATACAACTAGTGAATCTTCTTCATCAAAACAAACTAGTGAATCTTCTACACATGATGAGTTTGAGTACCCTGCAACAAAGAAACCCAAGCTTGCATCGACTCCAACATCTAGTACCCGAGTTAATGCCAATTTGTGGTCTAGGGAAATCAAAAGTAAGTCTTCTTCACTTGAATCTCAACGACATACCATGAGTGAACATAATATAATATAATTCATGATTTATGTTTAATTATTTGACTCGAGTGGTGCAACTATTCATGGTTTAATGAATACGATGGATTTTACTTAACTGGATAATAATACAAGGTACAAGTAGTAGACTTGGTGGGCATCCCCTGAAGTTAACATATGACAGGCAAAAGGCACTCGACTTGGCAACTACTGCTGCAAACCCAAATTGTTTTCGAGCGGTTATGCGGCGCTCGCATGTTTCTAATAAGTTTTAGATAGTAATGATATGTTATGATCTATATTTATGTATTCCTAGTTATCTATAAGGGAACACTAGAAATCTAACTCATCTTAATTTTCTATTGGATCAATTGACTTGCTGCAGTCAGTTCCTTCAGAGTGGGCAAGGATCCACCTCCCGCGCACAAACCTAGATGTGACACTTGGGGTTGAAGAGAACACGTGGCAGGCAAATTTCATTCACGCACATCATGGTGTTGCACTAAATGGTGGTGGTTGGAGAAATTTTATTCTGAAAAATTTCCTTGAAAAATTAGATGTATGCGTGTTCAACCTTGTCAGTGGAGAAGATCCAAATGAAATCTTTGATGTCACTTATTCAGAGCTTTCGAATAGGTCATCCCAAGAAACATCACCATCCTCTTCGAGAGTTAGGAATCCAAACAAGTTTATGAGGAAAAATGCAATTGATCAGCCGGGAAATCTTGAATTTTTTGTAGATAATAGTTTTGATGTCTTTACTGTGATACTGGATTTGTTGGATTACTTTTTAGTTAGCAAGTTGTCTTATCCTAATGTGTCCTTGCCAAAATCATATCATGGACAAAAGTTGACTAGTCAAACCCTTGATTTTCTTGAGCCAAAAACACAAGTTGGTTTCCAACGCCAATCTCTAAAATCAATAAAAAAGCAAATTTCAAAATAAAAAAGTCTTTACACAGCACATGTTATTCCTCATTCCCTGGCAGTTTGGCATCCCACTCTGTCCAAAATTTCTCCTCTTCCATACCTACCTCAACTTCTTGACCCCCTTTTCTTCTTCTTGCCTAATTAACAAGACCACCATGGGAGATTACAGATCAAAATCTTATGCTGATGGTAAGAATAAGATGCAGATGGAGAAATATTATGAACCCCAATTTTCTAATGATTTCAGGTCGAATAGTGCTTCATATGCAACTTCTGTTGGTGCACCACCGCTCCCACCTCCGCCCCAGCAGAGCAAAGATTGGCAGCTGAAGAAAGGGAAGAGCACTAGTGGGTCAACTTCAAAGTCTTGGAGCTACAATGATCCTGAGTTCCAGAGGAAGAGGAGGGTTGCTAGTTATAAAGTTTACTCTGTTGAAGGCAAGGTTAAAGGTTCTTTGAGGAGGAGTTTCAGGTGGTTCAAAGACAAGTATACACAGGTTATCTATGGATGGAGGTGATTCTTCAAGGTTTTCACTTGTTTCTCTGCTTCTTATATTTGTTTTGATTGATCAATATTTTTCACAAGGTGATGTCTATCTCCGGGCTGCATTAATATTAACAAAAGAAGTGCTCAGACATGATTCAGAGCAACCATTTGGCTAATCAAATTTAGAGTCCTTTGTTGTATGTATCTCCAAAACCTATTTTTGCCTCAGTGTGCAGAATAGTCCTAGAATCTTTGCCTTTACCTCTTTGTTTCAGCTGTATGAATACCATTAGCCAGGTTTTGCTAATGGTATACATTGACAGAAGAAGTGCTCAAATATGATTCAGAGCAAACCATTTGGCTAATCCAATGTAGAGTCCTAGACTCTTTGCCTTTACCTCTTTGTTGTCAAATATGAATACCAAACCTTTGATGACACCAGTTTCTCATTTGTGTCCCCATCTTGCTGTCGTAGAAAACTCCATGACAGCATAGGACCGAAAAATGGTGAAAGGACATTACTTTTACATGGATTAATGTGGTGGCATTTGGATTTCTAAAAGAGTGACTTTGTTGTTTGTTGGCCTAATACTCGGTAAGCTTTCCACTATTCAAAATCAACCTCAAAAGGAAGAAACCTTCAATCATGCCAGTAGGACTAATATGTACCTTTTAAATGCTCTTGGTTGGCTTTCAATAATTATAGAAAATACCTTAGATGGTCTCTGGCATGCAACATGCAACTGCCAACTGAGTAAAGCAAATAGTTCGAAGCCTACTACTTTTGGAAGGTGCCATCCTAAGCCACCCTTCAGATAACTGCAACAGTAGCTTAGCACGTCAATGATGTTGAATTCAGCACCAAATTTTTTGAAAGAAAAAAAAAACAGATCACATAAAATTATATTTGTTTGAACAGAAGTTATTTCTTCCAAATGTTTTCTCATTCTAACGTATTCATCTCAAAATTAATACTGGACATAATTGCTAATTTGGATAATACAGAATTGATTCCTCCTACCCATTTTGTGTTACTTAGTGTTTTCGAGCATTGAGCAGATGTTTTTTGACCAGGCATTTCTGATGATTTGAAGTTAAAATTCCACACACTGTACATCCACAGAGAAAGCTGAGTTTCTGCCTTTATATTTATTTTTAAGAAAATGAGTATGCTACCGTTTGCTTAAAAACTAAAATCTGGTAAATTTGACAATTAAGAACATGGGTCAAAAAAATGTGACCAAATAGGTGATTTTTCATGGCATATAATTCATGTATTTTCAAAAGAATCATTCTAGACAGATAGCAATTATACGTAACCTCATTTTAATGTAAACTACTCCTGGATACTTGACCTTCCAAAGCTAGACTTGGCTTATGTGATGAGACAAAAGTTCCAGCTAACCAGAGAATAGCCTCGAAATTTCTCAGTGCAAGCATTGTAAGAAATGTCAGCCATCAACACCAACACAAGAAAAAATTGAGTATTGTCACCTATTCTGGTCAGTTGAACCATTTCAAGTTACAACCAAAGAGATTTCAAAGCGTCATTCATGTAAAACAGCTGGCTCTTAAGAGTTTCTTGCTTCATCAATAATAACTTATGAGAAGACAAGTACAACTGACCTAGTAATGGCCGGAGTTGTTGCCACAAGTCCAGTACATGCATATATAATAGGAATCAAAGTCTTGGGTTTGTTTTTTCCGAAGCCACAATAGAGACCTAGTGCGGCCAGTGATATACAGAAAACCTGAAAAATGACATCATGGAATAAGGAGAAAAGTAGCAATGTAGGGTAAGTAGGTGTAACAGCCAGATTTGAAACTGACAAACGCATGATAGTTCAGGCAAAATCGAAGCATACTAACCAAGTCCAACTGCTTGAAATTTATGATTCTGAGAAAGTTTCTGTGTGTCAACTGTGTTAAAGCAAAATAAAGTCCCGCAACATCAACAAACAATTAAAGCTTCAACAATTCCTACACAAAAGTAAACAGTGTATTTCAGAACTAGCAATTTGCAATTTTTTCTGAATAGAGAACTAAAACAACCATCCACAAATGGTATTTGCTGATAAGGAACACAGTTTTCAGATCCCATAGGTTTCTAAAAACTTTGCTCTCAATTCCTCTTTTCTTTCGATATATGAATTCAGCGAGTAAATTAGGTGATCATTAAATTCTATCATCTACCAAGGATTAAAGTCTATGATGTACAAATATGATTAAGTATTTACCTAGCAGCATGCATTGAGATGTCCAACCATTTTGGAGATATTTTAGATGTCAACAAAACAAACTTTAGTTGCAATCAAGCAACCAAAAATAGGCGAAGAATTTTAAGTATAATATGCATCTTTGTCTTATCTCTAAAGTGCTTTGTGTACCTGTTAACAAAATATATTGATGCCGCCAAAAGTTGGTGAAAATTTCAATTATCAGAAGTTGGATGAGAAAACAACAAGTGCTGCAAGGCCAAAATATTGATACAGCTACATTAGACTAGAAGAACATGAATCGTTAAGTTGCAGAATCTCTTTCTGATGGTAGGCTACTAGGCTACACCAAGCCCGTGCCACCAGGATGATTTTCAGAGGGAAGAGGGTGCTGAAACCTGCAACCAGGGGCGGATCTATGTAGAAGGGTGGGGGTGACACAACATCCAGACATCTCGGTTGAAACTCCACACACACACACATATATATATATGTTTAAGAAATAGTATAAATGTTAACCATGCCACGTGGAGTAACAAATGAGTGCAAGGTGTCGATGGTTCAGAGTCAGATTTACTCTTTATGGTCATGAGTTCGACTCCATTCTGGTTCACTTCATAAAATTGTTTTAGCATGCGGCATTTACGACTTGACTTAGAAAGCACACTGAACTAATACACATCGCTTCCTGGAGCTTTGGATAAAAGCTTAATGTTGTTTATTGTGGTTGGAAGTTCGAACCCCAACTTGGAGAAAGCGGCGCTTTCGTGTAACATGCTATGGTCTCAACGCCCTTACGAGGTTAAAAAAATTGTAGTTAAATATGATAGAACCCTAGACCTCTTCTAAGTTGAGACTCAATCAGACCAATAAGGCAAGGCCCTCCTTGTTTACAAAATCGTTGATAAATTTTACTTATAACTTCACATCTGTAAATATTGACAATGCGGTGTGGCACCGCCCACAACCTTTCTCTAAAAGTTACTACTTCTGTAAATTAAACTTCAAATAAATATGAATTGTAAGAAGAATTCATGACAAAGGAGACATAAAAACAATGCCAGCAATCACGATGATAGTTCTTATTGTGGTTTTGCTAATAATAGGGAAAAAGGAAGCATCCCATTGCGAGAGAAAATTACCTGATATGGATTAAAACTGTCGCTTTCAATTACATCAAGAAATGTAGCCAGATAAACAAGCTGCACAACAAAAGGAATGATTAATGAAAGAAATAAAAAGTATTTCAGGCTATAAAAACAAATGAACCATAGAGAAGAATTAGCCGGTGAACCAACTTCATATTTCTTAACATTTTCTAAATTGGTTTTCAGAGATAAAACTCAACTCACCTCTCAAACACCCTATCCTAGAATTGTTGTTTGGAGAGCTATCTTCATTAAATAAAGCATAAGGTAATGAAAGAATGGCATATTCAACAACAACAACAACATACCCCGTGTAATACCACAAGTGCAGTCGTACACAGACTTGTCCCTACCTTGTGAAGGCAGAGAAGTTGTTTCTGATAAAATAATATATATTCACCTTTATTAGCGTTGTTCCAAAATAGATGAGCAACTTTTATCGATGTTCCGAGTGTCTCATGTCAGACCTTCATAAGAGCCATTACACTCACTCTAAGGTTCAAAGTTGTGATATTGGCATAACTCCTCCCTTCCATGTATGGGACAGAGATATAAATGAATCTAAAAGTGACACACATTTTGACAACATGGAGTATAAATAGCTATAAAAAGAGAATATCATACAAAAATGAATACATTCCAACATCATTCCAAAATTTGTTTTAAACTAGCCTATCATGCCCTTTCTCCATACCTATATGGACCCATATTCGTATGTTCTTCCGGTATTTACTGTATAACTGGGATTCCTATTTACTGAACCATATCAAAGAAGCTACTTGCTTTCTGGCTATTTATGCCTAGGTATAAAGGGATAGACAGTCTACAACACATGCCTATCACTTTTGGAAGGTTTGGAAACCACTATTGATCCGACCTACATAGAAAAAGAGAACAATATGTGTTTGGCTCACTGTGACTATTTTTATGATAACCTTCAATTTTTCCATAACACTCGGGAAATTGAATTAAGGGCGATAAGAAAGTTTCAAAATTAGAAAAAAGTGACACAAGTCTTAAGTATTGAGTAGAGGTGACAATTTTAAAATTAGTGTTAATGACATTAATTTTAAAACCCTCAAGTTCTGTTATTTGCACAAAACCCCTATCTCCCCTACCCCTATTCACTCATCTCCTCCCCACGCCACGCCACCCCCTCCTCCTCCGGTACCACCTTCGTTGCCTCTTCCTCCAGCACCACCTCCTCCATTGTCACTTTCTCCGCCACTATCACTATCCTCTCCGCCACTGCCACCACCGTCACCTACTCTGCTGCCATCACCACCAACAACAAACAAATTTCGCCACTATCACTACCTTTGCCTTCTCTATTGTCACCACCACTACCTCCGTTTCCACTTTATTTTTCTCACTTTCTATCCTTTGCCTTTTGCCAGAAAATCAAACAACTGTCAACAACTTCAACAGTTGTTTGAGTTGCTGCAACAACTAAGCTAGAGTTGTTGCAACAACTTCAATAGTTATTTGAGTTGTTGCAACAGATCAAATAATTGTTGAAGTTGTTGCAACAATTTCAACATACTTATTGCAACAACTGTCAAAATTGTTTGGTTTTCTGCAGATTTTTTTTAATGACTAGAAAAAAATATAATTTCAAACTCAAGACCAAAATAAAAAAAAAAACATGTAAAAATAAGAGGAAAAAAAAGAAGATAAAATAATGTAATAAAAAAGATGAACACAGCGGTGGCGGCGACACAGCTATGGCGACATAGAAGAAGAAGAGAAAAATCTGGAAAGAGAATAGGAAGAGTAAGAAAAAATGATATGAAAAGATGAAAAGAAAGAGAGAAAAATCAAATTTTGAAATTAAGAATTTAGGAGGGAACTTTTTTAAAGTTCTAAAAATTTTAATCCATACCCTAAAGTTTTTAAACATCCTAATCAGATTCACTTTTTAATTAATAAGAGTTGACCAAGTCAATACCACTTTTTTTAATTTCAAAACTTTTTTGTCACCCTCAACTTATTCTCACATAACACTCCTCCTTTATTGGAATGTGTCACCAGCAAGGTTAGCTCAGGTAGGATAATCTCACGTAGGCACAATTTTTATTTATGAGCCATGTTATTGGATTGAGAAGTAGACCAAAATTCCTAACATGGTAAAAATCCTGATACATTTTCATTGCATCCAGTCTTGCTAATGGAGCCAAAAAATAAATACCCACCACAATGCCATAATCCTTGAGCTTATAAGCAGAAGATTTGTTTTTTCGAAATGTCAAATCGTTGAAAAGAATTAGAATTAAACATAACCAGATTTATGAATAAGAGTGTATTGGCTGAAAGATATGCTCAGCACTCAACAGTTCAGCTCTAGACTAATCTGGAATTAGATAGTTATATATCCCAACTTAACATTATCAGAGATATAAAAAGAAAATCTTACGAAGGGGTAGCGGAATAACAGACGGCGTGCGGGCCGAAGGTTAAGACAGCGCAGTTGAAGAAGTGGAACACCGTCATCTTCTTCAGCTTCTTACCAGAGAAAGATCCCAACAGCTTCTTCTTCTTCTTCCAGCACGGGAAAAATCATATGCTTATGCTGAGATGGGCTTTTTATGTGTTATTGGGCCACTTACTACTTTCATATGGGCTCTGCATTTTTTTGCACGGATCTCTCCTATTTTATTGTGATCTTCAATTTTTACCCGCAGATATGTTTTGTCTTTAATCTTTGCCTCTATTTATTTAATAAAAATTATTTATCAAAGCACCCTTATGTATGACCTAACTAGTTTCGAGAATTTTTATCTCGCTCGATACAATTTTCATAAAAATTAAGTTATGAGGCATAAGTCGTGCAGTATTTCTATGACCTAATTTTTCTAGGCATATGTTTAGAGAATTTTTTTGTCTTGCTTGGCATAAGTTCTGTAGAAATTAAGTTATGTCTTTTATGGCATAACGTGTTGGTTCTGAAACTAATGTTTTGTCTCTATCTGCATAAGTTTTGTAGAAATTAAGTTAAGCGGTATAAGTTGTGTAGTATTCAGATGCCCTAATTTCGGTAGGCATAAGTTGAGAGAACTTTTGTCTTGCTCGGCATAAGTTATGTCTATTACGGCATAACTTGTGGATTCTGAAATTGTAGTTTTGCCTTTATCAACATAAGTTTTGTAGAAATTAAGTTATGCGGGGTGTAGTGTTTATATGACCTAATTTTACTAGGGATAAGTTTAAATTTTTTTTATCTTGCTCGGCATAAGTTTTGCAGGAATAAGTTATGACTTGTGGGTTCTAAAACTGAAGTTTTGCCTCTATCGGCATAAATTATATAGGAACTAAGTTATGTCTTTTACGACATAACTTGTGGGTTCTGAACTGAACCTTTGCCTTTATCGGCATAAGTTCTGTACGAATTAAGTTATGTCTTTTATGACAAAACTTGTGGATTCTGAAATTGAAGTTTTGAGTTTATTAGCACAAGTAATGTCTTTTACAACATAACTTGTGGGTTCTGAACTAAACTTTTGTCTCTATCGGCATAAGTTCTCTAGGAATTAAGCGAATAACTTGTTAGTCTTTTTAAGACATAACTTGTATTATATTATGATACGAAAATCTAAACTCATGCCAAACGAAAATTATTTATTTTTTTGGTGCCAAGGGTTTTTTTGGCCACTTAATTTTTACTTAATATGTTGATCTTTTGTGTATAATCCTGCATAATCTCGAATGTTATCAGTCCGGTATGTAGACCAAATCATACAATGCAAGCAAAAGTTCCTCGATCGGTCAAAAATTAAAAATCATCAAATTTGAGGGAAAAAATTAAAAATCGCCCAAAATAAGGGCATTTTTTGTGAATGTGAATTGCGTGAAAGTGGGACACTCCAAATTCGGGGGTCAAAGAGTTGTTTATAGAGGGACAAATAACACAAATACCCGCTTTTAGGTCCGCCATTTAATTTATGTCTGATATTAAAAAAATTGCAAGTTTCCCTCTTTTGGAACAATTTCAAATGTACGCGTTTGAAAATTCGTGCTTGGTGCGGACCTTTTTGTATGAAGTGTGGTATTGTGAAGGTCAAACATCGAATATTTTTGCCTGAAGTTTTTTATGGCTTGTTGAGGCCAATTTTAGATATTTTTTTACTGAAGTCGTGGACTTGACAAACTTTTTACTAAACTTGTGGACTTAACAAGACTAAACTTTAGACATTTTTAGCTGAAATTGTGGTCTTCACAATTATGATCTTGATAAGGTCTAACTTCAAATATTTTATAGTAAAAGTGTATCATTCACAATTATAACCTTGATAAGATCTAATTTCAGATATTCGTTTTTAAAGTTATGATATTTGACAAAATTAAAATTCCGACATTTTGACATGAAGTTATGTGGTATATTTGCTCCATCTTCAGTTTTGACATATATGGTTGACGTGTGTGATGCAACAATCAAAAAGATCTGATGAATGCTAGTCCTCAATCGCATAGCCAAATGTGTTCAAAGACCATTATTATAGTGAAAAAGTAACAATTTAACTGGTGTCACAACTTGGAATCTTATTAGTGACAAAGTTACAACTGCGGCAAATTGGATTAGACAAAAAGTCACCATCAATTAAACTGTAATTTGAAAAAATGGGCCGACACATTGGATTACAGGCCTTTGTAGCTTTCGTTGGTTGTATTGGTTTGCCGTAGTGGGCCGGTGGGTATCCGCCATGTAAAGGGCACAGCCAATAAAAACTTCTGGCTTCGAATTAATTTTCAACAACATTATTATATATCTGTCAAATAAAGTAATTTCAAAATTTTATTTTTTAAAAAAATAAAAATAAAAACATGTGGTTGCTCTTTTTTTTTTGTTAATCACGTAGTACCATATTTTCAGTGAATAATGCAACATTGCATTCTGACAAAACATTAATATCCAGCAATTCGCCGGAAAAAGATAAAATAGAAAATCATTCCCTACGTAAAGTGCCAAACATTTAATTCTTCCACACAGTAATAAATTGAAAGAAAAAAAAAAAAGAAGAAGAAGAAAGAATTAAAAGAAGAGTTTGAGACAGTCAAACTTGATCTTGATTGTACCTTGTGTGAATTAAATAATTGTTATGATTGCCGTTCTATTATTGTCAAATTATTTGTCTGGAATACTTAACCTTATAATGTCTTCTCCAGGAAATAAAACACACACACACTACTTATTGTCTCAGTTCTATCACATCTTTAAACAAACTCCTTATCTACCCACCTTATTTGGTTAGACATTAAAGGCAACATTTTCAGGTCGATCAATGTGTGATGTCTTTTATTACTCCCAAACCTTACGTGAGTCTTGTTATAGACAGAATATTAATATTTTCTTCGTTTTAAAATAAGTGATATTTTAATTTTTTGATTTTATTTCAAAATAATAATATAGGTTACAGAGCTAGATTATTACGTATTTTATTTAGTGTAATTTAACAGTTTTCATAGGGAAAAAGGAAATTTTTTTTCCAATAAATATTCATATAGTGAAAATAAAATAAAGGATATTATCAGATGGAATAAGGTGAAGGTAGAAATGTGAGGAGGCAAAGAGATTTTGAAGTAGAAATGGGTCAAAAGTTCGTCGGCAGAGAAGAAGGTTGTTCAAAGGGACACATAGCAGTAAAATAATTATTCTAAGATTTAAACTATATGTGTCGATAATATGTAATTTTTTTACAATATCAATATATAATCAATATAGAATAACATATTGTTATTATTTATTTTTGGAGTTATCAATTTAACATTACTTAATTGTTTCTTTAAAGTAATATGATGTTATTAATTAGTAGTTATATCAGTGGAATGATAATTTATCTTTTTTATATATAAGGTTTTTAGCGTCAAAATTACTAATTTTATTAATAATATTGTTCAAAATATAATATACATTTATAAAAAATATTCTTTGACACACACACATTGGAAGGTGTTCAACTGATTGTTATTATGTCTATGTAATTACGCCACTAATAATTTTAAATAATTTCACCTAATGAGCTAATTTTGAATTAAATTAGGCTCACGATCCATTTTTCTTATAATGATATAAGAGTAATTGGTCCTCCTGATTCTTGTTACATCCAAATTTCACTATTGGTTCTCATATTATCTTGTTCACGCCCTAATTGTCTCGCCTAAACATGTTAGTAGTCCCACATTCGTGGGAGGTGTTTTTTATTAATCACGAAGGTCCATATTCTTGAGATATATTCATAGAAGAATACTTACACTAAAAAGAGGGGGACTAAGATTATTGATCTCTCAACAGATTGAAGGAATATTAATACAGAGTGATTAGAGAGTATTATTCTTTAAAATCATAAACAAAAAGAAGCTATTTTTCCTTCATGTTTAGATAATTCTTACCTCTCGAATCAACTTTAACATTATGCGTCATATCTATTTTCTTATGATGAGATATTGTAAAAACTATTTACAGTTAAGACTGTAGTAAACCGAATTATCTCAAGTTTTTGTCTGTGTATTCTTCTGAACCTATTCAAGTTCCAACCCAATGGGGTCCAACTTATTTCTATCCTTTTCCCTGGGTCTACAGGTAAATTCATAGGTACTTCTCAGTTTTCATCAGTGCCTACTTGAATGTTCGAAAAGAGGGAGGGCCCTACAACCATGTCCTATTGCTATTGTGTATTACAATTTACAAATAAGATTTCGTAGTACAACTGTTTAAGATACTCTTGACAGGTACAGTAGTATATATGGATTCATGAGCAAAGTAAATATTCTTCTAGTTTTAAATTTATCTATCTTATTCTTTTGGATAATTTCTTAATTTTAATTTTACATCTGATATATTTAAAATCAGAAAAAATAATAATTAATTTGGAGTAATAAAAATTTGTACAATGGGAGAAGCAATAGTAGCTACATTGCTATGAAGTGTGACCCATATATTCGTAAATTCGCCAAGAACTCACAGCCATTTTGTTGTACTCCACAATTGATTTTTTAACTTATAGTCATCGTGTAAAGAATTTTTATTCTATCAAAGTAATTACTGGGAATATCTAAATGTTAATTAATACCAATCGAATTAAATAAAAATTCTGAATCGATGTTTGTTGAGAAAATGAGAACTATAGCTAAGAGTGTCAAGTAGTTGAATACAACTGCTGCATATATGTACACAAGTGGGGTTTGTTTGGAATAATGCATATATGTTGCTATCAAAATGTCTCTTATTGAAAGCGATGAACTACCCTATTTTTAGCTTCTCAATTATTGAACCTTTTTTATGTTTGTTTGTGTACCGTTTTTGACTGTCTTTTCTTTCTCATTTTCTTCTACTCCTCCCCATACCATTCCACAAAATTCAAAACAATAGTAAAAAAATTGAAAATCAAATATTTAGCAGTACTTTTAGACTAGTTGCCTCAGGTACACTAAAAATGTCAAGACAAAAACGAAATGGACCGTTTGTTTTGATATATATTTTTGGTTTCTTATATTTCGAATAATAGCATCTTTTATTCCTTAGTTATTAATAAATTCAGATTTTAGTCTTTTAAATATTTGGTCAAGTATATCTAACATTTATAATTAACTAAAGGTGAGGCTTTAGTTCAATATTTACAAAGTAATTATGTGATGTTAGACTATTTTAAAACTATATTGCCTTCAAACAGTAAAATATTAACATATAATTTGTTGGATTTCTAAAAATTAATAAATAGATGGATCAAAAAAAAAACATATCAATTAACAAAGGAGTATATTATTTTATGTAGAAATTAGTTATGTAGGATTTAGTTATTCATGTATTACTTATGCGACCTTCTATTTTGCATAAAATAATAAATAGATCCCCTCATAGTTATGCATATATTAGTTATGCAGGTTTTTAAATTGCAAACCAAACACTACATTAATTTTATATATGAATAACTTACCTCCTAACTAGCTATCAAACATAATTTATTTATCCATAATTTAATACTTGCATAACTCATATCTACACCAGCTTCCAAGGACCCCCTGGACTTTATAATGTGGTTAATCAAAATTAAAATTTACCTCGAGAGATAAAAGTAAAATTTATCCTTTATATTCTAATTGTTGATTTTTTAAAGGTGGCAATGTCGTGGCTCATGGCACACGTCAGTCGAAACGGCGTTGATTCCGCTGATTCCTTTCTTTCTTTTTTGTCTTCTATTCTGTACTACTCAAGGGGATTTGGGAAGAAATAATATAACATATATAGTAGTAATTATATGGTGATTCTATTCAAACTTCGAAGCAACATGTCTCTACGTACTAGCTCTCTCTATGTGTAATATATTACTATTATTCTAACGTACCCATGTTACGAATAACTATGGAAGAAGAACTATTATTCTTCTCAATTATTTTAAGTTGATATGTTCAAGTAGCACTATAATTTAACTTGTTAACGACAAAAAGATAGAGTATAAATGTAGAATATAGTTATTTCCTTCGTTCATTATATTAAAAATATATGTCCACTTTTACTTGTTAAATTTGAAAAATCAAGATATAATTTATTACTTAATTTCTAATTTACCTTTATAGTCATTTTAACACATTTTTCAAATATTGAATTTATTATATTTAAGAGGTGATATATTAAAATTATTATTTTATTTATTGCTCTTTAAGAAGTGTGTCAAATCAATATTGGACAAGTAAAGGTGCATGGAAGGAATAGTTAATTAGTACTAGTATAAATCATGGAGTATCTATGAAGCTAATACTTGATGAGTGATGAGTTATGTCCTTAATGCTTGACCGTCCATGTCGTTTAACTAGCAAAGAATTGGCATTTTAATTAGTTTTCCCTTTTCTTTATTTTTTGATTTCATGTTAAGTTATTCTTTACTTAGGTCTATGGAATAAAGAACATGGTTAAGAGATCTGAAACCCTTTTGTATCTCTTGGAGGTCACTTTGCTATATTCTTACTTTAAGTAATTATAACGTTCATCCGGTGGCATCTTAGAACTAAATACTTCAAACGTTGTGTAATTAACTAATTTTATATATGATCTTGATCTTAAATCTGCATGTGGTCTAAAACTGTTTTTATTATTTAAATAGGAATAAGTTTTTGCCTCACACACACAAAAAACCTCTTGGACAATTTCATATAGCTCTACGTAAAGAGAAAAACTAAAGAAACCCTGTTATATATAACCCAATGAAAATGTGAAGTAAGGTATATATGCTAGCTTTGAATTATGGCCATTTATTTTGAAATTTAAGAACACGAAGAAAAATTCATCCTTGCGATATTTTAAAGTCAGAACAAAACTGTCCCTTAAAAAGAGAGTAAAGAAAAACATTAACTAAATTAGGTTTATTAAATATAAAATGAGAATTAGTACAAGGGGAAAGAGGGGTTAGGTGTGACGAGACAAAAGTAGGGAATATGGAATATTAGCTTAAAGCAATTTAAAAGCGAGCTAGGTAAACACTAATGAGAGTACTAAAGAGAGATTTTTGATCAGGGGGAGTTTATATATATTATTAATTAGCAGATTTAACAATATTAAGAACTCCAACAAAGTGAAAATTAATTATAAGAGAAATAATAATAATAATAATAATAATAATAATAATAATAATAATAATAATAATAATAATATTCGAATGCGTAATTCCAAGACAGAGGATCGGGAGAGAAAGAGACAGATAGAAAGGAGCTGGGTCGATCAGGAAGAATATTAATGGGCAGAGATAGAGTTATAGAATAAGGTTGAAAATTCTCATTTCCCGGAGAATCTAGAGCGCATCAGGCGCTGACCCTGCTTTCCCTATTCTATTAAACAAATCAACCCTTTTCTAATCCCCCACCTCTCCACCCCTTCACCCCACGTACACATATATTATAATAAATATATTATTATTTAATTTCTTTTTAGAGATGTACACAAATTGATCCAAATATTATTGTTATAAAAAAAAATTATAGATTAATTTCTACTTCAATGTGTTTGTACCATCTTCTATTATTGAAGTTCGATGGTTAGTTAAGTCAATTTGAATTTTAACGCATTTTCAATGTGAAAATGTTCGAAATATAAATTCGTTTGACAAAAAAAAAATTTAAGTAGATCTTTCAGAATGTTTTTGTGGGTGGAAATTAAAAGTTCTTTGAGGTACTTCTTGAACCAAATAATCTTAAAGATTCCTTCCCAAAAATTCATTGTTGTTTCTTTTACGAAAATACAAACATGCACGTTATTCTTCTATATATAAACCTTTTCATCTAAGCATTTTTTGAACTCTTTCTTTAAATAAAATTAAAAGGGAGATTGGAGCAAAGGTAAGTTGTTTTCATATGACTTATTATAAGTCATAAGTTCGAATCATAAAATTTATCAATAATGTTTGTATCAGAGCAGACTGTTTAAATATCACCTTTTTAAATAATGAACTTGCGTGAATGCATAATACTTCTTACACCATGCTATGCCTTATGTTTTTTTTAAAAAAAAGTTCATTAAAATAGTAAATGTTGTGTTATAAACAATTGTTTGTGAGATCATATAGGATATTCTTAAAAAGCCTAAAAACTAAAAGAAATAATAGGTCAAAAGAAACAAGTAGTAACAGAGAAGGAGTATATGTCAACTGGCTATAAGGTAGCGGACAGAGTCACGGCCACAAGTCACGTGGGTTGACGCCGAGGAATATGGTTGGCTTTCTCTCTCGTCTTGGTAAAATAATACACTTTTTTTAATGTTGGTTGGGAAGAGTAGCCAAGAAGAAGGGCTCGACAATAGACAAGATGAGAAGGTAAGTCCAATACTGAGGAATATTTCGACACGGAGAGGGAATATTGGTGTTGCCTATTTAAAACATTACTCCATTTCACAAAATACTCAAAATCAATTTTGTATTCTGTCGTACTTAAAACGCAAGTGTCTTTGCCTTTTAGGAACTCCCTATATATGCACACTACCACTTCTCACTCCATTTCTGTATTTACCCTGCTTTCAAAATAAATAAAAAAAGAAAAAGAAAAAGTCATTTCATTTCAAAAAGAATATAAAATGAATTTAACATGAACGAAGTTGTCCCAGGAATTTATATGTAGCTCTAGGACAAGAGTACAAACTTGAATGACTATCGTCAAACAATTCATTTCACTTTCCTTATTTATCTAATATCTCTTGCGCGATCATTCAACAAATATTGTTAGTACATAGGTTTGGAGGGAAATGAGATCCTTTACTTTTTTATAATTTGAATAAAAGAAAATGACATTTTTAGATCTCTTAGGCATAAACGTGAAGATATCTTACGTGTAAAAACGAAAATCTCTCGTAAGAAGACCATGAAACTATTTTTTTTTAAATGTAAAAGCTAAAAATAGTTGCTCCCAACCTTTAAATTAAATACTTAATTAGCATATTAAAGAGCCCACTCTAACATGAAGAAAGTCTAAAGGAATAAAATCTAGATATTTATCATTTATCAGTCGTTGGAGCTGCCCGATCATGTTGATCACACACTTTATGCAGTAAGGTACGAGCAATTGTCTTAAGAGTAGAGGATCACTCACAACCGCCATGACATATGTAGTACGAGAAGTAAAATTACGAACGTCTCATTGTTCTTTGTATGTGTAATGTTGTTTCATAAGGATTTAGCAAAATTCACTGAGGGGCAGTTTGGTAGCTGGTTTAGATATAAGTTATGCAGGTTATGAAATTCTGCATAAATAATATCATATTTGGAAGTTGGTTAGGGGATAAGTTATTCATGTATAAAATTAATACATTATTTGGTTTGTAATTTTGAAATTTGCATAATTAAACATGTATAATTTATGAAAGAATCTATATATTAGTTTATGCAGGATAGAAGGTGGAACAAGTAATACGTGAATAACTTAACCCTACATAACTAATCCGTGCATAAAATAATACACAGATAATTTCTTCATAACTAATTCATATATTATTAAAACCTGCATAAATCTAATCAGCTATCCAACGACCCTTAACAAAGTTACAATATCGTGCATTTGGAAGGTATATTGTTGGATTACATGCCTTTTCAATCCCTCTAATTTCCCTACTACACTCTTTTGTCTTGAATTTTATTTACTCATTGATTAATATCTTAGTATAAAAGAGGTTAGTTGAGAAATATGAAAAAAAAATGAGTAGGCGCGTTGAATGAGAGTGGGGGCAGAGTCAGATACATGTGGGACTGAGGCGCCGGTGTCGCCGAAAGTCCTAGCCACCCTTCTGACAATCCAGCCTATTCTCCTTCTATCATACTCTCATTTCCTTCTCTTCCTCGTCTACTCTCCTCTTTCCCGTTTTCTCCCAATACAACCCCGTTATTTCTGGAAACTTACCACGTGTACACCAATATTCTTTAACATTTCAAGTCTAAATACCAAGCAAAAAGAAAAAAAAAAGGTTATCTATACATGGAGTAAATATATATTTTTTGTATTGATATTTAACTTAAATATCAAATAAACAATAATAATAATATATTTAATGTAATCTTATATGATAAAGTTTGGATATTAAAAAATAAAACGTACGTAGATTTTATTTCCATCTCACGTACCTAAAATAACTGTTTCTCAAAGATTCATATTCAGGTTATTTAAACATTTTTCACTAAACCCGGCCTTCTTTGGTTCACCACAACACCAAATAAGGACTAAACACCAAAACTTATTCCGTGGCTCGACTTAGATGGAAACTGCTAATGGACGGCTTTTGAGATATCTTGCAGATGTATAAATGCTCAAGACAGCATTTTAGTGAAATTATTCTTTTTTATTATTATTTATTTTATGAGGAGAACGACCTAAGAGAAAAGGGTAAATAAAGAAGAAGACATAATGAGATTTCAACCTACAATTTTATTAGAGGAACAGACATCTATGGGGCATGTAAATTAATTTAAATATTTATGGAGGATATGAATATGCACAAAATAGATGTATCCAATGTGGAAAAAGTTGGATAGATCGATGGATAATTGTAAGGTATCAATGCATTTCAGCGGTATTACTAGTAATTTCTGATGAATGTCATGATGCTGCTCGTTCAACAGACAACACACAAATACTTCCTTCGTTTATTTTTATGGGTCATATTTTGCTTTACGAGAGTTAATTTAACTAATTTTTGAAAATAAATTAAATAAGATTAATTGAACATTTTAAAATTATGAATTAAGATCTTTTTTGTATTAATATGATGAAAAAATATATCTGTAAATATTAATCACAATTCGTATAATTTAAATCTCAAAAAATAATACATGATAAGTAAAAATAAACAGGGACTACAATTTGGATTTAGAATGGAAGAAATTAAATGTGCGTGTGCCATGACCACACTAAGGACTCCCATTTTAACCTGGCTTGGTGCATGGACTTTATATTTGTGAAATTGTTGGATTTGTGGGAGTAATATTTCACTACCCCAACTTGAAACTCTTGCCTAATTAATAACCATGATTTTCTGTTCCCCTTTAAATTCGTAGCCTTTGGTCAAAATTCATAGTGGCAATGTCAAATAGTCCTTAATTATATTTTCCATTATGGCTTATATATATTAAAGCAATATAGTCAAAAAGGTAAATGACCATAAACACTCAAACTTCGGCGTAGTATTTGCAAAAAGGGAAAAAATAGTAAACAAATGGACTACGTATCTAAAATGATTTTATGAGTAAAGGGGGGAAAAAAAGAATTTACTACGTGTAGTTTCCCTCGTTTTCCTTTATGTGAATTTTTTTGTTCCTCTAAAAGAAAATCTCTCAGAATTTGAAAATACTTTAATTTAATTTTCCTATTTTATTCTCAATAAAAAATTTTCATAACTATATTATGACATATTAAGATTATAAATTTTAAAAATCTGATAATTACAACAAAATGAACAAGGCATGACTATTCATACTTTCCCAAAATTACAGAAATTAAAATTATAAATTTGAGAAAAAATTATTTTCTTCTATTCAAATTATAAAATGAAATCTCATTTTATGAAAAAAAAAAACTACCTAAACAACAAAAAAATAAAATAAAAACAGCAGAGAGAGAGAGAATTTTAATAGTAGGTCGCAATCTATGGACACTTAAGATAGAACAAGAGAATGTGTCTGTATATGAGAAAGAGAGAGAGAGAGAGCGCAATTCCTTTCCCAATATTCCATTGAACAGTACAACTAATTTGTTTTCTCGAATTCCAACCATTCCCTTCAAGAATACATCCATTACCATCTCTGCACCTCTTACTACTATTGCACACACCATTTTCCCAATTGCAAAACCAAAAGCGACCCCGTGGATCACAATTTAAATTTAACGAGTTCTTATAAAAAAATTTATATCAAACTCATTTTACTGTTAATATGAGTTAAGCGATCTACTAGTAATACTTCTTAAAGATTTTAATATATTTTTTATATATACATACTTTTATCTTTCAACTGACGGGGAAGAAATTATAACATTGATCAAAGCACTATTTTTATGTTTAAAAATTTATTTAATAGGTATGAGTTATTACTTTAAAACTCAATAATTTTAAATATTCATTCCGCTTTTATCCGTATCCAAAAAGGCTACATCCGCCCTTGGCCCCCCACCCCTTAATTCTTTGTTCCCAATGTCCAAACAAACATTTACTCTCCAAAGGAAATTAAAGATACAATTTGATCCTTCTGTGTATCCTTAAATACAGCTCCCTCTTTACACAAACCTTTTTACAGCCAATTCCTTTGCTTTTCAGATTCAAACTCCCAAGAAAAACCCCTTAGTTTATGTTGACTAGAGATTACTACTATAGTCTGCTATTCTTCTCCTCGACCCATCTGCACATTTCTACTTTTAGTTCTTTTATCAAAATCCCTATCCCCTCTATATATAGCTTTTTTCTTCAGCCAAAAGCCTATTCTGAACCCTCTCCCACTCTCTTTTTATACACACAACATGCAAATCATAAGGCACTCATGAGATAATCACAACTCAACTCTTTTTAGCTTCATTTTTCTCTCTTTTCAAGAGACCCCTTTTTATTATTATTTTCAGTTCAAAATCGGTATGAGGGACACAGTACTTTCAACGGTGCCGGATCTTTCTTTACAGATCAGCTTACCGTCGTGTATTTCAAAATATGATCAGTTCAAAGAAGCTGTTCGCTTCGATTCTACGACCGATTCCGGTAGCAGCGCTAGTGGAGGAAGCGATTTGAGCCACGACCATAACGCATTTTTTCTCCCGGACAAAATTAAACCGTTTAATCTTCCGTTAATTCCGTCTTTTGAGCCGACGCTGAGTCTAGGGTTCGCGCAAGTACCAATAAGCGGAAACCTTCAATACCACCAACACCAGCATTATCAGCCACAAATATTTGGCCGCGAATTCAAGAGAAGTTCGAGAATGAATATTAGTGGAGTGAAAAGAAGCGTTAGAGCTCCTAGAATGAGATGGACATCAACTCTTCATGCCCATTTTGTTCATGCCGTTCAGCTCCTCGGTGGACACGAAAGTGAGTCAAATAGTGACAATTCATATCGCTGACCTCAACTATTGTTTAGATGATCCTAAATTTTGATTTAGATTCTTTTTTGTTTTTTTTTACATTTGAACAAAAAAATAGGAGCAACACCAAAATCTGTGCTAGAACTAATGAATGTGAAGGATCTAACCTTAGCTCATGTGAAGAGTCACTTACAGGTACGTAAAGTCACTTTTTTTTCCCCCTTTCTAATGAACAAGTCTTTTGAATGTGTGAAGAAAATGGATCTCTCTATTTGATTGCTATGGATATTTTTGTACCTTTTCTTTTTCTTTTCTATTTTGTATTTTTACACTGCAAAAATCCATGTGAAGCCCCAGTGTTTGGGTTGGGGTGGGTGGAGAATTTGGAGTACAAAGGGGTTAGGACAAAAAGGCATCTAGAGAAGTAATCTTAGAAATGTAGACTTTTTCATCTAATACTTTTTGTGTGGGTTTTTCATGCAGATGTATAGAACAGTGAAGAGCACTGACAAATCCACAGGTAATATATTTGGAATTTTCATCTCCTAAAGGGAGCCCAGTACTTTTCACTTCCATCATTATTCTTTTTGTTTGCAAGCTTTGAAATTTTAAAATTTTTTTGATATAAATCGACAAATAATATTAGAGACGGATTTTATTGTTTAATTGCAGAATTCATCCGTTTGCTAGCTAATTATTATTCTTTTAATAGTGTATATATATACAAGTCGGTTTATTATTTGCTTATTAATTTTGCAGCTAAAGGTCAGGGGGAGAATATATTTGTGAACGAAAACAAAGGGATTAATATTAGTGAATATGAAAAATCTTGTGAGGAGATTGATGCAGTTTCACTATCAAGCACAATGCCACAAAATATGGCTCATATCAGGTGAGTGCATCTGCAACTTACATTTTATTATTATGTTCTGACTTTGTTTGAAATTAATATGCTACTAGCATGCATTTTCATCTCTTCCATCATTGCAAATTGGAAAACAAGCTAAGAGCATATACTAATGGTTATTGACATGTACGCAAATGAAAAAAAGATAAGCACCAAACTTTGTACTTTACTAGACAAATACTATAACGTTTCTCTTTAATATACGTCATTGATCTGCCGCTAAATAATCGTAGTTAACAGAATTTTTTAATAATACATCATTAAATAAGTTTAGCGACGAAACGATAGAAATTGTACGTTACTATTCCCCCGTTTAACAAATTCTTAAACATGTATCGTAAAAAGTTTATAAATATAGTACTGTGGACAACTGTATTAATTAAGGCATATATAGTTATATATACATATAGTATGTGAAGCAAGTAATAGCATCATGTGGATATATGGATAATCAATTGGAGGAGGCAGACATACACACACAAAAATGCCTTGACCGTGGAATTTATTTCTGTACGTGATGGTGTCTCTCTTTGTTAATAGTGTAGAGATATATTTTTTATTTTTTATTTTTAAAAGAGATTAAATACTCAATAGTTCCAAGTACCTTGAGCTTGGTGAATGTAATGAATTAAGGTCTTCTAGGTACAGAGAGTAGTGATTTTAACGTGTGTGTGAAATCCAATTCATACTTTGTACATCCTTGAAAAAGAAAAGAAAGAAATAATGGTGAAAAATATATTAGAAATATCATAATTTTTTGAATTTTTTATTTGATCTAACAGTTATTCATTTTTTTCTATATATCTAAACTATCATCAATTATTTACATCAAACACATTTCAATTATCAATTATTTACTTTTTTTTATTTGAACGAGGATAATATATTATATTTAACGACACAAGTTCTAAAGATAATCTAAATATAATATGTTTCCTATCTAAAGGTCAACACATACTTTAGTTATACCAAAGATTAGATTAAATATACTGATTCAAAATATTCTAAAACAAATTAAATTCTATTGGTTAAAATGCCAAATCATATGGATCAGAGATACTAGCTAGGTTATTTGAAAGGAAAAACACGCTTGTTTTTATTGGGGAAGAGGGGGTTAGTTTAAGGGGAGGTTATATAAATATAATATTTTAAAATGATAATTACAAAATATATAATTATTTTTAAATTATATAATATATAATATATATCTTATAAATGAATAAAGGGATAAATATTTTAAATATGATATTTTTTTCTATAAATGAGATAACTTATTATTTCTTTCATAATTTAAGTAAACTAAACATGAAAAATATTTAATATTTAATAAAGTCATTCTCTATTAATTCTTTATTCTTACATTTTAATAAGCAAATATTAATACTAAATCCTGCAAATATTTTATTAATGTACAATATATACCTTATATAATATTATTTATTATATATTAACTAATATATAATATATATAATATTATTTTTATATATATTATACACAAGTATTATCTGTTATTTATCTATATTTAACGTACAATATATACCTTATATAATATTATGTGTTGTATATTAACTATTATATATTATATATAATATTATTCTTATGTATATTATATAACAAGTATTATCTGCTATTTATATATATTTAGATTTGAGTTTACATTATTATATTCATATATTAGATATATTGAAGAAACAAATACATTATACATATATTATTTATATATTGTATATTATATATCAAATTTAAATTTACATTGAGTTTCTAAAAATATACAATAGTGATGGCAGAGAGATTCTTGAGATTTTTGGAAAAAACAAAAATAGAGAGGAGAGGGATTCTTGATAAATAAATAAAAATGGAGAAGAGAGAGGGATAATTGAAATGTTTGAAAAAATAAATATGGAGAAGAGAGAAGAACTTTTGGGAAAACAAAAATGGAGAAGAAGGAAGAAATTTTGGAAAAAACATATATGGAGAAGAGAGAGATTCTTGGTATTTTTGAAAGATCAAATACAGAGAAGATAAAAGTTTTAAAATTTTTAGAAAAAAAATGAAGAAGATAGAGTGTTTTATGGGACTTTATATATTTAAATTCTTATATTAGGTATATAATTTTTTTAAATGTATTTAATTAGAATAAATATTTTTAGGAAAGTAAATATTATATAAAATATAATTAAAAAATAAAATTTTAAATAATTTATATTTATATAATTTTTTAAAATTATTTATAACTTTTATAATTATCATTATTAAAAATTGTATTCGGGTAAAAATCTCTTAATTTAAGCACCGATCTCTATATGTGACTACTTTTTGCTTTCTAGAAAGTCAAGTTTTAGTCCATTTGGCTCAAATCTCCAAATTGTAGTGGTAGGGGTCCTGCATTTAGGAGTATATAATTGTGCGAGTCCCTATTAATTCAATCTTTATTTTGGATGGACTTTGTTGACTCCACGCTATTTTACTTTATTTGACGTTATTATTAAAAATAAATAATTCAATCTAATTATAATTTTAAAAATATAGAGAGATTAATGTGATAAAAAAAAGTATATTATTAAATTGAAATTAAAGAATTAATAAAAATAATTTATTTAAATTATATTCTTAATAAATATTTTTCTTAAGGAACATACAAAAAAACAATAAAATAGATCGGAGGGAGTAATTATTTAGTATTAATCATAATTAATTATCCATTGGAGCAGTAAACGCTGCTTTAATCTCTCAGTTAATTAGATATAAGATATATGTTCTCCCTAAAATAATTATCTGATTTTTAAAATTTACTAGAGTGATAAATTTAAAATTTACGCATCGTAAATTTATTTAAGGGGAAAATCATTTCTTATCATCAGTTTTACTATTTTAAAACTCAAATTCAAAACTTTTAATTTAGAATGAAGAAATTTTATAGATCCCATCCCACCCACCTCATTAGTAGTCTCCCTAAATCAGTAAAACATATGCCTAAATTCTCTTATGGCCATTATTATCTGAATTTTAATTAATGCCCTAGTCTTCTTCTAATTAATTCTAATTAACATGCCATTTATGTCTTCTATCTATTATTCACTTATCACATTTCCTGGTGGTCCATATACCTAGCATATCCAGACAAAAATGCACGTTCACTAGGTTAGATATATGTAGCTAGCTAGCCCACAATCTTGATTGCCACCACCTAATTAATCTCTATAAACCCCTAATTGCCTTTCTAATTAATCTTCTTGTCTTACTAAAGTCGTTTAATTATCTTAATCAAATTACCAGGGATATTCCATCGTCATTCTTGCCTGATCAGACAAATGCATGGAGCCACTCAAATATTAGAGAAAGACCATTTGCTAATTATCCTCACGTCTACTCAAATGTAAGTTACATTAATTAATTATTGGATAACCATAGAGGTTAATTAATTAATTAATGTAGTATAAGTATGCGTATTAATTTTATAGTAATTTGGGTTTATGCAGATGGATGGAATTGAGACACCCCATAACTCATCATCTAATGACACATTGGTTAATCTTGAATTTACACTGGGAAGACCAAGCTGGACTGGATCATCCTCAAATGATTCGACTCTCCTCAAGTGCTAAATAATTTGGATCCATCATGTAGAGTTAAAATTAATTAAGTTGACCTAGTTATAATTAGTTAATAGTTTTCTCTGTGACTGCAATTGAGAGAATTAAATTAATCTGTAGAATGGAGGAATATGGTTCAATTTTGTCTTGACCAAGAAAAAAGAGGAAAGCTTTTAGTTGATTTTGCTAAATCATTATAAGTTTAGGTGACAAAATTTGATGTTCTAATAATTTCTTCCCACCGAGTATGTATCATTTTAATTTTTTCTAGAAGATTTTCTCTGATGGGAAAGGCTCAAAGGCTCCTACTATATGATTTTTTTTTATTTTAAAATGCCATTGGCATAAAATGGCAATAGTACTACTTACTCCTATTATGCGGTCATCGGTTCGGAATTTTAAATTTAGGTAAATGTTGAATTCTATAAAAAGCAATTTACTGAATTTAAATTATTGAGTTCTATGTCAGAACCTATTATTTATTGGAACTTTGGAAAAACTAACATTAATAGAATCAAGTATGTATCAATTTCATATAAGTTCGAAATCAGCCGTACGATTCTTTACGAAATACGTTACTTCATAACAATTTATCTCAAACTAATATTATACAAAATAAATTTAGTAATAGTAAAAATAAAATAAAATAATACAAGAAGTTGATTATATTTTCTAGGGACTCCTAAAAAGTATAGGACATATGTAAAGTAAAAATGCTAACATGATTAAAAGTCTACATAGATCCCAAGAGATTGTAGGACGTCTGAGAATTGAGATAAATTTCTTTCAAGTGATTTTAGATCTACCTTGAGCCTGTTTGGAATTTGGATTAGCTTATTTTAGGTGATTTTAGATCCATCCAAACAGGCTCCTTGTTTTCTTTTAATACCTTCACTTAATATGGTTTCAATGTGGAGCGGTCTATCCGGCATCAGCACAAAAAATGCCCAAACTATCTCAATCAACCTTTTCTCTTTTTATATAGCCGCGATGTATGCTACTTGAACCCTTTTGTGAATGTGATCAGTTGTAATCAGTATGACCGCATATCTATCTTAATACCCACATCTCAAGGATGCTAATTTTGTAGGTGCGTTAAATTTTAGCAATCCAACATTCCCATTCAATATCGGTGATTTTATCACTATTCTATAAAATCAACCTTTCATCTTGGTAAGGATTCTTTTTATTACATAAAAACTTTGTAATACTTCATGTAATTATCAGATTATGATTTACATAACTTCTTCATTTTTCATTTCATTCTCTTAGAATAACGAGCCTAGATATCTAACTTCTTAACGTTCAAAGTACTTCTCTATTGTGAATAGTGAAATAACACGGGCCAATTTTTAAGATAAGAATGGCGTGGATCAAGTCTGTGCTACGCAACTCAAAGAGTCCTATGACAAGGCCTTCGCCAAAATGGCCCAAATCTATTAATTATTGGGCTCTTGGCCTACAACTGCTCAGTGTTCAAAAGTCAAGGCCATCCTACAAAATTTTCAAATTCCTAACATAACATATTTTTGATGTTTTGGCTAATTTAGAGTTTGTTTGGACATGCGGTATTAAATTATTATTTAAAATTATAATATGAAATTAAATTAATATAAAGTAAAAATTTTATTTGGAGCTATAATTTTGATTTCTTAACTTGTATTTGTATCATAAACATGAAAATCGCACAAGTTATAAAAGATATTAAATAAATTTTCAATTCTTATACAATCTAACCAATAGAGCAAATCATAGTTTATAAATAAGATATCAAATTATCCTAAGGCGCCACATTGATAAATTGCACACTCCATATTTTTTTTAATAAATAAATATTTGTGATTACAAACTTTCAAATACACATAATTTTATAGAGATTCACTGGTCAATAATAGTAATAGTTAGTTATATTTAATATAATTCTTTCATATGATAAAAACATTCTCTTCACACTGAGCATGAATCTGTTTTTTGCAAAATTTTAAATGATGAATTTTCTTAAAAAAATATAAACTTATGGGTTACGTTTATATTTTTAGAAAATTGAAATCGCAATTTTGTATTCCAAATCATATTTTTCAGAAAATTTAAAGTTTAAAATCATAATCTCAAATCAAAAAATTATAACTTTATATCACATGTCCAAACACAAATTTAATTTATAAACATTTTGAATATTTATCAAACCTCAATTTGACAAACTTAACATTTAATTAAACACCTTTTAGACTCAATATTTTGGATGTGTTTGGCTATATATACACGTCTAACTATTGGATAATTAAAATGTGTTTTTGTTTCTTCCCAGTAGGAAATGTGATATATTTGGATAATACCACAAATTTAACATAACATGTAAATAATTAAATAATTGAGTTAAATGATTAATAATTTTAAAATTTTATGAATTTTTATAAGACAAAAAATAAAAATATATTTCAAATAATTGAAAAATTAAAAATATATAATTAAGCATTAAAAGTATTAAAAACAAACTATATTAATAACTGGGGACCAAAATATTATTCTCCCTATAACATTGTATTCATCAATAAAAAATCGTTATAGGATGGTCTTCGACTTTCACTATTTTTGACCCTTTGGTATGAGTTTTTTGAGAGATTAAAAGTTTTATTTTTCTTAAAAAATATTTATTTTAAAAAAATATAAAATATTTAATTAAATTTTTTAAAAATATAATTTTTTTAGAAAATAGCAGAAAAAGATTTTTTAAAAGTTAAAAAGTTAGTTTTTCCCCAATATATTTATTTAAAAATTATTTTTAAGAAAAATGTTTAAAATTTTCTCAAAATGAATTAATTTTAAAAATTTTGCTAAATAAATTATTAGTGTATAAATTTTCATCCGAAAGTGGATCATTTTGGGCCACTAGTCAATAAATGCGGTGCGTTTAAATTGGGTGCACCTAATTTTCAAATACAAACGTGTATACGTGAGGTTACAATTTTGAGAAAATGTACGTGTCTATACTTATAGTCTCACATTCAATCTATTGAGTCTTCCCATTTGGACATGAAGCTTTTTTCTTCTTTTTTTCGAAGACTTTTTTAAAAAATAATAAATATTGCATGATTCGATTTACTTATTTGGAAACGATTTCTTTTTCTGTTTTTATTTCGATTGTTATACATGTTGCTGTTATTCTTTAAATTAAGTTTTTGTGTTTGCTTTAGCTTATAAAAGGTTATAAAATAAATCGCTTTTTTGAGTTTGCATACTAAGTTAGGCTTAGAGAAGAGAAGTCTAAATTATGCATTAAAATATTTCTTTTATTAATTTTCTAGAATAATTATAGATTAATTCACTCTCAAAAGTTAGCTCAAAGAGATGAAAATTATCCTAATCATATAAAGAATTTAGGAATTTCATCTCTCACATACAATGTAGTATTTCTCTTGAACATTTCCTTTACGCCCAGATCAGACCCTTTTTCGGATTGGAGCATGCAAATCAAATATACCCGATTCTCATACCATATAAAATTAGGTCTTGGACTTTACTGACATTCCAAAGTTAGCTCAAATAATGGAGAATTGCCCAAGGCTTATAAGAAATCCAGGATTCTCGTCCTTCACACAATGTCAGATTCATTTCATTCATCACATTCTCCCGTCACACCTTTTTATCAGAGGTTTCACTATTCAATTTGATGCTTGCACATGCATGGATCGGAGATATTTTTACTCCCACAATTATATGGGACTCTGGGGATTCACATCGAATTGAACATGACTTGATATTATGTAAATTAGATCTTAAACCTAATTTATATCTCAAAAATTAGTTTAAAAAAATAAAAATTGCCTAAGCCTTATAAGAAATTCAAAAATATCATTCCTCATGATCCATGTGAGATTTTCATTCATCGTTTCTAATAAGTTTAAAGTGAAATTTTAGTAATTTTCTTTAAGTGATACATTTTCAAATACAATTTTAATTTATAAATTCTATTGTTTAATTTCAAATATATTTTTTAAATTACCACTATCTATCCATCTAATTCGCCTCTGTCTTGATATGTACTTTCCAAGTCTCCACTTGCGTAGTCCCCAAATCTCAAGGACTGCCATTTTTCATTATAAAAATGTAATTTTAATATTTTTTAATTATTTTTAAAAATTTAAAAATAATTCAATTTAAATTTTTTATTTTATTTTTTAAATAATAACTTTTTATAATTAAATATATTTAATATTTAAATATATTTATTATTTACTAATCAAGACTAACATTTTAAAAATAATAAATATCAAAATAAAAATACAAATAAAAATAAATATTATTAAAAATAACAAAAAAAATTATATTAATAATTAAAATCAATAAACTTTTAAAATTTATTTTTCTTCCGTAAATTCATGCACTCAATCAAAAAATGTCAGACAACTTTTGACCAGCCGCAATTTACTGTCGGAAAAAAAAAATGTCTGAAGTCTGCCAATTTCCAGACATTATATTTGTAATTTTATCTGAAGTGTTTTCAAAGAACTCTTTCTCTTTCATTTGAGGAGTAACAAATATTATAATAATTTTATTATTATTTTATTATAAATTTAGAAATAAATAAAAGTGATATTTATTTATAATAGAGTGGATAAATAAATGTGGACAGAGGCACGGAGTATATTGGTTATGTATAACTATGCCCACTTCTGAATTTAATTATTAAAGAACACTGACTCACCTAACCAATTAACTGTAGCCATGGATTTCTTTGTGATTGCCCTTTCACTGGTTAGCTCCATTCTTGTTTTCTTCTTCCTTCACAAACAACTTGTTTCAGCTAAAAGGCAAAGTAAAAGTAGAAAGGTACCTGAAGCAGCCGGAGCATGGCCCATTATCGGCCATCTCCACCTCCTCAACGGACCTCAAATGCCTCACAAAATCTTCGGCCAAATGGCAGAAAAATATGGGCCCATTTTCCGGTTGAAGCTCGGTGTAAATCAAGTAGTAATTGTGAGTGATCCCAAAATAGCCAAAGAATGCTTCACCACAAACGACAGGGCCTTTGCCAATCGGCCCAAATCCATAGCTTCAGAGATCTTAGGCTACAATTACGCCATGTTTGGGCTTGGTCCTTATGGGCCCTACTGGCGAGAGTTAAGGAAGATAGTCACCATTGAGTTCCTTTCCGCTCGGCGAATTGAGATGTTTAGCCACATTCGGGAATTTGAAGTAAAATCAGCTATCAAAGAGATTTATAATAACTGGGTGAAAAATCAGAGCAGTACTAATTTAAATGGTGCTGTGAAGCTGGATATGAAGGAGTGGTTTGGGAATTTAATTATGAACACTATGGTGAAGTTGCTATTTGGAGTACAGTACACAGGTATTTAATTCGAAATTCAAGTTACGTGCGCTGCTAGGTTAAATAATATTGTGATTATCAATGCAATTAACTTGTCATAGCAGATGATTAATTAGTACTTACTAAATAGAGTTACTTGAAATTACACCATCTGTGTGTAGAATTTAAAACTCTTTATTTTTAGAGATGGATGTATAATTCTAGGCATGAATTCAATTGAACTCACAATCTTTTTTTTGGGATTAAAGTCTACCAAGGTATGTGTAAAAAAATCCCTGAAAATTAGTACTAAAATTCATATTTTTTTAAAAAAAATTGGATGTTAAGCCCATAAAATTTAAATTTTAAATCTATCTCTGTAACAGATAAGGAAGATGAAGAAAGGAGTAGGGCTCATAAAGCAATTCGGAGAGTTTTCGAATTATTGGGTGCTTTTGTGGTGGCTGATTTTTTACCTTATCTAAGATGGCTGGATATAGGAGGCCATGAGAAGGCCATGAAAGAGACAGCTAAAGAAATAGACTCCATTGTTGAAGATTGGTTAGCAGAGCACAGAAGAAAGAGGAAATTAAGGGGAAATTGTAAATATGGGGATGAAAAAGATTTCATGGATGTCATGTTGGCCATTTGTGAAGACAAAGATCTTCCTGGTTTTGATGCTGATACCAGTATCAAAGCTACTTGTATGGTAAGTTCTTAGTTAACCTCCTAATTTGTTCCAATTTTGTCCTGTTTCTCTACTTAAGTAGACACTTGAAAATACAAACATACTTTTTTCGAATTTCAAAATTTCATAATCAAATGGATCCTAAAGATCACTACAACATTTGCTTAGAATAATGTAACTGTTAAATTTACTGATCTTATAGAACTCATTTATAATAGTAGTGGAATACTCACGATTTGAAATTTATAGTTTCTGAAGACCGTTCATTTGCCTTAAAAATAACATTCACTGATCCTGTTTCAGCCCTATCTTTGAAAATAAATGGTGTCATGGAGTTTAATATCTTACAGGTGAAATTTCATGATAATGATTATTATTAATTACATGGATTAAAAAGTGATTGTTTATGACTTTTCCAGCAGCTTTATTCACAAAGAACTACTTTTTATTCAAAGTAATTGAAACATAGTTATTATTATTGAGTTTCAAAATTCTATGGTGAATTTCTAGGCCATTGCCATGACATTTCAGACGTGGAATTTAAAACTTCATCACAATAACCACTAATCATATACAAGACCGGAAAATGGTCAATTAGTGTCATTTCTAGGTCATCCAACCAATAAACCATTTATGTTGTTGGATTCACAGTTTGTTATACGTACATGTCTAGTGAATTTCTCAATGCACATGTATGATTGGTGACAAATCTATATGTAGTCTATTGGTCCTTGATTTAAAATGTCAGTGAATATAACTTAGACTGTTTTATTTATTATTCTTATTATATATTGTGGAATGTGTAGTTGATTGGTAAATTTTTGAACTTGGCAGGCTCTGCAATCGGCAGGTACTGATACCACCATTGTAACTCTGACATGGACTTTATCTTTACTCCTAAACAACTATAAAGCATTAAAAAGGGCCCAAGATGAACTAGACACTCATGTTGGCAAGAATAGATGGGTTCAAGAATCGGATATCAAGAATTTGGTTTATCTTCAAGCTATTGTTAGCGAATCATTACGTCTGTATCCAGCTGCACCACTCTTGCTACCCCATGAGTCAATTGAGGATTGTGTTGTTAGTGGCTATGATATACCAAAAGGGACTCGCTTATTAGTGAACATATGGAAGTATCATTATGATCCTCAAATATGGCCAAATCCGTGCGAGTTTAAGCCAGAGAGATTCTTGACAACTCATAAAGATATCGATATAAGAGGGAATCATTTTGAGTTGATACCATTTGGTAGCGGAAGAAGAATGTGTCCTGGAGTTTCTTTGGGCCTTCAAGTTATACAATATGTGTTAGCTGTTTTATTGCAGGGATTTGAAATTAAAAGACCTTCGGATGAACCAATTGATATGAGTGAGAGCTTTGGATTGACAATTCTTAAAGCTTCTCCACTTGAAGTTCACTTTACTCCACGCTTGGATTCAAATCTTTACAAATGAAATTACTGATCTTTACCAAGTAAATCAAGGGTTTCATTATGCTATAACTTCTTTTATGGTTATAATATTGTATTTTAGTTTTATACCTATTTTACAGGAAATTTTTAATTTTACACATAAAAGGTCCGAAATAATATATAAGAGATCTTCGTATGATCATTTTCTTCTCCGTTCAAATTCTAAGGAATTATGTTGTACAATTTCCTCCGTTGAATTATACAACTTGATCCAAGTGTTAATTCTATATCTATGTCTTCGTCCCTTTTTTATTTTTAATTTATTAAGTTCTTTTACTTTTTCAGTCTGTCATTTACTCTCCTAAATCACAATTTATTGAACACTTTGAAGGAAAACAGATGTGCGCCAACCGATGGAGTTTTGGCTTGGGTTATTTTGTAGGAGATACGAACATGTTTAGATGACTTTACTGTTATAAAAAAATATTTTACTGAGTAACTTTGATGACTTGAATGGCCATTCAAGGAATTACTCGATAAATTAAAAACTTGCATTTTAATAGTGTACATTGAAAATTGTGTTATAAACATATTAATATTATCCCTATAAATATAGGGGTTCTCCTCATTATATTTCATCTCATCAAGAGAAATAAAAACTTCTCTCCTTCTCTCTTTCTCTACAATATTCTTGTTCTTTCTTTATTATTTCATAACACGTTATCAGCACGAGTCTTTGCCTTGAGCACTCGCTTTGAAAGATCTGAGGTAAGAAAAATTAAAATTTCTTTTTCAAAATATGTATTACTTAACCACATGAATGATATTCCTTTGGTGATATTGTTGCTCTACGATTCTACCGTCTCAAAATTTGAAAGCCAAGGTATTATTTTTCTCTTTCTTTTAATATGGCTAACCTTACGAAACTTGATTTTGTTGCCCTTCAAAGTTCGGGTAAGAACTACCTTTTATGGGTGTTGGATGTTGAAATCCATATGGATGCGATGGGTCTTGGAGACACCATTAAAAGTGAAAATAAAGCATCAAACCAAGATCGTTCTAAGGCTATGATATTCTTGCGTCATTATATTGACGAAATTCTGAAAATTAAATATCTCACGATTAAGAATCCACTTGTTTTGTGGAATAGCCTAAAAGAAAGGTATGACCACCTAAAGATGGTCATCCACCCAAAGACACGATATGATTGGATCAATCAACACTATAAGTTTGTTTATGACTACAACTCTGCAACGTCTAGAATTGTTTCTCAATTGAAACTATGTGGAGAGACAATTAATGATGTTGATATAATTGAATATGTGGTAGTACACAAAATAATTGAGAGCTCCGGAAGAGCTAATGTGTTACTACTCGAAGGAATTAAATTATTGTAGTAAGTCTCAAAAGGAAACTTATAAGTTTCAAAACATTGAAAAAGGGTTGAGACTATAAATTATCGGAGATCTAATATCTTCATATTACTACAATTGAAGCGGGTTACAAATATTTATGTAAAAGATTGCCCGTCGTTTTCTTTTGTTGTAGTACATAAACATGAGTATGATGACAAAATCATATACGAAAGTAAACTAGAAGTTTACTGAAATAAAGATAAGTTGGCATAACTGGTTGGCCATCCCGATTCAAATGTGATGCAAAATAACTGAGAATTCACGTGGCTATATGTTGAAGAAATAAAAGATTCTTCAAGAATTATCCTGTGTTGCTTGTTCTCGTGATAGAATGATCTAGATCAGCTAAGATTGAAATTATATTTCCTGAAATTTTGGAACTTATAAAAGGATGAATATGGGTCGGTTCACCTGTCATGTGAACCATTTGCTATTATATAATTCTAATAGATGTATCTATGATATGGTCACATGTGCTTTGATATCAACTTGCAATTGGTTCTTGCAAGGTTGTTTGTTCAAATTGTTAAATTAAGAGCACAGTTCCAAATCATAAAATCATGTTGATAGTGCTGATTCATATCTATATTGGTCTAGCGAAAATTGTATACCTCCAATTATAGCTAAACCATTGGTTATGAGAACAAAAATCACAAATAAAATTTGGTATGAGATATGTTTATTTAACATATAGCAACACTTGAATGCATCAAACCAACAAGGTTCCTCTATCACAATTGGTTCAGGGGCAGGAACCCAATAATTCCATCTAAAAATTTGAATGTGCGATATATGATTCAATTGCTCCACCATAACGCACAAAGATGGGTCCCCAAATGAGTTTGGGGGGTAAATGTTAGTTTTCCTAACATTAGAGGAGAAGTGATTATCAACTGAAAATTGAGTGTGAGATGAATTATCTAGATCCTCCGGAAAAAAAATGTGAACTTAAAGTTCAAGAGATAACTCACTTGCAAAATATTGCAAATCAATTGCTAGATGTATTTGCTGACCCTATTTTATAATTTAGTTGCAAATGCTCCTGTTGACACCCAATTTTGACCTCCATACGCCCGTATATGCTGCTTATATATATTTTTTATTTACCTTTTTTACGTAAATATTTGACTTGCATTTATATTTATAAAATAATTAATTATCGTAATATTGCGAAAATTATTTCAAATTACATATATATGTACATATAATTTGTATTAATTTTAATTTTTTGATATTAAATAATTTTGTCGTATATAATATATTTCGTATTAATATACGTCCTTATTGTGAAATATATATTTTTACTTAATAAACTATTTACATAATTTTACTAAATTTTATAAATTTATTTTGCGTAATAATATTACGCAAATTTATAAATTACTTATGTCAATAATATAATTTTTACAGTATTTGATAACTTAATTTTATTTTCTAGTTATAAAATTATTTATAAATATAATATTTTAGAATTTTATTTATATTAGTAATAATGTTTATATGATTTTTTCTATAATTTAAATTATTTTGTTATCTATTTATTAAATTATTTACAAGTATAGTGTCTTTATTAATTTAATAGCAGCTAATTCAAAACTTTCCTCCAATTTATTTAAATGTTAGCCACTTTCTATTCAATTCATTCAATTTATTTAAAATCTGGCCACTCCCTATTCAATTTATGTCAATTCTAGCCAATTTAATCAATTTTGGGCTATAATCTTAACCCAATTCAATTTCAATTTAAATTTACCCATTTATCCTAATCTGGACGACTCGTTTACTACCCGACCCAATTTATATTTTTAAATCTGATCCATTCATCTAATTTAATCTAACGGCTCACAATATATCCCTAATTTCCATTAATATTCCCTATTCCCCCTAACCCTAAAAAATTTTCCCCATTCTTCCACCTCTTCCTCTAGTAGTCGCCCCTCCTCCCTCTTCTTTTCCCTTTTCCGGCGCACCACCACTGCCTCTACCAAGCCCTGCGCCACCCCTTCTCCCTCTCTTCTTCCTCATCCCTCTCCCTCACCTTTTCCCTCTCTTCTCCTCTCCCTTTTGCCCCCACCGTTGCACACCACTGTCTCCGGCGAAGCAACATCGCCGGACCTCTCTTTCCTCCCACCTCTTTCCCTTCCACCGTTCAGGCAGCCGCCAACCAACACTGCCATGGACAACCACCACCAAACCCACCGAAACAACCAAACATACCACCAGCCGCTGCATACCTTCCTCACTGCCAACGCCACTGTTGCAAGCAGCAGCAACCACGACCATCCCCAGCCCCTCTTCTCGCCGGAAAACCTCCGAACCAAAAATCACACCCGCCGTCTCCCTCCTCACCTTTTCCTTGCCGTTTTCTCCATCAAATTCGGTCACTGTTGGCGGGAAAACTGTCTCCCTCGTGACCAACAAATCCCTGTCCTCCTCGTTTTTTCTTTTCTCCGACCGGTGTGCCCCACCACCATCAAGTGGCAGATCTGATATCTATAGGTCAAGCAATATCGATTTTGGAAAGATCCTCGTGGATCTGTCCGTGGTCTGATTTTTCATTTGAAGTCTTCTTCCTCCCATTCGTTTACTTTCTTAACTTAAATCTTTAATTAACTATGTCTTCCTGTAGTATGTTTGTCTGAAAATGTTAAGTATTACTTGTGTGTGCCTCTGAAATATCATGAATGCTCTAAATATTAGGCAATTTTGTTTATGTCATGCCCTAGTCTAGTCGAATATTTTTGTGAAATAATTATTTATATGCTCTACCGGTATGTATGTGTATCACTGTCATTGACGACCGTTTGGATGTCATAAGAGAATTTCCACCAGATCTCAGAATTTTTAGTTTGCAAAAGCCAGTGACACTCTTCCTCTTTTCCTATTTACTTTAACCTTTCTTGCCAAATTCATGAGGACATATGAATTTTTGAATTAATAGCTATATTTACCTGTGCGTAGCTTCTCTGAGTTTTACAATTGCACAGGTACCTTCTGTGAGTTTTACAATTGTGCGAGCTGGTTACATAAATGTTGACTATAAAAGTTGATCTATGAACATCTTTGTGATATTCGATTACTTTACACTCATTTTAATACATATTTTCTGTTGATTAATACATTATCACTGTCTCAAATATTTAACAAGTTAAGTTGAATAATTATTTATCGTAATCTAAAATAATTTAGTTTGGTAAGCACATAATTAAATTGTTATTAACATTCTTTTATGTCCTTATAAAATTCAGCGTATCTACAATAATAAAACTTAGTAACAATACATACTGATAAGTGCTGACATAGTGTAGTTAATTTTATGAAAGTTTGTCTATTACTATTTGGATACTTAACTGTTTTGATAAATATGGTAATGTAAAATCCTTCCTCTATGGAAATGACTTGCTGAATATAGGCAGTTTGGTATTTGATGTATTTAGGTAATCCCTAATCCGTTCACATTGCTAATCGGTTCTCTCTATCTTGTTTTCCTTAAATTATTATGACTACCTTTTTCTGTATGAATAATTATAGACTAATTCTTTATAAATCATAGTATTTGTCTATCTATGGTAAACTTTATTTAACTCGTTGATTCTCCTTAATTGATTCAGTTTGTTTATGGTGAACTTTGATTGGTTTGACTTAATTGATTTCATATATGCTAATTAAAAAATATTGTTCCCTGGATTGATCCTTTGGCATATCTCTCTCCCTTTAGTCCTCTTTGGTAATATATTTTGGTATATATAAACAGGACTAATTCTCTGGTAAGTATCATCTGAACCTAACTTATTTTTGAGAAATACAACTCTGTTTTTCTTTTTCTTTTGGGTATGACTTTACTTTCTAACAACATCCATTGAACAATCACCTTGACTTTATTATTACTCCTGCTACTGCATTAAGTAGTCCTCTACTATTTCTGCTCTCATTCCCAAAACTCATCTATCCCTACTCAACACAAGCACTGCTCGGAATCTTTAAGATTCTTGTGATCTTGATGTGTTGAGGACCGGGTATCAGTCAAGGCGATTTGTTATATTTAATCCGTTAATTTCTGTTTGATTTTGGCATTTTGCTGGTTAGTTTGTTTATCTTTTTTAATATGACATTTGCATCGTCGTTTATTCTCTTTGATTGCTCTTTCTCTTATCATGGTGATATGTTTAATATGCTTTGACATAATTTTACTAAATACATGGTTGATATTATGAGATTATTGTTCGTATCCATTATTGTACTAATTTTTAAGCAGGTATCATTTTATTTCAGATCCTTCAGAGAGTTTCAATGGCGAGAGGGGACTATGGAAATTAGTCTAACGTTATTTGTTTATGCGTTGTATTTATTTTATTTTATTTCGCTTTAGTTGTAATAAGTGTAATAAACACTCATAATAATGGAAAGGGGTCTATGGGGGTGGGAATTATATTTCTTTACTGTTTTTTTTCATAATTGCTAAATTCACCTAGAAATCATGCCCATAGAAATAAAAGGTTTTATATCTAAAAAAGTAAGATCGTCAGAAATTATGAGTTTTCAAACTAGTCATTACTTAGTTGTAATAAGCATATCAATTCGGGGAGCATGTGAATCTGATTGGCGCCTTGTTAAAGAATCTGTCGGTAAATAATAGGTTTTACATTATGAAATTGCTCGTCATTAATTAAATATAGTGTTTAAATTTCTTTGGCCACTAATTTAGTGTAAAATAGTTTAAGTTCCTAAAAAGGTGTCGGTTTTCTGTTTATTAATGAAGAATCATCCTGGAGTAGTATGAATATGTTATGCGCATGTCATGCTTAATAATCATGTTTATAAAGTTGAGGCACATTGAAACCCACATTTTTTATCTGTTTAAATTATTACCTGTTTTGTTTGATTATTTGGCGTTTAGTCCCTTTTAATAACAGCCTAAGAATTCTAGAATCCAAACTTCAAAATAGTAGTCCAATTGCCTCTTGGACATTAGGATTTGGACGGGTAGGCACCTGTTAGGCCGCTAGTTTTCTTCACCTAGAAGTGTTATAGGATTAATAATTAATTAACTAGGCGGGTAATGGGAAATGATAGTCTGTGCTCGCTGAATAATACAAGCAATTCAAAGGATTGCGAAATATTATTTAAGTTGCATGAGGTGATTCCATTAGGTCAAACAACTCTTTTGGGTAGAACTATGTTTGGCCTGATCCCCTTAAGGAATACGTAGGCGCCTCACCGACGTTCGGTCCCATAATTAAATAAATATTTATTTATTTGTTTGTTATGTGGATTTTAATAAATTGTTCTGTTTTTGTTATTTATGTTTTTTTACTTGCTTTACTTGCCCAATTTTGGTATTTATTGTTTAAAAAAAAAGAAGAGAAACTACTCTTAGATTTCATTTTGCCCAAACTTCTTTCTTCGTGCTTGTTTATGAGTTTAATTATTTGTTTAAATATTTATTTTTTTTATCAAATTAGTTTAAATACAAATATTATAGATTAAAATCAACTTTATTTGTTCACTTAGCTAATTCCCCCATTTAATGAATCTGGTCGGGAACCACCTTTGTGGACCTTGAAAGGTGCCAAACACCTTCTTTTCGAGGTAATTTAAGCCCTTACTCGACTCTGGTAACTTAGGTAATACAAATTAGCTTAGAACGGTGCTCTAACGCACCTTAACCCGTTAGGTGGTGACTCTTATATTTTCAACCTTTAAGAGACGTCACATGTTGTATCTCGCTTTCCGCGAGGAAAAATGGGGCGCGATAGCTCCAATGAAAGGTCCTTGAAGGACAAGAAGTATGAGACGCCTGAAGCGTGATAGACTAAGCAGTTTCAAATATAGAACTCCTTGAAGAAGGAGAGGAGCAAATGATTAAGATGGTCATAATGATGAGGCAAGTGCTTAAAGAAAGCACTACGACATAACACTTCATAAAACCTTTGCAAAGATTAAGGTATCTGAAAATAGTGAAAAATGAAGAGATCTCAATAAGTTATGTCGCATTGGAACTGATATCAAAATGACCGTCTGTTGACACCAAATTTTGACCTCCCTACGCCTTAATATGCTGCTTATATATATTTACTTATTTATTTATTTTACGCAAATAGTCGACTTACTTTTATCATTATAAAATAATTTATTATCATAATATTGTGAAAATTATTTCAAGTTACATATATATGACTCATATTAATTTTAATTTTTGATATTAAATAATTATGTCGTATATAATATATTTCGTATTAGTATGCGTCTTTATTTTGAAATATATTCTTTACTTAATAAGCTATTTACCTAATTTTACTAAATTTTATAAATTTATTTGACGAATAATATTACTCGAATTTATAAATTATTTATGTTAATAATATGATTTTTATAATATTTGTTAACTTAATTTTATTTTCTAGTCATTAAATTATTTATAAATATAATAATTTAATTATATGATATTTACATAAGTATACTTAAATTTAGGATTTATTTATATTAATAATAATGTTTATGTGATTTTTTCATAATGTAAATTACTTTATTATCTATTTATCAAATTATTTAGAGTGTATTATATTTATTAATTTAATAACAGCGAAAATCTAATTTCATCCAATTTATTTCAAATTTGCCACTTTCTATTCAATATATGTCAACCCATGATTCTGCCCGCGACCCATGAATACTATCCAAACCCGACCCATAAACCGCCCGTCTTCCCTTAAAAGTTAATCTCAGTCGTCAATACATTTTGATCCGACGGCTAAGATGGAAAACCTATTTTATTTCCTTTAATATTCCCCTTTCCCCCCAAAACCCTAAAAAACACTTCATTTTCCCCCCTTCCCACCTAAGCCTAGCAGCTGCCCCATCCCCTCTCTTCCTGTCCGACCATCTCTAGCGCGACACCACCAAACCTCCAGCGACGCCAACTTTCTTCTCCCCTTTACCTTCCGTTCTCCGGTGAAACAACTCTACCGGACACCCAACCCGCCTCCTGTTAAGCCGCCTTTCCATTTTGACTGACCCTCACCAAACCAAAACAACCACCGAACCCATCGCTGGAAAACCAACCTGACCATCTGCCAGATCTCCCTCTTTCCCTCTTTCTTCCTCTCTCTATCTCCATCCTCCCCATCGCCGGAAAACCTTCAACCCTCACTGGTTGCACCTCCCCCTCTCTTTCCCTTCCATTAACGCCACCCTCACAAAACTCCAACCACCAACCGAGCGCTACCAGGCCTCACTTCTCTTCTCCGACAACATCACCCTCACCACCGGACCACTAGCAGCAGCCGGCGGTGAAACCCGATGCCACCACCATCCACTCTTGTCTCCTCCCTCCCTTCCTCATGGCCGAAACAACACTCGTCTCCATCTTCTCCAACCGGAAAACCCCTCCAAACAACACCTCGCCTTCCCCTCCTTCGGTCGAACTCTTCGACCGAAAAATGCCACAACCACCGTCAAACCATTAGTCGTCCCACCCGAACAAGATCCACCAGAACCACCACTAAATCCATATCGCCGACCACCATCAGCCATTTGAACCACCCACAGCCACAGCGGACCTCACTTCCGTCCGAAATCACCCAGGTCACGAATGATTTGTGTGAATCTGTCCTAAATTAGGTTACATGATGTTTAGTTTTCTTTTCTATTCTGTTTATATTTTGTCTGTGTCAATTTGAGCTAAATTAATTATTGTTTACGTTTGATTGAATGTATTGTGGTTAATATTACTATTCGCCTCTAAAATATCATGAAAACCCTAAATGTTATGCAATTTTGTTTAGGTCATGCTCTAGCCTAGAGATAATTCTTGTGAAATAATTATGTATATGCTCTGTTGGTGTGTGTGTGTATCACTGCCCGTTGGAAACTTTGGTAAATTTCATCTGATAATTATTTTTTTTGTGTATTTTTGAAATATAAATCATTTTTGTTATTCTTTTAGCTGTCTATGTAAGATTTTGATTAAATCTCTATTGATTGTTCTTGTCCTCTATTAAATATGATGGGCATATGTATTTCAGTATGCAAACCCTTTCCCGAATTTAATTCTTACAAGTTATTGCAAATACGTTTATTTTTCACCAATATGCCTCCGGTTTTCTTTAAAGCTCTTATTTATATGACAATGTGAGGCTCTTGGTGTCACACCCCGCCTTGGGGGTATGACTGGCACCTGGTGCCCTACTAGGACCTGAACTGCTAGACTGCTGAGCCTGGGCACATCTGGTGCCTGGCTGACTCTAACCCACATTTCTGGAAACAAAGGGCTATATAACGGCTGTAAACACAACCCCCGGCCTATTGGCCTATAGCCTCCTGTACCTGTCATGACAGCTAACCAGAACATATTCAATATAGGGAAACCTATGCGGGCCGACAAGGCCACCATGCTGTCTAGTTATCTATAACTTAACAATGAAATACTGGAAAGCTACGTGACCGACAAGGTCACCACTACTGTCAAACCATGGCCCCACACGGCCAACATAAAAAAGATAAAAGTACTAACAACTATACGACTGCACGACCTCACACGACCGGCTCAACTGACAACAGGGAAATATATATAGACTGCAAGCCTCTAGGAATAGCAATAGAAATGATCGGGACAGGGCCCCGACCTACCCGTACTGTATAACAAAAGAAAACGAAATACACCTCTGGGATTCAGTCTTCGGATGACAGGAGCTGAATACTCGATCGCTGACAGGAATAACGAGGTATCGCCTGCTCGTCTATGAGTACCTGCAGGCAAGTAATGCAGCGCCCCACCGGGCGTCAGTACCATTGGTACTGAGTATGTAAAGCAATAACTGAAGGAAATATCTGAGAACAACAATACAACTGATGAAACTGAAGTAGGAGGGAATAGATTAACTGTCTGATAATGTAAATCATACCTTCTCTTAGTTATACTGGAAGGAGTAGGAGTCATACCTGGAGACGTATCGTTCTACTGCCGAACTACTCGTGTCTAATGTAACATGGCATAACATAACATAATATAGCACACACAAACCTTACCCGGCCCCCATAAGCCGGGAGGTACAACTAGCACAGAATCTATACCCCTACCCCGGTCATCCTATCTCCTATAATCGCCGTAAGCATCCTGCCGGTTCCCTGGGTATGCACTTGGGCTCGCTGAGCCCCTGACTATAACTGCATCTGAGTCCGGAGGACTCCTGAATCAACACCCGGGCGTATCCGCTCGACAGGGGTGTGTAAGGGCCGACCAAGGCACAATATGGGGAAAACTGGCATCCCATCTTCGTCCCCTGTGGGACGGCATGCCACTCCGTAGAGAGACGTATCCTCGTCCTCTGGCGGATGAGTCGATACAACTATTAACCCTGGGGCGGTCAGGGATGCTAGGTAATCCAATCCCAAGACAATACAGTGGTCTCAACTAGTAATACTATCTACATATATCTCATGCTGAAGCTAATAATTATAATGTATCTGTGTCTACTATATGCTGAACTAGTGATAGCAATATGTATGTACTTAATTCATGCTGAGACTGATAATAGTGTATATGTACAAATATATCTTCTGCCATACTTTACTGTATACTGAGTTTCTGTAATAACATGATTTACTATTTCTGACATGCTTCCTAAGCTTTATTTTTAACCTATCATTCTATTTCTGAGATGCCTTACCGATATTACATTATTTTACTGGGTTTCAATTGAATACGATCATATCCTGACATTCTGTACTATATCACGTACTGAGCATGCTGTGCAGTTCCTAACACGTGTATTAGAATCTATATCGTGCTGTCAAGTTTCGTGCTAATTATAACCTGATGCTTCTAATATCGTACCAACATTTGTAACAAACATAATACATGACTTCTGAACATTCTACTGGCCTTTAAATTACTTTACTATACCGAGATTACTACCTTGCCGAGGAAAACTAACTTTACATACCTTATCCTTGATCTATCAGTCTGTCGGACGAGGCTCGGCCAATACTTCAACTATTTCTCCCAACTGCATTCATAAATATGTCAATTAATATTAAATATAGCTTTATTTTAAAGAACAACGTCACTTTCGATATAATTTATAGCCTAAACTTAGACTTATCGAAAGACGGTCGAAAACTCGCTATTTTTCAGAGGTCCAGAAGGGAGAACTATTCACTTCTCAGCTAGGAACACATAGACACTAGTTTGGAGCAATTCTACTTACCTTAGCTCGGTGGCTCGACGATTCGTCGGTCGTATTTCACGAAACTAAATCCGTAGGAATGCTCTCTGCTGCTAAATACCTCAGTATCTGAGGTTAATTTGAGTTTGGACAATGATTAGCAGCGTAATCGGATGAAAATTATATCACCCTCTTCGTTCCTTTTCTCTTCTCTGCTGTTTCCTCTCTGTTTCATTGAAAATTATAAGTTTATATGATTTAAAACCGAAGTGGGGCTTTATATACTTGGGCCTGGACAAGGCCAACGTGTCACGGAGCCAACGCGGAGGCTTTCACCTCCGTGACACGCTGCTATCGCGGAGGGGCTCTGCCTCGGCTCCTTCCGTGATGGTTCGACAGGTTTCTCGTCCGATCTTTTTTCCCGGGCCTTTCTCTAGCACGTATGGCCTTCAAATATGCTTAACCAACGTGCGAATAGGTCATCTAGGTGCCGGGAATCCTACGGGGTATAACACTTGGCTTAATTCAAAATTCATAATTTGAGCGTGAAATTACCTTGACAGATTTTGATTAATGAATAAATATGGTAATTCTTTATTAAGAGTAATTTTGCATTCAGAAGATGGTGCCAGTTTCCTCTCTCTTTCAATTTATTTTCCTTCTCAGACTAGTCAATGTATAGAATATGTGACTATTTTATCTCGAAATGTTTTGATTGGCTCTGCAATTTTGTTTACCTTAAAGTCGCTGTCGCGCCCCTTTTTTCCCTCGCGGAAAGCGGGACCCAACATCGAGGACTCTTAGGAGTAGAAAGAAAGAGAGTCGCCACCTAACGAATTATGGTGCGTTAGGGCACCGTTCTAAGTTAATTTGTTACCTAAGTTACCAGAGTTCGGGTAAGGGATTTAGTTACCTCAAAAAGAAGGTGTTAGGCACCTTTCGAGGTCCACAAATGTGGTTCCCGGCCGTACTCATTAAATGGGGGATTATCTAAGTGATCAAATAAAGTCGATTAATTATTAGACACAAATACTAAATTAGCAAAATAAGAAGTTAACCTAAAAATGGGATCAGGTTTTGACAAGGCTGAAAATGGGCCCAATTCGATACTACTCCCATCTATTCTATTTTTTAAAATCAAGATAGTTTGAAGAAAATAACATATATATATGTGTATATGTATAATTTGAAAATATATTTTAAGAAAATCATGTATATATATGTATATTTTTTAACAAAACGTTTTCTTTTATAATAAAAGCATATTAATATTCCAACATAATAAAAGAAATTTTAAATCTTTGAAAGCATCTTTTTTTTTTTAAAAAAAAAAATGAAATTATAAAAAAAATGGGAGTAGTAGATTGCTTTGTAGTTTCAAAGCCGATATGTGTGCTTCATTCTAGAAGTCAGCAATAGCCTGTCGTTTCATCATCTCCCGTCTACCCGCCTACTTAATTAATTATTAAAATCCTAAATCATTTTAGATGAGAGAAACTAACGCCCTAATCATTAGCCTACCCGTCCCAAACTAAACGTCCAAGAGGCATTGGACAACTATTAGGGATTTTGGGTTCTAAAATTCTTAGGCTTTGTTAAAAGACATTAATGTCAAACAAGTAAACTCAAACAAACAATTAACATCAAAGGGGTATCAAATAGGCCTCTTTATTAAACCTATGAGCATGACTTCTAAAATGGGGCAAACAATTTCATAAAAATGATGTATAATATGAGTATACGGAGTTCATGTATAGCGCTAACTAAAATGCAAAATCGTAAATTAAAGAAAAACAGAATTTAATGTAAAAATAGATCTAATTTCAAAACAGATTCAGAAATGCAAATTTAATGAAATGAAACCTTAATGTAATCATAATACAAGCCTAAAATGAATGCACAAATATAGATTAATGAGAACAAAATTTAACATAAAGATAAAAGCAATTTTGAAAATAGATAAATATAATGTGATGTTTAAACAAGAAGTATGATTTAAACAAATTAATATCTTAAAAAGAAAATCTTGCATGCATTATTTAAATCCTACAAATATGATTTAGACTTGTTCTAATAACTACAAGCAATGTTCGAGAAGTCAAAACATAAAACATATTTTAAAGTCAGTTATCTATAAGCAATGATATCTAGCAATTATCAAATTCAATTATTAAAATCTATATGCAGAATAAATAAAATAACAAACTAATTTTTAAAACCGTTTGAACGTACAAACATTTACCAAAGACAGTTCCTATAGGTAAGTTTACTAATGATGTCTTAATTAATTAATTATGATACCTATAAGCATAATTTTATTTTGTTGCATATGTTATTAAAATCCTAGGCATGCTTTCTAGATGAATTTAATAATTAGATGCAAATAAAAAAAAACATACAAACCCCACCCCAAACCCCTTTTCACTATTGAGAATTTTATTACAATTATTACAAAAAAATAAAATAGAATGAACAACTATGGCACATTAAAGTAAGTAACATTAGAATAATTCTGATGGCCTCCTTTCGTCCCGGCGACTCTCTAATAAATACCGGGATAAGATGATACCTGCATAAAGGTTAGTACAATCATAGATGCAACAATAAAGAATTGTTTATGACTCAATACCACAACTTGACTTTATAGAGTGAAGAGGACTTTACTTCATCTTGTACAAGAAGAGAAGAAGGTAATGTGTTATTATTAAAGAAGGAGAGCAAGAATGTGTAGAGAAGAAATAAAGAAGTAATCTTCCCCCTCACAGAAAGAGGATGCATGCTTATATAATAAAACTAGTGGAAAGAGTTAAAGGGAAGGAAATCAATTAGCCTAATTTATTAAAGAACTTCCTTGATCAACGAGATGATAATCAAATATTTATTTACCATATATCAAATAATTTATACTTAATTAATAAATTCACATCAAAGAGGAATCTTTTAATTAACAAAATCCAACCAGACTTCCCTATAATTAAGCGCGTAATAAAACAATTGAAGGAAAGTGATAATCAGTCACACAAATCCTTCCTTTAATTCAGAATAGATATTGACATCTAATCAAACAAAACTGACATCTAATCAAATAAAACTATTATAAATTTCGCCCAAAATAGGACCGGACTTACCATAACAGTTGAGTACCAAAACTGTTTCCCAAGATAAATTACTTGGTTGCCATATTTATCATATAACATTGTTAAGCTCGAATAGGCAAGAAAATCAAGGAAAGGGAATTAATGGAGGGGAATAATATGAAGCTGTCAAAAATTAACGGGGCAAGAATGAAATGCAGCCACGAGTTGGAGTGCAGAATAACCTTTTTTTTTAAAAAATTCGTAGAACTAATTGAGTAAGTTTTGGAGAACAGGTAAGCACATGGTATATGAATACAAGCTTAGGTTTCAAAACATAACAAACCCAGATTATCAAAATGTTAGGATTTACACCAAGTCTCATAAAATTGGTCTCTCTCATGTGAAAACTCAAAGTTATAAGCAAACATAGTAGGAAGTCTTGTTAAAATAAATATAGGACATGTAATCCGACTGATTTCACAGAAACATTAACAAGGTTAGAATCAGATTTTGATGACATTCAAATAAAGAAAATAAGACATCCACCTGTTTAGGGCCTAATATTGACTAATCGATTTCATCAAAATTTAAAATTAATTACACCAATATAGAGGACTATGAATTTTGCCAGCGGAGTCATAATCAACATCTATCATGCATAGATGAAAAATTTAACCTTATCAAGACAAACAATTAACATGCATATATAAAAAAAAATGGAAACTTATCAGGACAAACAATTAAAAAATAATAATTAAGAAACAATTAAGAATCAATAGTAATAGTAGATGACATAAACTAAATCAGATATGTATATTCGAGTTAAGAACAAGATTATCGGCGGCATTGGTGCGTCGCCGGAAAAAATGGGGTTGCTAGGCGGGTTGTTCGGACTGTGGTCGGAGGAGAAAAAGGACGAGAGTGACGGGAGAGAGTGTAATAATTTTGGGATAACATATTGCTAAAAGATAGCAATATTCCCTGTCCCCCTAGAAAAGAAGAGGAAGGTGTGCTTATATAGTCCAACCAGTAAGAAGGGGTTCAAGGAAAGAAAGATATTCAAGAAATCAATTAAAGAAATTCTTACCTTAATTAACCAAATCAAATCAAAGTCCATAAAACTAGTCAAACTTTGCCATGTATACAAGTATCACGATTGTAAGGAAAAGGGAGAGAAAAATTTAACAATATTTTCACTTATTCTGATTGAGGGAAGAATAAAAAAGGACAATCAATTATGGGGATTCTTACTTTATATAGGATAAAAGAGTCAATTATGAGGATTTTAACCTTAGTAACAAAATTTTCACTTTTCTATAATGATTACGTATCAAATTAGTTAAAGAAAGAGGAGAATAAAATCGACCACACAAATTTACTTACGTGGGACTAATAAATTTACTACAAATACAAACATATGGAATTAAGAGATAATCTATCACACAACTTCCTCACTAAATAAGACAAGTAGCATGATGAAATACTATAATCTTACCACAATAATCAAAAGTAGCATGTTAACTAACAAGAAAGATCAATTTGTCTTGAGTAACAAATATCTAGGCTGTTTGAAATTGAATTTAGGGAGGCGAGAAAAGTGAGTTTTGACATTTTTATCAAAGTAGATAAGTAAAAGATTATATTGAATGACTAATTTGTATATGAGAAGTAATGTAACTTTAGAAAGAGAGGGGAGACAATCACTCAAAGAAATTAAAAATATCATATTCTAGCATTCCATTCTACTACGAGTAACTAAGTACCAATCCATTTTAAACTCATACTAAGAAAACAGATTGTGTAAAGAAAAAATATAATCATTTAGTGAGCACGCAGTAGCATACGAATACAATAGGCGAGCATCTACTAATTTCAAGCCAGAAAACACCATTCAAGTCTAGATTAGTTTAAATCTTAGTAATGACATAAACATGATTCTTAGGGTACAGGACAACAAATGCACAGAAAATACAGAGAAATATGATAATATACAAACATACCAAGATAAAAATCATTATATATTGGATAAAACATGACACTTTTTTTTCATTTTACTAATCTTAGATTTTAGAATCTGTCAAGAAACAAAACCATTAATTAGGTTTTAAAGGCAAATAAATACAGAAATATCGGTGACGGATTCTTATGACTCCGTCCTAAAATCTACAAACTTTAAAAAATGGTGAGAGGTGAAAATGCCTCGGCGACTTTTTATTTGTCGGAATAGTGAAAGGAATAGTCTGGACCACCATTCTGACCGGAATCGTGGCGGTGCAGCAGAGAGAAGAGAGACAGAGAGGAAGGGAAAGAGGGTGGTAGCGCCGATTGTTCTCCGGCCTGAGGAGAATAGAGAGACAGAGGCGTCGTCGTTTGAGTAGTGTTGGGTTTCGTTTAGCCGGAGCACTAGCTGGAGCGGACTGGTTGCTGTTAAGAGAAATAGATTTGAGGGGAAGGGATTGCGCCGGTGGTTCGCGGGTGGAAGGTGAAGGAAAAGGGAGAGGGAAGAATGTTGGGAGAGAGTGGTGTAATTTTGTTTTTCCGGCGAGTTTGGTGTTGGTTCGGAGGGAGTGGGGTGCGCCGTGAAAGGAGAAAGAAGAGGGAGAAGGAACGGCTGGGTTTGCTGTGGTGTTGTTCGCCGAAAAAAAATGGAGGCGGCTGCAGGAGAGAGAGAGGAGAGAAGGCGGCGCCACTGCTGGTTCGTGGTGGTGCGACGCCGGTGAGGTTCGTCGGAGCGAGTGTAGGGAGAGGGGACAGTGGCCGGAGTCGAAGATGGAGTGGGAAAGGAAAATGGTGGCGTGAGTTTTCCGGTGGCGAAAATGAGAGGGGAGGTCTGGCGGCGATTTGAGGGAGAAAAGGGGAAGATAAAAAAAAAATGAAAATGATTTAGGGTTTGGGGGTAATGGATATATTTAAGGAAATTAGGTAGGGTTAAATCTAGACCGTAGGATTAAAGAAAATGAACGGCTAGGACTAATTAGTGTATTGGGTCGGTTTATGGGTAAAGTCCACGGGTCACAGGCGGGTCGCGGGTATTGAAGTTGAATAGGCTGAACTAGTATTTAAATTATGGCCATAAATTGATCAAAATAGCTAGAATTGAAATAAATTGAATAGGAAGTGACCATATTTGAAATAAATTGAATGAATTGAATGGCAAGTGGCTAGAATTTAAATGAATTGATTGAAATTGAATTTAGCTGCTATTAATTTAATAAATATACAACACTTTTAAATGATTTAATAAATATATATAAAATAATTTAAATTATAAGAAAACCATATAAATATTATTATTAATAAATACATTCTAAATTTAAACATACTTATGCAAATATCATATAATTAAAATATTATATTTATGAATAAATAAATGACTAAAGAAATAAATTAAATTATCAAATATTATAAAAAATTATATTATTTGCATAAATAATTTATAAATTCGAGTAACATTGTTAGTCAAATAATTTTGTAAAATTTAGTAAAATTAGGTAAATGGTTTATTAAGTAAAGAATATATTACAAAATAAAGGCGCACATTAATACGAAATATTATATACGATATAATGATTTAATATCAAAAAATTAAAAATTAAAAATGGGTCAAATATATGAAACTTGAAATAATTTCACAATATTATGATAATAATTGTTTTATAAATATAAAAGTAAGTCGAATATTTGCATAAAATAAACAAATAAATATATAAATATATAAGCAGCATATTAAGGCGCAGGTAGGTCAAAATTGGGTGTCAACAGTCGCTACTCAAATTCACTTTACACAATCACTTTTACCTTATAGCTGTATCATTTTATTTAATGAGTCTTATTTGATTTAATAATATTTTTTCCATATGCGGGTATTTGACTTCTACAGACAATTTTAGCTTCTGATAAGTGTGACCAGAATTGATCTCTTTCCTTGTGTGACTAGGAATATGCTCTAATATTCTTTTACTTTACTTATTTGTTTTACCTTACCTATTCGTTTTAAGGTAAATTCAAACTGATTTGATTTAGGTGATTTATTTAGTTTATTTTATGGAAAGATCTCCTATGATTGATTTCTTGATTTCTTTTCCTTCATTTTAAATAACTCTATTAATTTAACGGTAAATGGGGGATTTTTTCTGGGTTTTTTTATTATTTTTTGTCAATTAGGAGAAATTCTCCCAACTAATTAAATGGATAATTTATTCTTTCTCTCTTACTCTCTAAATTGACTGATTCCTTTTGCTATAAAAGCAGCCCTCCACTTCTCTTTGGAGGACGGGCGAACGGTGATAAAATTGCAATACTTGATTTCACAAATATTACTCTATTTTATATATTTTTGTCCCACTTCGACACGAGCACTGCTCGGGATCCAAGAGATCCTCGTGATCTTGACGTGTCGAATTTGGGTTCCGATCATTGAAAAGCTTTCTCTCAAAATTACTGACTGTTGCTTTGATTCTTTCATTGATTAACCGGTTAGTCCACCTTTTATTTTAATCTAAATTTTGTGTTATGTGAACCTACTGCTTGCATCAGATTCCACCAGTATGAATTTTTCATTTATGTACATATCTGTTATAGTATGTTCAAATAGATGTTTGTTTATAAATTGCACAATCTGTTATAGAATATGGTGCACAATCTTGTTGTATAGTTCTGTTTAACAGGTTGGAGCGAAGAGTTTGCCGGGATTGGAGGGTTTATAATTTAGCCAATTTATTTTGTACATATATCGTGATATATTTATTTATTTTATTTATTTTATTTCTGTCGATGTGTAATAATGTATACGACCGCTGATTAATAGTGGAATGGGGTCTGGGGATGGGGTTTGTATGTTTTTACTTTATTGCATCTAATTATTAAACTCGCCTAGAAAGCATGTTCATAGGTTTCTAATAATATGTGTAACATTAGAAAGCATGCCTATAGGATTTTTTTCACAACATACGCAACAAATAGAAATTATGCCTATAGGTACCATAATTAATTAATTAAAGCATTATTAGTAAACCTGCCTATAGGAACTATTTTGGTAAATGTCAGCATGTTCAAATGGTTTAAAGAATGGGTTTGATTTACTTTTCTGCAAGCAGATTCTGATACTTGAATATCGATAACATACTAGATATCATGCCCATAGGATCAACAGACTTGAGTGATTTGTCAGAAACTATGCATATAGGAAGTAATTAATACAAACTCATTTTATTAAATCAGGCCTATGTTTTGACATCCTAATCACGTAGAAATTTGTATTATAAATAAGGTTCATGTTCTTTTACTTAATAAGTTCTGCTAACACACCAGTTATTAAATTTTATTATATCTTGCGCTATTTGATATAATTTTTTACTATCTGATTTCGTAATATTGCGAGAGTTGTAAGCATGTAAATTTGGAATAATTTGGAGTACGTCTAGGACCCAAATCAGTTGGATAAAAGGCATAAAGGTGTTCATGTTTCTGCATATGATATATTTAATCCCACTGCTCATACGTGTACGATATTTTAGATTACTGGTTGTCCCCTTTCAACAAAGGAATTATGCCATAGGTCAAGTCGGCAATTTGTTTAATTGTTCACAATGCTCATTTATTTCAAATAGGCGCCCTTTAATTTTGGTTTCATACATAAAGTCGGCATATTTGCATTAGAGATCATGTTTATAAGACTTATTTACATCCATTTAGAAATCATGTTCATAGGTTTAAACGAAGAGGCCTATCTGAAACCGTCATATGCTCGTTACTGTTTTGTTTGGCGTTTTTTTATAACCTGAATAGCTGTTCAATGCCTCTTGGACTTTAAGGTTGGGGCGGGTAGGCAAATACTAGGACGTTAGTTTGTCACACAGAACGTTTTAAGTTACTAATTAATTAACTAGGTGGGTAGATGGGAAATGATAGTCTGTGCTTGCTGAATAATACGAGCAATTCAAAGGATTGCGAAATATTATTTAAGTTGCACGGGGTGATCCCATTAGGTCAAACAACCTCTCTTTTGGGTAGAACTACGTTTGGCCTGATTCTCTTAACGGATACATAGGTGCCTCTATGAGGTTCGGCCCCATAATAAAATAAATATTTATTTGTTTGTGTGTTATATAAATTGTTCTATTTTTTCGTTATTTACGTTTTATTTTACTTACTTTATTTGCCATAAATTTTTGTACATATTGTTAAGAAAAAATAAAATAAGACAAACTACTTTTAAATTTAATTCTGTCCAAATTCTTTCTTCTCACTTGTCTAAACAAAGTTTAATTCTCCATTGTTTATCAACCGTTTTAAATACAAATAATATAGGTTAAATCAATTTTTGATGATCCCTTAGTTAATTCCCCATTAATGAATCCGGCCGGGAACCACATTTGTGGACCTCGAAAGGTGCCTAACATCTTTCTTTCGAGGTATTTTAAGCCCTTGCCCGACTTTGGTAACTTAGGTAACAAAATTTAGCTTAGAACGGTGCCCTAACGCACCTTAATCGTTAGGTGGCGACTCTTCTAATTCAATAACCCTTAAGAGTTGTCACATGTCGAATCCCGCTTTCCGCGAGGAAAATGGGGCGTGACATCGTCGACAATATCTTTGATACAATACAACGCGCAATATTGTAAAAGATTGTGAGGATCTAAATTTTACATCTATTAAAGCATGCTGATGTAAAAATAATTATCAAGTGAAATGATGCGTATTGATAAGCGTAAAGCTTATTGGACCTGTAGTACAGACACCACAAGATGTCACGCATTTAAATACTAATGAATGTTATCACTTAATAAAATTTATATGAAAATAATTAAGGATTCAAAATGTCTGAAGCATTTACAAGTTTCTTTAAACTTCTTCATAATTCTTTATGAGGAAAATCAAATTAGAAAACAACATCGGAGTTTATTGTACTTGCTATTTATGCTAATGACATAAACCTCATTGCAAGTCCAGCAGAGCTTCAAAAGGCAATTGATTATCTAAAGAAAGAATTTGAGATGAAGGATCTTGGAAAGACAAAATTATGTCTTGGTTTGCAAATAGAGCATTTGACAAACGGTATCTTTGTTCATCAATCTACCTATACAGAAAAGATGTTGCAAAAACTTTATATCGATGGTGCACATCCGTTAAGTACTCCGATGGTTGTTCGATCACTTGATGTGAATAAGGATCCATTTCGACCTCAAGAAAAAAATGAGAAAATTCTTGGTCCTGAAGTACCATATCTTAGTGCAATTGGTGCACTAATATATCTTGCTGATATTATAAGACCTGATATAAGTTTTTCGGTTAATTTTTTAGCAAGGGTATTTATCTAACCCACACAAAACTCAATCTCAAACTAGCTACGTATTCATATGTAGAGGTACTGTCATATCTTGGAGATCTACAAAGCAGTCTCTCGTAGCTACTTCATCAAATCATGCTGAGATAATAGCTATTCATGAAGCAAGACGAGAATGTGTGTGGTTGAGGTCCATGATACATTTCATTAGAGAAAAATGCGGTTTGAAATGTGAAAAAGTACCCACAATTTTATATGAAGATAATGCAGCATGCGTAACACAACTAAAGGGAGGATTCATAAAAGGAGATAGAACGAAGCACATCTCGCCAAAGTTTTTCTACACACATGAGCTCCCAAAAAATGGTGATATCAACGTGCAACAAATTCATTCAAGTGACAATGTGGCTGATTTATTCACTAAGTCTCTACTAACTGCAGCTTTCAAGAAGATGGTGCACAAGATCGGGATGCAAAGATTCAAGGATGTTCTATTTAGGGGGAGTTAATACGCGTTGTACTCTTTTTCCTTTACGAGGGTTTGTCCCACTGGATTTTTCTTGTAGGGTTTTTAATGAGGTAGCCAAAATGTGTATTATTAGATATGTGTACTCTTTTTCCTTTACTAGATTTTTTCCAACTGGGGTTTTTCTAGTAAGATTTTAACGAGGCACATTATCTACCAAATAGACATTCAAGGGAGAGTGTTATAAACATATTTGTATTGTAGTGAATGTCTATAAAGGTATTTGTATTGTAGTGGATACATGTGTTTATATTATAGTGAAAGTCTATCTTTTGAAGAAAAGTTAGGAGGAATTATCCCTATAAATAGAGGGGTTCTTCTTCATTGTATTTCGTCTCATCAAGAGAAATAAAAACTTCTCTCCTTCTCTCTTTCTTTACAATATTCTTGTTCTTTATTTATTATTTCATAACAAAATGACATATTTCTGAATTTATACAGTTAAAAACAAAGAATTCATAACTATTAGTACAAATTTAAAGACAACCTTGGAGCAACAATAACCTCGAGTGGTGTAGCTTTTAGGTTAGTCATTCCAAAACTCTCGACCATGTCAATTGGTTCATCAGATGGCCTTGTAATTTTAAATGCATGTAGTACGTTAGCCAAAGTCAAGTGCAACAATACAAATGTTGAGGAAATTCCCGGGCAAATTCTTCTTCCAGCACCAAATGGAATCAATTCGAAATGATTTCCCCTAACATCTACATCTTTATGAGCCGTCAAGAACCTTTCTGGCTTGAATAAATCGGGTTCCGACAAAACGGTCGGATCTCGTTGAATCTGCCACAAGTTGAATAATACTCGAGTACCTTTTGGGATATCGTAGCCACCAACAGTGCAATCTTCAATGGATTCATGGGGTGCTGAGAGTGGTCCAGGTGGATATAAACGTAATGATTCTTTAACTATAGCTTGAAGATAGATCAAGCTATTTATATGTGACTCGTCAACAAGTGTATTTCTTCCCACTTGAATGTCTAGTTCTTCTTGGGCCTTTTGCATTACATGAGGGTTGTTGAGTAACAAAGAGAGAGTCCATGTTAGTGCTACAACCGTGGAGTCAGCTCCACCTGCTAACATAGCCTTAATTCCAAGATAGGAGAAAAAAGAGAAAAAAGAAAAAGGAATTAAACAAAAAAAGAATTAGTAAATTATATAATGACATTTTAAAATCAGTATTTATATATAGATACACAAATTAAAAGATGAAAAACTAGAATTTCCATAGTATAGTATATGTTAAAGTTGGATAAGCAAGCAATCAAATGGGGAAGTTTACTTCCATTGATGAACTAAAAGAGCTCCTAGAAGAAGCTTGAAAGATATACAAAAGCTGGAAATGAGAAATGAAATGGAAAAACTAACTAACTAGTCTCCTAAGTCCCATATTTATAACATAATCCTATAACTAACTTTTGGTGTAATTGACTAAACTAACCCTCTAACTAACTCCTAACTAACTCTTAACTAACTCCTAACTACCTCTTAACTAACTATAACTAACTATAACTAACTAACTTCTTCAATCTTAACACCCCCCGTCAAGTTGGAGGTGGCGACAACTTGCCAAATATAGCTGAATGATCAGGTCCAGGCAAAGCCTTGGTTAGGATGTCTGCTAGTTGTCCATTGGTAGGAATGTGATGAAGCATAATGAAGCCTTCTTGGAACTTATCACGCACAAAATGGCAATCTACTTCTATGTGTTTGGTACGTTCATGAAATACTGGATTCTTGGCAATATGTATAGCCGCTTGACTGTCACAAAACACATCAATTGGTAAGGAGCAATTCCCAGTTAACTCAACCAGCAAACTGCTCAACCATACCAGTTCTCCAACCACTACTCTGATTGCCCTGTATTCTGCCTCTGCTGAGGATAATAAAACAGTAGATTGTTTCTTAGATTTCCAAGCAACTGGACTATCTCCCAAGAAGACTATGTACCCACTGACTGACCTTCTGGTATCTGGGCAGGCTGCCCAATCTGAGTCACAATAGGCAGTGATGTTGTAGCCAGGTTTGTTGGACAAGAATATGCCATGATCTAGGCTTCCTTTTAGGTATCGAAGTACATGTATGGCTGCCTTTAGGTGTGTGTCTCTGGGAGTTTGTAAGAACTGACTCAAATGCTGAACACTATAGGCCAAATCTATCCTTGTATGTGTGAGGAAGTTCAGTTTCCCTACTAGTTTCCTGTAATAAGTTGGATCCTCAAGTAGATGCCCTTCTCTTGCTTTCAGCTTGACACTAGAATCCAAGGGTGATGCTACTGCACTGTAAGTGGAACAATCAAACTCCTCCACCAGCTGAGCAGCAAACTTCTTTTGTGTTATAAGCACTCCATTGTTGTTGTAACTGATTTCCATCCCCAGAAAATAATGCAATCTGCCTAAGTCCTTGATTTTGAATTGATCATGCAGAAAAGACTTTAAAGATTCTATCTCAGTTTGATCAGTCCCTGTTACAATAATATCATCCACATATACAGCTACTAGAATCAGTGTTTTTGCAGTCTTTTTGAAGAACAAAGAGTAGTCACCAGTAGAATGTGCATAACCTCTGGAAGATAATGAGGTGGCTAGCTTTTCATACCACTGTCTACTAGCCTGTTTCAATCCATAGAGGGACTTGTTCAGCCTGCAAACTACCTTCTTATCAGTCACTATCAGCCCCTGAGGTAACTCCATATAAACTTCTTCATGCAAGTCTCCATGAAGAAATGCATTGTTAACATCTAACTGGTGCAAAATCCAACCATTCTTGACTGCCAAACCAATTAAGGTTCTTATGGTGGTCATCTTTACAACAGGTGAGAAAGTTTCATTATAGTCAATCCCAGCTTGTTGAGTATATCCTTTCACAACAAGTCTGGCTTTATACCTTTCTATACTGCCATCTGCCTTATGTTTGATCTTGTACACCCATTTACATCCAATAGCTTTCTTCCCAGGTGGAAGAACTACCAAATCCCAGGTATTGTTAGTGTGTAAAGCTTGAAACTCAAGATCCATTGCAGTTTGCCATTCAGGGTGTAAAACAGCATCATCAAATGAAACAGGTTCATGTGCATGTAAATGTGTCTGCTGCTGAACATCAGGAATATAAGATGCAAGAGAGGTAGGCTGTAGTTGATTGTATGGTTGTGTAGGAATATAACTGGTAGATGATGGTTGTAAAGTAGGTAATGTGTAAGTGTAGTCTTTTAGATAAGATGGTATGGTGTGTGGTCTATTGGTCCTTCTGAGGTTATGACTAGTTTGCCTATTGGTGTTGAAGTTGGAAGGAAGATCAGTTGGAGTGGTGTGTCCCTGGGAGGCATCAGTGTCTATGGTAAGTGGGAAGGTTGGTGGATGGGATGTATGTGCAGGTACTGGATCAGGAGCATGGTTAGTAAAGTCACTGTGAGTGAGTGAGTTGTGTGTAGTATCATCATCATCCAATCTGTATCTATCACTAGAAGTATTATTAGTACAATTCAACCTGTTAGGAGTAGGACTAAGTTTTTGTAACACAGAGTTAAAATCAGAATTAGGAAATGCCATAACGAAGGGATATACAGACTCATAGAATAGGACATTTCTGCAAATGTGGATCCTTTTGGTACTCAAGTCTAAGACTTTATAACCTTTTATGTTGAAAGGATATCCTACAAATACATGAGGGGTAGATCTTGGTTCAAATTTGTCCTTGTGAGGTTTAACATTTGTGGGAAAACAGAGGCAACCAAAGGATTTTAAGTGGGAATATGTGGGTTGTTTCTTGTATAGTTTCTCAAAGGGAGTAATACCATGTGTAGATGCTAAAGGCAATCTGTTTATCAGGTAAGTGGCAGTCAAAACACATTCACCCCAATACCTTAATGGGAGTTTAGAGTGATATAGCAGTGATCTAGCAGTTTCAAGAAGATGTTTGTGTTTCCTCTCCACAACTCCATTTTGCTGTGGTGTATAAGGGCAGGTTCTTTGGTGTAATATCCCTTTGGATTGCAGGTAACTGGATGTTTCATTGTTGATAAACTCCAGTCCATTATCAGTTCTAACACATTTCACACTTGTGTTGAGCTGATTTTCCAATAAAGAAACAAGGCTCTTAATAGCTGGGAGAGCATTACTTTTGCAGTTGAGTAACTGAGTCCAAGTGGATCTACTGAAATCATCCACAACAGTGAGGAAATACTTGTGGTTATCATGTGTTGGTGTGTGATAAGGTCCCCAAACATCAATGTGAAGTAATTCAAGTACATTTTCAGAATGAGACTTGGTTTTTGAAGGAAAAGGCAGTCTGGTTTGTCTAGCCATTGGACAAATGGTGCATGAGAAAGGTTGTTTAGGTGCAAAAGTGACAGGTATAGCAGCAATACCTTTCATTTTATTAAAAGGCATATGTCCAAGTCTAGTGTGCCATAAGTAATCCACATTTGCATGAGTGTGATGAGGAACAGAATGATCAGAGGATAAAGAAGATACTAAAGATGAAACATCATTCACATAACAAGCTGTTTTATTCATGGAATGAATGGATCTTACAATTGACACAGGATTTTCATTTCTTGCAACAGGTAAAGAAGAAAAAGATAGACAACTAGGTAAAGAATCAACAGAATTTGACACTTTGCTTTGAATATTTGAAGAAGTTGAAGTGTTATGGCATTTTTGACAGATGTAATATAGTCCATTTCTGGCTCTACCAATTTCCAGAGGGCTCTTCAGTGAAGGGCCCTGCAAAAGACAAGCAAGAGTGTTAAAACTGACTATACCTCCAAGCTGTGAGGCTAAGCAGTGAACAGAGATCAGGTTGAACTTGAAACTAGGTACTAACAACACCTTTTGTAATATTAAGAGTGGACTTAGATGAACTTCTCCAACTTCAATCACTTTAACTTTGTAACCATTTGGCAATGTAACTAGGAAAGGATATGATAGTGTTCTGGTGTTGATTAGGATATTTCTATTAAATGTCATGTGATGTGTGGCTCCTGAATCTATAATCCATGAGTCAGCAGACATAGTTACACATTTACAAGACAAGTTACCAATTTCAGTTATAGAAGAATGACAAGCCATTATACCTGCAAGGTTTGCTACTGCTGCACCATTGAACATGTTGCCTCCATGGCTTACTGTGTTATCTTCTTGTGCATTGTCTAAGAACTTCATCAACCTATCACACTGATCCTTTGTCAGGCTAAGTTCACAACTGCTGTTCTTGTCACCAATCTTAGTTACTATTGTTTCATTGTTGTGAAACATATTTGTTGCTGCAATTGCTGTTGTGCCTGAGTGTCTTCCTTTGGTGAACTTAAAATCTTGTGGGAAGCCATGTAGCCTGTAACATCTGTCTTCAGTGTGTCCTGTTTTCTTGCAGTAATCGCAGAATAATCCAGATTTGTTACCAAACCTAGAGGTATTCTTTCCATTACTTCTTTGAGTGTAATTTGTCCTGAGATCATTAGCATTGTGCTTCAGTTGTTGTGATCTGTAGCTGCTGTTGTTACTGCTGCTAGCTCCTGTATTAAAATTCCTAACCATATTGCTACTTCCTGCATGTGAAGCAACCAGTGAAGTAGACTCCAAATGTATTTTGCCGTTTGGTTTAACCTCCCTTTGCTTCTCCTCCTGCACTAGTATAGAGAAGGCCTGAGCCATTGTTGGTAGAGAATTCATCATTAAAATGTTTCCTCTAACAACTGTGTAAACATCATTCAATCCCATTAGGAATTGTATAAGTTTTCTGTCTTGTTCAGCCTTGTGCATTCTATTTTTACCACCACAGTTGCACACACACATACATTGTACATCAGCATCCAAGCTGTTCATTTCTTCCCAAAGCTTCCTCAGAGTTGTGTAATATCCAGTAATATCCATGTTGCCTTGAGTTTGATCACTGATTTCCTGCTGGAGCTGGTACAGTTTTGCACCATTTGTTTGGTCGTATCTTTCCTCCAGTTCATCCCATAGTTCCTTGGCATTGTTCACATATTGCAGACTGTCACTTAGGTCCTTTGACAAGGAATTCAGAATCCAACAAGTTACCATATCGTCACACCTTTCCCATTGGGCAAGACCTGGTGAATTTGCTGCTGGTTTAGTGATTCTTCCATTTATGAATCCAGCCTTATTCTTCACAGACAATGCTCTCAGGACACTCCTTTTCCAGGTCCTATATCCAGATCCATCAAATAAGGTAGGGACTATAGCTGATCCAGCACTTTCTGAAGGATGAACATACAGTGCATTATTGATATCTGTTACATCAGATCGATTGTTTTCCACATGATTTTCCATGATCAAGGATGATTGCAGCAGGGAGTTAAGCAAGTGATCACTCTTTCAGCAGAGGCAGAAGTATGAAGTAGAAAATATAAGAGTATGAGGGAAGGCAGAAGAAATAGAAATGAGGTAAGAATCAACACTCAAACAGATTGAGTGCAGATCAATCTGCGACAGAGTTGCAGAAAAATGAATGAATGTTTGACAGCTCTTCAATTGAGCTCTTGGTCTCCAGTAGAAGAAACAGCAGATCGAAAAGAGAGAGGAAAAAAAAAAAAAAAAAAAAACTCTATTAAACAGAGTGTCGAGCAGCTACAGATCAGATCAAAAGGTATGGATCTACTTGGCAAAAATGAGGAAGAAGCAGACCTGGTATGGCTGAATGAATCAGCTGATTTCAATGACAATTTTCACCCAGTCGTTTTGTCATTTTTGCCTCGCTCTGATACCATGTTAAAGTTGGATAAGCAAGCAATCAAATGGGGAAGTTTACTTCCATTGATGAACTAAAAGAGCTCCTAGAAGAAGCTTGAAAGATATACAAAAGCTGGAAATGAGAAATGAAATGGAAAAACTAACTAACTAGTCTCCTAAGTCCCATATTTATAACATAATCCTATAACTAACTTTTGGTGTAATTGACTAAACTAACCCTCTAACTAACTCCTAACTAACTCTTAACTAACTCCTAACTACCTCTTAACTAACTATAACTAACTATAACTAACTAACTTCTTCAATCTTAACAGTATACATTATGTGTGAAATTTCCACATATATATATATACACACACACACCAGAGGCATACATATATACACTTGCTAAACACACAGGATTTCATTTAACAGAAAGAATATGTACATTTACCACTCAGGACAATATAACTTGCATATACTAGGATTAAAAAGGTCATTTACTCTGTTCAAATTTATGCGACCTTATTTTTATTTATTTTTTTGTTTGATAGAGTAAAAAAGTGATCCTTCTTCAATTTGAAAGTAATCTAACTTAAAATTTTATTTTATTTGTAATAATTGATCTATTGGTTTCCCTCGTGGTGTATATATACGTTTGAAAAAAATAAATCAATTATTTATTTTATGTGTATAACTACTGGGTTGGGTACATCTATAAAGGTATTAATTAATTTGTTAGTTCACCCTTGGGGTATATATACCGTTGAAAAAATATTTTAATATCTCAAAAAGATATATTACCTATTTAGTCTTTAAATATGTCATTAATTAGCTTTGTATGAGTGGTTAATAAGAGGATATTAAAAGCTCCTTTAATGTTATTTTGACCAAATTAAGATCGTTTATTCTTTATTAACCATAAATTATTAGGCTCTTTGTGACCATTATTTTCCTTTATTGTCTCACAACCTTACTCCTTTTCCTGTACCTATTTATATTTAGTTGAGGAGAAATAAATGAAGAGAATTTCTTCAATATTTTTTCTTTGTGCTGTATTTTCTTTTCTATTTAATTTTTGTTAGATTTTGATTCTTAATTTTATACTAGAAGAGATTATTGAATCGTGGAATATATCTCTATCGGGTGAATATTCTTAAGGACAGTGTCATTAACACGCCTCAAGTTATAAAGAATAATTCTCTGCAATGACCAAATATTCGGTAAGATTTTCAACACATACACCATTATTAATATAAAAAAAAGAGTTTTTCCACCATAATAGATGGCTAGAGTTAGCTATCTAAAGGGGTGAAAAAAAGATCTGCATCTTCCGAGGAAATTCATCCATTTCGTGAGAATTTCCGACACACACACAAATAACATGAAAAGGAGAGAGTAGATTATAATAGACTTACCAAGCATGTAGATTTGATAACGGTATCAGCATCAAAACCAGGAAGATCTTCATCTGTAAAAGGGACAACATTATATCCATAAAGTCTTTTTCATCCTCAGATTTCAATTCTCCACAACTTCTCTTCTTCTTGTGCTCCACTAGCCATTTTTCAAGAACATAATCTATTTCCTTAGCATTCTCCTTCATTTCCTTCTCATATCCTCCTATATCAAACCATCTTAGTGATGGTATAAAATCAGCAACAACTAATGCACCTAGTAACTTAAAAAAATTTCTAATTGCTTTTCTAGCCCTCTTTCCTTCTTCCACCTCATGATTATCTTCTGTGCTGTATCTCTTTCCAAAAAGCATTCTTACAATAATGGCCATGCTAACATTCTCGAACCACTGTTTCATTTCTATTTTCACAACATTTGGAGAACCATTCATCATTTCATAAGTTCGTTTTATGGATGTTTTCACTTCGAATTCTCGAATGTGTCTAAGCATTTGTACTCTATGATTGGAGAGTAATTCGAGTACGGCTATTTTTTTCATTTCTCGCCAGTACGGGCCGTAAGGGGCCATTCCAAAAAGGGCGTAGTTGTACCCCAAGAACTCTACTGCCAACGCCTTAGGTCGGCTCGCCAAGGCCTTGTCGTTGGTGGTTAAGCAATCTCGGGCCATCTTCCAATCGTTCACCACCAAAACTTGATGGGCTCCAAATTTAACTGTGAAGATTGGCCCATATTTGTCTGCCATGAGCCCAAATTTTTTGTGAGGCAGCTCAGATCCACTGAAAAGGTGGAGGTGGCCAATTACAGGCCACGCACCAGCAACTTCAGGGGCTGTTCTGCTATTAACATTGCCTTTTTTGTTACTGAAAAGCATGTAAATGAAGTAGAGAAAAATAATGAATGCAGTAGCATAAGTAATGGCAAGAGAGAAATCCATGGCTTTAATTTGGATGTTAGAGGAAGAATGCTCTTCTGGTTTTTCCTCAATTAACTGACAATACGTGCGCCGTTGTGTAATATTTCAGCATTGCGATCGAGTAATCAGGTCAACAAGACGAAGCAGTTCAAGTACATGCTCTTTGTTGATTTTAACTGATGAAAACTCAAATATTTTAGTTAAACATTATTTAAAATACTGGCTACTTCGTCCTATTGGAGCGGCTTATTCCTACTTATTAAAGTAAGTGTTTTTTTAAGAAAAATAACTACTTTTGACGTTTTAAAAGCTCGATCAAACAGATTATTAGTGTTATCTAAGCTACTTAACAATATTTTCTCCCTTTTAATTTATTTAATATTGTTTGACTTCACACAAAATTTTAAAAGAAAAAAAAGAACTTTTAAAATTTATAATAAAAAATAAATTTTAGAAATTTATGATGAATGTAAATTATTTCATTAAGCGAAATTTTTTTTTTTAAATTAAATTCTTTTTACTTATAAAAAAATATAATTTTTTTATAAATGCCACGTAAATTAGAATGGAGTAATACTTAAGTAGTCTTGCTCTTCCTCTTCTAAATTCCTACTCTCCTCTTACATAATGTTACTTAACACATAAGTAGTGTTACGTAACGTTAAATAACAAAGAGTAGGACTAAATTTTATTAAGTACTTCCTCCGCTTATTTTTGTGTGTTATATTTTGTTTTACTAGAATTAATTTGATTAATTTTTGAAATTAAATTATATTAGATTAGTTTAATATTTTATATTTTAAAATTTAAATGTTTGAAAACTATATGAAAAATACTATAAGTTGCAATCTTTCTCTCATATAAATTTGATGAAAAAATATATTTTAAAATATTAATCAAAGACTATATGATTTGATTCTCGAAAAATAAAACTTGATAAGTAAAACTAAATGAACGGAGTAAGCATAAAGTACGATTCAACAGAGCATTAAAATCATGTTTAACCCCAAATTGATCTTTTGATTTTGATCGAGCACCTCACAACCCATTTCTTATTCTAACAACCTGAATTTTTCAAAGCCCTTAATTTTCTCCGACAACTCAATTTCACCAAACGAGAATAATCCAACAAGTATTTTAATCCAATACTAAGAAGTAAGAAATGAAGGGATGATTTCTCATGCGATTCCTTAATAATCACTCAACATAGTTTTTTTAATTTAAAATTTTAAAATACTAATAAGTAATTGAGTGATAATATGAAAAATCTAACCCCGAAAATATATAAAGAAAGCAAACGAAGGCGGAGCGGAACATTTAATAATTAAAGTGAGAGCAAGAAAATGTTACCAAGCAAATTTAACGAGATCGGAGCTTTGAAAGAACAGGAACAACGACCGGAGATCTAGATAGCCGGAACCAGAGTGAGAATTGTTATTATTATTAGTATAAATAATGTGCTTGGAGAGAAGGTGTAAAGAGATTAGGTATGTGAGGTTAATTAACTGCCACGTGGCAAACATTCATTGGTTCTTCTCTTTTGTAAATTTAATAAGAGTCCACATAAATAAATCAACAAGATGAAAATACTAATTAACTATGTCTACTGTGAACTGTCTAGGCCAAAAAAATCAAAATAACCATACCAAAGTTAAAAATTCTACTCCACTATACAAAGTTTACTGACTTATTAAATTAATTAAGATATATATATATATATATATATATATATATATATATATATATATATATATATATATTGTAAATTTCCTTTTACTTTCAAAAATAAAACCAAAACTTATACCCAATGTTAGATCTACTAAGCATCGAGAGGGTGTCATGTCCCACTATTCTTTCTTAATTGTTGTTTGTCGTCTTTTTTTTTTTTGGCAATTGATTTATGATTTTTTATCTCACCTCTGTTTAAGGTTTTATTTATAAAACAGAACTGAAAATTCTTCCTTAAAACTTAAAAGTTAATATTTTCTCATACTTGATTTAATGCAGTAACTGCTTATCAATGGAATTGAAAATATCTATTGACGGTTGATAATTATTTTATTCTTTCACTTTATCTCACAAGTTGGATTAAATTCTTATTTGCACCGAGTTATCGTCATAATCACATTTTTTTTATTTAATCGATTTGCTTATATAAATTGAATAGACGAATAATTAAATCGAAATCCAAAATTGATCAAATCAACAAAATGTTGGCCTTTGAATGATGTAAATAACAATACATCCTAGCAGAAAATTTATAACTTCCGAAGATATTCATCGAAATTTGATTCGTCGATAATATTTTCGATAAATTTTCTAATGAAAATCTCTTACTAATATGCCAAAATTCCGATGGAACGTCCATCAAAAATCGAATTAAAAAAATGTGATAGTAACTTTTATGTTCAAAACAGTATAACACTCAGAATCTCCGACTTCTGAATTCGCGTAAGAATTATACCTAAAATGCAATTCTTTGTATCACTCTTTTTCTTCAATCTTGTGCAAAAACGTTTTTTTACATCTTTACAAAACTTCACCAATCGCCATATTAGTGGGATATATTAGTGGAATTCTTTTTCTTTTCGTTTCTGGTTGTCTTGGATTGGGACCAGTTCTGTCCATTTTTAATGGCCATGGCTAGCTAGTTAATTTTCTCGTCTTTTAACTAGTTTTCAAATAAGTAAATTTAATCATTCAATATTTATCAGAGAGGTTGATATCATTATTTTTTTCAACATGCATGAAAATTTTGACCGATCAATAATATTATTTACGAAAGGAGATTTGATTTTCAAAATATCTTAAACAATTCTTATGTCGAAACTTTCACTTACTTATCGAAGAGATTTGATGTATATCAACTCTTTAAGAAAAGAAATAAAAATTTCATGTACATTTCTAGATAAGCTTCAAAATCGCAAAATAGTTTATTTTTTAAAAAATTACAATTAATGTCATTTTCTAGCACATGTTATACAAGACGAGAGAACCTCTAATAAAATTTAAAGTGTGCACTTAAATAATGTACATAGGAGTTTGGCATTTATGGATTTAAGCTCGCGCTTTTTCCGTTTTAAAATAAGTGATGCTTTAATTTTTTTCATTTAATTTCAAAATAAGTAGTGTTTCACATTATTAAGAAGACATTAATGTTGTTCTCAATTTTATCCTTATTTAAATGAAGAGAGATTTATAAACTACTAAAAAACTGTAAAGATATGACACCTGGGTCTAACTCAACTTCAAAAGCTAACTCATGAGGGGAGGATTGCCCAAGTCCATATAAACAAACCATCAATCCATTCCTCAACCAATGTGGGACTTTAACCTACTAACACCCCCCTTCACACCCAGGCCCGACTGAAGTGTGGACTGGGAGCCCAAACGGGAATGGACCTGGCTCTGATACCATGTAAAGATATGACACCTGGGCCTAACTCAACTTCAAAAGCTAGCTCATGAGGGGAGGATTGCCCAAGTCCTAAAAAATGAGAAAACCACATAAATAGCAATATTTTGGGCGAAAATAGGCTGAATTAGCAACATTTTACTTATTTACATAAAATGATAATATTTTATGTGTCATTTGTTATATTTACCCTAGGTAAAATGCATCAAATACAAATATAAAAATCTAATTAGATGAGTGATTTTAGGAATTATGTTTCACCTAAATAATCAGTTACCATTATTCATGCATTTGATAATTATTACATTTCTTAATTAAATGGACTTTAAAAACGGATGAAATTCTTATTTTATATAAATACATTGTAAAGCAAATATGAAAAAGTGATTTATTTCTATAATCATATACTTTTCATTCTTTGAATTATCAAAAAAAAAATGAATAAGTTGTATCATACATACAAGGTAAAATGCCTCAAATACAAATACAAAAATTTAATTAGATATAAGCACCTTGTAAAGCAAATTTGAAAAAGTGATTTATTTCCATAGTCATATACTTTTCATTCGTTGAATTATTTTAAAAAAATGAATAAATGGTATCATAAATACAACCAAAAACATGTATTTTAACAAATAAATTTGAAAAAGGGCATAAAGGATTATATATTTAATTGTATCAAAGAATACTAATATGTATATATGTTAAAAGAAACTGTGTCCATTGATAAATACATAATAATACAATATATATATATATATATATATATATATATATATATATATAAACCTAATAGCATGATTATGTTGTAATTTATGTATTTGCGTTGTGTCATAAATACAACTAAATACAAATAGGAACCCTAAAAATTAAGTACATGCAGGTGAAAGATAATATCGAAATACATAGTATACATAACCTATAAAATACGCTAATAGGATTTTCAAAAAATAAAAAAATCACTTACCACAATTAACGGGATTCTATAATCTATTTAGGTGAGAAAGAAGATGGAAGAGGGGTTAGGCGGTTATTAGAGAGATTTAAGGCGAGGAATAGGATAAAGGTAAAAAAAAAATCAAATACTAAGTAAAAAAGTAAATAGATGGCACATTAAATGAAATAAAGTCATATTATGTAATTTTTTTAAAACTGTGACGTTATATGTAAATACTTTCATAATTGTGATATATTATGTAATTTTTCCTAAAAAATGTCCCTAATAGCCACCCCAAAAAAAATCGCAAGGCAAAAGAAAAATTCGCAAGACATAAGTTTTGGCACAAGATGTGTCTCATGGCATAAATTCACATAATTTGTATATCAGGAGCATAAGTTCAATAACATAACATAAGTTCAGTAGTATAAACTTGTATCTAGGGCATAAATCAGCAGCGTGAATGAATTTGTGTCTTGCGCATAAGTTCAGTAACATTAATTTGTGTCTTCCAAAGCTAATCTGCACCTACCAAATCTTTTTTAAGAAAAAAAAATATTAAGGGTAAAGAATAAAGGTATGCTTGCAAATTAAATAACACTTAATTCATGTCTTTAAACAAATATTCTTTAAAGAGTTTTGCCGAGTGAAATTAAGTCATAATTAAGGATATTTTAAACATAAAATTTCATTAAATGAGTTGTAAGAATAGAAATTAAAAATTATTAACTTAAAGAGTAAAAATTAAATATCACTCCAAAATAGAAATAGTCCAAAAAAAACTTGATTGAACATCCCTAAAAGCATGTAAATGAACTAGAGAAACATAAATGTAATAACACAAGTAATGGCCTGAGAGAAATCCATTGCTTTTGAAATTAGAGGAAGAAGGCTTAATTAGATGACTAATTAATTAGGATCAAGGGTATGTTTATATATGATGGGAAATATAGGAAGATCCATTAGACATTCCACGTGTAATTAGGGGCCGTTTGGTCATGTGAGATAAAATTATGATATGAAATTATATGACATAGAATTAAAGTTTTGTTTGGACATACAATTTAAAATTTTTAAATTGTATTTTTTTCTCATGAACATAATAACCTCATATGTTGTGAAAACTATTAAAATTCTCTCAATTCTTATACAATTTTACCAAATAAGTAAAAATTTATAATAAAATATAATACACTATCACAAATTTATTCTTAAAAAAAATACTATATTTATTGATCGAACTTTAGTTCAATAAAAAGTAAAATAGAATATGTATTGTAGTTTACTACTCTTTAATTTAATCCTCACACATGGTTTGTAAAGGTACCAAAGCGCAATAATACCAACAACAACTTTTATCTATATCTGAAATAAATGGTTGATAAAAATAATTGGTATACATAAAATAGTGATTATTTCTTTTTACAAAATATAAACTTGTGGGTCAAATTTTATCTTTGAAAAAGTTCATCTCATGATTTGAAATTCTATTCAAGATTTTTTAAAAATTTGATATTCCATCTCATGATTTTAAATTGCATATACAAATAATTTTATCTCATAAATTTAAATCACGAAATCAATATCATAGGCCTAAATGTTAGCTGAATGTATTGTCTGTACGCTAGAGAGAAAATGACAGCAAAGACGTCGAAAGAAACCTATTGGGAAGGTAACAACTAACAAGTAGGGGTGTTCACGGTCCGATTTGGATCGATTTTTGATCAAAAGCAAAACCAAATCAATTTAGTCGATTTTTAAATTTCTAAAATTAAACCAAACTAAATAAAATAAATGCCATCAGTTTGATTCTTGTTGGTTTGGTTTGATTTTTCAGTTTATAACTAGCTAATGATAAATTGATAATAGTAAAACAATAGAGAGCATTAGGAATCAACAAATTTCTCTCTACTATCACGAGATGAATGTATATGAATCTTCTATTATTTTTAACACTGTTCCAAAGTTTTAGCATGTCTAACTTACATAAATGTAGAGGTTTTTCCACTTCACATATCTAATATCTACACAGAAACAATATACAAAAACATATAGAATGATCAATTTTTTAAAAATCAAAGAGGTAAACGATTGAAGAGTAGATGAATGTCTTAGCAAAGAAAAATAAAAGAAATCGGCAATATGTCATACCACATATAAACAATTAGACTTAGGGTATTGGGTTTGGACATATTTTTTAAGTAATAGAATTTAAAAGTTTTGTAGTGTATGTGAAATAAAATATGCTAAAACCAAAATAATGATTAAAAGATATAAAATATTTATAATTATTTATGAAAAACTATAAACATATATTCAAATAATTATAACATTTATTATAAAATTTATCGGTTCGGTTTGGTTATTTTTTTGAGTTTTTTTTATTAAAACCAAAACCAAACCAAATATCATCGGTTTTTAAAATTTAAAACCAAACCAAACCAATCCAAACCAAATGTCAATTTTTTAATAGGTTTGGTTTGATTTTCCACCAAATCATGAACATCCCTATGTACACATTGTTCCAAAGATACTCTATCACTTGTGAAATATTTGTTGTTATTATTAAAAATGTTTATTGTTTTAAAAATTTAAGATAAAATTACTTTTTTAAAATTTTATTCTTACTAATAATTATTTTTAAAAATTATAAACACCTTAATAGAGTAAGTATTTAATAAAGAGAGATTACATCTTACAATATACTTTTTCCATTTATTTTTTTATTCACTATATTAAAGTAAATGTCTATTTTTACTTGTCTAGTTTTAAAAAAAATATATATATGTATAAAGGAAGGTAGAGATAAAGTGATGTGACACTTCTCTATGACCTAAAACGCTATTTATTTTTTTTTCTCCTTTTTTTGATATTTCTTCTATTTTTTTCTTATTTATGTGTCATGTTACAAAACTCAAAAGTCACTTTAACTCTCTTAACTTTGTTAAATATCCTATATTAAAAGAATACACACACACACACACACACTTTAAAATTTATATTATAATTGTGGTCTATAAGAGGATGATGTGGCATAGTGCTTTCGCCAATGATTCATCATTTTTGACCTTTTCTCTTCTTTTGTACTTTCTTAATTTTTGGTCCAGTGAATTTTTATTTATTTATTTTATGTTATATTAGCAATTTATATCTTCTATATATTATATAATTGTGGTATATAAGAGAATGATGTTACATAGTTTTTTGACCAAGAATTTGTTCTTTTTAGCTCTTTTCATTACTTTTCTAATTCTCATTCAATCACTAACATAACAAAATATTCTAATAAAAAAATATTTTTCTTTTATTTCAAACCTCTCCATTTTTCTTTTTATTTTCTTATCAAAAATTAAGTTTTTTCTTTTATTTCAATATTTCTTTTAATTTTCTTTTTCCTATTTTTTTTTTGAAGAACTAAATTTTCATAATTATATACTTTTCAAGAACTAGATTTCACATTTAAAAAGATTATCTTCATAACCACCTTATTCAAAACATGATGATCAACTAATTGACATTTTTTTCTCCAATAAATTCGGTGTCTCATAACCTAACATGAGAATATGTCGATAATTGAAAAAGAATTTTGAAGGTTTATACATGCATTGATTCCGTTGAAGGGCCTGCTCCAGAGCGACTACACCGCGTAGCCCATTTCTCTGCTCGCTCCCGGTCTTCTATGTGCGGTTTGATCAACAATTGAATATATATTTTTTCTTCTATTTTTGTATTTTTATATTTGAAAGGGCAAATAATGGTGAGGCAATGACTTGTACTCTCTCTCTCTCTCTATATATATATATAGAGAGAGAGAGTGTATGTTAATTATTTTCTTTCCTTAGACATTTAATTTTTTTATTATTTATAACTGTATGTATATTGCATGAATTACAAGTGTTAATTATTATATATATATATATGCACAAAAATAAATATTTAATAAATAAATGTTAAGTCGCGCGTATCATTATTTATAAGTCAATAAGGGTAATTAACTACTGGCGAATATAAAAAATAGCAATGTGCTATAATAAAATATTATATTCTATTTGCAGGAAGTTTAATTGGGTGTCATATTTTTTGTAACTAAAATGATAACCATGATCTTAATAGATTATTAGATAATCATTGAGGTGTAACAGATAGTAACATTTTGCATATTAATTAATTAAGAGTTATAAACATAAAAGGTTGGGAGTTGTGAAAAATTACTATTACTAATGCTAATTAATTACAGATACTACAAAGATGAAGAGATGTGAGTTATGAAATTTGTTTTAATATAAATAAAATAAATAGTTTTTCTGTTTGCATTGAAATAAGTTTTTTTTCATCAATATATTTAATTTTTAATTTAAAAAAATGAGGCAAAAGGCCAAAAAATTAATAAAAAGGACAAATACTAATGAGAGGTTTACGCGTACTTTTAATATACATACACACACATATGCAAAAATAAAAATTTGATAAATAAATGTTAAATCGCATGTATCTTATCTTTAAATCAAAATAACAATTAACCACTTCATGCACATACTACCACACATAATGATATATATAATATAATTAAATAGATTTGTCATAAAATTCAGTTAGGAGTTTTTATTTGCATTAAAACTAATTAGGCATTTTTTTCAATTGTTTTTCATCCAAAGGTATTGACACCTTTTCAACTGTTTTCTCCTTCTTCATCACCATTTGCAATTATAATAAACTTTAATGTGTATTAATTAATTTTTAAATAATTATATGCTAATTAATTTTTGCGCCTCTTCATATTATATTTTTGGTGTTATATATAAATTAGATTTGAATCTTTTGCATGTTGTAACTTGTTTTGTCTATCTTGCTTTTGATTGAATTTTTAGAATGACGTGTTTTTTCCTTTCAAAGTTGTTACTGATAGAGATGATTTGATGATAACGATTAGAATTTGTAAAATATGGGATGTCATTAATCCCAAGAAAAATGACGAATTGATTAGCCTGAATATGATATTTATTGACAAAAAGGTACCTTAACACATGATTTTTTATTCTTCTTTATATAGATTCTTTTTCAAACTTTCAATTCTCAAATCACTTATGATTTTCTTCTATCGGGGAAATATGATGCATGCTATAGTCAAGAAAAATCAAGTTAATAAGTTTAAAAATAAGTTGAATAAATGTTCTTTATTTATCATCAAGAACTTCAAAGTTGACGAAATTAGTGATGGATATAAACCTGTTGAAAATTATTTTCTTTGCCTCAACTGTGATCAAGAGTTTTTCTGAAGATATTATTGATATTCTTATAAATGGATTTCAGTTTAATTAAATCAGATATAATCGATTCAAAAGTGAACAACACTACGTTATCAGGTATATATATTATCATAAATTTTTTGATGAATTATTTAAATATCTACGTTATTATAAAAAGAAATACTTTATCCTCTTTATTTGTAAACGTTGTTGATTTTTGATATGGAGTTGGTGATATGAAAAGCATAGGATTGTAGTGGAAAGAAAGAGACATTCAAATTGTTACTGATTAAGCCACTCATCTCAATTTAAGTAGCTTTTGTATGTTATTTTCCAAAAGGTGAATTTATAATTTATATATACATGACTCTTTGATAAATTTCATCCATTACTGAGTTAATTTATTCTATAATTTATTGAACTTCAACTTAAACAGTATATTCTTAAAATGTCAAAACATTTATAAATTTCAGGAGGTACTCTCTAACTGCGTGAAACGCGTCCAAGTTCACTAGTTAAGATATAATTCATTACTTAGTTTATAATTTATCTTATTATCGATTATAATTATTTTTCAAAGTATTAAATTTATTATATTAAAAGGATGATATAGTAAAATTGACATTCTATTTATTGTTTCTTAAAAGATGTGTCAAGTCAATACTAGATAAGTACAGATGAATAAAGAGAAATTCTTCTGAATTAATGTTTTTTAAAAGACTTGTAGATAAGAAAAAATACAATAAATATTTTAAGACGAAGAAAGTAAAAGCAAATAAATTTGAGCCCTTGGCCTTTGTTTTGGTGTACCAAAAAAAAGTAATGCCCACAAGTTTTAAAAGTTGCTATATTTTAAAATATGTGAAATTACTAAATAATATCTCATATTTCTTTTTGTATTTTTTTACTTTTGAAAAACGCACTAAAAATACATGAAATAATCAAAATAAAGTTATTATGATAACGGAGAGGTGCCTGCTTATGCTGGCGAAATGTTCAAAAAATCCTTGGCAGCCCAAGCAGGCATGTTGATGGTCTCCTGCTTGCTTGGGCTATTGCAACTTATTAGTAAGTAATGTGTATGAAATTTTTCAGAAAATGCATGTATCTATATACTCAGACACACTCAAGACTCAACCAATTAACGCCTCATTTGTTTGCACTTAATGGAGGTATGAATATGAATGGTTCAGATATTAAGCCATTAAATATATTTATTCTCATCAAGCTTTAAGCATTTTATTTTATCTAAATAGGTCTTTATCATTAAGATTTGGAACATAGTATTAATATCATTAAGAGGTTTGTTTGCATAGGTAATTTTCACCATCACTCTATCCACATTCACCAGACAATACCATTAACCGCATCTATTATCACAATCCTTATCACCATTATCATCGCCAACCACCAGTCACCGTCGCCGCCTACTACCTATGCTACCATTGTCAACCACCATTATCGTTGTCAACCACCCCTGACATCACAACAACCAGTGGCAACCACCACTGCTGCCAACCACTACTATAGTCGTTACTACACATATCATCTTCATTATTATAATATATTCATTGTCACCACAACTGCTGCCGCCGCCACCTCTACCACCACTATCACTCACTACCATCATTGTGATTAATCCCTACTATCAAATACCTCCTTCACCATCACACACCACCGCTAACTACTACCAATACGTCGTCAAATACCACACATTCTTCAGTCACCACCATCAACACCGTCAACTCCCAACATTAACCAACTTTACCATCATAACCACCACCACCAACCATCACCATCACGTCCTCTACTACAACACCAACCACCCTCATCATATTACTATCACCATCGCTATTACTAGCAATTATCACCAACACAATTACTAGCCACTAACACCAAGCATTACCATGATCACCACTACAAACCATCTCCACCATCACTAGCAAACATAAATATTTTACTTTTTATTAGATAATCAATTTATTTTATCAAATTAAATTTTTTTAATATTTAATTACTTTTTATTTGAATTGTATATTTAATATATTTAGAATAAATAAAGTATGCACATTTGGATGTTGAAAAACAAACATTCTTAATAATTCAGTGTTCAAATCTAGAGAGAACATCTTAATCATTCAGATGTGCATTCAGATTCAGACACCTTAATCTTAATGAAAACAAACGAGGCATAAGTCTAAACTTTTGGGGGTCATTTGGTACGATGGATAATAGATAATAATTATAAAAAAATATATATAATTATTTTTTAAAAAGTTTAATTAGGGGTATTAGTTAGTTTCGAATTATTTATCTCACCATTTGAATTACTCCCCCATTTCAAAATTAGTGGTGTTTTTAGTTTGCGCACACCTCTTGAGAAAACTACTCATTCCTAGAAAGTAAAATGTATTTACTCACCTACCTTTAATAAATATCTTGAACAAGATGTAACTCTTCAGTATTTTCTTGGTTATGTAAAGCTCTCTTCATTTAAATATGGATAAAATTGGAACAACATCATTAATATCTTCTCGAATATGTAAAACAACATTTATTTTAAAACAAAATCAAAAGGTTAAAACATCACTTATTTTGAAACTGGGAGAGTATAATGATAGGATAAGTTATTCCATATATATGGTCAGTTAAATAATCCCATGGGATATCCCAATTTATGAAATAACTTTGTCTATCACATTCCTCATACCAAACGGCCTCTTAAGATTTGTTTGGTATGTTAGATAAAAATAATAATTTCAAACAAAAGTTAAGATTAACTTTATCCATATTTAATTTGAGATTTTAACTAATTTCAAAATTAATTTATCCATTATATATATATTATTTTAATTTAGATTATATTTTTTATTTTTTGAAATTCAATTTATGTAAATTCTGATTTAACATATTAAGAAATTAAGTTGATCTAATTCAATTTAACATTAATAATTAATTAAATTGACTATCGAAAAACCGAGAGTGTCACATAATTGAGAGGGATGAAATAATTCTGTGATTATTTTGACACATTTGAAAGTATACTTTTAAATCATGCACTCAATCAACAACAATAACAACAACAAATTTAATGTAGTCTCGTAGGTGGGATCAGAAGAGGATAGAGTATAGATAGCAAATGGGCGGGTTAAAATGGTCTGAGTTAATGAATGAGTGAGTTATTGACCCGTCCAAAAGTTACTCGGGCTAAAACGGATTGGGATGAAATGGGCTGAAATGCGGGTCATAATCCGACCCGCCAAACTCTAATTAAGTTTTAATAACTTTATTTGTTCTTTTATAATCTTTTGATAACTTATAAAATTAATATTATTTTTTAATATGAGTAAATATAACATAATAAATGAAATAAAATGTCTTTTTGAAAATATTTTGACAAGATTTCTCATGAATCAACTTGAGTTAAATGCCAGCCCAAACTTTGATGAATTAAAATCAGTTGGGTTGAAATGAGTTGAGCTAATAAATGAACGGGTCAATTATCAGCCCAAGGTTAGGAAAGTTAGGCTAGGGGTGTTCATAGTTTGGTAAAAAACCAAACCGCAATCTAAACCAAACCGATTAAAAAAATAACATTTGGTTTGGATTGGATAGGTCTGATTTTAAATTTTAAAAATCGATAATATTTGGTTTTGGTTCTACTAAAAAAATATAAAGAAATAATCAAATTAAATCGATAAATTTTAGACATAAATTTTATAGTTATTTAAATATATGATATTAGTTCTCCATAATTAATTATAAATATTTTATACCTTTTAATCAATAATTTGGTTTTAGTATATTTATTTCACATACACTATAGTACTTTTAAATTCTATTTCTCAAAAAATATGTTCAAACTCAACACTCTAAGTCTAATTATCTATATGTGATGTGGTGTATTGCCGATTTTTAATTTTCTTTGTTAAAATATCCATCTACTCTTCAATCGTTTGCTCCTTTGATTTTTAAAGGGTTGACCATTCTATTTAAAGTTTTATATTGTTTTTATGTGGATATTAAATATGTGAAATGGAAGAACCTCTACAGTTATGCAACTTAAAAATGCTAAAACTTTGGAATAGTGTTGAAAAATAATAAAAAATTCAAATACATTCATCTTGTGATAGTAGAGAGAAATTTGTTAATTTATAATATTCATTTGAAATAATTATCTCATATCTTTGTTGTTTTACTATTATCAATTTATTATTAGCTAGTTATAAATCGAAAACCGAACCAAACTGATAAGAACCAAACCAATGATTTTATTTTATTTGGTTTGCTTTGATTTTAAAATTTTAAAAATCGACTAAATTAGTTTGTATTTGGTTTTGATCAAAAATTGATTCAAAGCGAACCATGAACACCCTTAAGTTGGGCAAGTTATGATCTTATAAACTGATTTTGGCACCTCTAAGATAGAGTGTACTCAAATGTTGCTCTACCTTTAAAAAGTTAGGATGACTGTTTTCAATAGATTTTCAATTGAGATAATAATGAAAAAGAATCGATAGCAACAAGTAAAAAAATCATAATAAAACAATAAAATTCCGAGGCTCAAGAAATAACAATTAAGAGGTCATGAAGAAATCTATAAGATCCCCACTTCTTAATTTAAAGAACACCGAACTACGTAACAAATTCATTATGGCCGTGGAATTCTCTCTGATTGCCCTTACAGTAGGTATTTCCTTCCTTGTTTTCTTCTTTCTTCACAATCTATTCTTCTCAGCTAAAAAACAGAGTAGAAAAGTACCTGAAGCTGCCGGAGCATGGCCCATTATTGGCCATCTCCACCTCCTCAAATGCCTCACAAAGTCTTCGGCCATACGGCAGAAAAATATGGGCCCATTTTCCGTTTAAAGCTCGGCGGAAATGAAGTAGTAATTGTGAGTGATCCAAAAATAGCCAAAGAATCCATAGTTTCAGAGATATTAGGCTACAATTACGCCATGTTTGGGCTTGGTCCTTATGGGCCCTATTGGCGAGAGATCAGGAAGATAGTCACCATCGAGTTCTTTTCCGCTTGCCGAATCCAAATGTTCACACACACCCGTGAATTTGAAGTAAAATCAGCTATTAAAGAGATTTATAATTACTGGGTGAAAAATCAGAGTAGTACTAATTTAAATGGTGCAGTGAAGATGGAGATGAAGGACTGGTTTGAGAATTTAATTATGAACACTATGGTGAAGATGCTATTTGGAGTATAATACACAGGTTTTTAATTTTGAATTTAAGTTATATGCACTGATATTGAAAATAATTTTTTGATCAATCGTGTAATTAAACTTGTCATATGACTAATCAATGCTTATTCAATAGGGTTATTTGCGCGCACTTACCTAATGGTAAGAAGAAAAAGCATTAAAAATGCTTCTAACTTATTAAAATTTGACTCCAAAATACCTTTTTTACACATTGGACCAAAATTTCTCTCAAGGTTATCTTTTAGTGGTGGATGCATAGTTCTAAGCATGAATTTCACAATTTCTACTTAGATTATAGTCTACAGAAAATAAGAATAGTAATTTAAATGGTGCTTTGAAGATGGATATGTAGGAATGGTTTAATTATGAACACTATGATGAAGATGTTATATGGAGTAAGATACACTGGTATTCAGTCTATAAATATATAAGTTAAAAATTGGGTAAATTTCAGTCACTTTTCATCTTATGTAATATTTTCTCAGCTTATATGACGCAGTTTTAGTGGCGAATCAGAAATTTTACTAAAGGTGTTCAAGATTTAATATATACGTATAAAAAATAATTTTTGATTTATATAGTTTACATATTTTTCTATATATATAGTATAATTTTTTGACAAAGTGTGTTCAACTGATCATCATTCGCTATATGTGGCTACACCACTGCGTAGTTTAACTGAGCGCGGAGTTTAAAAAATATAAGAAAATTTTAGAATACTACAAAACAATCATTAAAATAAATAAATTTTTAAATAGAGGAGTACACTTTCGTGAATTTTTTGCCAAATAAGTGATACCCAACGTGAGTAAAATATTGATAGTGCCATTAAATATTTATTAAATAAGATATGTCATTTTTTAAAACCTACTAAAAAGAAAAATATATCATATAAATTGAGACAGATGAAATAGTAAATTAATCATTACGATAGAGTTTCAAATTTACACAAGGATGTTGTTGTAGAGTTTCAAGTGCACAGATGAAATTCGCATAGGAAGTTATCATGGAGTTTCACTTGTGCGGTTTGAACCACTGATAGTGGATTATTTTTCAAAGACAAAATCAAAAAGAGAAGCAATCAGGCTAGGATAAAAATTCCTAAAATTTAGTACACGATATAATGTTTTATGCTTTCGGAAAAATTCTTTAACCATTGATATTAAATTTTAAATTCGCCTCTGTAACAGATAATGTAGATGAAGAAAGGAGAAAGGCTCACAAAGTAATTCGGAGATTTTTGGAATTGCTGGGGGCTTTTGTTGTGGCTGACTTGTTACCTTATTTAAGATGGCTGGATATAGGAGGCCATGAGAAGGCCATGAAAGAAACAGCTAAAGAAATGGAGTCTATTGTTGAAGATTGGTTAGCAGAGCACAGAAGAAAGAGGGAATTAAGAGGAAATGAATGTGGGGATGAAAAAGATTTCATGGATGTCATATTGTCTATTTGTGAAGAGAAAGATCTTCCTGGTTTTGATTCTGATACCATTATCAAAGCTAATTGTATGGTAAGTTCTTAGTTACCCTCCTAAAAACACATATAAATTGCTTTGTTTCTTTTACTTTTAAATTCCAATAAGATTTGTTTTTAGTAAACACTAGATTAGTAACTTCGGATGCAATGAGTGATTTTTTTTCATTTGTCCAAATATTGACGGATAGAGTTATTGATTATTAGTACTCGTGGGAGATAACATAAATGTTAAGGAATAGTGGGGATATAGGAAAGCCCAGCTCAAATACTATAGTAATGAAGGAAAAACTAGTTTGATAACTAAATAAGAAAGGTGATTTGCTAGCATCCGTAATACTTTTCATCCCATAAAAAAATTGTTTACCGTCTTAGTGTACATGATTTATAGTCCCTCCTTGATAGTTTAGTTTTTTTCAATCGTTTGACTTTCACATAAAATTTAAAGAGTAAAGAAATTTTTTAATAATATAGTGTTAACTCAAATATATGCATGATGTAATACAATTATCTTTGTTACTACAAAACATAGAAAGTTTTGTTTATAAATAGTGGTCTCAAATGTGTTTCTCCCTTATATTTTAATTTGTTTGTCTTTTTTATTTCTTAATTTTTTTTCTTTTTGTTTTTTAGATATGTTTTAAATAGAATGTCTATTTTCTAATTTGATAGCTTTTTAATTTCAACATTTCATATGACATGTTTATCACAAGATTAAAAGATATTTTGATATATTATATCTTAGTGTAAGACCACAAGATTTAAAAGATTTTTTTTTAAAAAAAAAAACTTTGTGTCTAGTCAAATTAAGACAAACAAATTAAAACGAAAGAAATAGTTCGTGAAATGAATAACTGAAATTTTTTGTTTTGAATTTGTAGGTTATGCTTGCATCAGGTGTAGACACCACCATTATAACTTTGACATGGACTTTATCTTTACTCCTAAACAACCAGGAAGCACTAAAAAAGGTCCAATATGAGCTAGACACTCATGTTGGCAAGAACAGATGGGTCCAAGAATCGGATATCAAGAACTTGATTTATCTTCAAGCTATTGTTACTGAATCGTTACGTTTATATTCACCTGGACCACTCTTGCTATCTCACGAGTCGATTGAGGATTGTATTGTTAGTGGCTACAATATTTCAAAAGGAACTCGCTTATTAGTGAACATATGGAAGTTTCATCTCGATCCTAAAATATGGCCAAATTCACACGAGTTTAAGCTAGAGAGGTTCTTGACGACACATAAGGATGTCGATGTTAGAGGCAATCACTTTGAGTTGATTCCATTCGGCAGCAGAAGAAGAATGTCCATTCGGCAACAGAAGAAGAATGTGCCCCGGTGTGTCTTTGGGCCTTCAAGTAGTGCAATATGCGTTAGCTGTATTGTTACGGGAGCTTGACATGAAGAGACCTTCAAGCGAACCAATTGATATGAGTGAGAATTTTGGATTAATAAATCAGCAAAGCTTCTCCACTCGAGGTTCACCTTGCTCCACACTTGAATTCTAATCTTTACAAATGAAATGATGGTGTTTTTTGATAAGTTAAGATTATAACTATCCCGTAGTTTTTCAATGATAATAATGTTTTGTGTCTAGATTTATGTCTATCTCATATGAAATTTTTATTTTTATGTATAAGAGAACTGTTACTACTCCTCCATCGAATTCTACAACAAGATTCAATTATTAATTTGTATTGGCATTCTCGAAATATTGATATGATTTACAAAGTGGATCTATATCTATGTCTTCTTCCTTTATGAATTTATTTAGATAATATTATTATGAGAAAAAAAATACAAAAGTTATCTTATTGAATAATATTTATATCTTGAATGACTATCAAAGGAATTATTCTGATAAAATTGGAAGTATGAACTTAAATCATGTACATTTCAAAAATAGCATATTCTTGGATTTAGATTTGATAATAATTTATTCATATCTGATTTTACAAATTTAGGGACAATCTTGGAGCAACAAGAACCTCAAGTGGTGTAGCTTTGAGGTTTGTCATCCCAAAGCTCTCAGTCATGTCAATTAGTTTATCAGTTGGCCTTATAATTTTAAATGCATGTAGCATGTTAGCCAAAATCAAGTGCAACAACACAAGTGCTGACGAAATCCCAGGGCACATTCTTCTTCCAGCGCTAAATGGAATCAATTCGAAATGATTTCCCCTAACATCCACATATTTATGAGTTGTCAAGAATCTTTCTGGCTTGAATAAATCGGGTTCCGACCAAATAGTTGGATCCCGTTGAATCCTCCAAAGGTTGAACAATAGTCGAGTACCTTTCGGAATATTGTAGCCACCAACAACGCAATCTTCAATGGATTCATGGGCTGCTGAGAGTGGTGCAGGTGGATATAAACGTAACGATTCTTTAACAATCGCTTGAAGATAGACCAAATTTTTTATGTGTGACTCGTTAACTGGTGTATTTTTTTCAACTTGAATGTCTAGTTCTTCTTGGGCCTTTTGAATCGCATGAGGGTTGTTGAGTAACAAAGAGAGAGTCCATGTTAGTGCTACAACTGTGCTGTCTGTCCCTCCCGCCAACATAGCCTTAAATCCAAGATAAGGAAAAATATAGTAAATTATATATAATGACATTTAAAAATCAGCATTTGTATATAGATACACAAATTAAAAGATGAAAGACTAAAATTTAAATAGTTATAGTATTCAATATCGAGAAAATTACATAGAATATTAATATTAGGTTTTTAATTACAAGTTCTACCAATATTTTTTCTTATTTATTTAAATATCAAATAAATTACAAAAATATCATTATTAATATATATGGTAGTTATCATTTTTATCCAACTAATACTTAGTTATCTCTTATTTGTAGCAAAGATAATTAAGAAAAAAAAAAGATTTTCGTTATAACTATCGATTGAATTCTTAATTATTCCTTATCTGTAGCACATATAATTATGAAAATTATTTCTTGGGTGGTTTTTTTTTCTTAGTATATATTTCTACAAATTAAGAGTAATAATTTTTCATATTCGTTTTTTAAAATTTAATAGTGTGATTTTTCTCTCTCCTAAATAATTTCTATTATTATCCCGCTACAAATAAGGGATAATTAAGAATTACATGGATAATTGTGATAAGTACCATATATCCATATATCAACAAATTAGGAGTAATAATTTTTCATATCTATTTTTTTTTTCAATTTAACCGTGTGATAATTCTCTATCCTAAACAAATTTGTTTCATTCCACAATACTCATCTTAATATAAGTGAAACTCTTGATATAGATTATGATTAAAATTTTACTTTTTAAGTTAACTGCTATTTTGGTTAAAAATCTAAAATGTTTTCATTTTTTTCTCAAAAATCATTTGCTTTATTGCGTATTTATCAATTCGTATTTCCTTATTGATTTAATGGCTGATAATTTATTTACATATTGGTGTATCTTATTTGTTAAAAATTTATTTTTGAATTATTTATTGTCATATGTGATAACTTATTATAGTTTGAATTTATAATTTATTTAGAAGTTGGTATTAAATATTTTTAGAAACTGGTATTTTTATTTAACCACTAACATCTTTTAAATACTTACAAAATGGTTAGAAATTGGTAACACATTATTTTTAAAAAAAATAATTTCTATTTTTATGAACACGTATTTTGTTTGTTGATTTATTAGTTGACAAGTTATTTACATATTGGTGGTATAGATTATGATTAAAGTTTTTATTTTTAAGTTATTAACTGCCATTTTAATTTATTTGATTTACAGTTGAATTTAAATATGTTTAGAAATAGGCTTTACGTGTTTTTATATATGTTCTTTTAATTTTTTTGTCTTATGTTAATATGTTGGTATATTTTTTGGATTTATATAACGTTGATTTATGTTGATAAGTTGTTTATTTTTTGATTTGTTGATTTATTGATAGCTAAGTTGTATACATATTGGATATAAATAAATATTTATAAAAGAGGACAAAAAAAATTAATTAGCTCATTTTAAATGAACTTCGCGATCACGCAGAATAAATTGAAAACGCGCAGTTATGACAGTAAGTATCAACAATAAAGAAGTTTTTGCGCGACCGCGCAGAAAAAAATTGAAATCGCGCATTATAAAAAAATACAATTTTTGATTTTCTTGTTGAGAAGGAAAAAAAGTTGTCAAGTTTGGTTAGACATCAGTTATAGCGTAGATTAGATATACATATGTTTTAAAAAATGATAAATAGATATAATGGATATTGGTTATTTTTTTCTTTTTTTTAGTATAAATATCTACAAATTAGAAGTAATAATTTTACATAATACTTTTTTTTTTAAAACCAAATCTGATAGTCTGGATAAATATTTTTTTGCTATATTTAAAAACATGAGACTATTAATATTTCTTGCTATTATTACTCCAAAATAGTATATTTATGTTTCTTTTTCGCTTCAATATATGTCAAATTTCCAAGTATATATTAATACCAGAAGCATAAAAATATACACTTAGCTAAACACACACGAGTTCAGTCAACAGAAAAAATATGTACATGATCTTATTTCCTTTTTAGTTGAAAAGAGAGAAAAAATAATTCTTCTTAAATTTGAAAGTAATATAACTTAGATTTTAATGGACTTTGGGCCAAATTTAATTTTAATAGTTAGCTCACGAACGAAATATTATTCAAGGCCATATAAAGAGAAGTTTTCATAATTCTGCTGATATGGGGCTCCAGCCAAGCCCATCTCATCCCATTTTGTTATTTCTGATGTACACGTATTAAAAATTAACTACGCCTTAAATGTCCAGTTTTGAGTGTGAGGAAAGGGAGACCAGTGGAGGGGTGGGCGAAGAAGTCTCAAATCGATAGTTAATCATATGTCTCTTTATATATTATTTGGAATTCTCACTGCTTGAACTAGTTTTTAGGGTTAAGTTATATCAAAAATTTATTTCTTTAACAAATTTTTCATTTTATCAGTAATAATTGACAAACTTTTATAACCACACAAATAAAATAAAAAAGGAAAAGTAGATTAAAATACACTTACCAAGCAAGTAGATTTGATAATGGTATCAACATCAAAACCAGGAAGATCTTCATCCGTAGCACCTTCAAAAAAGGACAACATTATATCCATAAAGTCTTTTTCATCCTCACATTTCAATTCTCCACAACTTCTCATTTGCTTGTGCTCCACTAGCCATTTTTCAAGAATATAATCTGTTTCCTTAGCATTCTCTTTCATTTCCTTCTCATGTCCTCCTATATCAAACCATCTTAGTGATGGTATAAAATCAGCAACAACAAATGTACCTAGTAACTTAAACATTTTTCTAATTACTTTTCTAGCCCTCTTTCCTCCCTCTAAATCGTGTTCTTCTCCGAAAAGCATTCTTACAATAATGGTCATGATCAAGTTCTCGAACCATTGTTTCATTTCTATTTTGAGAAAATTTGAAGAATCACTCATTTTTTCCTTGGACCACCTTTCGTATGTTGTTTTGATACATGTTTTCACTTGGAATTCTCGTATGTGTCTAAACATTTGTACGCGATGGTTGTTGAGTAATTCGACTACGACTATTTTTTTCATTTCTCGCCAATATGGGCCGTAAGGGCCCATCCCAAATAGGGCGTAGTTATAGCCCAAGAGCTCTACCGCCAACGCCTTAGGTCGGCTCGCCAAGGCCTTGTCGTTGGTGGTTAAGCAATCTTGGGCTATCTTCCAATCGTTCACCACCAAAACTTGATGGGCTCCTAATTTAACTGTGAAGATTGGCCCGTATTTGTCTGCTATGAGCCCAAATGTTTTGTGAGGCAGTCCTGATCCACTGAAAAGGTGGAGATGGCCAATTACAGGCCACGACCCAGCAACTCTAGGGGGTGTTCTGTTGTTAACGTTGCCCTTTTTGTTACTGAAAATCCCAAAAAACATGTAAATGAAGTAGAGAAAAATAAATGTACTAACACAAATAATGGCAATAGAGAAATCCATTGCTTTGGAAATTAGATGAAGAATGCTTAATTAGATGACTAATTAATTAGGATCATGAGTATGTCTTATATATGATGGAAAATGTAGCAAGGTTCCTAAATCATTCCACGTGAAATTACATTGATTTGATATATCAACTAATCAAATATTTTTGTATTTGAGAAAATTCAAAGAATTGTAGATACGCTAAAGAGAAAATGACAGCAAAGACGTGGAAAGAAACTTAGGGAAATTTATTTGAAAGGTAATAAATAAAGCTGGAAGGATAAGGTAGAACTAGTGTCACGGTAAATATTCCCCTTCCCTCATTTTTTCTTTAGGATAGGGGCATGGAGAAATGAAGAAGAAGATTACGAGTTATGAAACTTTATCAATAGAAGGTGAAAGTTCAAATAGTCAACTAACTGAGCTATTAAGATTTCACTTCTAAGATCGTCTCAATTAGTTTTGAGACAAAAAGCCAAATGTTAACAACAGACTTTATTTTTTTTTAAAAAAAAGTTGTATATTATATTTTATTTGAAGTCTATTTTTTTAGATATTTGAGATATAAAGTTGTTAATAATTTTCTCATGAACCTTCTAATATTTTTTGAGACATTATTAATTTTAGATAACAGAATGTGATCAAGAAGTTGACAACTATTCCAAGGGTATGGCCTACTGGTGAATGAAGTGGGTGAAAACCATGATGTTCCGGGTTCTAACCTCAACAGAGATAAAAAAAGAAAGGAGTTGACAACCTAATTTAGAAATATTATTTTGTTATTTTAATATACAGTCAAACTTCGTTATAAAAACATTTCACTATAACGACTTGATTTTCTCCAAAACCGAATTTTCATGTTAAATTTTACTTCTCTATAGCAACATTTTACCTATAACAGCAGTGAGATTCAATATAGTGATAGACTCTTTGTAAAATTGTCCCTATGTAACAGTCATACTCAAATATTATGCAATATAATTTTGTAAGAAATATATTATGTAAAAATAAAATATTAAAATATTTATAATAATCATCGTTAATGCCATACTCAGACACATAATAAATTTCAAGTACGAATATCTATAAGGAAAATATTATATTTAAATAGTATCCATCAGTTATGGTCATAACTTCATGAGAAAATGCTACTGATATTTGCCCTTGGTAGACAAAATTATTAAACTAATTTTTTTACTAACTTTTATTTGTAACGACTAAATGAGATCTAGACATCAAATGTTAGTGTACATATAAAACAAAACATCACTATAGCAGTCACAATATTTTCAGACAAACGCTATTACTGTAACGAAGTTTGACTATATTGAAACCTGAGGAAAGAAACAAAGAATATACAATATAGTTTCTTTTTAATTTAAAAAAAAATAATTTTCTACTTTTAAATACTCAATATTTTTAAAACAAAAACTCTTGGGCTTGAGCTTCAAATTGAGAAAAAATAAAATAAAAATTAAAAAGTGTTTTTTTCTTTAATGATCGTTAAGTACTAAATCCTAATTTACTGAGACCAATAATATAGATATCAAACATTGTATGAAAAACTAAAAGAAAAATGGGACCCCTAAATATTGTGGAGCCAAAAGCCTTTGCTTTAGTTGCTTCTCCCTTTGCCTGCCTTGCTTACTCTTGTAGTTCGATTTTATTTCTAGTCAGTTTTTAGTTTAATTTGAAGTTGAGTTTTTCAAATTTCAAAAAATAATTCTTTATTTTCCTCAATAAATGTCAATATTTTTTAAAAATAAAACGCATTTATGTTATATAGAAGAGTGAAGCCTTTCGATAAGTTATCTTTTTGCTCCATTAAAATTATTGTTTACATCTAAAATACCATACACATGTGACGATTTAGCTATCTAGATATTTTGCTCATCTTCTAATACTAGCTAAATAGAAATATTAACCTAGTTATCCTAATGGATCATAATAAGACACAAAAATAGATAATAATATTTCACCTATTTAAATGATGATTTAAGTAGACTTTAAGTTAGAAGCTCTCTAGTTATTATTAATACTCTATTTTATTTTTTACTTATGGACCGGTCCAATCCACTTCACTCAAGCTTCATGGACCAGCGAACTTACTTGAATCGTGCTAAAAAGCCTCATTCTTAAATAAGTTTCAAAAATTATAACTCAACCTTATCAAATTACGGGTTGGATTGGGCCAACCTATCGAGCCTAGTTCATGTGGATTGCTATAATATTTTTGATGTACATCTTTACATCAACGACAAAAACGATAAAATAAAAAAAATAAAAAAAGAGAAGAAAATTAGAGTTATCACAGAAGAAAGGGAAATTGAATCTTTTGTTTTTTCGTTTGTAATAATCAGATTTATTTATTTTGGCAGTAGCACTATAGCAATACTACTTAATGCTAGGTATGCGTTTGATCGAAAAAAATTGAGTCTAATTTTTAGTTTTGATTTAAATCGACGTGTGTATAAAATCTTTACAAAGTTTCAATATCAAATCATAATTTTGAATTTTAATTTTATGCAATAGAATGTAAAAATTTTAATTTATTAAAATATAAAATTTAACCCGTAAATTTTGTATTTTACCAAAATAAATTTATATTTTTAATTAATTAAAAAAAAGATTCAACGGGAAAATATTGTCTGTATCATATGGTAGAATTTTATCAAAATAGCTAGTTATTACTATTTTTATTTAATGGACCAGTAAATCTTTGTAAAATTATATATATTTGAAAGTTTGTAATAACATGTAGTCACAAATATTAATTTATAAAAGAAACATATAAATATGTCGTTAATTCAACATTTTAAGATACTTCGATACCTTATTATAAGCTTATTTAGTAAAATTATATAAGAGTTGAAATTTTTTTAATAATTTTCATAAATTATGAGATTTTCTATTTATAAAAAGTAATATAATTTAAAATTTTTAAATTATGTATTGAAATCAAATTTCAACTTCAAATCTTACTAATTTCATCACGTCCAAATGAGCCTCAAATAAACACAAAAACATAAATTGTTGACGAAAAAAATAATATTTTACTTTTTCAATTTATACTTTACACATCACTTAAAACAATATTTTTTTAAAAATTATTTTATTTGTCACTCTTATATATTATTTTAAATGTTAATATCTTTTTAATAATATTTAATAAAGAGAGTTACTAAATATTCACAATTATTATTAGAGTATGTATATATGATCTTCACTTAGATGTTTTTATGCAAATTAATCAATTTCATTACTATCAAAAATAATTATTATTAAGCGCAAAATGAAAAGAATGTACTTGATCATATTTTAATTTTTATGCAAATTAGTCTTATTCTGCCAATTTTTCAAAACAAATTATTGTTGAATCAGATCGGATTGGGCCGATTAATCCATTTCACTTGATATGACTATGCTAGGTCTAATCGATTCCAGTTAACTGATAGAGAAAACTGATCCATGCGTGTTTCGATTTGTCGGAGAGCCAACCCAGTCCTACCCCCTTTAAATAGGTTTGATTTAGGCAGAAATCGATCCGATTCGATTTAATCTCAGGTTAAACTGGCCTATTTTACAGAATTAGTTTCCCATTAAAATTTTTCGTTTTAGTTCCTTCTATTTTTTAATTTTTTATTTTTCCAGACAAGCTCAACTTGATAATTTATAGCACCAAAATGAAAATGAGATAGAAACCAGAGTAGAGAGATGATGGTTTACAAAAAAAGGTAAAAATATAGAAGTTGCAAGAGTATCAACTTTTTAAATTTTTAGTCCAAAGGTATTTCAGATTTCTTGGTATTCCATGCATCCTCATATCTATATTATATTAGGATTTATTTGTATTAAAAAGTACCTAAGATGACAACAAATCTTTTTGAAGACTCCTCGGTGCTTATTTTTAACTAGAAAAATCTTGTTTTGTGTTTCGTTTTACCAATATTCATCTTTTTCTTAAACCTCCATTTCCTCATTCACTTCCCACAGCAATCAACTATTTCCTCCATTTCTCATATCATAGCAAAATAATTTCAAAGGAGGATGTGGGTTAATATTTGAAAGGAAATTGGATTGTCTGGCTTGAAGTATTCTTTTATCCTACTATTATAATTGGCCACAATCTGATTTTTTTTTTTTAAATACAAATAATCATCGAAAAGGTCAAATTCGGGCCGGGTAATTTATTAATGACTACTGTGATTTTACTGATTCCGATGACCCAATACATATATACAACTTCACCATAAAGGTATGAAAGAATGACTCTCATAAAAAATTCAAGCAGATAAAAACAGAACTGAATAAGAACAATTACAAGTTGGACACGTTAATGTCTCATGAATGACCATAGCTTGGCCTATATAAATACAAATATAAGGATGTAGAGGATCAGTAGACATTCTATTTTTACATTTGAATAAAAGATGGACACTGAAAGACAAAAAAAAAAAAAAAAAAAAAAAATGAAGTAACACTAGTCAAGATACCATTTATGTTGAGTAGTGTAGAGCTAAGAGGGAATTGGCCTCTCATGGACACCCCATATCTATAGCTACATTAAATAAAAATATAATTTCGTTCATTATTTGAAGCCTATTTTTTTCATTTTTCTTTTTATAAATATTTTGTACGTGGCCTTTTCTCACTCAAAATTTTAAACTTCGTACGAAATCGACCGAATTTAAATCCTCTACCATATGATACTAACTCATTTATATTCAATTCACAAAATAATGAGCCAAAAATTAAGGAATGGTTTATTTAGATTATATGGCCAAAAGCAGGTTGTTCATGTTCTGCTAGTGTGATTCACTCCCCATATCTCAAGTATGTTGGTATATCTTCTCTCACAACTATTGAGTTAAAATAAATTATTCTCTTCTTGAGCAAGCTATAAAATAACAAATAAAAACCACATATTATCACTTGGTAAATGGTGTTTGATAAGACTTTAAATGGAAGCAGATGAATTCATTTCATTTCTCTAGTCTATGTCCCTTAAAAAAAATATTAATTAGAAGAAAATTTTAATTATTTTACACTCATTTATATCTTAAGATATATAGCATGTTTGATCAAGTTTCTCAAATCAACTTATTTTAGAAATTGCTTTTTTTAAAAGTGCTTATCAAAAATGTACTTTTGATGAGAAACAGTTTGTGTTTGACCAATAAATTTAAAAAACACTTTTGAGTAGCAATTAGTGTTTGACCAAACTTTTGAAACCTGCTTCTAAGTGTATTTTTCAGAAAAATATTTTTCAAATAAGTGCTTTTGGGGAGAAGCTACTTTTTTTTTTGTTTCTGAAAAACAACTTTTGCTACTCCCTAAAAACACTTATTTTCTCCCAGAAGCTTGGCCAAACAGCTCATTTTTTTTAAAATAAGCACTTTTCAGAAAAAATAAGCACTTCTGGCCTCCCAGAAGCTTGGCCAAACAGGCTAATAATCTCTCTTCACTAAATATTTACTCTATTGAGATATTTTAATTTTTAAAAATAATTATTACTAAAATAAAATTTTAAAAAATAATTAATTTTATCATAGACTTTTAAAATAACTTGAAATAACTATTTTTAGAAATCACAATAGATAATTTGAGATGATTACAATATTTTTTTTTGGATGCAAAAGATACTGCATTATATTCATAGCATAATAGACAGAGAAAAAGTGAGACGCTGCGGAAGCACCAACGAATCAGTGTTAATTATATAAGTCTATTAGTAGTATTATGAATTATTCTAGACGATGACAGTATTTGTTAAATTTTTGTGATTCTTATACAAATATCATTTTAAAAAATGATAATTATAAAAGTTATAACTGTTTTGAAAAAATTATATAAATATAAATTATTTAAAATTTTATCTTCTTAATTACATTTCGTACAAATTATACTTTCCTAAATTATATATTTTAATTTAATATAAAAAATTTATATACCTTATATACGAATTCAAATATACAAAATTTCAAAAAACACTCTATCTTCTCTATTTGTTTTTCAGAAATTTCAAGAATTCTAATCTTTTCCATATTTGTCCTTTCAAAAACATCAAGAATCCCTCTCTATTCTCCATATTTATTTCTTTTTTAAAAATCCCAAGAATCCCTCTCTCCTCTCCATTTTTATTTTTAAAAAAAAATTCTCTCTCTTCTCCATTTTTATTTGATTTTCCAAAAGTCCCTTTCTTCTCCATTTTTGTTTTTCCAAAAATCTCGAGAATCTCTCTACCATCACTATTGTATAATTTTAGAAACTCAACGTAAATTTAAATTTGATATATAATATACAATATATAAATAATATATGAGTAATGTATTTATGTGACAATTCTTCCGTCGTTACAGGGTAATTAAAGCATTAGCACCCTTTTATGTCTAAGAGCGCGATTGAAATTTTTTGAAAAGTCTAATTGAAAGATTTGTGTTCTGGGGAATGAAAAAATGTGCAGGATTACCGAGCTACTGCTTAGCGGGGACTGCTACAGTGGTGGAATTTCCGCTGCAGTGATACCCTCGTGACGGTCTAAGGTTTGCCGTAGCGGTAGAGAAGAAAATCGATGGGTCCGTCATAGAGAGACTCTGGTCGCCATAACGGGTCTGCTGTAGCAAAAAATATACCGCTGCAGCAGACGATGCAAGGCAGATTGCCTGTTTAAGTCAGGATTGCAGAGTTTTTCATCTTATTATTCTAAGGCAAGAACTCTTAGAGATGAAGGAAATTTTTCCAAGGGTAGCGCGATTCTTCTTCTCAAGGTAAGATTTATGCATTATTCTTTCCCTCATTCGAATCCCTAACGCCCTAGAATCAAAGGGTAGGCTTTAATGATGAGTTATTAGCTAAGAACCCTAGGTTGTGAAACTAGGGCTAATGGTATGGAGGATGACCAAATGGTGATTCCTACACTAAAAGTGGGTAATGAACACTTCCTAGGGAGAATGTAGTTGTAGAACTTCATCTATGTGATAGTTGAGACCTAAAACTAGGTGAAATTGAGACCTTTGACCTTAAAAGAACTACTTTAAGGGGGCTTAAAAGAGTAAATACTCCATGAATTAGGTTGAAATGATCATTGTGGGATTGGGTTATAATAATTTAATTTATAATTATCAAATTAGACCATAAATAACGGGAAAAGGGAGTGAGTTGAGTTTCCAAACCTGTGATCGAAAAGGTAGGCTATTGATTTGTTTCTTAATATCTATTCTAAACTTTGAACATTTGATGCATTAAGAAAAGGCAAGGCTCACGCGGAATAGCTGTATATTCTTGTTCTGCAATTGAGGTAGGTTACAATTTACGAGGAGTTAGACTTTATCTAATAGGTGTATGTTGTGGTTTGATGAACATGATTAATTGGTTTTCGGATACTAATTTCGCTAGAATGTTGATATGTTACTTATATTGGTATAACAAACTCTGCAATTATACTTTATTGTGTTGATCATTGTGAACTCAAGTGCATTGTGTTGATCATTGTGTTTTCCTTAATTGTCATACGAGGGATCATAATGTGGTGTAAAATCATGCTAGTGCTATAAATTTATACTTCCGAGTGGTCATGTAAATAGACCATTAGAGGACATATAGAATAAGAGAATGAAAGTGGATAACACGTTATTATTCGGAGATGAGGGGATCGGGCCCCATGTGAGCATTCGGGTGAGCAGTTATGACCTGAGTGACTCTCGCCCAAGGAGAGCATTTGGACGAGCAGATGAGTGGGAGCGGGTACTACGCCGGTATAATACATGGATTTCTAGAGTCCCTTATAAGTAATGATTGGAAGAGCAAAAATAACACCCTCTGACATGTGTGTATAGAGATAATCAGTTATGTCTACAAATATATTGTTACGTGACAGACACATTATAGATGGTACAATACCGGTGAGAGGTCCATGTGATATCGGGTTAGTTCAGAAATAAGAACCTCATGAGATAAGGCTATTTATTTGTGCGTTTCAATGTGTTCATGATTGGTTGAACATGCTTGTGCCTTACTTGGATTTCTTGTAAACTTGTAATGAGTTGATGAATTGATTGTTGAACAACTTTACTTGTTTGGTTAATTACAATATCGAACTTGGTATATAAGCATGCTATATTGAGAAGGCAAATTTTGGTGAACTAATGAAAAGCTAATGTTGGTAGCGTAAGTCGAGCTACTTCCTAATAACTACCGTTGCAACGATACCCTTATTGCTACTGCGATACCGCTGTCACGGTCCAGTACCACTGCAACGAGGCTTAATTCAGTGAACAGGCCAGCTTTCAACCCCGTATTGATTTACATTTAGTGGCGTTTTGAGGAATGGTTGTTTGTTTTGGTTGTTGTATGTTTATCTGATTATCACGTATACTTGTTATTATATAAGGCGGCCTATAATGCCTACCAGTAGATAGTGGTTGTACTTATGCTACTCCTACACTTCTTTTCTGTTGCAGATAATGATCCCAGAAGCTCTTCGAGACTCCACCTTTAGAACTATTTGCACGTGATTTGAGGGTGAGCTGACATATCCCCCGCCCTCCACAGATCCTTATTTGTTGCAGTTGTCTTTTGTTTCCGGACACTGACTATTTTATTGTCTTGATACTACTCTTAGCTGATTTAGGTTAGAGTCCTGTACAATGACTTTCGGGTTTTGGAAAGATGTAATAGTTAGTTCTGCATAACTTCTTGCTTTATTGTTTTAATTAAAGACTTCCGCATTGTTATTCCATGATTATTAGTCGAATTAAAATGAATGCTAGGTTAGATGAGCTAGTAAGAAAACTATGGTTCGCCCACCAGAGGAAATAATATGGGTGCCAATCACAGTCACTTGAGTCGTGACAATTTACTTTTTCAATATACCAAATATATGAATACAATAATGTATGCTCAAATATAAATATATATAAATAACATATAATACTTGTTGTATAATATACATAAAAATAATATTATATGTAGTATATAATAGTTAATATATAACACATAATATATCATAAGGTATATATTGTACATTATGAATATAAATATATATAAATAGCTAGTAATACTTGTTGTATAATATATATATATATATATATATATATATTAGTTAATATATAACGAATAATATTATACAAGGTACACATTGTACATTAATGAAATATTTGCAGGATCTGATATTAATGTTTGATTATTAAAAGGTAAGAATAAAGAATTAATGGGGAATGATTTTATTAATTATTAAATATTTTTCATATTTAATATACTTAAATTATGAAAGAAATAATTAGTTATCTCATTTATAGAAATAATACCATGTAAAAAAAATTATTATTTTTTCATTTACAAGATATATTGTATATTATGTAATTTAGAAAATAGCTATAATTTTTATAATTATTATTTTAAAAAAATTATATTTAAGTAACCTTGCCTAAATTCTTTTTATGTAATTTCAAGTATTTTGGGAAGTGCAAGAAATGTTGTGTCTTGTAAATGACGTGTTTTTTGGAAGAAGATTAATTAGTGCATTATTAAAGGGATATTATCTATATTATATTAAAAATGTGAAAGTCCTTAAAAATATTGATTAAACTTCATTAAAAAATATCACAATAGAAAAAATTGTCATTTACTATTTTTACACAATTATTATTTAAAATTATTATTTTTAATTATTTTCATCACCTTATTATATTAGAGTTTTTATTTGTGGCATAACTATATTTATGATGTAAATAAAAAAAAAAGAATTCATTGACTTTTTTTCCTTTTTAATAGTCACGAATTTATTTCTACCTTATTTTGTCATATCAAATTTTCACTTATGGTATAACTCAATTTGTATTATAAATCTTAAAGAAATTTAAAAAAGAATTTAAAAAAAATAGAGGCCTTCCACGGAAGTTTTTCTTGATTTGAAAAAAAAAATTTAAACCTTTTTGGATGGTAGGAATTTTGCAAAAATTTCCTTTTTTTTTCCTAGTCATGAATCTTTTTTTTTCTTTTTGATAAATGTTTTTCCCTTTTAATTATAATGTCCTAATATTTTTATATTTTTATATTTTTTTATAAATTCTTTCATTTCTATAAAAAGATTTATAAATTGCATAATTTAATGCATCAATACCTTTGATTCGATTTCCAACCTTGTATGTTTTCGTGTTAATCTAACTTTTTTTTCATATTATAATTTTTTTATGTTATATATTTAAAAAGGACAATAGCAATTTTTATGTCAGCTCAAGTTATTTATATTCAAACTAATTTTACTTAGACTATCTCCTTTAGTTGAGACTAATATTGATAATATGTTATCTCCTTTAATTGAGTCTTATATTGATATTATGTGATTTAATTTTTTTTTATTTGTAACTAACATTCTTCATCTACTCATACATTCGCAAGTTTCATATATTCAGGTAAAGTAATCTCTTCATCTCATAAAATAAATTATTTATAAAATTATAAATTATTATAATTATAACTCTTGTACACAATTTGTTTTAGATAATCTTGTAATGGAATCTGAAAAGGATTGCACGAACAAAATTATGTCAATTAATAACTTAAGGCAATATGATTTATATTGGATGATAAAAGTCTTAGTTTTTAGAGTTAGATTAGTAAAAGAGTATAAAAGGAAACAAAAAAAAATTATTAATGCTTTAACATTAGTTGACGAAGAGCTAAAAATTCTTTTTCCTATTATATTTTATATTTTTACATATATATTTGAGTTTTTATCTATTTTTATTATAGGGAGAAGACATAAGATCCCCCTAAACACATCTGAAGTCTATTAAATACCACTCTAAAAGAATAATACCATTCTCACAATATGAAGTGTTTTACACTCGCTCCACGTCACTGTCACGTCACTGCCACGTTAATGCCACGTTGAAAATTATTTTATTATTTTATTTTTTTCTTATTTATATTTTTATACACTAATTAATTTCTAATCCTAATTAATTCAAGAAAAATGGAGGTTGTTTTTCTCCATTGGGTGTCTTTATTTTTCAAAAATAAATAAATTTTTTCTTAAAAATTGAATCTTGAAAGTGTAAAGTAAAAAAAATTGATAAATAAGTGTATTTTTTGTGTGTGTGTTGGGGGGGGGCATGCTGGGTGGGTGAGGTGAGGTGAGGTCAAAGATGGAGAAATGGTGGGGGTGGGGGTTTGAAGAAGGAGAAATTGTGAGATGGTTCGAAGAAGGAGAAAAGGGGTGGAGATTCGTAAGAAGATAGGTCTGGGGGGAGGGGGGGAGGTGAAGAAGGAGAAAGAGGATGGTGGGGTGGGTTGAAGAAGGAGAGAGGATTGAAAAATTTGAAGAACGAGAAGGGGGGTGGAGGGGTTTGAAGAAGAAGATAGAGTTGGGTAAAATATCAATGGACCCACCTTTTTTTCCCCAAATACGCGCTTTTTTAATTTTTTTAAAAATTTATTTTTCACGTCAGTCTTTTTAGTGGTATTTAATAGATTTCAAATGCGTTTAAGGGGGTGGGTTGAAGAAGGAGAGAGGATTGACAAATTTGAAGAAGGAGTAAGAGGTTGGAGGGGTTTGAAGAAAAGATAGAGTTGAGTAAAATATCAATGGATCCACCTTGTTTTCCCCAAATACGCCCCTTTTTAATTCTTTTTAAATTTATTTTCCACGTCAACCTTTTCAGTGGTATTTAATAGACTTCAAATGCGTTTAAGCGGGTAAACAAACATCCGTAAAGTTAAAGTGCTAAAGTGAGTTGTGTGGACAAGTTCAGGGGGATTTTATATCTTTTCCTTTTATTATATTATATATATATGTGTGTGTGTGTGTGTGTGTTCTTTTACCATTAAAATTTAATTTTTGGCATGACATAAAAGTTTGTATTATACTTTTCAATAAATTATATCAAAAAGTGAATTTATTTTTGACAACAATACAAAATTTGTTACATCATAGGGAGCATTGATATGTTAATCCTAATTTTATATTAGTGAACAAAGAGATTGAGATTGAATTCAGTGACAACACTATAGGTCAAGAATGCAACAATCACTTTCAATTTCTACCGTTACTTTTTAAAATAATTTTATTTCGTTTGAAAATGTAATATAATCTTCCAATGGAACAATCTTTGATGATTTCTTTAGATTTCATCAACTAATCTAACATTCAATATATGCCTAATATTTTACTCCTATTTACTTAACAAAATATTCTATGTAGATAGATATAAGTACAAAGGTCCTTAGAAATGTTAAGTAAACTTTTTGCCCTTCATTAAAAAATTCTACAATAGATAAAATTGTCATTTATTATTTTCCGCAATTAGTTGTTGTTTAATTATTATAGAACTTTACTAATTTGTAAAAAGTAAAACTCCTAATATTTAATATTTTAAAATTGACTAAAATTTTTCTTCTTAAATCTTTTCTTATTTGAACTATATTAAAAGTCCTAACATTTAAGACTTTAAAATCAATTATAATTCTATTAACTTATATATAATCAATTATTTATTAAACTAATTAATTATCCATCACAATATTTCAATATGAAAAAAATAAATTAAAGAGTGTAATTATTAATACCTGAATTCCTTCTCCTCCTTCCTCTTTTAAAAAATTGTATAATCGAAAAAAAATATAAAAATACAACATACTTTAAGTTGCTTCAATCAATCAATCAAGTGTTCTTGTTATTCAGTCTCTTTAGTTAAACCTACACTATTTTTTCATTTCAATTTATGTGAAATATTTAACTAAACACATAGATTAAAAGAAAGAGAAAAACAATTAAGCTGAAATCATCTCATAAAGGGTAAAATAAAAAGTTTAAAATTAAGTTATTACAAATATTTAAAGTACGAAACCTCATAGCAAAATATCATTCACCTTTTTACCCTTTTAAAAGTAGAGTTCGCACTTGACAAAATAGTTATTTAATTATTTTTTTAATATTTAGAATTTTAAAATTAATCAAATTTTTTGTATTAAATTCTTTCTTATTTGAAATATATAGAAAATATTAATATTTATATACACATATAATGCATGCATTTAAGTGCTTATGTAAACGGGAATAAATTTTTATCTTTCAATCAAACGCTATATCTATGAGATTTTTGTTCATTGAAATAAATATTAGAACAAACTGAAGAAACAACTATTAGATTGGATCAAACTCTTAAACATAATCATTTATCATTTGAAATTCATAATTTTCTTTCTAAATCCTTATATTGTTATACAAACACGTCTTTTAAATATTATTTACGCTATTTTATAAATTTATTCTTATTAATACGAGGAACACGAGCGAGGCGCGTGCGCTTAAACTAGTTTCTATAATAGGATGAAATATCAATATGTTTGGCTAAGCTTTTAAAATTTATTTATTTCAAAAAGTATTTTTTAAAAAATATTTTTGGATAGTAGCCATTTATGTTTGGGTAATTAATTTGAAACGCACTTTCATTAATATTAGAGAACTACTTTGTTTTTGATCAATGTCCCAAAATGCTTATGGGGAAAAAAATATTTTTTTAATTATTCGAAAAATAATTTCTATCACTTTTTAAAAAAAATATACTTTTGACTTTTTAAAAATTTATCCAAACAAGATATAAATGATATTTTTACCAATATTACTTATAAATTTAGGTATCATTCTTCATTTAAATATTGTGGTGATTGTTAATTTATTTTTTAACGAACTAATTAAATACTTACAAACATAATTTAAAATTATAATATTAAGCCCGTAAACGGACGTTTTCACATGTAGTATCCTTATAAAGGTAACTGCTTGCACAATCCTGCCAGAGATGGAAGAGAATCAATACATCTTTTACACACAAAAATAAATTAAAATTTCACTGCTTTCATACTTAGGATGTGGTAAGTATCAATACTACGGTTAGTAGGACAACTCTCCCGTTAAGGAGGTGAATACGGTCGTCGCAAAATAAGAGTTGAGGTCGAATCCCATAAGGATTGGGGCTAGATTCACGAAATGTTGTAAATTAGTTCACACAAGGATACATCATGTCTAAACATAAAGTAAAATTTGGGGGAAAAGGTGTGAGCAAGTATCAATTGAAAATACAAAAATCAAGGGAAAACGATTGCTGCTAACAAGATGAGAGACTAGGGGTGTGTATTTAATGGGGCATCAACTTAAAAGGTATTAACTAAGAGCCTTAGATTCGATTAGAGCATGGATAGCCTTGGCTATGGGCTACAATCTAAGTTTCTCAACCAAAAGAGTGTGTCTACTTTGGATTTTCTCAAACCCCAAAGTTAAAATCTATTAAACAACCAAACAATGTTTGAGCAAAAGTTTAGACTATTTCTAGCTCTAACCCTTTAATGGAGTTTGAATTTGGTGTAGACTATCTCTAGCTCCACTCTATAAATTGAAACTCCAAATCCTCACTATTGAAGTCTTACCCAACTTCATTTCCCTTTCTCAAGCAAAAGTAAAGTTAGAGAGCTCATTAGTGTTTGCAACCATTAATTATCATATTAAAACTTGAAGAAATCAATAGATCCATGCTTTCTACTCAAAATCTAAGATCAATTAGTCAATACTCACTTAGATCAAACACCCGTCATCCACACACACCCCTAGAAGAGCACTTAGCTACTCATAATCAAGGAAAGAGAAATTATACCAAAGAAAAATTCCTCAATTCCATTCATCATCAGCAAATAAAATCAATTCTAAGCTTCTAAGCCTTTAACAATGGGGTTTTCTTTTTTTCAAAGAAGATGAAGAAGATGGTATATTTGTATTATCTCTATCACACTTCTACAATATTCTCTCTGATATAATCTCTCTCTTCTCTCTTGTGTTCACTATAGAAATAGGGTAAAAACATAAATTTCTTGCACAGCTATCCAAAAATGCCCTTGGAAGCTTCTCAAGTACATGCTTGCCTTCTTGGACAATTTTTCCCTTCAGAGTTGACGTGACTCACTTGCGCTGGCACCTGTATTTCGCAGGTGCAGCTGTGTGGCTTGCAGATGTGTTAACCGGCTCAAGCAGTGCTCTCTCAAGACCTATTGTGTTGGTACCTGCAGTCCGCAGATGCTAACTTACGACACGCAGGTCTGGTTCCAGTAGCATCCCCAAATCCTCTTGCGTGACACCTGCTGCAGACAAGTGGCACGCATGTCCTTGTTTTTCCTCGGACAGATAATTCCATCATCTTTTTTGTTTCAACTAAATGCCTATACAAAAGATGAGAAAAGACATAAAACTCGTCTAACTTGGATTCAAACGAAGCAATAACTCATGCTTAAGAGAAAAATGAGTTGATAAATTACCAACTCATCTGTAGGGACCACAACATAAAATTATAGGAGTAATTAGGAGTGTATTATAATCTTGAAGATGTTGTTATATGGTTGAAGATACTGATTATTGTTGAATGTGCTGATAAAATAAAGAATATTGCAATTTATTAAGAATAATTTTGAATTGGTTGAGCATAATATACATCCTTATAGAGGTTTTATGCTAGTACAACCCTACTAGAGAAGGAAGAGGATCAATACATCTTTTCCACACAAAAATAGATTAAAATTTCAACCCTTTCATACCTAAGATGTGTCATAGGTATCAATACTATGGTTAGTAGGGGACCCCAACATATAATTATAGGAGTAATTAGGAGTGTATTATAATCTTGAAGACACTATGAGATGGTTGAAGATACTAATTATTGTTAAATGTGCGTACAAAATAAATAACATTACATTAGATTAAAACTATTTTTGAACGGACGAGCATAATATATATCCTTATAGAGGTGTTATGCTCGCACAACCCTGCCAGAGATAGAAGAGGATCAATACATCTTTTCTACACAAAAAAGGATAAAAATTTCAACGCTTTCATATCTAGTAGGGGAACATATTATTATAGGAGTAATTAGGAGTGCATTATAATCTTGAAGACACTGTGATATAGTTGAAGATACTAATTATTGTCGGATGCCTGAACAAAATAAATAACATTACATTACATTAAGGTATTTTTGAATTGGTTGAGCATAATACATATTCTTATAGAGGTGTTATGCTATCACAATCCTGTTAGAGATGAAAGAGGATCAATACATTTTTTTCATACAAAAAAATATATCAAAATTTCAACGCTTTCATACCTAAATAATTAAAACTTAAAAAGAATTGGGCGGATTGGATTATTCACGCATTTTAGCCCATTTCAGATCAACCCGTTTTAACCCAAATAACTTTTGAATGGGTAACTCAACACATTTTGACTCGTCCAAATTCAGCCCAACCCGCTCAATTGCACCACCTATACTAATTATCAATATGACAATTAGTAGGGGACCAAAACATATAATCATAGAAGTATTTAGGAGTGCATTGTAATCTTGAATACACTGTGATATAGTTGATAATTTTGTACCACTCATTAAGTTGTCTTGCCGTATCTAAAATGACTTTGAGCACATTGATTGTTAGGTAAACTTAGGAGGCTAATTTTGCCACCTCAATATATGTATCCCCGCTATTTCCTCTTTCTCACATTAGAGAAGATGATATAATCACTGATAAATTTTATTAGCCATGAATTTCTTTTCGATTGCCGTTACACTAGCCAGCTCCTTTCTTCTTTTCTTCATTCTTCACAAACAATTTTTCTCAGCTAAAAGACAGAGTAGAAGTAGAAGGGTACCTCAAGCTGGCGGGGCATGGCCCATTGTCGGCCATCTCCACCTTCTCAGTGGATCCCAATCTGATCAGCTGCCTCACAAAATATTGGGCCGCATGGCAGAAAAGTACGGACCCATTTTCGGAATGAAGCTTGGAGTTCATCAAGTAGTAGTTGTGAGCGATTCTAAATTAGCCAAAGAATGCTTCACAACAAACGATTTGGCCCTAGCAAACCGGCCCAAATCTATGGCTTCAGAGATCATAGGTTACAAAGACGCCATGTTTGGACTTGCACCTTACGGACCTTACTGGCGAGAAACAAGAAAGATAGCCACAGTTGAACTTTTCTCCACTCGGAGAATCGAGATGCTCAAACATATCCGAGAATTTGAAGTAAAATCAGCTATCAAAGAGATTTATAATAAGTGGATGAAGAATCAGAGTAGTTCTAATTTTAATGGTGCTGTGAAGTTGGAGATGAAGGGATGGATTGGGGATTTAGTTATGAACATTATGGGGAAAATGTTATTTGGAAAAGCATACAGGGTCAATGGGGGAGAGGAAATAAATAAGGCTCACAAAGCAATTAGGAGATTTTTTGAACTGATGGGGGCTTTTGTTGTGGCTGATTTTTTACCATATTTAAGGTGGCTGGATATAGGAGGCCATGAGAAGGCAATGAAGGAGGTTGCTAAAGAAATAGACTCTGTTGTAGAAGAATGGTTAGCAGATCATAAACATAGGAGGGATTCTGAAGGGATTAGATCTGGTGAAGAAGAAGATTTCATGGATGTCATGCTGTCCATTTGTGAAAACAGAGATCTGTCTGGATTTGATGCTGATACTGCTATCAAAGCTACATGCATGGTACGGTTCTTCATTACCTTCTTCAAATTAATTACTCCAAAGTGTTGGAGATCTCAAAAAATACTTTATCATTGAATTTGTACAAAAACTTTTATAATATGAGGCGTGTTAATAACACTGTTCTTGAATATTTCACCTTGTATAGCTATATCTTGAATTCAACAAGCATTTCTACGATAAAACTAAAAGCATAGAAACTAACAAAAATTATAAGAATAAAATCAAACTAATAGAATATATATAGGAAAACTTGAGTCAATTCAAGTCCATCTCATAAGAAAAAGGAGTTGAATATTGATAGATAGGTCATCATATGGTGGAAGAATATGCTCCAATATTATTAAGAAAACAAATAGTAGTAAAGAGGTCAAAAAATAAAGATAATTAATTGTCACTGTTATGACATGATAAAAGTTTTTAAATACTATTAAAAGATCATAATTGTCTCTTATAATAGCATGACTAGAATTAGGATTAGTGGTCAATTAATGGCTATCCAAGGGATCGAAATAAACATAAGCCATCAAAGTTATACAATCAACTTGTCATTTTGTTGAGCTCATATATATGTGGATCTAATTGCTGAATTTGTTTTGCTAGACTCTGCTAGCGGCAGGTACTGACACCACAATCGTAACTCTAACATGGACTTTATCTCTACTTGTCAACAACTACCAAGAACTAAAAATGGCCCAAGATGAGCTAGATGCCCACGTTGGCAAAAATAGATGGGTCCAAGAATCGGATATGAAGAACTTGGTTTATCTTCAAGCTATTGTTAAAGAAGCATTACGTTTATATCCAGCTGCACCACTTTCAATACCACACGAGTCGATGGAGGATTGTACTATTAGTGGCTACGATATACCAAAAGGAACTCGCTTATTAGTGAACTTATGGAAGGTTCATCATGATCCTAATATATGGACAAATCCAAATGAGTTTAAGCCAGAGAGATTCTTGACGACACATAAGGAAGTCGATGTAAGGGGCAATCACTTTGAGTTGATACCGTTTGGTAGTGGAAGAAGAATGTGCCCTGGAATTTCTTTGGCCCTTCAAGTATTGCCCTTTGTAATAGCCATGTTGCTACAAGGGTTTGACATGAAGAGGCCCTCAGATGAACCAACTGATATGAGTGAGAGCTTTGGATTGACAGTCCTCAAAGCTTCTCCGCTCGAAGTTCTCCTTGCTCCACGCTTGGCTCCCGTTCTTTACGAATGAAAAATGCAATAAGTTTGTACCCCATGCCATTGTTGTATAGGGAGTACTAGTTTCTAATATTATAGTGAAATAGTAAGGAGATTTCAGAAGTTCCAGTTTGAAGTTTGATCATGAATTAATTTGATCTAAAATATTAATGGGTTAAATGAGCTGATTGTGTGTCGACTTTCTTATGGCCCTCTCCCCCTTTGCTATCTAAAATAGCCCAGGTTTTTTTAGCTTCCTATAAACCCCATCTAGGTTGTGATAATTTTCTACTCCATATTGAGTTGTCTTGCTGTATCTTAAATGACTTTGAGCGCATAGATAGATAGCCAAACTTGGACGCTAATTCTGCCACCTCTATGTGTCCCCACGTTAGAGAAGATGACATAACCCGCTGATAAATTTTATTAGCCATGGATTTCTCTCTGATTGCAGTCACGGTAGCTAGCTCCTTTCTTGTTCTCTTCTTTCTTCACAAACAAATTTTCTCAGCTAAAAGGCAGAGTAGAAGCAGAAGGGTACCTCAAGCTGGCGGGGCATGGCCCATTATTGGCCATCTCCACCTTCTCAGTGGATCCCAATCTGATCAGCTGCCTCACAAAATCCTAAGCCGCATGGCAGAAAAGTACAGGCCCATTTTCAGAATGAATCTTGGGGTTCATCAAGTTGTAGTTGTAAGCAATTCCAAATTAGCCAAGGAATGCTTCACAACAAACGAGTTGGCCCTAGCAAACCGGCCCAAATCCATGGCTTCAGAGATCATAGGCTACAAAGACGCCATATTTGGACTTGCACCTTACGGACCTTACTGGCGAGAAACAAGGAAGATAGCCACAATTGAACTTTTCTCCAATCGGCGAATCGAGATGCTCAAACACATCCGAGAATTTGAAGTAAAATCAGCTATCAAAGATATTTATAATAACTGGGTGGAGAATCAGAGTACTAATCTTAATGGTGTTGTGAAGATGGAGATGAAGGAATGGATTGGGGATTTAATTATGAACGCTATGGGGAAAATGTTATTTGGAAAAGCATACGGGGGCAATGAGGAAGAGGGAATAAATGAGGCTCACAAATCAATTAGAAGATTTTTTGAACTGATGGGGGCTTTTGTTATGGCTGATTTTTTACCATATTTAAGGTGGCCGGATATAGGAGGCCATGAGAAGGCAATGAATGAGGTTGCTAAAGAAATAGACTCTGTTGTAGAAGAATGGTTAGCAGAGCATAAACAGAAGAAGGATTCTGAAGGGATTAGAATCTGCCTGGGTTTGATGCTGATACCGCTATCAAAGGGACGTGTATGGTACGGTTCTTCAAATTAATTGTTATGTTTGTCAGTTATAAACCAACTATATGACTTTGACTTAGAATTTACGAAAAATGTTCAAGGAAAAATGTTCAAATTTGCCGTTTTCATACCTTTAACATAAAGTGGGTGTACTCCAAAGTGTCCGAATTCATAACTGCAACATGAAGTGATCTACTCCAAAATGTTCGAATTCATTGAAAAAACAGATCTAAATTTGGGTGTGATTCTTATTTTTTTAATTTTCTCATGTTTGGTTGGTATATCAGAAACAGTCTCTCTATCCTTGAGGCAGTGATAAAGTCTGCAAACATTGGCCCCACCTGATGATTGTTGTTGTTGTTCTATTTTCTTTAGGAAAATAAGTAATTTAAAAATGAGAATAATGATTTTCTTAATGAAAGTAGAGAAAACAAGATCTACAGATAAACTTTCACATTGAATGTATCCTCACCACTTTCCAACATACCTCATCTTCATGCCCACCCCATAGCCCCCATCCCAACCACCCCACACCCCATCTCTCGTAATATTTATCTAGATTATATATAAATAATTTTAAGATAATATTTTTTGTATACATATCAAATTTAAAAAAATAAAGAAAAACCACTTATTTTCTTAAAAAATATTTTCTTACAGAACATGCCCTTTATTTTCAACTTATGTCTATATCTTAAAATTATCCTTTTTTTTTCCGGAGCTTTGTTAGGGTTGAGGTCGGTAATAGACTTTTTGTCAACACTGCCTACAAAATTAAGCAGTTTCGAATAATTGATAATTTTTCCTTATATCAATAGTGTAGAACTTATTGTTTTCACCGTGAGTGTATAAAATCTACATCGTTTTACATTCACCAATAATCAATTGATTGTGTTCTAAGTTCTAACTATGAAAAGAACTATATAAAATTTATCACTTTGTGTGTGTGCGCATATATATATATATATATATATATATATATATACATAGTATGGGGATCTAGTTGCTGAATTTTCTTTGTTAGGCTCCGCTAGCGGCAGGTATAGACACCACAATCGTAACTCTGAAATGGACTTTGTCTCTACTTCTCAACAACTACCTAGCACTAAAAATGGCCCAAGATGAGCTAGACACTTACATTGGCAAAAATAGATGGGTTGAAGAATCAGATATCAAAAACTTGGTTTATCTTCAAGCTATTGTCAAAGAAGCATTACGTTTATATCCACCATGATCACTTCCAGTACCACACGAGTCGATGGAGGATTGCACTATTAATGGCTACGATATACCAAAAGGCACTCGCTTATTAGTGAACTTATGGAAGATTCATCATGATCCTAATATATGGCCAATTCCTAATGAGTTTAAGCCAGAGAGATTCTTGACGATACATAAGGATGTTGACGTAAGGGGCAATCATTTTGAGTTGACTCCCATTCTTTACGAATGAAATGTGAAGTTTGTGCCTCATGCCATTGTTGTATAGGGATAACTAGTTTGTCATATTGAAGTGAAACAATAAGGAGATTTCAGAAGTCCCAGTTTTAAAGTGTGATTGTAGAATTAACTGGACATCATAACAATGACATTGGGCCTACTTTATCCTCCCATCTTTACTTTGCATCCGTTCAGCTTGAAGGGATATATATGCATACGTTTATTTTTGGGAGTTTTCTCTGCTTCACTTGCAAGGCCTTTGGCGAGCCACCAAACTTGTCGGCTACGAATACACACCTTTTGGGCTGGCACTTATGGGTCTTATTGGCAAGAAATCAAAAATAAATAAAGCTTGTGAATTTTATGGTGCTAATTGAAATATGTGTTCTAATTTAATGGGTGTTTTTTTCTCATTTATTTAAGTTTTAATAGATAAAATTATCGGTTGTAATTGTGGAAGGTAACATATACATTGAGGAATAGTCGGGATATGTGCTAGTCGGCTAAAATACCATACTGATAAAAGAAAAACTAGATTGGTAAGTAATAAGAAAGGTGATTTGCTATCATCAGTAAAACTACTCATTCCGTAAAAAAAAAATTGTTTGCAGTTTGTGTACATGACTTATAGTCCCACCTCCCTTGTATTTTAGCTTTTTTCAATCGTCTGATTTGACACAAAATTTAAAAAGAAAAGAAAACATTTGAATCTCATGGTCTAAAATATATTATGTGATTGTGAAATGTTGAAATAAAAGATTACTACTAAATATAGAAAGTTGTGTTCATAAATTGTGGTTTCAAATACGTTTGTTACTTTATATTTTAGCTATTTCAATTTGTTTGTCTTATTTTTCTTTTTAATGTATTTTAAATAGAATGTTTCTTTCCTAATTTGACAATTTTTAAATTTTAATATCTCACATGACATGTTTAAGATCATAAAATTTAAAATTCTTCCGTATTTTCTTAAACTCTATGTCTAGTCAAACTAAGACAAATAAATTAAAAAGAAATAAGTAGTATGTTGTGAAATGAACAACTGAAATTTTTGGTTTTGGACTTGTAGATAATGCTATCGGCAAATATTGATACCATAATCATAACTTTAAGACTTTATCTTTACTTCTAAACAACTATCAAGCGCTAAAAAAGGCCCAAGATGAGCTAGTCGTCATGTTGGTAAAAATAGATGGGTCCAAAAATCGGATATCAAGAATTTAGTTTATCTTCAAGCTATTTTTAACGAATCATTATGCTTATGTTCACCCAGACCAATCTTGCTACCCTACGAGTTGATTGAGGATTGTGTTGTTAGTGGCTACGATATTCCAAAAGGTACTCACTTATTAATGAACATATGAAAGTTTCATCACGATCCTAAAATATGGTCAAGACCGCATGAATTTAAGCCAGAGAGGTGCTTGACAACTCATAAGGATGTCGATGTAAGAGGAAACCACTTTGAATTGATTTCATTTGGTAGCGGAAGAAGAATGTGCCTTGGAATTTCTTTGTGCCTTCAAGTTATGCAATATGAGTTAGCTGTTTTGCTGCGGGGTTTGAAATTAAAAGGCTTTTGGATGAACCAATTGATATAAGTGAGACATTTGAATTGACAATTCTCAAAGCTTCTTTCACTCGAGTTTCACCTTATTCCACGTATGGATTCTAATCTTTACGAATGAAATGTTGATCTTTCGTCAGTAAATTAAGGTTATAACTATCCCATAGTTCGTCAATGATTACATATTTTGTATTTAGTTTTATGCCCTATCTCACAAGGAGATTTTTATTTTTAAGTATGAGAAATCTGAAAATTATTTTTACTTTTATGCAGAAGAAATCTGAAAATTATAAAAGATTATGTTATACCATTCCCCGATTGAATTCTACAAAAAGATTCAAGTATTAATTTGTATTGGCATTCTCGGAATGTTGATATGATTTATAAGGTGGATCTATATCTTTGTCTTCTTCCCTTTTTTTTTTTAAAATTTTTATTTTTGACTCTTTCATTTACCTAAAACTTTTTCAAGGAAAAGAGATGAGTGTCAACCAATAGAGTTTTGGCTTGGGTTAATACGTAGGAAATATGGCTCTGTTTAGATAATTTTATTATGAAAAAAAATATATATAAAAGTTATCTTACTGAATAATATTCATATATTGAATGACTATTCAAGGAATTACTTTGATAGAATTGAAGGTGTGCGCTTCAATAATGTACATTAAAAAATGACATATTTTTTGGATATAGAGTTGATAATAATTTATTCATATTTGATTGTATAAATCTGAAGGCAACTTTGGAGCAACCAGAACCTCAAGTGGTGTAGCTTTGAGGTTTGTCATCCCAAAACTCTCAGTCACATCAATTAGTTCATCAGTTGGTCTTGTAATTTCAAATGCATGTAGTACGTTAGCCAAAGTCAAGTGCAACAACACAAGTGCTGAGGAAATTTCAGGGCAAATCCTTCTTCCAGCACTAAATGGAATCAATTCGAAATGATTTCCTCTAACATCTACATTTTTATGTGTTGTTAAAAATCTCTCTGGCTTGAATAAATCGGATTCCGACCAAATAGTCGGATCCCGCTGAATTTTCCAGAGATTGAACAATAGTCGAGTACCTTTTGAAATATTGTAGCCACCAATAAGGCAATCTTCCATGGATTCATGGGCCGCTGAGAGCGGTGCAGGTGAATATAAACGTAACTATTCTTTAACAATGGCTTGAAGATAGACCAAGTTTTTCATGTGTGACTCATTAACTAGTATACTTTTTCCAACTTGAATGTCTAGTTCTTCTTGGGCCTTTTGCTTTATATGAGGGTTGTTGAGTAACAAAGAGAGAGTCCAGGTTAGTGCTACAACTATGGTGTCCGTCCCTCCTGCTAACATAGCCTTAATTTCAAGATAGGAAAAAAAGAGAAAAAGAAAAAGGAATTAAATGAAAAAAAAATTAGTAAATTACAAATAATGACACTTAAAAATATAGCTGTCAATATGGATCGGCCTAGCCCATTCGGGTTAGCCCACGCAGGCTTTGAAGTTTGCTGTGTCAGGCTAGGCTGGCCCATCATTTTAATGGGTCATAAAACAACAAACCCAACGTATCACTACGTGGGTTGCGTGCCGCGGTGGGTCCCCACTTTTTAAAAATATATATTTTAAAATTATAATGTAAAAATGCTAAACATAAATATCTATAAGATAATATTACATGGTGTTACTACTTGTTACTCAAGTCTCAAATCTACTAACAAAATTAATAATAGGTATTAAGTTTAGCATCAAGTAAAAACTTAGTTGTATGACTTCAATCTGAAATCATTGTCACTCTATGCAAATATCTTGGGTACAACCGTACAAAAAAATAATTTTGTTGGTCTGTGAAACTAAATAACTTTTGATATGATAGCACTCTAACCAAATAGAGATATTACCAAGCAAACTAAACACCTAATGAGTAACAATATAACTAGCTAAATAGAAATATTAACTTGCTTCTGTTCCAATACATCACAATAAAATATGAAATTGGATGACAATATTTCACTCATTAAAATGATGGTTTAATTAAAATTTAAGTTTGGAATCCTTTGATTATTTTTAGTAATATTTTATTTTTTTATTTGGCTCATGGGTCTGTCCAACCCACTTCATTCAAGCCCCATGGGCCAGTGGGCTAATTTAGTCCAGACTAAAAACCTCATTCTTAAATAGGCTCCAAAAATTACAATCAAACCTATCAAATTACAGAGTGGGCTGATTCAGTCTATTGGGCATAGCCCTTTTAGACGGCTCTACTTAAAATCATTATTTATATATATACACACACGAATTAAAAGATGAAAAACTAAAATTTAGATAGTTATAGTATACAATATATGTCAAATTTCCAAGTATATATTAATATCAGAAGCATACAAATATACACTTGCTAAACACACACGAATTCATTTAATAGAAAAAATATGTACATTTACCACTAAGGACAGTATAACTTGCATATAGTAGGATAAGAAAGGAAAAAATGATCCTTCTTAAATTTGAAAGTAATATAATTAAAATATTTGATGAACTTTGGGCCAAATTTAATTTTAAAAAGTAGTTCATGAGTGGAGAATTATTCAAGATCATATAAAGAGATCAAGTTTCCATTATTTAGCTGATATGAGACTCCAGCCAGACCTATCCCATCCCATTTTATTGTTTCAGATATTCTCATATTAAAAATTGTGGGGGAGGGGATGAAGAAATGTGTGGTCCTTTTATATGATTTGAGCAATCCTCACGGCCTCTTGAATTAGTTTTAAGAATTGAGTTAGGACAAAATTTATTTCTTTAACAAAATTTTCATTTTATCAGTAATATTGACAAACTTTTATAACCACACAAATAAAATAAAAGAGGAAAAGTAGATTAAAATACACTTACCAAGCATGTAGATTTGATAATGGTATCAACATCAAAACCAGGAAGATCTTCATCCGCAGCACCTTCAAAAAAGGACAACATTATATCCATAAAGTCTTTTTCATCCTCACATTTCAATTCTCCACAACTTCTCATTTGCTTGTGCTCCACTAGCCATTTTTCAAGAATATAATCTGTTTCCTTAGCATTCTCTTTCATTTCCTTCTCATGTCCTCCTATATCAAACCATCTTAGTGATGGTATAAAATCAGCAACAACAAATGTACCTAGTAACTTAAACATTTTTCTAATTGCTTTTCTAGCCCTCTTTCCTCCCTCTAAATCGTGTTCTTCTCCGAAAAGCATTCTTACAATAATGGTCATGATCAAGTTTGTAAAGATATGACACCTGAGCATAACTCAACCTCAAAAGCTAGCTCATGAGGGGAGGATTGCCCAAGCCCATATAAACAAACCATCGGTCCATTCCCCAACCAATGTGGGACTTTAACCCACCTTAACAAAGTTGTCGAACCATTGTTTCATTTCTATATTGAGAAAATTTGAAGAATCACTCATTTTTTCCTTGGACCACCTTTCGTACGTTGTTTGATACATGTTTTCACTTGGAATTCTCGTATGTGTCTAAACATTTGTACGCGATGGTTGGAGAGTAATTCGAGAATGACCATTTTTTTCATTTCTCGCCAGTACGGGCCGTAAGGGCCAAACGCAAAAAGGGCGTAGTTGTAGCCCAAGAGCTCTACGGCCAACCCTTTAGGTCGGCTCGCCAAGGCCTTGTCGTTGGTGGTTAAGCAATCTTGGGCTATCTTCCAATCGTTCACCACCAAAACTTGATGGGCTCCAAATTTTACTGTGAAGATTGGCCCATATTTGTCTGCCATGAGCCCAAATGTTTTGTGAGACAGCTCAGAGCCACTGAAAAGGTGGAGATGGCCAACTACAGGCCACGACCCAGCAACTTTAGGGGGTGTTCTGTTGTTAACGTTGTCTTTTTTGTTACTGAAAATCCCAAAAAGCATGTAAATGAAGTAGAGGAAAATAAATATACTAGCGTAAGTAATGACTAATTAATTAGCAAGAGAGAAATATAGCAAGAGAGAAATCCATTGCTTTGAAAATTAGTTGAAGAATGACTAATTAATTAGGATCAAGGGCAAGTATGCTTTATATAATATGGGAAATATAGCAAGATTCATTAATCACTCCACGTGAAATTACATTGATTTTGATATACCAACTAATCAAATATTTTTATACTTCAGAAAATTTAGAACTGCTGGTACACTAAAGAGAAAATGACAGCAAAGACATGGAAAGAAACATAGGTAAAATTTTTTGAAAGGTAATAAGTAAAGTTGGAAGGATAAGGTAGAACTGCTGCAGAGGCTAAGAAAAAATGGAGAAGTAAATTATAAAATGAGAAACTGAACTTTTATTAATAAAAGGGTGAAAGTTCATGTAATCAATCAAATAATCTATTAAAATTTCTCTTAAACCCGCAATTTGATTTTATTTCTAGTGAGTTTTTAATTTCAATTTGAAGTTTTGAAAAATTATTTATTTATTTTTATCTAGAGATGTCAATATTTTTTTTTAAAAATAAAAAATATATATTAATTAAAAATACAATTTCTTTTCATGTCTCACCAACTTCATGCCCTATCGCCTACAAAAGTTTACCCATTCCATACACTCCAATTTGACATTTGTTTTTGTTATCCTTAGCCTTTCCACGTCCATGGTCCATCACTTTCACCATTCCCAATGCAAATTGTTATGGACAGAGGATCAAAATTTCAACGCTTTCATACCTAAGGGTATATAATAAGTATCGATTTGCCTGTTGGTTGGGTACCATTAATAATCTTGAAGACACTATATGATTGAAGATATTGTTTATCGTTGAATATGCGGATAAAATAAATAATATTATATTAATATTCATTCAAATTTTAATTAATTAAAATTATTAATTAGTCAAAGTTTGGATGCCAATTTTGTCACCTCAATATATATATATATATATATATATATTGCCAGTGTTTTCTCTTCCCAGCATTAGAGAAGATGACATAACCCACTGATAAATTTTGTTAACCATGGATTTCCTTTGGATTGCCGTTACACTAGCCAGCTCCTTTCTTCTTTTCTTCATTCTTCACAAACATTTTTTCTCAGCTAAAAGGCAGAGTAGAAGTAGAAAGGTACCTCAAGCTGGCGGCGCATGGCCAATTATCGGCCACCTCCACCTTCTCGGTGGATCTGAACCTGATCAGCTGCCTCATAAAATTCTGAGTCGCATGGCAGAAAAGTACGGGCCCATTTTCGGGATGAAGCTTGGAGTTCATCAAGTTATAGTTGTGAGCGATCCCAAATTAGCCAAAGAATGCTTCACAACAAACGATTTGGCCCTAGCAAATCGGCCCAAATCCATGGCTTCAGAGATTATAGGCTACAAAGACGCCATGTTTGGAATTGCTCCTTACGGACCTTACTGGCGAGAAACAAGGAAGATAGCCACAGTTGAACTTTTCTCCACTCGGAGAATCGAGATGCTCAAACACATTCGAGAATATGAAATAAAATTAGCTATCAAAGATATTTATAATAACTGGGTGAAGAAACAAAGTAGTACTAATTTAAATGATGCTGTGAAGATGGAGATGAAAGAATGGATTGGGGATTTAATCATGAATACTATGGGGAGAATATTGTTTGGAAAAGCATACAGGAGCAACGAGGGAGAGGGAATAAATAAGGCACACAAAGCAATTAGGAAATTTTTTGAATTGTTGGGGGCTTTTGTTGTGGCTGATTTTTTACCTTATTTAAGGTGGCTGGATATAGGAGGCCATGAGAAAGCAATGAAAGAAGTTGCTAAAGAAATAGACTCTATTGTTGAAGAATGGTTAGCAGAGCACAAAAGGAAAAGGGATTCTGAAAGTAAATCTGGTGAAGAAGAAGATTTCATGGATGTCATGCTTTCCATTTGTGAAAATAAGGATCTGCCCGGGTTTGATGCTGATACTGCTATCAAAGCTACATGCATGGTATGGTTCTTCAAATTAATTACTCAAAGTTGTTATGTTTTCCGGTTATGAATCAACTATCTGACATGACTAAGAATTTACGAAATTTGTCACAATCAATCGAATTATCAAATTTGCGGTATGTTATCTTTTTAGTATTTCCATACTTTATCAGTGTTTCAACATGAAATAGGTGTACTCCAAAGTGTCTGAATTCGTTAAGAAAAAGGTCTAAATTTATCTTTCAACTTTTGATTATATTTTAGTATTCTCTTTTTTTGAAGCTCTGTTGGGATCGAGGTCAAAAATTGACTTTTTATCAACTATTATTAGATCAAGATTTAAAATTTATAGATTCAAACTTTTTCAGATTTTAAGATTGAACCCAATATATTTTTAAAGTTATGACTTCATACCTATTATTTATTATAATTTTAATAAATTTTACACATAAATTTATACTTCACGTTAAAAGTTATGGATTCAATTGAACCCATAGCTTCAACATTTCATCCGCCTCTGATTAGATTAGAAGTGAGCAGAAGTCTCACTGTCGACAAAATTAAACATTTTGGATAATACAAGGCCATATTTGTTCATTTTTCCTTGTATAAATAGTGTAGAACTTATTTCTTTCATCGTCACAATATATAATATAAATTGTTTTTCATTCACTAATAATCAATTGATTGTGTTCTAACTACTGAAAGAATTACATAAAACTTGTCACTTTGTGGAGCTCATATATATACACACACACACATATATCTGTGTGTGGGGATCTAATTATTGAATTTGTCTTGTTAGGCTCTGCTATCGGCGGGTACAGATACCACAATTGTAACTCTAACATGGACTTTATCTCTACTTCTCAACAACTACCAAGCACTAAAAATGGCCCAAGATGAGCTAGACACTCACGTTGGCAGGAACAGGTGGGTCCAAGAATCGGATATGAAGAACTTGGTTTATCTTCAAGCTATTGTTAAAGAAGCATTACGTTTATATCCAGCTGCACCACTTTCAGTACCACACGAGTCGATGGAGGATTGTACTATTAGTGGCTACGATATACCAAAAGGAACTCGCTTATTAGTGAACTTATGGAAGGTTCATCATGATCCTAATATATGGACAAATCCAAATGAGTTTAAGCCAGAGAGATTCTTGACGACACATAAGGAAGTCGATGTAAGGGGCAATCACTTTGAGTTGATACCGTTTGGTAGTGGAAGAAGAATGTGCCCTGGAATTTCTTTGGCCCTTCAAGTATTGCCCTTTGTAATAGCCATGTTGCTACAAGGGTTTGACATGAAGAGGCCTTCAGATGAACCAACTGATATGAGTGAGAGCTTTGGATTGACAGTCCTCAAAGCTTCTCCGCTCGAAGTTCTCCTTTCTCCACGCTTGGCTCCCGTTCTTTACGAATGAAATGCAATAAGTTTGTACCCCATGCCATTATTGTATAGGGAGTACTAGTTCTAATATTAAAGTGAAATAGTAAGGAGATTTCAGAAGTTCCAGTTTGAAGTTTGATTGTAGAATTATCCTCAATAGCAACATCAATGCCAAAAAGATAAACCACAAGAGCAATTATTTTCTTCGACTCAATAATGGACTTGAAAACTTCATATAGTGAAGGAAGAGAACGTGTAACAGTAAGGAAAATACGAGTTTCGATTTTAACATCCTGGGTAAATCGTCGAAATTAACTGGAGGAAGAAAGTGATCATATATAATTCATGGAAGATGGGAGTCCATTAAGGAAAAATTTTCTGAGCATTACACATGGGCCCATCTGTAGGGAGGATTTTGTTAATCCAGTATTCTAGATAGTAACCAAAAATGTAGAAGAAACACTATAACATTAAAAATTAAATATGTACGTTACATTGTATTAATTATTATAGGTTGAGTTTGTACGAAAATTATTCTTTAAGTTTGCATGTGTGTTGCAATTGTTTTAAATTTGTATGAATACTTTATGAATGTTGTATACAATATTGTTATAGTTGTATTAAATTTTCAGGTCAAATCTCCGGATCAAGAGGTTGAGGTCTTAACTCCGACGGAGAATACGCAACATGAATTTTATATAAATTTATACGGTTATATATATATTTCATACAAATTTTAGACAGAATTGCAAACGAGATTCAATATGTGATTTTTTCTAAAACCTAAGAATGAACTTTATAAAAGATATATACAGTTATATGCATATTTCATACTGATTTTATATTATTTTTATACACAAAATCGTGATCAAAATTCTAAATCTTGAGCTCATACGTACTTCATATCGATCCTATTATAGTTTTAGTACACAAAAAACGTAAGCGAAACTTTAAACATTAAGCGAGATATACATATTTCAAATAGAAGTTGTTCTAAGGTTGGTGAGATATATCAAAGACACTCCTGGCCTTGGCTTGTTGATGCCTGCTGAAAATACAAATCAATTGAATGCTTGCTGTGAAGCAGAATGGGAAGCATGCTTGCAGACAAGAAGATCAGTCACCGGCTAATTAGTAAGTTCTGGTGGAGGTCTTTATCTCTTGAAAATTAAAAAAATAGAAAATTGGGTAGAAGCTCAGCAGAAGCTGAATTCAGAGCTGACTGCATACACTGCAGAACTTACTTGGCTAGTGGGGCTGCTCAAAGAAGTTGGGGTTCAGATCAAACAGCCTATAGACCTATATTGTGATAGCAAGGTTGCTATTCAAATTGCTACAAATCCCATATTTCATGAAAGAACATTGACATAGACTGTCATTTTGTAAAAGAAAGAATAAGTCAAGGAATGATGAAAAATGTTCATGTATCCGCTGAAGAACAACTAGCACATGTTCTTACAAATTGAAAAAACCTCAACATGAGTACCTACTGAGCAAGCTGGAACTAAAAGACATCTTCAAGTCATCAGCTTGAGGGGTAGTTTTAAGATAGCAAGATTGATACGAACTGATGTAACTACGATTGAGCTACATAGTAATTCAGACAGTTAGAATATCTGTATAAATTGGTTAGTTTGTTAGAAATCTAGTTGGATTAATTGAGTAGTATAAATAGCTCAATCGGACTAAAGATTGTAGATGTGAAAATTGAAAAATGAGAATAAACTTTCTTCTTCTTCCTCTCTTCAATTATCACTAGTCCGCTGTTACTGAGAATTCTGGATGTATATTACTGCTTCCCTGCATAAAAGCTAACAGTTGCTGAAATTATTGATACGTTGGCATTTTAATTATCGTTCTTACTAGTAAAATTACTCGTGCTTCGTGCGATCACAATATACCTCATTAAATTTAAAACTAATCTTTTATAATATTTGAAAGTTAAAAATATTTTTTTAATCCTAAAACAAAAAAATTACATTTTAAGTTTTACTTCAATTTATTATTAATTCTTCATTTTAGATTTTCTCTAGGTTTTCATCACCTAAGATTTGATTCCTAGGATAAAGGAAAGATTGCTTGGTAACTTTATATTTTAATAGGAAAAGTAATTGTATATTCCAATATTTTCATGGAGTGCAAAGGTTAAGATTTATCCATAAAGCACGGGAACTTGTATTCTTTTATGTAAAGACAGAAGTTGTAGAAAATGAATAATTACGTCTGTTGACGTTTCGACTTTCTAAAGGGAGGGCAAAAGGGTTCCCAAATGGTTGTGTTAAAAATTTATTTTTTTTCTTTAATGATATTTAAAAGACACGTTTTTGTAATTTAATAATTATGTTTACAGCGTGCAAATTACTTAAAATTTGAAACAAAAAATGGTATAATTTTTTTATTCATCAATCTCGAGTATTTTTCTCCTATATAAGGTCTATACATAATCTAAATAGTTACAACTATGTATCTTATTATTAGTTATGTATTGAATAAAGTTGATTAAAATTCAAAAGCACATCTCTTGGAGTTACATGAAAGAATGTGAGAATAAACAAATCATTCGGATTAAAAATTAACTGATGTCTCACCGGGTCCTCTTACTCGGATTGCCACTTCTTCTTTAACGATAAACATAAAGAGAAAAAAATCTACCCCCTTCATTGAACAGAGACTGAACTATCAAATTGGTAGTTTCAAACAAAAAGATAGTGTTGTTGCACATATACATAGATGCTTATAGGATGTGTTATACTTAGAAAAGTTATTTAATAAGCAATAAGATGCTTTGTTATGACCTTTCTACTGAATAATTAATAATTATATACATTTCTCTTATTCGCTAATCAATATGGCCTCAAAATCCTCAACTGTCTATGACTCTAATTTGCTAGCCAAAAGAAATTTTCAGTTGATTTTGTTTCTATCGCTACGGCAAAAATTGCAATTCCTTCTAATATTTTGAGGTAAATACTCATTTCTTTAGGGCTCAGCTAATTCGGATTCAAGTCCTACTTTGAGGGGTAAATCATTCTCTGAATTTGAACTTGAAATTTTTTATTAAGGATTAGAAAAATACTTACTATCCCACCGCAATCTTTGATTTTTGAATACCACTTATAGTTTGAATACCTGAATAAAATGGGAAGTCAAATAACTGAAGATCCAATGTAGTGTGAAATTACCATAACTTTTAAACACTCAGAAGTCCCTTCTGGGACATCCCAGAAAAAAAAAGGATCTTTTACCGGTCAAAACTCTACAAAGATCAAAGTCAGATCTTTACAAGTTTGAGAATTCTGGTCTATATGATAAGATATGAATCTTGGCCTAACTCAACCCCAAAAGCTACTTGATGAAGTAAGCATTTGTCCAAACTATAAAGAGACCAAGTCCCCATCCCTTAACAGTCGTGTGAGACTCAAAACTATATTACACCAACAATCTATAAATCAAACTTTCAAATAACATATCCTTACTCCAACATAATGAAACAAAAACATCAACACACAATGTACTTCCAAAGAAGTCGAGACATGCATGCTATAATAAATGCTCGCAGCACAAGTTTATTTTACTTAACTAATCTAAACAATGATCATTATTACGATTAAGATAGATTTTTCTTCACTACAATATGGACAACAAACAATTTGACTTCAAGTTTCCACACAAATAAGGTTGAGTCTAACGTCTCAAAGGCAACCTCTTAGTTCAATTAGATTGACAAAAACTCGAAAAACGTCAAGACACCCATTATATTTGCACTAGAAACAACTTATGAGAGGCATGTAATTTCACATAATGATGAGTTTGGTTTAAGTGAGAAGGTGAGACATCAAAGGAATGACACAAATAAATAGAAAGATATTTGCTTGATCAACGAGGAAGTGAAATTGGAGTTGTTGGATAGCTCTTATGTATTATTTTCTTTTCTTAGATCAGGTAAAGAAGTAGTTCATTAAAAGCATCTAAAGGATGCACTTGAGATTGAAAATTAGCTCGTGAGAATTACTTAGAGTCCTACCTACGGTTCAGGGAGTTGATGAAATCCAAAAACATAATGAAATTATTTACATTGAAAAATTAGCATCTAAACTTTAGAACTTGTACTGGAGTTGTAATATAAGATATCTTCCTTATTGCTTTCTATGTCTTTCCGAAACTGAACAGAAAGAAATAAAAATATCAATTTACCTATCATCTTTCAAATACACCAAATAATGGAAAGTAGATTATCAACACCTCAGGATAGCAAAATCAGTCAAATTTCTTTTTGTTATGTTCACATTCCTTTCCTCCAATCAAGCAGACTCGCTTGTTCAATGGGACCAACCATGTAAGTCCTTTAGCCTCGGAACATAAGGCTGCTTAAAGCATGCCACTCACATGGTAGTGAACTATCCCTCTGTTACCGTTTGAAATGGCAGTGTCACAAAGTAAGTCTTAATTTGGCTTTATGACTTTTCTTTTAAGCTTCCAAGATAAAATCTGTAAAAATGATTCAAACTTATAATTAGTAACCTGGTGCATAACGCATCAAGAATTAAACTTCAATATTGGTATTAAAGTAATAGAAAAAATCAAATATATAGTACAATAGATACTACTCAAATGTGTTTTAGATTATTGCTGACACCTATAACAAGAGGTCTTTGATATGGGATGATACTGACCTGGTATTTACTAATTATGTTGCACCAGTTGGAATTTCGGCCCAAAAACTCTTAATACTGGATCCTGTTGGCCCCTGTGAAGTAGTTTGATGTTATAAACATGTCTTTTAATTAAATGTTGTACAAGATAATTGCGTCTTTAAGCTTTTCAGAAATATGAGTAAGATTTTCATGATATGATTAAATTATATTGTTTCTTTCTTTAAATATTGGTAGCCATTTTTGCGAAAATGTACATATAACTAAAAGTGTCAAAATCAAGTTACGTAATAGTCATATAAACATATCCATAAAAACAAGGGAAGGAATAAATGTATATTTATGAAAATAGGTGCAACAATAAACATAGATGTGAACTTGATAGGTACTTTTTTTTTTCTTGCAAGGGGAGAACTTAAATTAGAAAACGCCGTAACATTTTAACATATAAAATAGTAGTTCTAAATCTTCAAAGCTTACCTAAAGTTCATGACTGATATATATATTTAAATCATAGATGTAGTTGCAAAAGAGTAAAACAACTATTCCGAGGAAGAAAATGAGAAATGCAGTCTTAACAAAAATTATTAAAAGTGTCGTAAAATAACGTAATATATTTATATAAATATATTCATAAAAACAGGACAAGGATTAAATGTATATGCATGAATATGATGTGATAATAGATATAGATATGAACTTGGTAAGTGTATTAATTTTTTCCCTTGTAAGGGAAAAACTTGCATTAGGCGACGAAGCATTAAAAATTGGTAATCTTGAAAAGTCAAAAAAATGTAGTTTTCCTTATCAAATTGCAAAGAATAAATAGTTCATCCAACAATGGAAAGACTCATGAAAATATTAAAGTGCTTTTTAGATTCAAATATTTTTCCCAAAAGATATCGGAGTTCAAGTTTAAGTAAACGAAAAGCAGTTAGAGAAAATCTACATGAAAATATTTGATGCTACAAAAGTAAAACAAATTGGTTGAGAAAGAATAGCATACCTGGGCAGAAGAATTTCAAAGTGTGCGGGCATTTTGTGTGCCGCGAAGGAGAATTTCAATAGGAAGAAGAATAGAGAAAGCAATAGCGAAATCATGAAGAATTGGTGAGAACACAAAATAATCAAAAGCAAACACCACCAACTTGCACCATAGTTAGAAGTCTAAAGGGTGATCAAAAATGAATTTTTTGGCCACCTTTATCCCTTCACTTGTAAAAACAATCTGTAGAATCAGAAAGCTTCTTTTTTGTGCAAAGAATATGATTGTCTATAACTTATTAAATCTACAAAAAAGAAATACGTGAATGGATCGAAAAGAACCTTTTCCTCATGAACGTGAGAGAAGAAAGAATCATGGTTGAAACCCTACTAATTGATGTCTCTTCATAATGAGGTTCCATGTTTTTAACGTCTTGATTTATTTTGGGGAAATTTTGATAGCTTCTCCATGATCATCGATAAAATCCTACTAATTGATGTCTTTTCATAAGCTGTGTATTTTATATATTCTTTTCCAGTTAAATTAAGAGAGAAATGCAAAAAATTATTTTAAAAAAAAATACAATTTCTGATCTCTCAGGATGCAATGTCACCGGGCTTTAGTTCCACCTTTATATAGATATATAGATTATATTTTAAACTATTGATATCTCAAAATCATTTCATTTAAATTATTTAACTAGTTGAGTCACCTATATAAATAACAGGGGCGGATTTATGTGTATGGATGAGGATGCGACGCTTCAGTTGAAATTTTGTATATGTATGTATATATCTACAATATATCGTATAAATATGCCGGTGGTTAATTGTCAACTGCTCTACCTCTTGGTTGTGAGTTCAACTCCAAATGAGTGATTTGCAACCATTTTCATTTTATTTTGCCGAGAAAATGATCAATTCCGGATTCGAACCCACGATCCTAGAATAATTAACACTTTATCCATTAGGCCATGCACACCATATATTCTTAATTTACATCACCATATGATATTACATGTTAATCCATCTAAATATCTAAATTCTAAAAATTCATAAAATATCACTCTCTTCATATAAATTATGTGACACACATTTTTTTTACTCTATCTCAAATTTTTTTTTTAATTATTAGAAATAACTTTACTTTAAAATTCTCTTTTTATTCTTAATGAATATTTTATAGATACACAAATGTATGAGGTTTATTTTAGACTAGAAATTTCAAATATCTTCCTTTCTTTCTTAAATTTTGAGTCTAGTGAAACGCTGTCACATAAATTGGGCTGGAAGGAGTAATAATTTACTTCTTCCAACAAATTCTGTCTCCTCTCTTTTCGTCAAAATTTTAAAAATTCGACAATAATTTTCTCTTACTTTTTGTTCTATTTTCTAAATTATTTGGATAAAATGCATATAAAAAAATAGTCTAATCTATGATAATTTAAATCTTGTTGAAAATTTTAATTTACAAAATAAAATGCATGCATAAAGGACGAATGAAAGTCATACCGAGGTCTCATTTGATTTCTTTGGCCTTTTTAGATTTTCTGTTGGTGTAAGTCAACACTTTAACATAAGACTTCATCTCTATTACTGAAATTATATATGTGAAACTCTTCAACGTTTTTATATTTAATCTGTTACATAAAACATAAAGTGTTTATAGATATAAATAATTATGTCATCATTGAGTGTTTTAAGAATGTAAAAACTCACTGAGTGCATTTATAAATGGTGATATATATGTAAATCTAATATTGTTGAAAATTTCTTTTCTTTTCGCCTAGTTATCATAATTATTTTATTTTTTTATTCGATCTATTTATCTTTATAAATCAAAAAGTTGAGCAATCAAATTGAAGTCGTCCAAATTTTTATTTACAAGATCAAAAATAAGTTAAATATTTACTCCATTTAATGAATACGTTATATTTAAAACACCTATAATCTTTAAATTCTGAATTTGTTTTTTAATAAATAATAATTAAAATAAAAATTATTATCAAGCCGCCAATCACTATCACGTCTCCCAATGAACATCTGTCTTCTTGTTTAATCGGATAGTACTATTATTTCCTTATAGAGGCATACGCTAGCTAGTGGTCTTGATCAAAAACCTTCCATAAATAGAAAAGGATCAATTCCACACACATAAAAATAAATAAATAATTTTTTTTTTAAAAAAAATTTCGACGCTTTTATATTTAGAATATGCTAGATGGTGAGTTCGTGTCATAACATATAACTCATAAACTTCAATTTTATTATTTAATTTTATAATTGATATAAAATTAAATTATTTTTAAATTCATATTACTTAAACCATATCAGATAAAAAATAAAATTATAAACTTATTAATGTTTAAGGAAATGAATTAAAATAAAAATTGAAATGAAGAGAGTAGAGGAAATAAAATATCTTGTTCTTTTACAATTTAAATATAAAAAAAAATAAGTTTTTAAAATCTTTGTGTAAAATTAATATTTTTTATATATAATTAAAAATATCTATAAAATTAAAATATTTTTATATAAAATCGAAAAATCATTTTTTCCAAAATATCAAATACCACCGCCAATGTAATCGTATAATCTTGAAGAGACTCTGTTAGTGATTATCGTAACGTATAAACAAAATATCATGTTACAGAGTATTATTTGTTTACGTTTGAGCACAAGAATTATCGCTTATTAATCTCTCTCTATATATAAAAGCTTCTCGCACTGTTCACATTTCCCCTGTATACTTATGAAAAAAAAAACTTTAGAGCAGATGATATGGATTTCTTTTTTGTTTCCATTACAGTAGCTACCTCCTTCCTTGTTCTCTTCTTTCTTCACAAGCAAGCTTTCTCAGTTAAAAAGCAGAGTAGAAGTAGAAGGGTACCTGAAGCTGGCGGAGCATGGCCCATTATTGGCCATCTCCACCTTCTCAGTGGATCCAAATCTGATCAGCTGCCTCACAAAATCCTGAGTCGCATGGCAGAAAAGTATGGTCCCATTTTCGGAATGAAACTTGGAGTTCATCAGGTGGTTGTTGTTAGCGATCCCAAAATAGCCAAAGAATGTTTCACAACAAATGATTTGGCCCTAGCAAACCGGCCCAAATCTATGGCTTCAGAGATCATAGGGTACAAAGAAGCCATGTTTGGACTTTCTCCTTACGGACCTTATTGGCGAGAAATAAGGAAGATAACCACAATTGAATTTCTCTCCACTCGGAGAATCGAGATGCTCAAACACATCCGAGAATTTGAAGTAAAATCAGCTATCAAAGAGATATATAATAACTGGGTGAAGAATCAGAGTAGTAGTAATTTTAATGGTGCTGTGAAGATGGAGATGAAGGAATGGTTTGGGGATTTAATTATGAACACTATGGTGAAGATGCTATTTGGAAAAACATACAGGAGCAATGAGGGAGAGGGAATAAATAAGGCTCACAAAGCAATTAGGAGATTTTTGGAATTGTTGGGGGCCTTTGTTGTGGCTGATTTTTTACCTTATTTAAGGTGGCTGGATATAGGAGGCTATGAGAAGGCAATGAAGGTGGTTGCTAAAGAACTTGACTCTGTTGTTGAAGAATGGTTAGAAGAGCACAAAAGGAAGAGGGATTCTGAAGGGATTAAATCTGGTGAAGAAGATTTCATGGATGTCATGCTGTCCATTTGTCAAAATAGAGATATGCTTGAATTTGATGATGATACTGTTATCAAAGCTACATGTATGGTATGGTTCTTTAAATTAATTACTCCAAATTTATGTTGTTTTTCGGTTATAAACCGATTATATAACATGATTAAGAATTTACGAGATATGTCACAATCAATCAAATTATATCAAGAAAAAATGTTAAAATTTATCGTATGTTATATTTTAAAGTGGGTGTACTCACATGAGGTAATACTATTGATGATGTTTGTCCTCTTTCTTCTTCGTTTTTTTAAATTTTTTTATATTCATACTTTTTCTGCTTGTTTAGTTAAATTAATTAGTTAACAAATACATTCGTTTCAGTATACAAAATTAAATAAACTAACTTTTTGGTATATTTTTATTTATAACAGATAAATGAAATTTAAATAAAAATGTTAGTTTACATATATAACAACATCTCACTGTAGCAGTCATAGAATTTTTAAATAAATGCTACCACTGTAACGAAGTTTGACTGTATGTGTGGATTTGATTGTTGAATTTGTCCTGTTAGGCTTTGCTAGCTGCAGGTACAGACACCACAATCGTGACTCTAACATGGAGTTTATCTCTACTTCTCAACAACTTCCAAGCACTAAAAAAGGTCCAAGATGAGCTAGACACTCAAGTTGGCAAGAATAGGTGGGTTCAAGAATCGGATATCAAGAATTTGGTTTATCTTCAAGCTACTATCAAAGAAACATTACGTTTATATCCAGCTGCACCACTCTCACTACCGCACGAATCGGTGGAGGATTGTACTATTAGTGGCTACGATATACCAAAAGGCACTCGCTTATTGGTGAACTTATGGAAGGTTCATCACGATCCTAATATATGGCAAAATTCTAACGAGTTTAAGCCTGAGAGATTCTTGACGGCACACAAGGATGTTGATGTAAGGGGCAATCACTTTGAGTTGATACCGTTTGGTAGTGGAAGAAGAATGTGCCCTGGAATTTCATTGGCCCTTCAAGTGTTGCCTTTTGTAATAGCCGTATTGTTACAAGTATTTGACATGAAGAGGCTTTCAGATGAACCAATTGATATGAGTGAGAGCTTTGGATTGACAGTCCTTAAAGCTTCTCCGCTAGAAGTTCTCCTTGCTCCGCGCTTGGCTTCCGTTCTTTACAAATGAAATGCTGATGAGGTTTGTGTTTTGTACACTAGTTTGTAATATTGAAGTGAAAATAATAACGGAACTTCAAAATTCCCACATTTGAAATGTGATTCTAGAAGTAACTCTTTGACATCATCCTGGAGATGACATTATTTTTGCAGTCCTACATATATTGGGAATTTGAAGTTGTAACTGTGACATTAGGACTACATTACTCTCCCTACTTTAATTAGTCCATCTAATTAAGCATTCTTCCTCACATTGCATTTCTCTCTTGCCATTACGTGTGCTAGTACATTTATTTTTCTCTACTTCATTTACATTATTTTCAGTAACAAAACAAGACAACGTTACCAGCAGAACACCCCCTAAAGTTGCAAGTTGTGTAGCCTCTAATTGGTCATCTCAGCTTTTTCAGTGGCTCTCAGCTGCCTACAAAACAATTTGGGCTCATGGCAGACAGATATGGGCCAATCTTGACAGTGAAATTTGGAGCCCGTCATGATAGCCCAAGTTTGCTTAACCACCTTGGCAATAGAACTCTTGGGCTACAACTACGCCCTTTTTGGGGCTGGGAATAATTTTTGAAAATGACAATAATATAATTTTAAAATAAATAAGTTATGATTTTGTAGTTTGTCTGGAAAATCTATACAAAATCTTTTTTGTCTTTCTGAACTAACATAATTCAAACCTTGTCCTTTAAATGGATTACGAGCTAATGCAATTCTTGGCATGGAACTATTAAGGCCTTGTCTTGCCCCCCACCCCACTCCACCAACTATTTCACGTTGTCTGTGTCCCTATCAATTTGTGAATTGATATTTTTCTTTAAAAAATATTAGTGTACTTCTCAAAATTTATATTATATGCAGGACCCATCAATTTAAATTCAGATCATGATGGAAAAGACGGAAAAAAGCTCCTGAATTAGGTACTTATTTATAATATAAAATAATTTGCACATAGGTACTACAATTAATTTTATTAGATATCTGTCATCTTTTACCAACACAATATATATATATATATATATATATATATATGTATCTGATCATTCTGTCCATCAAGACTTTAATAGATTGATCAAAATCACTTAACATTTTTGCAATCTCTCAAGGTACTGCCTTATTTCTACCCAGCTGGAGTGGAGCCACTTCTGGCCTGTCCTTCCCTTCCCTTAAATTTGTTCTGAGCATGTCTTGTTTTCTCTTTTGACTGTTAATAAATTTAATATTTAAGTTGTATACATTAATAATGTTTTTTTAATAAGAATTACACTACCAATTATAGCAGATAATGTCTCGTGTTTAGTTGATTAAGAATTATAACAACCTGATAATATTTATTTTTAAAAAAAGAATAATGTCGATGCTATAGCCTATAGTGTGTAATCATATATTATATCAAAATTTTGCTGTTGTTTTCAGAATATTTTACAGTAAAAACTTATCCACCAATGATTTAATCAAATCATAGTTTTAACTTTCAATAATGTATTATCACTTTAAATTTTAATCGTTAGGGTTGAATTGATTAGTTTGAGATGAATTTAAAGTTTTAAGTTTATGAATTCCAATAAAAATACTTTGAAATAATAAAATGAGTTTAAAAAGTAAAAAATCACACTAGGAGGATTCGATCCTGCATCAACTGGCGCTAATGCGCTTCAACAAGAATTCCTTCGTGCCGTTGAACCAATCATCAATACAAAATCTTATACATTTTAATAGAGTTTTCAATACAATTGCAGTGTCTGAAAAAAAAAAGTTATTGGATTCTTGAAAATCCCCACCTCTGCTCTAGATCCGCCCCATGAATAACTATTTACGGTATTTTTACCACCATATTAGGCATTCATACATAAGAGTTAGTTAGGATATTGTCACATCCCACCTTGGGGGGTATGATGGGCACCTGGTGCCTGCTAGACTCTGGACTGCTAAATGGTCCAGCCTGAGCATATCTGGTGCTTTGGCTAGCTCTGGCTCTATTCCAAGAAACAAACCGGCTATATAACGGCTGTAAACACAGCCTCCGGCCAACTGGCCTATAGCCACCTGCACCTGTAATAACAGCTAACCAGAACACACTCATAACAAGGAACCTATGCGGGCCGACAAGGCCACCATGCTGTCTAGTTATCTGTAATGTCAACACAAGACTACTGTAAGACTACGTGACCGACAAGGTCACCACTACTGTCAAACAAAGGCCTCACACGACCAACATAATCTGAAATACTAAACAGCTACAGCAAACTGCACGGCCTCACACGACCGGCTCAACTGACCACAGGGAAATATATACAGACTGCAAGCCTCTAGGAATAACAACAGAAATGATCGGGACAGGGCCCCGACCTACCCGTACTATACAAAAAGGAAAAGAGCTACACCTCTGGAAATCAAACTCCGGATGATAGGAGCTGAATACTCAATAGCTGACTGGAATCATGAGGGATCGCCTCCTCGTCTATGAGTACCTGCAGGCAAGTAATGCAGTGCCCCACTGGGCGTCAGTATCACTGATACTGAGTATGCAAATCAACTAAAATAATACAACTGAAAACAACTGAATAAAGATAGCATAACTAGCATTTCTGTATAGCAGGAGATAACTGAATCTGAAGAAGCTGACATAAACTGGATCGGGCTTTCTATACTGATAAGGCAGAGGCGTACCTGTAGACGCAACGGCCTGCTGTCTAGTAGCTAGTATACAATATATATAGCACATAAATAGATATACAAGTAGCAAGCAAGAGCCAATACCAACCCCCATAAGCCGGATGGCGCCAAGCAAGCAAACAATCTATATATCCCTACCCGGGTCAAAACCAACCAAAAATAAGTCACTCCACTCATCTACTCACTTCGGAGCTCCTTTACCGGCCCCCTGGGTCTCCGTCTCGGGCCATAGCCTCCGATATAAGCAACCGTGTCTGGGTCCGGAGGACTCCTGCGTAGACAGTAACAGATAGGGTCTGGATCCCCGGACACACTCTACGGGGCTATCTGAAACCGGAGCTACACATGTAATAACTGAATGTACAGACAGTAACAGATAGGGTCTAATTCCCTGGACACTGCTCAACAGGGCTATCTGATACCGGAGCTGTACCTGTAATGCTGATCAGACTGCTATGGGGAAAGCTTCATCCCATCTTCGTCCAAGCTGGGGACGGCATGCCACTCCTTGGAGTGACGTAAACCCACCCGCTTAGTGGGCGACACGATTACCAACCTAGGGGCGGCGAGGACGCTCAATAAGGTTCCCTCACGCCACAACAAGTCTCAATAAACAAATAGCACATACAAATAGCAAGCATGGATAACTGAAAAGACTATCTGAAATCTAACTTCTTATTCTGATCTGTTTCTATACTGAACTGATTCTTTACTAATTATACTGATTTTGTAATCTCTGTTTAACTGTATGGCTAATCTGTAGCCAAGATACTATCTGTCTGAATGGCTAATCTGTAGCCATAACTGTCTGTCTATCTGATCTTCCTTTGCTGACTTTTATTATGAAAATCTGTTTCTTTTTATCCTACAACATGCTTGCTAATCACATAATAGGCTATACTGAATCTGAATATTAACTTACCCTTGGGCGCATGCTTTTCTAACTTTCAGACTAAAATACGATACGGCAACGCAAACCAGAATTTACTAAACTTATTCAATTCTCAACATTCAACTCCGAGAGTTTCAAATACGGAGTTTATTATGATTTACAAAACTAAGACTTACTAACTTGCCGAAGAACAACTTCACATACCTTAACCTCGAGTTATCCGACTGTCGGATGAGGCTCGGTCAATACTCCAGCTATTTCTCCCAACTGCATTCAGATATACGTCAATTAATACTAAATATAGCTTTATCCTGAAGAACAACGTCACTTTCGATATAATTATAGCCTAAACTTAGGCTTATCGAAAGACGGTCAAAAACTCGCTATTTTTCAGAAGTCCAGAAGGGAGAAGTATTCACTTCACAGCTAGGAGCACATAGACACTAATTTGGAGTAATTTTACTTACTTTGGTTCGGTAGCTCGACGATTCGCCGGCCGTATTTCACGAAACAAAAATCGTAGAAATGCTCTCTGCTGCTAAATACCTCGGTACCTGAGGTTAATTTGAGTTTAGACTTCGTTTGGCAGCGTAATCGAACGATTATTTTCAAGTTTCTTCGTCTTCTCCCTCTCTCTGCGTTTTCCTTAATTTCTAATGGAGATTATCTTCAAATGGAAGGAAATTATCATTATTTAAAGGGAATGATCATTAATTAAAGGGAGTTATTATTAATTAAAGAAAATTATTATTAATTAAAGAAAATTATTATTAATTAAAGGAAATTATAATTAATTAAAGGAAATTACATCACAAACTGAGCTTTATATACTCGGACACTATAAATTGCATTTTACCTTGCGACGCGCAGACTTGGCGCTTGTCCGATCTTTCCCCGGGCCTTTTTCTAGCATGCATGGCTTTCAAATATTCTTAACCAATACGTGAATAGGCCTTCTATGTGCCGGAAATTTTACGGGGTATAACATTCTCCCCCCCTTAAGAACATTCGTCCTCGAATGAAATCTGTTATCTAGAGGACTTCTCAACTTACCCAACTTATTACTTAGAAAAATTTCGGCAGAATTTTCCCTGTAATATGGATTATCCCAAAAATCCTGAAACGCAGAAAAGTCCAATACAGGTACTCCACTCAATACTATAAAGTTCACTTGATAGCTAACATCAATCTTTCTCATTTCATACATATACAACTATAAGGTACTACATAAGTAATAACACGGACATACCTGTCACCTGACTAGGCTTGGAATAGGTGATGATATCTAGCTTTCATATCTTCTTCAGCTTCCCACGTCATCTCCTCTCGGTTCCGGTTACGGCACAATACCTTGACAGATGCAATATCTTTAGTCCTCAATCTACGAATCTGTCTGTCTAGGATAGCTACCGGAACCTCTTCGTAGGCCAGCTCTTCTGTAACCTGGATATCCTGGATTGGGACTGCTCTGGACGGGTCTCCTATGCATTTCCTCAGCATAGACACATAAAAGACCGGGTGAACGGATTCTAGCTCTGGGGGCAAGTTCAACTCATATGCTACTCGGCCTATCCTTCGACGAATCTGATAAGGTCCAACAAATCTCGGACTGAGCTTACCCTTCTTGCCAAATCTCATCACCCCTTTCATCGGAGACACTTTCAGAAATACCCAATCATTCACATTAAACTCTAGGTCTCTGCGCCGTACATCTGCATATGATTTCTGGCGACTCTGTGCAGTCAATAGGCGTTCTCTGATAAGCTTTACTTTCTCTTCTGACTGCTGAACAATGTCTGGCCCAATTATCGCTGACTCCCCTGTTTCGAATCAGCCAACCGGCGATCTGCACTTTCGCCCGTATAAAGCCTCAAAAGGCGTCATCTGAATAGCCGAATGATAGCTATTATTATAAGCAAACTCTATCAACGGCAAATGCTCGTCCCAGCTACCACCAAAATCTAGCACACACACTCGCAGCATGTCCTCGAGCGTCTGAATAGTGCGCTCAGCCTGTCCATCTGTCTGAGGGTGGAATGTTGTGCTCAAATTGATCTGCGTTCCCAAACCCTTCTGGAATGACTGCCAAAATCTAGCTGTAAACTGTGCTCCTCTGTCTGAAATGATGGATACGGGTACTCCATGCAACCTGACTATTTCTCGGATATACAACCCAGCATAATCTTCGGCCGAGAAGGTAGTTCTTACTGGCAGGAAATGAGCTGATTTAGTCAACCTGTCAACTATTACCCATATAGAGTCATGCCTGCGTCTAGTACGGGGTAATCCTGCCACAAAATCCATATTTATAGCTTCCCATTTCCAGAGAGGCACAGCTATATCCTGAGTCAAACCGCCTGGTTTCTGATGTTCTGCTTTCACCTGTTGGAAGTTAGGACACTGGGGTGCAAATTCAGCAACATCTCTTTTCATACCTGGCCACCAGTAATTTTCTTTGATATCATGGTACATCTTTGTCGCGCCAGGGTGGAGAGAATAACGGGTGCAATGTACCTCGTTCATGATCTGCTGGCGGAGGCCTGAAACATTGGGAACACATAAACGATCTTTACAACGCAGCACTCCATCCTCTGTTACCTGGAATCCTGGCGCCTTCCCTAACGGAATATAATCTTTAAGCTGAACTAGGTCAGGATCCTCAAATTGCCGTTCTTTCACTTCCACAACTAACGATGACACGGCGGTGATCTGAATTATCGCACTACCGTCCTCTGCTTCTGCTACACGAACGGCTAGGCTAGCTAACTGATGTATTTCCCTGACCAATTCCCACTGCTCGGGCCGCAAATACGCCAAGCTCCCCATGGACTTTTGACTGAGAGCATCTGCTACAACATTAGCTTTTCCCGGGTGGTACAAAATGTTCACATCATAATCTTTTAACAACTCCAACCAGCGATGTTGCCGCAGATTCAACTCCCTCTGAGTGAAGATATACTGTAGGCTCTTGTGATCTGTGAAAATATCAACATGGACGCCATACAGGTAATGTCTCCATATTTTCAAGGCGTGGATCACTGCGGCTAACTCCAGGTCGTGGGTAGGATAATTCTTCTCGTGTTTCCTCAGCTGTCTGGAAGCATATGCAATCACCTTACCATGCTGCATCAACACACAACCCAACCCAATGCCTGATGCGTCGCAATATACTGAATAGCCTTCTGTACCTTCCGGCAAGGCTAGCACTGGGGCGGAGGTTAATCTATCTTTCAACTCCTGGAAGCTCTGCTCGCATGCCTCTGTCCACTGAAACTTTGCTGCTTTATGTGTCAGTTTGGTCAGAGGTGCCGCAATAGTCGAGAATCCTTCAACGAACCTCCTGTAGTAACCTGCTAAACCCAGAAAGCTACGGACTTCCGTCGGAGTAGTAGGCCTAGGCCATGATTTGACTGCTTCTATCTTATGCGTGTCAACCTGTATACCAGCATCCGACACAATATGCCCTAAAAAGGCCACTGAATTAAGCCAGAATTCTCACTTAGAAAATTTAGCATATAACTGGCGGTCCCTGAGGATCTGGAGCACTGTCCGCAAATGAGTCCGGTGATCTGTTTCAGAGCGAGAATACACCAGAATGTCATCAATAAATACTATTACGAACAAGTCCAGGAAAGGTTTGAAAATACTATTCATCAGGTCCATGAATACTGCTGGGGCATTTGTCAACCCGAAGGACATAACCAGGAATTCAAAGTGTCCATATCGGGTCCTGAATGCTATTTTGGGAATATCTCTCTCACGTACTCGAACCTGGTGATATACGGACCGCAAGTCAATCTTAGAAAAGTATCTGGCTCCCTGCAACTGATCAAATAAGTCATCAATTCTGGGGAGCGGGTACTTATTTTTCACTGTAACTTTGTTCAATTGCCGATAATCTATGCACATACGGAGTGAGCCATCTTTCTTTCTCACAAACAGAACCGGCGCACCCCATGGTGAAATACTCGACCTAATAAACCTTTATCCAACAAGTCTTTCAGCTGCTCCTTTAATTCTCTGAGTTCTGCAGGAGCCATACGATAGGGAGGAATTGATATTGGCTGAGTGCCTGGTAACAAGTCAATAGCAAAATCTATTTCCCTTTCTGGGGGAATACTAGGTAACTCATCGGGAAACACATCAGGGAACTCGTTCACCACCGGAATAGACTGGAGAGACGGAGATTCTGCTCGGATATCCTAAACTCTGACCAGATGGTAAATACATCCCTTAGATATCAATTTCCTCGCCTGAAGGTAGGAAATAAACCTACCTTTTGGCATAGCGGTGATGCCCTTCCACTCCCGCACTACTTCTCCTGGAAAGTGGAATCGGACCGTCTTGGTCCAACATTCAACATTGGCAAAGCACGGCACTAGCCAATCCATACCCAATATGGCATCGAAGTCTATCATTTCTAACTCGACCAGATCTACTGTAGTCTGACGGTCAGCAACCTCTACTATACACCCTCGGTAAATTCTGCTAGCTATAATAGAGTCACCGATGGGCGTGGATACTGCAAAGGGCTGCTGTAATAATTCTGGTGCAATATTGAACTTTCGTGCCACAAACGGGGTAATATATGACAGAGTAGATCCTGGATCAATCAATACGTAAACAGGGTATGAACAGATAGTCATCATACCTGTCACTACATCTGGAGATGCTTCTGAATCTTGTCTCCCTGGCAATGCATAAGTACGGCTTGAGCCCGTACCTGAACTGGAGGCTCCCGATCTACCTCGGCCTCTGCCTGCTGAACCTGAAGGCCCACGCCCCGCTGAGGCTGCTGGGGCTCGTGGCCCTGCGGATCCCCTGTCCTGACTGCCTCTGCTCCCCTGACCTCTGGTCGGACAGTCTCTCATCTGGTGCCCCTCCTGCCCGCAAATATAACACCCCATGGAGCCATATCTACAAGCTCCGGAGTGTGGTCGATTACAATAGGGGCAGGGTGAGGGTGCAAATCTACTATGTTCTCCCCTTCTCTGCTGCGGGGAATCTACCGTTCTGGAACTGCCACTGAACCCTGACTGCCCTCTACGAACATACCTACCTCGCTGCTGCTGCTGTGGAGGTGGGGGTCTAGGGGGTCTATCTGATAGTCGAGGCTTGGGTCCTCTCTGAACTTCCCTCTGTATCTCATCTGGTCTATCTCTACGGCGTTGTTCCTGACTGATCTGTCTATTACTCTGCTGCCGCTGTCTAAGACCCTCTATGGTCTGAGCAAAAGCCTGTACTCGGGCAATGTCCATATCCTCTCGCAACGTTGCCGTCATACATGCCTCAATATACTTCGGATTCAGACCCATGATAAATCTGTGAACTCTCGCTAGCATAGTATCAACAAAAGCTGGAGCATAACGGGCTAAGGAGTCAAACTGTAAAGCATACTCACGAACACTCCTCGCCACCTGCTCCAGATGTAGGAACTGGTCCATCCGGGCCTATCGGATCTCTCGTGGCAAATAATGATCTAGAAAGGCCTCCGAGAAGCTGGTCTAGATCGGAGGGGTAACATCTCTCCCTCGGGACCTTTCCCAACTCTCGTACCACAGAATAGCTATATCTCTTAACCAGAACACTGCCAGCTCAGCAGACTCTGAAGGGGTCACATGCATCACTCGAAATATCCTCTGCATCTGATCTAGGAAGTCCTGGGGGTCCTCTACCGGATCTGACCCTGTAAACTGCGGGGGACCCAGTGCCAAAAACTCCCTGACCCTGGAACTACCTAACCCACCTGAAGGCTCTGCTGCTACAGGTGGTGCTAACTGGCGCTGTGCGGCCAGCATCTGTGCCATCATAACTACAGCGCTACGAACCTCCTGATCTGATGGCGAAGGCACAAGAGCTATCGGAGGCGGTGTCGTTCCGAACAGCTCCTGGTGAGAGGGGAATGGCTGAGAGGGCTGTGATGAAGCCTCTATGTCGCCCTCAGATCGGGCTGACTCTGTCTGAATCTGAGGCACTCTGCTAGTGCCTTCTCCTGCTGCTGTGTCCAGCCTTCCGCCTGTGGCAGGGTGTCGCTGATCTGCCATTCTTATCTGTAGACAAGGAATACGATAAGTGTTAGGGACTCAAGCCTATACTGTACTGCTCTATAGCACGACTGACTGAGAAAGAAGAGTAACCATCCTATCATGCCTTGCAGCCTCCTGCCTATAGTATGTGGTGCACAACACATCCATAGACAAGACTCTACTCAGCACGGCTTGCAGACTCCCTAGGACACGACCTGCTCTGATACCAAGTTGTCACATCCCACCTTGGGGGGGTATGATGGGCACCTGGTGCCTGCTAGACTCTGGACTGCTAAATGGTCCAGCCTGAGCATATCTGGTGCTTTGGCTAGCTCTGGCTCTATTCCAAGAAACAAACCGGCTATATAACGGCTGTAAACACAGCCTCCGGCCAACTGGCCTATAGCCACCTGCACCTGTAATAACAGCTAACCAGAACACACTCATAACAAGGAACCTATGCGGGCCGACAAGGCCACCATGCTGTCTAGTTATCTGTAATGTCAACACAAGACTACTGTAAGACTACGTGACCGACAAGGTCACCACTACTGTCAAACAAAGGCCTCACACGACCAACATAATCTGAAATACTAAACAGCTACAGCAAACTGCACGGCCTCACACGACCGGCTCAACTGACCACAGGGAAATATATACAGACTGCAAGCCTCTAGGAATAACAACAGAAATGATCGGGACAGGGCCCCGACCTACCCGTACTATACAAAAAGGAAAAGAGCTACACCTCTGGAAATCAGACTCCGGATGATAGGAGCTGAATACTCAATAGCTGACTGGAATCACGAGGGATCGCCTCCTCGTCTATGAGTACCTGCAGGCAAGTAATGCAGTGCCCCACTGGGCGTCAGTATCACTGATACTGAGTATGCAAATCAACTAAAATAATACAACTGAAAACAACTGAATAAAGATAGCATAACTAGCATTTCTGTATAGCAGGAGATAACTGAATCTGAAGAAGCTGACATAAACTGGATCGGGCTTTCTATACTGATAAGGCAGAGGCGTACCTGTAGACGCAACGGCCTGCTGTCTAGTAGCTAGTATACAATATATATAGCACATAAATAGATATACAAGTAGCAAGCAAGAGCCAATACCAACCCCCATAAGCCGGATGGCGCCAAGCAAGCAAACAATCTATATATCCCTACCCGGGTCAAAACCAACCAAAAATAAGTCACTCCACTCATCTACTCACTTCGGAGCTCCTTTACCGGCCCCCTGGGTCTCCGTCTCGGGCCATAGCCTCCGATATAAGCAACCGTGTCTGGGTCCGGAGGACTCCTGCGTAGACAGTAACAGATAGGGTCTGGATCCCCGGACACACTCTACGGGGCTATCTGAAACTGGAGCTACACCTGTAATAACTGAATGTACAGACAGTAACAGATAGGGTCTGATTCCCTGGACACTGCTCAACAGGGCTATCTGATACCGGAGCTGTACCTGTAATGCTGATCAGACTGCTATGGGGAAAGCTTCATCCCATCTTCGTCCAAGCTGGGGACGGCATGCCACTCCTTGGAGTGACGTAAACCCACCCGCTCAGTGGGCGACACGATTACCAACCTAGGGGCGGCGAGGACGCTCAATAAGGTTCCCTCACGCCACAACAAGTCTCAATAAACAAATAGCACATACAAATAGCAAGCATGGATAACTGAAAAGACTATCTGAAATCTAACTTCTTATTCTGATCTGTTTCTATACTGAACTGATTCTTTACTAATTATACTGATTTTGTAATCTCTGTTTAACTGTATGGCTAATCTGTAGCCAAGATACTATCTGTCTGAATGGCTAATCTGTAGCCATAACTGTCTGTCTATCTGATCTTCCTTTGCTGACTTTTATTATGAAAATCTGTTTCTTTTTATCCTACAACATGCTTGCTAATCACATAATAGGCTATACTGAATCTGAATATTAACTTACCCTTGGGCGCATGCTTTTCTAACTTTCAGACTAAAATACGATACGGCAACGCAAACCAGAATTTACTAAACTTATTCAATTCTCAACATTCAACTCCGAGAGTTTCAAATACGGAGTTTATTATGATTTACAAAACTAAGACTTACTAACTTGCCGAAGAACAACTTCACATACCTTAACCTCGAGTTATCCGACTGTCGGATGAGGCTCGGTCAATACTCCAGCTATTTCTCCCAACTGCATTCAGATATACGTCAATTAATACTAAATATAGCTTTATCCTGAAGAACAACGTCACTTTCGATATAATTATAGCCTAAACTTAGGCTTATCGAAAGACGGTCAAAAACTCGCTATTTTTCAGAAGTCCAGAAGGGAGAAGTATTCACTTCACAGCTAGGAGCACATAGACACTAATTTGGAGTAATTTTACTTACTTTGGTTCGGTAGCTCGACGATTCGCCGGCCGTATTTCACGAAACAAAAATCGTAGAAATGCTCTCTGCTGCTAAATACCTCGGTACCTGAGGTTAATTTGAGTTTAGACTTCGTTTGGCAGCGTAATCGAACGATTATTTTCAAGTTTCTTCGTCTTCTCCCTCTCTCTGCGTTTTCCTTAATTTCTAATGGAGATTATCTTCAAATGGAAGGAAATTATCATTATTTAAAGGGAATGATCATTAATTAAAGGGAGTTATTATTAATTAAAGAAAATTATTATTAATTAAAGAAAATTATTATTAATTAAAGGAAATTATAATTAATTAAAGGAAATTACATCACAAACTGAGCTTTATATACTCGGACACTATAAATTGCATTTTACCTTGCGACGCGCAGACTTGGCGCTTGTCCGATCTTTCCCCGGGCCTTTTTCTAGTATGCATGGCTTTCAAATATTCTTAACCAATACGTGAATAGGCCTTCTATGTGCCGGAAATTTTACGGGGTATAACAGATATGTAAAGGCAGAGCGTTCAATTGGTTGATGGAAATGGCCGTGGTGTCTCAGAAATGAGGCAAAAAGCATTGGGAAGAAAACCAAAATTAAACTTCGAGCAGCTGGTGTTGGGAAAATAATGGCTGAACATTTATTTTATCAGTTTTGCATTATGTGTTGACCCTTTCATGGCCAGGCCAGCCTGCCCCCATGTGATTTATATCATATTTCCAATAGTATCATGGCCCATGGGTTGTAAGTTGTAACCCTTTAGCGCTATTAAAATCCACAATATGCCTTCAAGTCTTTGAAGAAAATTATCTTTCGACTATAATTAACTTCCCATCATAGATGGGGCGGATATAGAATGTTGCGTATGGATTCATCCGAATTTAATTGATTTGATTCAGATCCCTATATATATAAATTAAAAAGTAATACGATAAGTACAAATAATTAATTTTTAGTTTCAATATAATTTTTTTTTAAAATTTAAATTATGAATCAATTTCTGACTATATATTCTAGAGCTAGCTTTACACAGTAAATTTGTTTCTCACTCGTGATTTTAGGTTTGAGCTTACATGTGGTCAAAATATTTTGAAGAGACATTTATATATACATTATATATATATATCCACAAAAGAAGCATAAACATAATACCCCTATGCTTTTTACCTATTAACTTCAAATATTGATAGAATTTGAAAATATTCGAAGACCTTGAAAAGTTGACATTTCTATAAATAACACTCAATATTTTTAAAAAAAATATATCAATATTGCTAGAAATGGGCCCTCTCAAATTTGGGAATCTAAGCTAAGGAACGTGTCTTTCTATTAAGGTTTTTAGAGTCATTCCGACGTATAAAAAGATCATTCATTTTTTTTTAATTAGACGTTAGACTTTTTAATATTTCACCTCAAAATCATAAATTGACATTTAGAGTATGTATAATTTAATAAGTGGGCCCACCATCTATTAATAATAATTAGAATGATTCTGCATAATATATAAAAAATAAATCTTTAATCTAACTTAATTTGAAAAATTAACTTATAAATTTTTTTTTATCCAAAACCATTTAAAGAAATTATTCACCACTTTTTCATCCAATCCATACAGATGTGAGACTCTTCTGGCAGAAAAATGAGTTGAAATCATTGTAAAAATTTTATTTTATTTATTGCTTCCGGAAGGATATACCAAGTTAATATTGAATAAATAAAAATGAAGGACGAAAATAATATTTAATTAGATTAGTAAATTGATTGAGTAATAATTAGGGAACAGAATGAAAGTCATGCATTAATTTGCATAATAAGTGTAATCACATGGTTTTTCGTGTGACCTTAGCTAGCTGTCTTGAAAACAACATGGCATGCATGCCAATGCAACTGTGTTTTCCCCTTACTCTAAAGGCCTGATGATCAATTTCTGATTTACTACTGCTCATATAGTTCATATTGCAACATAAATACAAATATAACACACTAAAGTATTCTCAGTCTCTAGTCCTCATCTGTTCATCTCAGCCCTACATTGTCCTCCACACATCTTTATCATGGACTACTTGTACCCCTCATGACCCCCAATTACTCCTCTTTTGCTTGGCTGTTTGTGTTAACGCTGAGCTTTCATGATTCCTTCGTTTATACGCATATCATTTAAATTGTAATTCCTTATAATATTTATCGAGTTTAAAATAATTATATAAAAGTGTTAATGTTTTATTTTTTTTGATAATTTGCTAAGTTTAGAACTTGCTTAGAAATTAAACCAACGTCTGATATTAATTCAGCTTAAAATAAGTCTAATTTTAAATAAATAATAATTAATTATGATTAAATATGAATAATTATAATTTAAAAAATGGTTAGTTTTTTCCCACTCATTATTAATATATGATTTAATTGCCGCATTTGTGGAAATTAATTCTGTCTCAATAGTTAAGCGAGTATTCCAAAATTAAAATCACAATCAAGCTAGCCCCACAACATTTAGCTCCCCATACTATAAACCACAAAGGTCTCGCTCCCGGCAAGTAGTTAAACCAACCGCTCAAACGAAATTTCTCTCGCTCTCGCCGTAGCATAAGCTTCACCGGTCGCCGGAATCTGACCTCATACAATGTTCCCGCCAAAGCCGCAACGCCGCACTCAGTCGATGCCACGTGGCATTTCTCCTAATCTGGCCGACAAAGTGATCGTCGCCGTGAAGGCGGAGAAGGTGATCACTAAGACCGCACTAGCTTGGGCTCTCACTCACGTTGTTCGTCCTGGCGATTGCATTACGTTGCTCGCCGTGTTTTCCGATGAGAAATCAGGTAATTGTCCGTTGAATTTAGCAAGTTAAACTTACGAAACGTTTAGATTTCATCTTTGTTATTCGAAAATACAGAGAGAAGAAGATTCTGGGGATTCCCGAGGATGAGAGGAGACTGCCGGAGTAACGAACGGACGAATTCACATGATCGGATTGGACAAATCACGGAGTCTTGTTCTCAGATGGTTCTTCAATTTCACGATCACATAGATGTGAGTAAAAATTACTGTACTTCTTTTTTACCAAAACTAAGAATTACTGAAGTGCCTCTGTTTTCCGTTTTAACCGTCTTCCAGTCTCTCTGGGAACTGCATTTCCTTTACTAGGAGGGAAATTTTTTGAACTTTTAACCCGATGTTGTTAGGTTGAATTTAATGTGTATAGCGCTGTCGTTCTGGTCGACGGAGTTAAAAAAAGTTTCAGGTAAATGTGTAGATTAAACATTTAGGAATTAGGTGCAAGTTGACAATCAACTGCAGGTAAATGTGTAGATTAAACATAGCAGTCATTAACTGTTCATATAATTTTTTTCCACACTGTAACGGATAGAAATGAAATTCAGTAGCTAATCACATATTAATTTGTTCTTCAATCTCTATGTCATATGATTGAGCTTTTAAAGTATTACAGAAGATTCTAAGGTTGTCAGGATCCAATGTAAACTGTTGTACTTGGAGCTAATAATTTGTAAGGAGTTGCATGTGCTCTCCAGAAGCAATGGCTGGTAGGTAATAAAATATTGAAGGAATCTTTTATACTTCTGCTGGCTTAGTAAGATAATTCACTGATAATTTTGCTGATCAATCATTAGCACAACAATGTGCCGTTGGCACTTTAATCTATTCCTGGACTAACCAAATTAAGAGAAAATATGGAGTCGAGGAAGGAGAAATTATGCAGAAAAGTAATTATCTTTCGCTTTCAAAGATTAAGATTTACGCTTGTTAAGACAGAAACTATAGCTATTGCAGTGAGAAAAATGATATTACCCTTGCGAACAAGCATGCTTAACAATAAGGAAATTGTAATTTAAATCATCTCCTGTTTATAGGTCAGGGTGCGAATTAAGGTCGTCTCGGCTTTGTGTGCTGGTGTGGTGGCAGCTGAAGCGAAAAGCAATGCAGTCAGCTGGGTCATTTTGGACAAGTAATAGCATGTAAATGTATTATATCCTTTTTCACTCTCTACGCATCTTTGCCTAAAATATCTGTTTTCTCTCCTTGCCTCATCTCTGTTACCAACGCGAAATGGATTTTTTCCAGTAACTTCAAGTTGATTTCCATGCATGTTGCTGGATTATGAAAAGCTGTAGTGTCAATATACCATATGTTGTTACTCCTCTAATTTATAACCGAGACAAGTACATAGGAGGTGTATGTTACTTCTATATGTTCTCCGTATACCTTAATTGATACTGTAATTGTAATTGTTACTTGTTTTCCTAGTTTATCTTTATCTTTTTATATGGGACTATCTCATTATTCTTTGTTGTAAGGCAATATGTCTTTTACCTTTTTTCCCTGTTTTACTATCAAGTGGACTCATTTTCTTTTTCTTTTATCACACTCTTGTTCTACAGAAAATTGAAGTCAGAGCTTAAGCATTGCATGGAAGAACTTCGTTGTAACATTGTAGTGATGAAGGGTTCCAAACCGAAAGTTCTCAGGCTAAATTTAGGATGTTCAGAGGAACTACAAACTCCTTTCTTTTCTGCCAATTCCTCTCCTGTTTTGGATGGTAGAGAATTACAGGATGAAAGAATGAAGCATTCTACTCCGGTGAGCAGTCCTGAAGATCAAAGAACATCCTATATGAGCACTTCATTACTGAATTCATTGACGGATCCAGATACATTCCTTCTATATGAACAGAATCCCCTGTATGAAGGGGTCGGTAGAGAAACATTTTCACCGGTCCACAAGCAAAGTGGGCTTGATCATCCAGTAACTGAGCTGCACTCGTTTGGGGAAAGGATAATAACTCTTTCAACTGTTCCTAAATCTCAAACTCATAATCATAAAACAATCCTTTGGATTCCGCAGAACGATATTATTGCTGACAACTATGCAGCTGTAGAAAACTGCAAAAGTACCTCACATTCTGTCACTTCTAGAAATGAAAATCAGAATTTTATCAAGTATAACCAAAACCAGAGTACCCAAGGAAGCAAGTTAAATCGAGACACTGACATGGACTATCTTAACTCCAGCATCAGAGAAGCAGTCTCTTTAGGTCGAACTTCCTCAATACCTCCTCCTCTATGTTCATTCTGTCAATGTAAAGCACCATCTTTTGGAAAGCCTCCGAAACAATTTCACTATGAAGAGCTAGAGGAAGCAACAAATGAATTCTCAGACGCTAATTTTCTAGCAGAAGGTGGGTTCGGTCTGGTTCATAAAGGGGTTTTAAGGGATGGACTGGTTGTTGCAGTAAAACAGCTGAAGTTTATTGGATCTCAGGCAGATGCTGATTTTCGTAGAGAAGTTCGAGTTTTGAGCTGTGCCCAGCACAGGAATGTTGTGCTGCTGGTTGGTTACTGCATTCAGGGAAATAGGAGACTACTAGTATATGAGTTTATATGCAACAAATCCTTGGACTTTCATTTGCATGGTATTTTCTGTTTAATTTTTCTCTTTAAAGTTCATCTGCAATCCAACCTATGTGCAGCTTTATATGAATATCAATCAACTGGAGTATGAAACGGTTAGCGTTCAAATAAATTTTGCAGGAACAAAAGAAACAGCTCTAGATTGGAGCTCACGCCTTAAGATAGCTATTGGGACAGCAAGAGGCTTACGTTACCTTCATGAAGATTGCAGAGTGGGATGCATAGTTCACAGGGATCTCAGACCAAAAAACATTCTCTTAACTCACGATTTTGAACCTTTGGTAAGTTTCGCTGGTGGTTTTAGTCAAACATGTTTATCATTCCAGTTTTTGAGTGCCAGGTGCAGCATATATTAACCAAACTGGCAGACGCGCCATTTGGATGAGAAAAGCGATTAAATTTGAGAGATCTGAAGCTATGTATAATTGTGCGTGTTTATGGACAAACACACTTAATTCTTTTGTAGAAGCAATGAATTAAACCTAATCAAATGGTTTGTTTATTTAAGGTTGCTGATTTTGGGCTTGCACGATTGTACAATGAATGGGATGTTTCTGGAGATGAACATCTAATTAGAACTTCAAGGTAATTTTCTGTTTTCTGTATGTTTATATTAACTACATCTCAACCTTACCCTAATTGTTGCCTATTATCATTGATAGGCTAGAACTTTTTGGCCTAGTTTTGAAGACAAATAAACAGAGATCCTAAGATCTAAGGCTGCTTATGTTTTATTTTCTTTTCGGGCTCATCTGTGTTTTTGAGTTGGTAGATAGATTGATTGTTACTTGATGAGAATTATTTTCGAGCTCTTTTTCAGGTATCTTGCCCCAGAGTACTCCAATGATGGAAAAGTCACTGAGAAGGTTGACGTATATGCTTTTGGCTTGGTGGTATTGGAGTTGATAACTGGTAGAAAAACCAATGACTTGCAATGCTACAGCGGTCAGTGCGTTCTTCCAGGAAGCCTTTCCCTTACATCTGAAAAGGGACCATATCTTTCAGCATTTAATAATGAGCTGCTCGACTCCAACTTGATCTCATCTCAGCTTGAAAACTTCCCTTATGAACTACAGGCAATGAGTCATGCTGCTTATATGTGTCTACAGGAAGATCCTCATCTGCGACCTCCCATTTCAAAGGTTCTCTTTGCTTCTTTTATTATTTATTAGAGATGTGTGGTTAGTGTATTCTTTTCCATTCCGTGGGCCTAATGTACCTCTTCAGAGTTCAGACTAGATATTTCCCTGCACTTTGCTGCAGTACAGGGATTAAAAAAAAAAAAAAGCAGCCCCGTGCACAAAGCAAGGGCCGCACCCTGAGGGTGTGATGTAAACAGCCTACCCAAATGCAAGTATTAGTGGCTTCTTCCACGGCTCGAATCTGTGACCTATAGGTCACACGAAGATAACTTTACCGTTACTCTAAGGCTCTCCTTCCAACAGTACAGGGAAAGTGTACTTGAAATGGTAGGAAATTTATTCATTGTTTCTTTTAACGTTCAGGTACTTAAAATACTAGAAGGAGGTGGTGCCATTCTCGACTCAAATTCATTTGGCAGTAGAAGTGGTTATATGCAGGGATCAAATTCTAAAAACCATCCTGTATCAAAGAGACATTCTCGCAGGCTCTCTTACTAAGATTATCAAAAAGTGATTTCTACTTAGAGTGGTGTGAAACATAGGTCCTCTTGTCGTCGTTTTCCTTCATACTCAAGAATTAATAACTCCAACCTCAGATAGATAAATTGTCATACAATTCTAGTTACTTTTTCTACAATCTGAACTTTTCTTGTTCTCAATGTATCACATTTCTATTGTATATAGATGTAACTTCATTCTTCCATCTTCGTGTGACTTCTTTGAACTCTTCTAACGAAGCTATCTGAATTGAAATTTTACATAGTTTCTCTTAATTGGAAAGATGTTTTGTGTGATGGAGACTATCACAGGAGTCAATAGTTCATTTTTTTGGCCATCTGTTTCAAAAATCCAGCATTGGTTTACTCCTTCACAATTCAATCTGATGTCTGTTTTTACTTATGTTTGCAAGGACAATGAGCCTTGTAATTTGTCTATGGAGATAAAATTGGCTGCTGAGTTAGTATCTACTGATATTTTGGTCACCGATGTGGGACGACTTAACACCCCTCCGAAGCCAGGCCTGCCAACACTTGGGTCCAACGTTGAGTAAATTGAGAGTTGGAATAAGTCTGACTCTGATAGTACGTAAAGTAATTAGACATATTGCCTTAGTAGCAGTATAAAAGTTCCTGTAGATGCTATAATAGTTGTTTATCTCATCATTTTAGATTAGAAAAATATGAGCCATGTTTAACCGTTTGATGGTTTAAACCTCACAATACTGTTTTCTATTCACATATTTAGTCCACAACTTCTTAGAAGTTTGTCCTTTCTTCTCAATTGAAAGATTTGGAAAGACTATGCCTACAGGCCAGCAAATATGTTTAGATCTAGACCTTCTGATAAAGGTAAAATGGAATATTTTGTTTAAATTTTGTTAACTTTCAAAGAAGATAATTGAACAAAAGTCTTGTATGCACTAGGCTGCCTGTGAGGCTGGTTTGGAAATGCTGTACATTTAACAAGTCCTATTTATTCAGGGAGTTGACTATGAACAGGAAAATTTGATACTTTACTTTCATTCTCACCATTATAGAAGCTGTCGATGGGCTTCTTGAGGTGTCGTTGCAAGTAGGGTCGGAGCTAGGCATCTGAACCCCTTCGCTGGATAATTACACAAAGTATATAAAGTCATCAATTTTGGTGATCTCCTTGATTTCTCGTATGTTTACTTTTTTATATTTTGAATTTCCTTAATAAACTTTTGACTTCGCTACTGAATTCCCAAGAGTTATGAGATTTAAGGGTCAAGATTCCCGCTCCCACCTAACCCCTGTATCTGCAGTAGAAAAGAAGGAAAGAAGAAACACCGAAAATAATGGAAGGTACCAAGGAAGGAAGAGAAAGGAATGTTAAAAAACAACAAATGTGCTGGAGCCCTTTGCCCCTTTCTTTTCATCTTTATTTCTTATCACCTAATTCCAAGAAAAAAAAAATTCTAAGACTTGCAAATTTGTTGTCAAGAACCTGAGAACCTATATACCAGCCGATTCAATTGTTCAGCTACTTCGAAAAAACTTACTATTATGGCCATGTAAGGGGACCGGCTTCCCTTTTTCCAATCACCTCCTGCCTTGTGACAAGATGGTAACATGATGGCCAAGAGTAAAATTCAAGTAATCTTGTATGTGTTTGTGTTGGAAGAAAAAAGGAAGAAAGAGCTAGGAACTTGGTCAAAACTCAAAAGTGGCCTTACAACTGCATATTTTTTGAATAATGGATGAATTCGAATCTACAATAATGTCATGTTAATATGTATTATCAGTTAATCTAATTGTCTTAGAACATATTTTTTTTTAAAAACGCACTTTAATTTTCTTAATTCTGTAAGTAATCAAAATAATGTGTGCCTAGTGGTTGAGGGCGCCCGCAGTATTCAACTGATTTCTTATACATAATTAGATATGGTGGTTAATGGTTATGTTTCTTAATATAATAATAAAGACTTCATGATTTGACAACGTGCCCTTACATGCTTGGCATGTGTATTAGTATATTCACTTAAAATTTGACTAAATGATACTTTCTTGATTTGTTCCTTTGGAGAATCTTTTATAGTGCTGGTAGTGATGAGGCAACGTGGGCTGAAATTCAATTATACATCTTTTTTCCTTCTTTTTTTTAAAAAAAAATTTCCATCAAATTAAAAGGTCAAAAAGTTAAGTCATACCCGATAATTGAGTTAGCAGGTCATATCTCATAAAGAAGGTCAGCGATCAATTCTTTCTATCAATACATTTTCAATCGAATTTATCGATCGAAGCTTGTTTTAATGCAGTGGTATCTCTTATACAATTTGTGAGCTCTTACATAAAATCAAATAATCCTTTATGCATCTCAAAAATAATGATTGCGAGGTCTCTGGAGGTTAAAAAAAAAAAAAGAAGCCAAGTTGTTTCATGGAACATGGTTCGCAGTATCATTGAAATAACAAATAGTCGTAACTAATATACACACATATATATGATTATCTGATTTGTCAATTTATTTCTATAGAACAATGAAAAAGAGGGAATAGTGCCACACTCAAATTTGCTAATGACAAGATCGAACTACTCCTTTCTCAACAAGAACATTCTAATTCTTTATAAACAAAAATCTTTTTAGCAAAAGTCAAATTTTAAAGTAAATAATTGAAGGTAGATGATTTCCATTCTCTTTTTTACTTTGGTTATCGTGTTATTTATTGTTTTTATTATTCTCTTTTTTATTATTATTATTTTAATATAGCCTCTTTATTTTTATATTTGTTTTACATTTTTTATTTTTAATATGTGTTACTTGACATGAGAATATATCTATCGGAACCTTTAAAAAGTAGGAGCAAAGTTACGTACTCATCACCCTCTCCTGAACCCCTATTTATAGAGTTACACTAAGTATATTATTATTATTGTAATTGAAGATACACAAGCAGATGCATCCTAAGAAAAAGAAAGGAACATTTGAGATTCTTTCACCATCAATTAGAGATTTTAGGTTTAAAATCGACTTTTATTAAGAAAGTTTTAACCTTTATTAGACCTCTACTCAGTATAAATTTGCACTAATCGATCAATAAAATTTAAATACCAAATATATTAAATAAAGAGATAAAAATTTGATTAATAAATTTCGAATACTGACTAATTAAATCGAAAGAAATAACCGATATACCACAAGAAAGAAATTCCTAAAGTAAATAATTTTACATGCTATTTATAGGAGAGTGGTATAAGTAAGAAACTGTAAAAAGGAAATTATTCATCCACATTCCTCGCACAAATGAAAATTTACACACTAAATTAATTACATCACTTACACCATAATAATCCCTTAATTTAACATTTAAGCTCTGTTAACAATGGTGTAAATTAAAGACCATGCAACTTGGACAAATTAATCATGTAGAAGTCATACACTTGGACCGTCGGATGAATATTTAGCGGATGGGATTGAATCCCAGCTATTATCTTCTTGGCCATTATTTTGCATACCGATTTGATGCAAATTAGGTGCCATTTCTGAAACACTCCAAACTTTAACCGATTTATCGAGACTACCACTATAAACCACCCATTTTTTCTCACTTCCGGTCGACTCCTTATCTTCCTCGACCGCTAGACATTTCACCGGTCCATTATGACCGGTTAATATAGACAAACACGTATGAACCGAACCGTTCCTCTTCCAAACAATAATATTCTTATCAGCTGAACCGCTGAAAACCATATTCCCAGCAACCGCAAGGCAAAGAACCGCTAATTTATGCCCTTTAAGGATCCCACCATGTGTCAGATTTTTCTTCTCACGTTCCCAGAAATTTAAAACGCCATCTGATGAACCGCAGTAAACCATTGAACCGGATTTATTAACCGCTAGAGCCGTTACGGCGCATTCCTGGTTAAGTAACGTCTGAACGAAAACGTGATTAACCGTTTTTCCTTTGAGTTCTCTATTCCAAACTTTGACGGTTCCGTCAGCTGAGCCTGTGTAGACCATTCCGTCTACGCTGGCTACAACAGAGTTGACGGCGTCGTCATGGGCTTTAACGGACTCTAAGCATTTGGAAGTATCAACTTTCCATACTTTAAAAGTTCTATCCCATGAAGCTGAGTAGAGAAGGCCTTGGCTATGGTCCATGCTCAAGCATGAAATTGCGTCGCAATGCTTGATCCAAAGCGCACTCTTATTACGCTTTACCTGTTCAGACGTAATATAATTAAATAATTAAAAATAGATTATTGTTTTGATTCAAATTTCATTACTATAGAGAAACAAAAAAAATATCATGGTTGTCCGTGGAAAAGGAATTAGGTCCATAAGTGAGGAAGCGCGTAAAAAGGAATTAGATCTATAAGTGAGAAAGTGCATCGAGACATAATATAATTAAGTAATCTTCCAACGTTAAAATGTTTGACCGGTACAAAATATTAACAATTAAAGAAGGCTTTGACATTTAAGCTAAATATATGCAAAACACTAAATTTTTCATGTTTCTTAGTAAAAGAAAAAAAATTAAATATTTATATAAAGTGAATCCTAAGAAGTCATTTCGGGGAAGGTAATTATATGATCATAGTAAAGATTAAATAGTTTCATAAAAATTGCTGGAATAGATCGAAAAGAAAACATGTCATAATGTATATAAAATGGGACATAAGAAGTAATTAAACGTAAATTTAATGAGAGAAATTAAGTTTTTAGAGGAAATGATAGAGGCAATTTACCTCCACATAGTTGCTGGGCTTAATGGAAGCCTTGAAAATATCAATAAGTGTTGGCAAACTCCCAGCACGTTTATGGTTGTTAGGATTCTTCGATTGCACCTTCCAAACTCGCACTTTCCCGTCTTGATGACCGGTGAAAATCTTCTCTCCGGCGATGATAATTGCTTTAACAAGACCGCTATTTGATTTAAAAGCGGCGAATTCCTTCATATCCTTCCAAACACGTATGTTCTTGCTATCCGAACCAGTATAAAGAAGATCGTTCTTCGCAGCTAAAGAATAAATATGCCCTTCTTCGCGAACGAGGGACCCAATGAGCCCATTTTGCGGGATGTTTTTCGAAACATCATTATCGTCGAATTTGTGCCAAGGGGATTTAGTACAAGGGGAACAACTTTGGTTCCACGGAGACAACATAGTAGGGGACCCATCCCCGCTAAGCCGGTTCGGGTCGTCGTAGGCACAGAAACTGCTGTGACGGACGTCGAATTCGTCGTCCGCCACAGCAGTTGACGACATGTTGGGCGCGGAGCGTACCATGTTGTTTCGAAAATTATTGTTGTTACGGGGTTAATTATTTTTGGGACAAGTTTCGGCTCACATTTGGGGTAATAACTGATTTGGCCATCTCTTTTGTTACTCCTTTATTCTCCGAAAATTGTTTGACTCAGAAGAAAAAGCAAAGGAAAAAAGAATGGAGATAAAGAGAAAATTGTTGGATGAAAGGGAGAATGGTGGAGAGGTTTTGTAGGGAATATATAAAAAGAATGAAGGCGCGATGGAAGAGAGATGAGAATGGGAATGGGGAAGAACATGCTATCAGATCTTGACACGTGTACGGCGGATGTTATTTCCAGATTTGGTTCGGGTTTTTGGTTTGTTGTGTAACAAGACCGGTAAAAACTTAGGTGCATCAGGTGTTTGTACTAAATTAATCATGATCAAGTGAAAGAAGCATATATATACATAGACGCGGATGCAAATAATTGTATTTTGTTCAATTGAATTTAATATTTTTGATATTTAATTTAAATTTATGCACAAAATTTTATAAAATTTATAATAAATAGTAGATATGAAGTCATAACTTTTAAAATATAATAAGTCCAAATACTAAAAGTATTAGAGATTGAACCATAAAAATAAAATCCCAAATCCGCTCTCTATATATACAAACATATGAAAATAGATTTGAATTAAATATATGACAGAGATAATTTTTTATCAGTAGCATGTCAATAAATTGTTTTCTTCTATTTTTTTTTCTTTTTTTAAATATTGACAGACACCGACACCGTGGAGCTTTTTGGCAACAGAAAGTAAATGGATTTTAAATAAACTTTTTGTATGCACTGTTCTCAAATAAGATTCCAACAAAGTTATATTTTAGGTGATTATGAACATGATTGTATTACATATACAGAGAGGAAAATTAAAGAATATTTCAGCCTCATGTCAACTTGTTAATCTTTTTTGTGATTTACTTTTACTTGATTCTTTGTGGATGATTTTATATGCACTAAATGTTTTCTTTTTTCAAATTAATAATTATCTTAATGTGACATAAAGTCTGTTTGAGTTAACGGATTAAAAGTAATTGATAAAAATGTTTTTAAGTGTTAGAAGTTGATCTTATAAATAAATAGTTAAGTATTTGAATAAAAGTGTTAAAATTAATGATAAGCAATTAATGAATTTGATTGAATATGCTAACAATTAAGCATCTTTTTCTTAAAATGACCAAATGTCTTCAAGGATATTTTCAAAAAAAAAATTAATTAAAAGCGTTTTTAAATTAAAAAGAATAACGTGTAAAAATATAAGGTGCAGGGGAACGACCAACTTATTACTTTATGATTTATGGGTGATCTTGGTTTATAAGAATTTGTAGTATTTATCAAGCGCATAAATAAAACAAAAAAAAAATTATTAATAAATTTAATCAGTTTATAAACTTAATCAAATATCTTTATAGACTCTGAGACTCATGAGTCATGAGCATATATATGGCGCACATTTTACAGTGCCATTCTTAAAATTTTTTGCTAATAATTAATGTAAGTTAAAATCTCACTACCCAATTCGATGCAAACCACTTCAATGATTAAGGTTTATTTTAACATAATTAAGACTTTGAGAGCCTAGTGCTTTGGCTTATGATTTGCTTACGTCTGTATGATTTGGTGCATTCATTTTAGACGAAGTAATATAATTTTCATCATACTTATTGCTAGGCGCATTGTGTGATGAGGAGCGGAGCCGTGTAGAGTCAAGGGGGTTTATTCAAATTTCTTTCGGTAGAAAATTATATTATTTATATTTATATATGATTAAAATTATTTTTTTATGCATATATATAATAGATGTTGAGTCCCCTTTAAATTTTTTGTGTGTTTACTTTTTAATATTTGAATCATCTGTAAAAATTCTAATTTCACCACTGAATATGATTTATTTCTTAATTTTATCCAACTTCTGGAAAAGGAACACTAGCTCAAAATATATAGAGTGATTAGAAATAACATGAAAGATAGAGTTTCTTTTATTTAGTAAAACATTTTGTTTGATTCATAATTAAGGAAATTAAACAACCAACTTAATTGATGAAACCGTTCAGGCTTAATTCAATGTACCAAGTCGTTCTCAACGAGACATTTAGTGACCAAAAAGTCAAAAAAAAAAAAATCTAAGTGTACAATATTCTCTCTGTAACAAAATTTTATTATAATAATAAATTTTTTTAAAAAATAAATTTTCATGTTATGTTATATTATATGATCTATATAATATTATTTTGTTATAATATCTAAAAAATATTAAAATAAAAGAAATTATTATTAAAAAATTTGACTGTAATTTCCAGGATTGTTATGCTTTCAAGTCTTCTCATATCCGTCTTTTAACTGTTTTAAAGAAAAGGCAAAATTAACAATCAATCAAATTTATGATCTTTAACAGAAATGGAAGCATCTTATCCCCAATAATCCTGAAAATCATCTGAATTTTCTGGCAATTCCTGGAACGATAACATTCACCATGCGTCGAATTAATTCTTGCATATTTATAATAACTGATCAATTCTAAATTTTTAATATGCATATATATTAAATATTTTTTTAAAAACATAAATACAATATTTGAATAATAACTGCGCCAAACCCGTATCGCAGCATCTATCTCTCCGTCCTCAAACTCAAATAATTGGTGGGTTAAGAGACATTTATTCATAAAATTTAAATTTTGAATTCGGTTACGTTCCAAATTCTTTAGGCAAACGGAGCCCCAAGTACAGCAAAGCATTACTAATGGTATCAATATCAATTATAGATATTAACTTTCAGAGATGAAGCACCAAATTTCTGCTTAGTTATTTTTTTGATTAAAACAGGCACAAATATAAGTACTTTTCTTTCTTTAGAAAGGCTTTTTTTTTAAAAAAAAAGTCATCAATGGTTGCGAGTAATTAGTGTGAGAGGTTAGGCTGACCCTGCCATGTTTAGAAAGCTCATTTGTCCTTTGATAATTCTTTTTAGATCGGCATAATTCAATAACTTTTATTTAAATAATATTTTTATATTAAAATTTTATTAAATATATAATATATATTAAATTTAAAATTCAATAATTAAAACTTGAAATCATTATTCTAAAATCGAGAATCTATAAAATTAAAAAAAATTAAGATTATGGTGAGTAATTATTCTTGATAGAAGAAGTAATTTGAAATGGACAAATTTGTTGTCCTTTAAGCAGGGATTTAATAATGTCCAAGGTTGAAGCACCACAACCTCAATATGTCAAAAGGGAATAATAAATACTGAATATAAATCTATAAACCTTCTATATATGAAATGAACGGAGAAAATTAGAAATAGTTTAATTTTAAACGTTTTATTTCATTTTTAATGATACACATATATTTTAAATTATTTTTTTTAAAAAAAATCTTTTTTAATATTCGTATTTAATTAAAATGCATCACATAATTAAAAAGGACAAATTTGTCTTTTAAGCAGTGCTTTAATGTCCACCCTAAGGTTGAACTGCACCCCAACCTCAATATGCCAAAAGGGAATAAATAAATGAAGGATATAAATCTTATAAACCTTCTAAATATATACATACATATATATATGAAATGAAAGAAAGAAAATATAATTAGATCCAAAAAATATTGATGGCTTTGAGTGGTCGGCTGCTAAAATACAAACCCTAAAAGTTCCACAAATTTTACATTTGCAATTTGCAAGTGGTTGATAGGAAGAGTTTGTTTGATGTATACCTTACATTTTGAAGAATGCTAGCTTTCTTCCCCCATGCATAGGGAAAGAGCTTACACCTTACAATTATATATCTTAAGAAAAATCCAAGTATATATTATCCTATTATGAGATATACCTAAATACAACAAAAATGAGAAATCGTGTTTCCAAGGTTTCAAACTCTAAAAAAATAAATAATCTCTAAAACAATTTCAACTCAATGATTCTCAAGGGAAACATTTATCCTAATGCTTATCCACCTTAACCACAAAAGTACTTGAGGGCTTGGCAACCTATTTCTATTTGGGAATCCAAGAATTTAAGTTTATAGGTTCTAAATTTTAGTTCCGTGAAGTTATTGAGTTCTAAATTTATACTCCTTCCATCTCAAGTTTTTCGAACGGAGATTCAAGTTTTTAATTTCCTGAAGATGAATCTTTTGAGGTATTTTATTGGATGTAAATGAAACTGTCGCCTTTTTGAAGAAAAAAAATCGTCATCTCAAATTATTTATCGTTTTAGAAGTTCAAAGCAAAAGTAATTTGTTGTTTTCTCCTTTTATCCTTAGTATAGTTTTTCTTGAAAACTATAAAGTCTTTGACTATGAGGTGTTATTACCGTTTGATGTTGTTAATTTTGTTTATTTTAGGTATCTATTTAGATTTTATATTCATTTTTGTTGATATGCGCAAGATGACTTTGACATTTGCATACTCATTAATGGAGATAATAAATAAATTGAATATACATTTAATAGAGATAGATTATAATTTAATATATGAATAAAATTAAAGAAAAATAATTTATATATATTAAATGAATTTTTACTTTACATGCAAATATAAAGTTTTGTCAAAACTCCAGATTTTTACTCTGCTTGTATGTCTTTTGACAGCACACTACTCCATATCCAAATAAGAAATCACAATTATTTTTCTGAAAGTCAAAATTAGTAAGTATTTAGTTTCAATATTCTCGAATTACCTTAATGACACTTACTTATAAGAATAACATAGCATCCATCGTAGACTACAGCTATAAGGAGAGCTAGAAGAACTATAGATCGCAGAAGGTTGGCTTTCAGAATAAAATAGATATAGATGAGCTATTGGACTTTTATTAGCTCCTAGCGCGCAGAATATCTGAATTTGCTATAGTATTAAAATTGACTCACTTACACGGTAGGAAAACCTTCACTTTAGTCAGCCGTAAGATTATTTTTAATATGTTAAATACACTTAAATTAAAGTCGTAAAATTTTAGTTGTTTTACAGAAAAACATGATGGCAATGAAATTTGATTACGTACGTTGATTGTTTCTTTACCTTCTCTAATTTCATGCATCAAATTAATACTCATAAAACGAAATAGAGACTAACAAACACGCTTTTATTTTTGATTCATCTAAAAAAATATGTTATATTTCTGTAATTAGAAATAACTTAATTTTAAAATTCTTTTTTTTATTTTTAATAAAATGATTTATTGTCAAAATATCTAAATTTTGCTTTACACCACAAATTGCGCAAGTATTTATTTTTTTTCTTAAATTTTATATCAAATTAAATAGTATTACGTAAATTAATACGAAGAAAGTAAAATTTACTCATTGAATTATATAAATTTATGTATGCCGCCCAACGTCTGGCTAGGCATATTGTTTCACCACAAAAAGACATCCAATACAAAGTGGTCACTGAAATGGACTAAACACTCACAACACACAAAGGACACAACCCTTTTGCCACAATAGTAAAACGGAACGCCTTTACGACCAAAACATGAATTCTTACGAGTCCATCAATGAATAAAGGTAGTAACGGGGGATTTAGGATTTTTATTAAAGGAGTTTTAAAAAGAAAAATATAATGTTTGATATTTTTTAATTTAATTTATATGACATTTTTGGTTTTTTAGTTAATTTAAAAAGAATGATATATTTTTTTATTTGATAAATAATTAATGACACTATTAATATTTTATGCACGTTGAGTTCCACTAATTTGATAAAATATCCCCAAAAGTATAGTTTTCTATTTGAAAATTTATTTATTTTAAGGATAGTTTTGAAATACTGCAAAGTCTTCTCATATTTCTTAAATTTCGTGTCTGATCAAATTACGTCACATAAATTAAGACGAAGAATTTATTTGAACTTAGAACCTAATAAGATGCATTTTGAATTTCTTAAAGCATTGAACTAATATCTACTTTTGTGTGTTCGGGGGATCCAAATTTTATATAAAGAAAGAAAAATGTATTTTTACCAACTTACTCCTAATAAATACTTTGAAAAGAATGTAATTCTTTAGTATTTTTTTGGTAATGTAAAACACTCTCAATTTAAAAAGGAATAAAATTAAAAGAACATCATTAATGTCTTCTTAATTATATAAAACACCACTTATCTTAAAATAAAATTAAAAAATAAAACACTATTTATTTATAATATAAAAAAATACAATATAATTTTTTATTAAATTAATTCATGTGAATACCCTCGCGCCTTGATCCGTCAAGTATCAACGGCCTAATTAACTGACTCGGGACAAGCAGACACGTATACAAAAAACACATTCTGACACGGAATACTAGGAATCCGCTAATCACCTGCCACGTATAACAGAATCATATTTTCCCTTGTCCCTTTCGGCAGGGAGCAATACTATAGGTCACTGTAATTTCTCCACATATAGAGTACAGTGGGTCCACCGGCCCATAATATACTGCCACGTAGTAAATTAGTGAGTCGTATAATTGCAAAAAAAAGAAAAAGAAAAAGCAAAGTCGTGTAAGAGTGGTGATAGGTCATAAATTAATATAGGCCTATTAGAAGAAAATTTTGGTAGGGGCAAATTATACTGGTCAGATAATTTTGGGTAAAAAATGAAGAAAAGGTAGCATGTGCAAGGGCTTCTTTTAACTGTTTGTTTATTATGATGAAAGGACTATGTTGTCGTCCTATACAATCTTGGAATTCACATAATGGAGGGGACATTTCATCACTCAACACTTCTTGCAACCTAATGCATGTGAAACTTTCCAATCTTTTTTTCCTAACCTTGGTTGTTTATAGCTATCTAATGCATGCGAAGCTTGAAAGCACCATGAGTTCCATGCCCTTTTTCTTATTTTTTTTTTTTAAAAAAACTGAATATTTTCGTATGAGATATGTGTGCGGTGAATAGATGCGGATGACAGGCTAGAGAGAGGATTGAGATGTGTGCATGAATATAGTGCGGATGGCAGACCGGAAAGGATTGAGTTGTGCGGTGAATATAGTGTGGATGACAGGTTAAATTAGAGGATGTATAATTTGATGTATCATGATAAGTTTCATAGAATTGATTAACTTAGTAATTTTGATATAAATTTTAAATTTTATTTTATTAAATTTACTTAATATGGAGTAGAAATTATTAGTTTAGAATTTACTAACTCAAAAATTGAAATTCTGAATTCATAAACTTCAAATTTTGAATTTATTTTTTATAGTAAGAGGAAAAAGATGAAAAATGAGTAATACATTGACTATTAAAATCAAGTGATATATAAGGTATTGCTTTTTCAGTAAAAACCTCTCCATGTCACATGTGAGTAAATTTTCTTCCTTTCACTTGAATGTTAGATAAACGATATATAATGTGTTCGAAACACAAAAGAGTAAAGTTGCGTACATATCATCTTTTTCATATTTCAGTTGTAAAATTATACTCTTTATATATATTGTTATTGGAAATTATGATTCCATCACTAAATGAGAATACATAGAAAATAAAATTCACTCAAACCCCCTATCTGTGAACACATACACGAATTGCTAATATTTATTAAGTTCTCAGTAGTACAGGGTCTTCAAATTAAAAGAACTTAATTTTTTAAAAGAGAAAAAAGTTATTTTGCTTGCGTAAAAGAATAAAAGTGATACAAATTTGGGTAAAGTTGCCTACTATCTTGGCGGTTAGTAAGATTTTATAAAATAATTGTTTAATTGGTATGATTGCAACTAGCTCAATAGAATTCTTCACAGAGTCATTAAGATAAGCTTGTTTGTTATTTTGTTCGATCATTTTTACTTGTTTAATATTTATTTGACGTATGATTTTTTAAAAAATAATAAATAAAATACCGCTTGAATATAATAAATTTAATACTTTAAAAAATATATTGAAAAATAACTATAAAGATGAATTAGAAACTAAAAAGTGATAAATTTATATCTTGATTTTCTTAAATTGAATAAATAAAAATAAATAATGAATAAATAAAAATAAACAAAGAGAATACTATAAACGGAAATAAAAATAAACGAAGAGAATACTACAAACGGAAAAGTATGGAGCTTGCACGAGTTTCTAGCTGCAGAATTCAAGAGAAAAATGACAAAACCTTTAATTTATTGCAAAACAACCTAAACAATTCAAGTAGATATCACTCAATGGGGTGTGATACTTTGAAGATATTCCAAAGATATCTTTCAAGACCATGCTTATTTTTAATTTGTTGATTGTTGAAATTTTATCTATCTTTTTCGGGGTCATCTATTGTAGCCTTATATTGACATGAAATTTGAGTTACAAGTAGGTCATATAGTTACTCAAAGGTTATCATTTTGGTACGAAAAACATATCTAAGCATGACATAAGGGACATCATGTTCAATGTGCTAGCTATTGAAAATAAAGTGTGCGACTCTTAAATTATACTCACTCTGTTCCATTTTAATTGTTAGGACTAAATTTGCATATCCGTCAAGAAAAAATGAGCAGGGATGATAATTTGACTAATATAACTCTATTAATTTTTTGAAATATACAATAATAATTCTTTTCACATTTTAGAATGACCTTAAGTACTACCGATAGAATTGAAAAAATATGGTTAATTATCTCTTGAATTTAGCAAGTATTTTGAAACAACTATTTTCAGTATACCTATAATTAAAATGAAACGGAGGGAGCATATGAGGTAATTCTTTTAGGAAATAACACACACGTCTGGACTGATTACTTATTAATTCTCTACGGACACATACTTGGAAGTGGCCAGAGCCCAACCAAAACATCATTGTAATATTTAGAGGCCCAAAATAAACATTTGGACTTGCACAACGACAAGTCCATGAACTGTGAAAGTCCATAGGCCACTAATTACACGTACATGTTCAACATCTGTATCGAAAGCACCATTATCCATAAAAAAGGAATCTAACCCACCGACTTACACAGTCTCAGATAAATATAGTAAATAAAATAATACAAACCTGAATTTAGTCACTAGCACTATTTTCCCTATAAAAAGCACAAACATGTCCCATTCTAAAAAATCTCTAAACAAAAAAAAAGAACATCATCAAAGTCCACAGCTTTTAACAATCTCCCTATCTACAAGTTTCTTTTCTTGCATCCCACATATTTTATATATAATGGCTAGTAATTCCATGGTCCCAAAAAAGCATTTCTCACAAAGAGACAAGAAATTTAGTACTATTTCTAGTCATGGACATGATATTGAAGATGATTTTCAAGTAGAAATCCAAGAAGAAGATCAGGAAGAAGATAACAAAAGCTCAAGATCAGATCAAGTAATAAGCAGCCAAATCTACTTGAAGTCGACTAACTCTACAGGGCCAATGAACAAAGATGTGGCCTTAAGACGAATACGTCACAGGAAGCAAGTGAACAAAATCAAAGCTGCTACTCAATCTTTTCTTGGGTTTCCTTTTAGGATTTCTTCCAAGAATATTGATACTAATAATAAGATCCTCTCTGATTCTCATATGATTAGATGGGTCGATGATGCCTTTGCTGCACCTTAAATTTTAAACCACATATATATATATTACAAGGTACTCTTATGTATTCACTTATGATCTAGTCCCCCTTGTTCACTTTTATTAGCTTACTAGTTCGATTAATTTGAATTTATTGCATCCAGCACGCAAGAGTATAACTCTTCGAATATCGCGTGTAAATATACTTTGGCAGTGCCTTAGTGGTATTTTCGTTTTTTTTTTTTTTTTTGGTTTGGGGGTGGGGGGATGTTCTAGATTTATGAATAGCTCTTATTTTCTTCTTCTTCTCTGTTGTATCAAATAATGGAAGTGGTGTCTTGTTGTTGTTGCACATGAAATTTTATCAAACACCAATGAGCTGTGTAAGATGTGACTGCCAGAAAATTCAATACACTAATTTGGCTTTTTGCGATCTCGAAATTAGTATGAAATTTTTGGTCTTAAGAAAGAAAAAAAATAATGTTGCTCATTCAATTTTATTTTATTACTCCAAGGTTACTAAATTAGTTTTGTATAAAAAAAAATAATTTTATCTATGTGTCGTAACAAATGTCTCGTTTATTTTTTCCAGAGACAAATAATAGCAATTAATAAGATTAATAGAAAAGAATATGTAAGTCAATTTAAATATATCAAGAAATAAGTGTTCTTCGATATTATGTATTGATTGGGTATTTGAATCTTTCGGAATCTAGATTATTCAGAGCTAGGGAAACAAATGAATAACCGGATTGCAAGGTAGTAAGTGAGAGTAGATAAGAGCAGAAAGTAGTAACAGTATGTTTCACTGTTCATTCAACCATTTTTATAAGTAAAAAGAACACCTATTTATAGTATTTTTCAATAGTATTACAACCAATTAAATGGCTCCAGCAAGAATTTATAATACACTATGGTAATGATGATACTAATACTAGATTGTTACAAATGTAAGTTATTGTTTTGTCGTCACTTGTAGATCCTTTACACGGTCTTGTTTACGTTGTCGTTGTCTTTTTCATGGTGCCTTCATGCTCAAGTTATTGATATTAGATTTGAATCCTTTCAATTCTTCTTCATAATTGTCTTTATTTATCTCTTTCTAATCTCTGATGAGTCTTTCCGAATTTAAAATCTTACTCACTTTTTCTTTAATTAACTTGTTATGCCTTAATTTTAGATGATTTAGTAACTCATGATTTCGAACACTTTGTATTTATCTTCCTATTGGTGGATTTATCATAACTTTATTCTTGATTCCTTTGTAACACATGACATCATGTGCTTCTTATCACATGTGCAGAAATGACATTTTTCTCATATAATTTTAATGGTTTATTAAAGTCGTTTTCAAAAATAATGCATATATTCATTTGGACAAAAAAAAAAAAAAAAAAAAAGGTGAAAAAGATTCTTGCTTTTTGTGGATATCTTTTAAAGTTACTTTAGCAATAGTACTTATCCGTTCATAGAGGCAAGAAATTTAAAATATTCGAAGTTCATGTGCTTTTTTAATCTAATATTAGGAAATAGATTAAGATAAAATATTAAGCTCCACTAGCATCTTTCTTTTATTCTTCTTTCAACTTTAATTAATTTTTAAATCATTTTTCACTTATATTCTAAATCAAGGGAATCAAGATCTCAACTCAATTTATGTCTCTTATAATTCAATATTTGTAATGTGCATGAGTTCTAATAAAGAATGAACTATCATGAAAATGTGCATGAGAAACCAATTTTTTTATATATTTTTTTAAAAAAAGAATATAAAATTAATAGTGTACCTTCTAGAGGAATCTATCCTCTATGGCTCTATTTATATTTGCATCAAAAGGAAAACAAGTAATGAAAGGGAAAATATATGAAAACCTACATAATGGGCTGGCCTAACATACTTGGGCTCCAATAACAAAATAAAAAGAGGAATTTTCCTAACTAGCGCCACATACTAAAATAACTATAAAAAATAGTTTGTTCTATTTAATTTATATAAAATAGTAATTTTTTTATTTTCTTAATACAGATTCATATAAATATTCAGTAGTGTATCAAAATTTTTAACTCAAAATATTCTTTTATAATGGTGCTATTTAATATCTATTTAATTGAACTAGCGTAATTTGTGGGAGTAAATGTCTTTGGTTTGATTTCGGCCTCTTTTTTTTTAATCATATCTAAAAAATTTGAAACAATTAACCCGTATCAGGTAAGATTATCTCCTTAAAAAAAGCACAAATCTTGGGGATATTATTTTTTGGTGTATCATCGTTATTTATGAAAAAGTTGAAACAATTAGTCCATATCTGAAAAAATTATCATCTTTGAAAAATCACAGATTTTAGGGAGAATTTATTTTTGGGAAATATCACTGTTGCATCAAAAATAAATTAAAACAGTTCTTTGTGCATCAGTCTATTATTGATTGATACATTTTAGTATTGTATAATTAATATAAAATGATATTATCCAAGTAGTTGGTTGTATCCACACAAAAAAAGGAGAAGAGACTGATAATTGTATCGTTAATATGAAAACGATATTGTTCAAGTAATTGGTTGTATAGGAAAAAAAAGAAGAGACTGATACATTGTATCATTAATATGAAAATAAAATCTGTATCATATAATGTGATAACTCAGATACAAGATGAAGATAGTTTGTATCAATATGTATCAGTCTGGTAATAACTGATACATAATGCATTACTTCGCCATTGATACAAAAATTCCCTATCACCCTAACCCTAACATCACTTTATCCACCGAGAGCCACTGTAGACCATCAGAAAAAGGCTAATGTTGTACAAGGCCTTGATGATTCACCTGCTTCGATTGAGCTACAACGTATTTCTGGTGAATCCCAATTTGATAGGGTCATCACTGAAGCACAGCAACTTGATATTAATGTTATTAATAGACATCCAAACCAAGCTTTGTGTGGCTTCTATATTTTGTCCACTTGTCGCGCCCCATTTTCCTCACGGAAAGCGGGATACAACATGTGACAACTCTTATGGGTTATTTAAAGAGAAGAGTCGCCACCTAACGATTTGAGTTGCGTTAGGGCACCGTACTAACCTAAGGATCTATTATACTAGCATAGGTCACCAGAGTCAGGTAAGGGTTCAAGTCACCTCGAAAGGAAGATGCTAGGCACCTTTCGAGGTCCACAAATGTGGGTCACTTCCGGATTCATTATTATGTAGGGAATTACTAAGCGAGCAAATAAGGTTAATGAATTATTAAGCCTAAAAATAGCTAAGTGATTAAACATGCAAATTTATATTATTAAAAATAAATACACTTAATTCAAAAATATTTGTTCAAGCATTGAAGAACAGAAGACGTACCTGTTCGCTTCCAATTAAATATTTAAATTAATTGATTAATACGAATAAGTAAGAAAAACTAAAAGAATTAAAGGGTAATAGACAAAAGAATTATTTTCAAATAGAATACTAAAATAAATTATAAATTAGCAATTTATAAAGTTAAAGTTAAGAGAGTGGGATCAGGGTGTGACAAGGCTAAAAACGGATCTAATACGATGTTACTCTTATCTATTCTATTTTTAGTATGATTCCTCTTAAACGACTTAAAACAAGACGAAATAATTTTCAAAAAATGTACAAGAGTACTGAAATAAATATTTAAGCATTTAAAAATCACGTATAGCTAAAATACATGTATATTTTGATTTTCAGATTGCATGAAAGTATATCGATAATGTAGCATAATATTTAAAGTTATCAAGTCTTTGAGATTTTTAAAAAGGTGACATATAAAATTTAGGAAGGACGAGAGTAACGGGTTGCTTTATTTTTTATAAAGTTATATTGCGCTTCATACAAGAAGTCAACAATAGGCTGTCTGTTTCATCATTTCCCAAAACGTACCTGACCCATTTGGGGTGACGATTCTGCTCGAGCTCTGCTTTGCGCATGGAATCCTCCATTCGCTGTGATAGAACTCGAAGTGACTCCATTCCATTATGGTGTACATGTTTAAAATATTCAAAGCGGGTGAGAGTATGTCTGTTCCTAATATTTAACTACTACTACTACTAATAATAATAATAATAATAAAGTAATAAAAAATCTTCATAGTGTTAAGCAGACAAAGAAGTTAAAGAAAAAAGATAAAGGCAACAAAATATTATAACGACGAAACTAACTTGAAAATACTTTGGATCATTATTCTAGTAAAGCTCATCTAATTATTTTAGATTAAACTTAAGCAACAGAGATGTAGCACATATATGGAGTAGTAAATAAATGATTGCACTAAAAATAATTCAGAATCTAAAAATTGAAAATATTATACCATATCCTAAAATAATATGTACATTGTAAAAAATGGGTGAAAAAACAAATGAGAAGACCAAGTAAAAATTATTGTGCTTTTGCCAAAAGGTATACTCAAGCTAGCTGGTGCAATTTCATAAAATAAGGGTTCCCCCAAAATGAGTCACACGGACAATGACTTGTAAATTATTTTTAACCTCTACTTAGTCAAACCAAACCCAACAAACGGCAAGATGCATGTGCAAACTTGAGCAATAAACATTAAAAGACTTAATCTCCTCTTTATAGAGAGCCCAAATCACATAGCCTATTAGAAAAAATAAAATAACTGAATGTAAGAAAATTTATTCTTTACCAATCATATTAAATATGCAATTGATAATAATTATAACAAACTAAAGAAAAAAAAAACTCTGAACATGAAAATTGTCATATAACACTCAAACACATCAGTTTAAGCCAACTAACCTAGTCGTGTGGCATGTAAGTAGCACTCTCATATTTATTATGTATGAGAAATGTATATTCAAATAAGGGTTCATATTTAATGTATAAAGTAAAAGCAACTATAAGATGCCAAAAGACAAGAAAAGAAAAAGAATATCAGAGACTAACCTGTTCATTTTGTGAATACTTAGAAAGCACTCAAGTTGCATCACCACACAAGGATTTACAAATCATAAATTAACAATTCTGAACTTTGAGTCTGGGATTGAAAGATAGGAATCAAGAGAGTTCTGTATTGACGTCGAATCTAAACTAACACCAACATCGACCATAAAAGAGTAAGGACGCGTGTGTCTCCTTATTTTGGACTATATCTATGTGTCAAGAGCATATGCTCTTCCTCTGTCCATGTCCAACGTGAATGGGTGACGGCTTGGTGGAGATGGCCTCAGGAAAAGGATCATATGAGTTCTATCGAGAAAGAAAAAAAAATGATGATTGATACTTTAAGAATAGGTTAAAAAAGAAAGAAAAGAAAAATATTCTTTCCTCCCGGAGTCATAAGAAAAAGATTCATTTTAATGTTAGGAAAGGGAGTAAAAAAAACGGAAAAGAATTATTTTGATGATGATATTTGAGGAAAGTAATATTTGTTCAAAAGAGAAAGAATACTTTTTTGATTTTAATGAAAATTATGTTGTTCCATATAAAGAAAAAAATATATAGGAGGATTTTTCTAACTCTAAAAAGATTTGATAAAATTTTAAGTTTAAAATTGTACTCAATATTATTATTTGGGTCTAAATAATATTCTATCAAAATATTTTAAATAGTAACTAAAAAATTATTAAGTAATTGAAAAATAATAAAATTAACAATCATATTTTATTATAAAAAAATAATTTATCAATATCTACAATAAAAAGAATAATAACTTTAAAATATTTGCTCTAGTGTTTACAAAAAATAGTGAATAAATATAAGTAAAAATAAATAAATAAATAATTCTATGAGTGAAGAACGAGGTGTTGATAATAATAACAACAATAATACATAAAGATAAGTTTGTGCATTTGAATGTAACAAAATGATAATGATATTTACAATTAACTAAACATAATATTAATTTGGTAACCTGACTACGTAAATAATAATAATAATAATAATAATAATAATAATAATAATAATAATAATATAAAAATATTCGTGACTATGTGAAAATATTTAAAATATTTACAAGTAAAATAACAGTCGAAATAAGGTATGGGGAGGTCAAAATTAGGTGTCAACACCACTCATAAAGAAAGTTGTCAGAAAAATAGCAAAGGGAAACCAAAAGAAGGATCATAATGGTGGTGAGTGGCGGCGTCAGTCAGAGAGAGATATTTTGATTATCCATATCAGATTAAAAACTTTAAAAAATCACAGATTTCATGTGAATTTTATTTTTCTTTGATAGATATAATGGTATAAAATCTTGAAAGATTTGGAAGAAAAAAATTAGGACAGTTAATTTTGAATAATTATAATGAAAGAAAAAAGGAGAATAATTAGAGAGAGAACATAGTAAGTTGAAAAAAAATATATAAAAAATCTGATGTAAAAGTAATTTTCTATTTTTTGTAATTATTTTTCTATTTTTTATAATTTTTTAATAAATTTATTAATTATCGTAAATAGCACGATAAATTTGTTTAATTATGTATTTTTTCCAAATAAAAACTACTAGTGGACTAGTGACTTGGGTTTTATTATATTAAGCCCCTGTTAGTGACCCTATTAGACCAAGAAATGGAAGCATTGAGCCCAAAAGTGCAAAATCAGCTCAACAGGCCCAGGAAGACTGCCAAAATCCAGAATTTATTGGAAATTTTTACAAAATTAATTCATACGGACAAAACTGAAAAAACCAAAGAGAAAACTAGCAAACAAAATAAGGCCAGGTGGTCAATCATTTTTTTTATGACCCACGGTAGACACAGTTGTTTGGCAGATCAAATCTCAAAGGGAGCTGAAGAAAGGCTTTTGAATTGGTTCAAAAGATGTAGGGACGAGCCATTTCAGACAATCTGATTTTTTTAAAGTTTATTCATATTGAATAATTTAAAAACTCATTAATTTGTCGGAGAAATGATAAATATAATATCGTAATTAAGAAAATCGCCTTCTTACTTTTTTTGAAATAAGAATGTGAAAGACAATAGCATTAGCGTTAATATTTCGAAACTTAGATTTTCTATAAGGTCAAAAACACACATGAATTATTCCACTTAACACTATTCTTATGGTCAGTATCTTCAAATACCGCCTTATATAATCACAAAATGTCAAGTTGGAGTAACTATATAACAACAAATTAAATTTCATTGAAATTTAATATATTTTAATTTATTAGACGATATATTTTTCAAGTAATTAATTCTAGTTATTATGAGCAAATAACTAGTACTTAATTCTTACATTCTAAATTATTCGATCTTTTTTTGTTCATCGAAATCAAAATAATGTAAATTTAGTTTGATCAATATTTTTAAAAAAATATATATATTTTAATTATATTAACATGAGGAAAATTGCAATTTAAAGCACTTTTTGTATAATTTTAAAATATTAAATTGATCTGATCTAACTTAATTTTATAATTAGTTCCACCAACTCTAGAAAAAGAAAATAATATTTATTTTGAATCAATTCTTCAAGATATTTCCATAAAAATTTTCTCATGGCTTCAGGTGAAGTCTTTAATGCGTTTCAGGTGCATTTCAAAATTTTGTAATTCGATTGTTTTAGAACCAATTTCGTGGATCTCCATTTATCCCATTATTCTAAGATCAGTTGTGATGATACCAAGTTGATTGCCTGCATAAACGAACGCTATAGAAGATCAGCATGATGGAAATTATGCCACCAAGCATTATCAGACTGACAATTTTAATAAGTTGTATGATCACATTACAGGTCATTTAGATTATCATATTCGTTTCGAGTCCGATAATGGTTTGTTTTGCATATGGGATGTGAAGTATATTGCAATTTGCAATCCGACTACAAGAGAAGTAAGATTTCTTCCCCACTTGGAATATTTAGATCTGAAAGAATATGTGTGTTCAATAGGTTTTGAGCCAAAACGGAACAAGTATAAATTTGTTGTGACTATTGATAATATTTCAGGAGGAACAGTGAAAGCCTCTTCCCGTTGGAAAATATTGGCACTATTCATCCCCAAGTAATAACTACAAGGCAATTGAGCTCGTTCTCTTTTTTGATTTACTTTAAATTACATATTGTTTATTTAAATGTTGTATTCAATTAGGTTGGGTTGGCATACAAGTTTTGCAAACATTATATATAGTGCAGACCTAGATTGTAATCAGAAGGTTATTTTTAGGAAGCTGTTCTCTAGATACGATTTGTTGATGATTTGTGGTTTTAAATGCCAGATTATGAGTTAATATACTTTCCGTGGAAACATCGTCCTGCAGAAATGTAGGGTAAAAACAGACCATTGTGGTCTGCCGTTTTACTCTCTGTGTTTTTGCCTTTTTGGGTTGAATTTGTCAAGTTGATGTGCAATGGAACTTTGGAATCCTCCGACTGTGTTAATTTTAAAGTAGGAACTTTGAGCCTAAGTTCTTAAACTTAAAAAGAAAGAAAGGATAAAGCTTTTGCACAAACCCTTTATGGTATATGTTTATGTGCACCAGTAATTCATCAGTTAACATTGCTCATTTAGTTTTTGTTTAGGATTATTATTCTTTCTTAAGAAAAGTTCCATTTTTGGGACTGCACTATGAGATGTTGAAGGTGTTAACTTTGAATTCTTTTTCTTTAGTTAGCCGTTGGTTTATATAAATAAAGCTGAAGATGGTTTTTTTTTTTTTCAACCTTAACTGCATTCTACTGTAGAAAATAGCAAAAGAAAAGTAGGAATCAGGGAGATTTTTTATTAGCCCAAGATCGTTAATTAAGATCGGAAGATTCAACTAAAGAAGAGGAATCTTATGAAAGGAGAAGAATAATTTTGAATAGAGAACTTTGTTATGGAAGAAGATATCTTGAATTTTCTTGATTTTTGGTTGATTATAAATGTACATGACCACCCCTATTTATACTTGTCTATGGATGATTCTTGATATTCTTCTAGATACATCTACAAGAAAAATCTAGTGACTTTATCTTCTATTCTAAAATATCTATATATTTCTTCAAGATAATTATCCTAGATACTAGGTTGTTCTAGAAACTTAATAAGAAAAATCTATGATATTCCAAGAAATCAACTTTAACTTTTTTCACACTTCCCCTTAAAGTGATTTTTCGAAACTATCTCATGCTTGTTGCGGAAGAACTCAAACGAAGCTTTATGCCATGTCTTGGTAAATATCTCAGTAGTTTTTGCCTGACTCCTCTGCTTCGTTTCTTGGTAAATATCTCAGTAGTTTTATTGCTCTTGCTTCTTCAAATGATGAAATTTTCCATCATTGATTTGCCCTGCAAAGAAACAAGAATACATATTTGTTACACCCCGTAAATTTTCGGCATATAGATGGCCTAATCGCGTGTTGGTTAAGAGTATTTGAAAACCATACATGCTAGAAAAAGGCCCGGGGAAAGATCGGACAAGCGCCAAGTCGGCGCGTCGCAAGGCAAAATGCGACTTATAAATCGCATTCCAAGAATGCGACTTATAAATCGCATTCAGAGAATGCGATTTACAGTGTCTATTATATAAGCCCCTCCACTTCGGTTTTAAAGTTGCAATTCTTATAATTTCCAGCTAAAACAGAGAGAAAATCAGAGAGGAAGAGGAACGAAGGTTTCTTGATAATTTCCTTCCGATTACACCGTCAAACGCGGTCCAAACTCGAATTAACCTCAGGTACCGAGGTATTTAACAGCAGGGAGCATTCCTACGGATTTTGTTTCGCGAAATACGGCCGACGAATCGTCGAGCTACCGAGCTAAGGTAAGTAGAATTGCTCCAAACTAGTGTCTATGTGTTCCTAGCTGTGAAGTGAATATTTCTCCCTTCTGGACTTCTGGAAAATAGCGAGTTTTTGACTGTCTTTCGATAAGCCTAAGTTTAGGCTATAATTATATCGAAAGTGACGTTGTTCTTTAGAATAAAGCTACATTTAGTATTAATTGACATATTTATGAATGCAGTTGGGAGAAATAGTTGAAGTATTGGCCGAGCCTCGTCCGACAGACGGATAGTTCGAGGATAAGGTATGTAAAGCTAGTTCCTTCGGCAAGTTAGTAGCTTTAGCCTTGTATAGTACAATAAACTCCGTAGTAGAATTCCCGGAAGTCGAATGTTAAGTATTGTGCAAGTTCAGTAAACCTAGTTTGCGTTGTGCTATCATATTCAGTCTGAAAGTTAGAAAAGCATGGGCCCAAGGGCAAGTTAGTAGTTCAGATTCAGTACAGCCTATTATGTGGATAGCAAGCATGTTGTAGAATAAAAAGGAACAGATTTTCATAATAACAGTCAGTAAAGAAAGATCAGATAGACAGACAGTTTTGGCTACAGATTAGCCATTCAGACAGATAGTATCTTGGCTATAGATTAGCCGTACAGTTAAACAGAGAGTACAGAATCAGTATAGTCAGTAAAGAATCAGTTCGGTATAGAAACAGATCAGAATAAGAAGTTAGATTCCAGACAGTCTTTTCAGTTATACATGCTTGCTATTTCTATGTGCTATTTGTTTGTTGAGACTTGTTGTGGCATGTGGGCACCCTTTTAGCATCTCCACCGCCCCTGGGTTATAGCTGTGTCGATACCAGATTCAGATACCGCCACTTGCTGGGCGATGCCGTCCGCCTAGAGGACGATGATGGCCGACCACCATGATAATACGGTCCAGACCACCCTGCTTGCAGGGGTAGTTCAGTTTACTCTGCGCAGAGCCAGTCCACCCTGTTTACAGGGGCAGAACACTCTGTGTGCGCTTGTGGCCGGGGGCAGTTTCAGATACAGATTTTATAAAATTACCCTGTTGCGTGCTTGCACCCAGGGGCAATTTTTATTACACACCCCGTGTACACTTGCGCCCAGAGGCAGGAGTCTTCGGACTCAGACACAGTTTATTGTCAGAGGCCAAGGCCTGAGCTACGCACCCAAGGGGACCGGTAGGAGGAGCTCACAGTTGTCAGTTGAGTGGAGTGACTTATTTTTGGTTGGTTTAGACCCAGGTAGGGGTAAATAGATTGTGTGTTGGTTGGCACCTTCCGGCTTATGGGGGTCGGTCAGGTATTGTGTGTATTTATATGTATACCTATATGTGCTATTAGATACTGACAGACAGGAGGACGACACGGCATCAGGTACGCTCAGTTTAGTTATAGAATAAATAAACTCTCCCCAGTTATTCTCAGCTAGATAGACTCAGCTATTTTCTGCTTATATGTCATGTTAGTGTTGTTATTCTTTTCAGTTGTGTATTTCAGTTGCTTTACATGCTCAGTACCTGTGGTACTGACGTCCAGTGGGGCGCTGCATTACTTGCCTACAGGTACTCATAGACGAGGAGGCGATCCCTCGTGATTCCAGTCAGCTATTGAGTATTCAGCTCCTGTCATCCGGAGTCTGAATTCCAGAGGTGTATTTTGTTTTCTTTTGTTGTACAGTACGGGTAGGTCGGGGCCCTGTCCCGATCATTTCTATTGTTATTCCTAGAGGCTTGCAGTCTGTATATATTTCCCTGTGGTCAGTCGAGTCGGTCGTGTGAGGCCGTGCAACTTGTTATAGTTATTTGTTATTTCTGTTCCTGTTGGCCGTGTGTGGCCATAACCGGCCAGTAGTGGTGACCTTGCCGGTCACGTAATTATTTAGCGTACCATTGTTAAGTTACAGAGAACTAGACAGCATGGTGGCCTTGCCGGCCCGCATAGGTTCCCTTGACAGTAGTATGTTTCTGGTTAGCTGTTTTTCAGGTACAGGTGGCTATAGGCCTGTTGGCCGGAGGCTGTGTTTACAGCCGTTATATAGCCCTTTGTTTCCAGGAATTTGAGTTAGAGCCAGCCAGGCACCAGATGTGCTTTGGCTCACCAGATAGCAGTCTAGGTCCTACTAGGGCACCAGGTGCTAGTCATACCCCCCAGGGCGGGGCGTGACAATATTGATAAAATTTTCATCTATGTAGAGGACCTTGTCAATAGTCCTCTTTGGCCTTTGCGAACCACGCGAATCATCTTAAAGTTGAGTTTCACGTTCTGACTTTCTAGGCTCCCCCTTTCTCTTAGTTCCTGAATAAATATACATAGAGAAATACCAATATTAGTTTTCTTATTTATATCGGTGATGATTTGACCATCAATTTCCTGTGAAGCCTTTGATCTACCACCAGATTCTCTTTTCAGCTCCTCGATAGACTGTTTGACAGCTTCAAATATCTCCATCTGAAATTAAGGCTTCTTGGTTAACATCTTCATATATTTGATCTTTTGCTTCTCCATCTACTTTCAATATTTCCTCTGAGTTGGGAATTGCTTTTGATATGGCAGATGACTGACCAAAGACTTCAACTTCTACTACATCTCCCTCAACGCTTTCTCCGGAGTGGACACCTTTAGCATATATAGTTTCAAACATTGTCTCCTCAGGTTCTATTTCAATATCCTCCACATCCAAACATATATTATCAATTTCAAGATTTGCTTCTTTGATTTCCTTAATAGCAGCTACCACATCATTAGTTTGAATGTTATCATCATCTTTTTGCTTCTTGTTGATGACTAAATTGACTTCCTTTTCCATATGATGAACTGTATTATCTGATCCTGAATTTATGATTTAGTGTCTTTCATAATTGATGGAAGTCATGGCATTTACTGCTCTAGTCTCTGCTACTAAGAAGCTTCCCCAGTCTTCTATTTCTTATACAGCTTTCTCAGTTTGAGTCATATTACTCTCCCTGGCTCGACAATATCTTTTTATGTATCCTGTTTTGCCGCACCAGTAGCATTTGAGAGTCTTTTTGTAGTTATTAGTAGACTATCCCTCCTTTTTTGGCGAGCTTGAACCACTTTGAAATCGAGAGTGTGGCCTATCTCTTGCTGCTTTCTATTTAAAGCTTCTTTTGTCAGCATATAAGAGCATTTCCTTCTCCTTCTTTAATTGATACACCAGCCATCTATTTGGCTAGTAGCTCCTGCGATGATAATAAATTCTCAAAATCCTCCATGGTTGTTGAGCCCATCCTTGAATAGATGTAACAAATGGAATATATATATTGGCCTCAATCCATGAATGATAATTCTTTTCATTCGTGCTTCAGAAATAACCTCGTCCAAATTTAATAATGAGATCTCAGAACGTAAGTTCTTAATCTTCAAAAAATATTCGACAATAGAAAGATTACCTTGAGTAATGTTAGTCAATTCATTCTACAATATATGTAGCTGAGCTTTATTCTTGTTGAACAACTGGTCCAGGGTCCTCCATATTTCATGAGCTGATTTACACCTTATAATATGGTCAAGTAAATTGGAGGGGATGGACCTCTTCAGGATGAACTCCGCCTTTGCATTAATTTGCTTTCACTTCTTGCATGCGCTACTATTTTCAGGTTTGTTGGCAGGAGATTTGTGTTACTCCCATTAACAATATCCTACAAAACCCCACCCACAAGGTATGATTCCATACATGTCTTCCGTACCTTGTAATTGGACTGGTTCAACAACTCCATCCCCAGCCCATTAGCACGACCGCTAAAATCCATATAGAGAAACCAGTTGAATCTACCACTGACCCGAACTCAAAATAAAATACACAAGCCAATGTATGGCTTTGACTCTAATACCGAGTAGAAAATAGCAGAAGAAAAATAGGAATCGGAGAGACCTTTTGCTAACTCAAGATCATTAATTAAAATCGGAAGATTCAACTAAAGAAGAGGAAGCTTATGAAAGGAGAAGGAGAATTTTGAGTAGAGAACTTTGTTATGAAAGAAGATATCTTGAATTGTCTTGATTTTTGGTTGATTACAAATGTACATGACCACCCCTATTTATACTTGTCTATGAATGGTTCTGTATATTCTTCTAGATACATCTACAAGAAAAATCTAGTGACGGTATCTTCTACTAAAATATCAAGATATCTAGATACTTAATAAGAAAAATATATGATATTCCAAGAAATCAAACTTTAACTTTTTCACATCTACTTCCATAGGTTCAATATAATTGTACTGGATAGATGAATCATCATATTATTTTGATTCAACAGTTATAATCTAATTGTTACTTCATATTATTGTAATAATGAACTATTATAGCAAGGAATTCAGGGGAATTAGAAAGCTCTTTTTTCCCGAAATTAAGACATATAGTGAAGAAAACACATAGATTGAGTTTTCTAAACAGTCATCCATGGAAAGCAACTCTTAAAGCTTTGAAGGCAGTTCAAGCTATTAGGTTTTCGATACCACTAATCATGACTTGTAACTTATTGTTGCTTCAACTTGATACAGGAGGGTTTCCCTTCATTATGTTCTGCATGCTCTTAATTGATGTTCTGCATTTGTCCTGTATTTTGCTGTTTTGTTTTTTCTTATAATCTTGCTTTAGAAATTTTTCTTTTGAACCGAGAGTCTATTGAAAACAGTTTTTCTATCCCACAAAATTTGAAGTAATGTCCGCATACATTTTACTCTTCTTAGATCTCACTTGTTGAATTATACTGACTATATTATTATTGTATTATAAAAAAGACTAGGAGGATTTTCGAGGTTTTCTTTGTTTTTTGGAAGTTCCTTCTGCTGGTGGTATATAGAATGAATTTGTAGCAAACACTCTTTTCTTCAAATAGTAAGGAATGCAGAGCAAGGAGTTAAAAGATTTCAGTGCGTGAGTTTTAGGCCAAAATCATCCTTAAGTTATATTCTAAATTTAGATTATATTCTTAAAATATTTTTTTTAACAAAAAATATCCTTTAAGTATTTAAATGATACTTCCTCCGTTTCAAAATAAATGGTGTTTTATTTTTTTGATTTTATTTCAAAATAAGTGATGTTTTACATAATCTATAAGACATTGATGATGTTCTTCCAATTTTACCCCTACTTAAATGGAGAGAGTTTTACATAATTAAGAAAATATTAAAGAGTTACATCTTTCTCAAGATATTTAATAGGGGTAAATGGGTAAAAATATATTTTTCTTTCTAGGAATGAGTAATTTTCTTAAGGAGTGTATCCAAGTTGAAAGCACCACTTATTTTGAAATGGAGGGAGTAATAACTTCCATCCTTTTGTTAGAATTCGTCAAAATACTAACAAATTCCCCATAATAGTACATGTTTACTTTGGTTATTTTGAGATATGTTGAAAATGTTATCGCGAATCTTTTTAGCTATTGAATTTAGTATTATGCAGAACCTTTTAATTAGCAATTTTTCTACATTTATCTTTCATGTGATTTGATATTAAAGAATTACCCATTGAAATATGTTTCTTCTCAAAAGAATCTGCAGATAATGATATTTGTTGGAGATTTTCACTTTTAATAATGGAGAATGAAATTCGAATACAAGACATTAAAATAAGAATTTTGATCACTTTAATATCATATGCCTTGAAAAGTTGTTGATCTAACTACATTTTGGCTTTGGAGAAAGTGAAGATAGGGAGAAATCAAGCTCCGGCTTTCCTCAATTAGTGAAGGAGAAGAAGAGTATATCATGTCTCCTCACACTCTCATAACATTTTCTGTTTCACCAAACAATGGTGCTAAAGATTTTTAATTTTTTTTTCGGAAGCTTTTTACAACAGGTAATAGAATTATGAAGGAAATTTTTTGCTGAGAGTCACGTGAACTCTTCATATTTTTATAGGATCCGTTAGTTTTTGTTAATAATTTTAAACTGAAGAATGAAATTTATTATCTTTGAAATATATGAAGGATATTTTCTGCTAAAAAAATATCTTAAAAGTATAATCTAAATTTAGGATATAGTTTAAAGATAATTTTGGCCTTAAAACTCTTTCAGTGATCAAGTATGATTATGCATTAATTTTCCTGTATTTTCATTCTTCAATTGATGAGATATTAATGACATTTATAAACTAGTTTCGAAATTCCAATCTTTCTTCATTCTTTTGAAAAATGTTTTCTGTTTTTTCCATTGGATTCTTTTTTTCTTATTTTGTATTAGTTTTTAATTTATACTTTTTATGATAAATAATTTTTTTATGAAACATGAATTTATATTTTATATCATAATATTTCATTAATTATTTTCGGGCATGGCTTCAAGCTATGGCAAAAATTAAGAAAAGTTGACACCGTGTGATAACTTATCTTCTAAATTAACATAGAATAATATAGTTTTAATTAGTTGGCATATAATGACTCTTTTAATACTTAATTGGGTCAAAGTGCGCATTTAAAGACCAAAAAAATTGAGTAAAATAAAAATTTTATTGCTCAGTTATTTTTTAATTTTTTTACAATTTCATATATATTTTTTTTAGTGGAATTTCTTATCTATCTCCGTTTCTAAATTCTCTTCATTAAAACTCCATTACAATAATAAGTCTCTAAATTAAATAAATAGAATCTCACTCTATGTGTGTCTGTACACACACACATACATTTTGTGTGCCTTCTTCCCCTCTTCTCCCCACCTCCCCCCCCCCCTCCCCCCCCCCCAAAAAAAAAAATTTAAATTTTGGGGTCCTTTACCTAGTAGTTGAATTTTTTTAAATCTAATTCTCAAGATTCTCCACCTACAAGATCATCCTCGTATTCAAATCGAAAAAAAAAATTGGGGAGGGGGTTGATCCCCAATTGCTTCCGATCCTATTACCATTTGTTAATTGAGCAAAAATTCTCAAAAGAGAAAATATTTAGAAATTGATGAGGCCTTCATTTATGTTTTGGTGGATAAGAAGAGTTACGTATATACATTCTGATATATATTTTGTGAATTGAAAGATATACATTCACTAGACAAACTTTTTGAACATACATATTGTGAAGAATAGATGTCAATATAATTATCTTCATTTATGTATACAAATAATAAGGATTTATGCAGTGTAGCACATACGTTGAGTAAGTCAATTTTAAATACACATTCATAATATAAAAATATATGTATACATTTAATTTAATATAGACAATTTTATAATATACATGCAGTTTATTTTTTGTTCAGTAAACATAAAAAAAAATGATGTGGGTGCATGCAATAAATATAATGTTGGTAATTTTGGGAAATGCATATGATTCATGTATACCTAAATATAATAAATTTGTGATACATTGAATGTGTGTGTATAAATATATATAAATTTAATATAATATAGATAAATTATGTTGTGAACATTTGATGAAGAGAGAGAAACACTTATCTAATTGACTAAGTTGAGCCTATTTTTAATGTACAAATAAGGGATAAAAATATTCATTGTTATATAAATTCCTATTATATAATAACTTCTTTATTTAGTTGGCTAAGTTATACCAATATTTTTAGGTCTACAATTTGTTAATTTGTTTTTGGTTATATGAATGTCAATTATTTGTGGGTGTTGTATATTTATGTCAGTCTAAAAATTAATGATCAACTCATTTAAAAAGAAAAGATGGGGAATTTGACAAAAATATAAAAGTCATAAATAATTGGCATCCGTGTATCAAAAATAAATTAGCAAATTATAAATTTAAAAGAATGAACACAACTTAGCGAATTAAATAAAGTTGTTTCTATATAATAGTGATTATACAACAATAAATATTTTTTTCTTACTTATAGGACTAAAAGTAGGTATAACTTAGTCAACTAGATAAGTATTTCTATCTCTAGCCTTCCGTCTTCCTCTTTCTCCCTCATCTTTTTTTTTTTTAATTTATTTTTTTGTGAATCTAAATGTATACCGACTTATCAGTATATCTATGAATAAAATGTTTACAATATAGTTTGTTAACATTATATTTCACAAATTTTATTATGTTTATGTCTACATGAATCGCATGTATATCACAAAATTATCTATATTAAATTAAATATATACAGATTGCATATATCAACATGATTTTTCTTATATTTACTGGACAGAAAATAAAGCATGTGTATATCACAAAATTTTCTGCATTAAATTGTATGTATTCATATATTTTTATAATATGTATGTGTATCTAAATTAACTTACTCAATATACGTGATATATTGTATATATTTTTATCATTTGTATACTTAAATGAAGGTAATTGTATTTGCATCGATGTATATCTATTAATTTACAAAATATATATATCAAAATGTATACATGATATTTCATAAAATATATCAGAATGTATAAATGTAACTCTTTTTCTCTACCAAACATAAATAAATGCCTCGTCACTTTTTACATACTTTCTTTTGAGAATTGTCGCTCAATTTATGATGGGTAACATGATCAGAAGCAATATACTTTTCCTTTTCTTGAATTTGTTCAATCCTAAAAAACAAAATTTTTGATTTGGATACATAAATAATCTTATAGGAGGAGAATCTTGAATTATGAAAAAAGAAAAAGACACACACAATAAATATACAGTGCAATTTTACTCATTAAATTTGGAGATTCACTACTCTAAAGGAAAGAATTTAGGAAATAAGATAGATGGAGAAGCATTTTCCATGAGAGCTGTCTTCTTTTCATAAAAGGAAATTGTCATTTTTCTAATTGAATTAAACCTTTTAGTTTCATAGATAATTGAAGTTGAGAGGAATTGAAGGTTTTATGTCCACTAAAAGGTTCTAAAAAGCAATATATGAGTTATTTTGACAATAATATTCCTATAGCATTGGTTTAAAGTCAAAAAATGATACTCTTCAATTTCAAGTTGATCAACATATTTGTAATAACCTTAGAATCAAGCTCCAATGGAAGTCCAAGTGAACATTCCTTTATTTTTGTATGTTCCCCCTTAATCTCGAAACCAAATGCATTATGCATCACTTCTAAATCTAGAGAAATGATGAAGAAGTAATACCAAATTATTTTTCTCATGTATACCCAAAGTTTGGGAGGTATGTAACAAATTAAATACTAAATAATTTACAAATAAAAGGAGCTTCAGTGTAAAACAAAAATTATTGGTGTGTAAAAATGAAGAGAAGAAGAAGAATTAATCTAAATAGTTGTTTATCAATAGATGCATAATATACATGTAATTTATATGTCTTATGTGTATAATTATGCATAATCAGAATATAATTATGTATATGACTAGAAAAGGTAAAGAGAAAATTCGATCGACTATGTGTATAAAAATTTTAAAAAAAGAAAGTAAAAATGAAAAAACAAAACAAAACAAACAGTGGTTATTGTAAATTAAGGCTCAATAGATGATTCTAGACTTCTACGTGTACTTAGAAAAAAATTATTTCGGTAAATTTAATTGGAAACGAAACCATGTTTAGATAAGATAATGAATGGGGTGAGTTAGCGACGGAATCAAGATTTTTACCAAGGAAATTTAGAATATGGAGAAATTAAGGAGAATTAACATCTACTTAATATATATAATAATTTAAATCTTAAATATAAAGTGTAATATTTCATTGGAGTGGATTTTGGTGAAGCCCTTGATTCCCCTTTGCTCCGCTCCTGGGTGAGCTAATATATATTTTACGGATTTGGTCGAATTGAGGTGTACTTTTGATCCAAATTATGTACTTATTTGTTTTAAGAAATTCAAATTAACTTAAATTTAGTAACTTAATATAATTATATCTCGAATTTACAAATTTTAAATTCCGGACGAAATAATGAAGTCATTGCACCAAATGTGGACGTAACAACCTCTTTAACTCTCATGTTCAATAGTAGCATTTAGGGGCAGCATTCCGGATTTTAGGCTAATTAAATAATAATAAGGACAAGTAACACATGAATTATTCCATTTATATAGCACTGTTATTCTTATGGTCAAAGTTTTCAAATTAATACCGTCTTAATCACAAAATGTCATGGTGGTGGAGTACAATATTACGACAAATTTTTATTTGTAATTTAATATGTTTTTGCTGATTATTTAATATAATTTTCAAGTAATCAGTTCCAATTATTATGGGCAATAACTAAAGTTTCTTCGAAATTTAATCTATGTGAATTTAATTTTAACGCTTTTGAGTATTTAAATTTAAAATTTAAAATATTAAATTAATTTAATTGAATTTATTAACTTACAAAATTAATTAAACTAATTCTAGAAAAGAAGAAACGATACTTTGATTTGTTCCTGAAGGAATCGTTTTTAAATAAGTTTTTTTGTTTTTGATTTTTATCCGATGTTTGAAATCTGTATTAGAATTCAATTAATTCGAATTCGCATCGAAATAGAGTCATTCAGAAAAAGCCGCTCCTTATTAAAAAAAAATTATACTCAAAATTTAAAACCAAAATCTTTTATTAAGAAATGAGCCGATCGTATCACATCCTTTAGATAGTGTTAGATAAGTTAATATAAAAACTTTTTTATGCTGTAAGAACAAGAGTTTAACACGTAAAGTCCTTTTTTTTTCTTGTTTACCAAAAAAAAGAAAGTTTTTTTTTAAAAATTGGTCTTGACATTATTTACTAAAGTAAAGGTTAGAAATCTATAAAAAGTACATTCAACCACATCAATGTTTCATGATTACCTCTAAAAAAAGTCCAATATAAAGCAAATGCCAATGAAATAACAAAAGAAATCAATGGTTTTAAATTTGTTATTAATTTTTTGAGATATTTGTCCCCATCGTTTGTGGGATATTTTGTATTAGTAATTCAAGACGTGCCTCCCACGCAATTGTTATGAAAATGAAAGGGTTTGTTAAGATTAATTAGATCTAAAGTACACTGTTAATTATGGGAGTAATTATTGATTATAGACTTGAAAAGACATCAAATACAAGTGTAACAACATTGTCCTTTCTCTGTCTTTATACCATCAACGTTATAATTTCTCCCTAATCTTAATGTTGTTAGTCCGCGCTTCGCGTCAAATTATCTATTATGGTTTTTAAAAGTAGTGATATTTGAACTTAAATTATTTATTATTTTAAAATTTTGAAATAATTATTTTTTTTATTTTCTATGCGTAGTAATAATTGTTCTTGAAAACTATATATATTTTAATTATGAGAAGATGTAAGGGTAAAATAGTAAAATAAAAACTCTATCCCAAGTGTCTCTTAAGGAACGTGTAAGAGAAAATATATAAACATCACAGATAATTTGAGACAAAGGGAGTAAAATCATATTATTATATAAGTGGGAAACATTCAAGTTAAAAGTTGAATTACTATTTTGCCCTTCAATCTAAAATTATTTCAATAATATTTTATGCATTAAAAAATAAATATACATTACAATAAATATTATTAGACTATTAAATTAAATAAGATATCTAATTTCCATAAAAGAGAATTAATATTTTTATTTAATTTACGTTATTTCACTTTAATCAAATTTAATTATAATTATTTATCGTTATCTTCATCAAAATAAATAATAAAATATTAGTTATTTAATTAAATAATTAAATATAATATGATATGATTTAAATATTACTATATTAATAGATATTTAATTTAGTTTGATTCAATGAATGATAAAATATTATCATTTTGTTAGATATTTAATTTGATTTTGATTCAATGGATGGTAAAAATATTATTATTTAATTATATATTTTATTATATTTTAATTTATTATAGGGGCAAAATGATAATGCAACTTTTAAGATATGATATATAGCTTCGACAAGAGTTAAAGAGAATATTATTTTTCTCATTTCTATAATAAATTTATATTAATGACCATCTGATAAAATATTTTTAGATAAATGACAATTATATAAGCAACTAATATAATTTGTTTGGGTGCATATCAGAAAGTAAAACCTTGAATTTTTGTCAATTTTAATTGATTATAAATTATATTTATTATCTGTTGACAATAATATATCGTTTTACATATATTATCTAATAAATCTGCATGAGTTTACATGAAATATATGTGCACATACGTGCCCAGAACTAATATATGAATAAGTGTATGTTGCATAAACCAAGATTTCCATCATTTAACTTGTTAACCCAACACTTCCATTTAATTAACCATCCATAATATGATTAATTAAAACATAGTCAGAGACGACCGAATAGATAATCATGCATGCACTGAGGATTTAATACTAATCAAAGTTAATTAACTAAACCCCTTATTAGAGGTCCAACTTAGTATTCTTTGAATTGGATATTTTTTTAATTTTTCCTGGTTTGTTGTTTGGGAGAAATTAAGATTCTATTGGTAGGTGTAAATTTTATATTGTTTTGGGGGTTGTTCAGAAATATTGTGAGTAAGATTGTTTTATCAAATATTTAATTTTCATGATATATCTTCTTCTTCTTTTCTATTTTTGTAATTTTCACATTCATTCAATAATTAAAAGACTTTGATTCCTACCTTCTAAGTACCTACTAGATCTTTGTAGGACTGGCATAAAATGTTTATTTTTTCAGCACTTAATATTGATGTGACGTGAAAATAATAAAATGAATAACAATTATGAAAGATCGAGATTCAAATATAATATAAAAAAAATTATGCCATTTTTTTAATTTAAATTTTGGTATGCAAAATTAATGTATCCGTAGAAAGTAGCATGTAAGGATGGGGCTACAACCTTGTTTAAGTATTCAGCGAGAATTCAATAATTTTAAATTAAATTTTATATTAATATTTAAAAATTCATTTAATATATATAAATAATTTTTTTCTCTGACTTAAAATTCATAAACTTAAAATTTTAATTATACTTCCACTGCATATAGTCGATCAAATAATCAATACAAAATATGAAAATAAATTGACTTAAACATTATCATTATTAAATATTTTTTTTCCCCATTTGATTGAGGACACTTAATGCATACAAATGTCGGCCATTGATGGACGAAATAGGATGGATTGCCGTGTGTGGCATTGCAAGTTTGTCACCATTCCATCAATAATAATATATTCATATGATTTTATATGGTGAAATTTGAGAAAAATAAAATGTTTGAAATTTTATCTTTTATTTTATAAAAATAGAAAGATTATTATCGCTAAATTTTAAACAAAAAAAAAAGATGAAAAGAAAACAGTAATAATGATAAAATACTAAAGATCTAAGAATAAACAAACAGCAAATAAAACTAAAAGTTTTCATTTTTTTGGGAAAAAAATTATATAATATAACACAAATAAGATAATATTTATAAATTATATATGACTAGAGTTTCAAATAATTACAATATCTAACTATATTTTGATTAATTGACTATTTTTTGTATCTACTAGTAGCAAATAAGGAAAAAATCTCTTAATCTCTCTTCAATCTAATAAATAAGAAAGAAATTTCTTAATCTCTATCCAATCTCACTCACCTCTCTCCTCTCTCTCCCTCGCCTTTACCCTTCATCTCTCCTTCGCCTCTCTCCTCCATCTCTCTTTCGCTGCCTCTCTCTCCCCTCTCTTGTTCTCCCTCTTTCTCCTCTCTCCCTCTCTTTTTGTGTTATTTTTTCGTATTTCTATATCACGAATAATACAATCGATATAGGAAGAAATGGATATAATCTAAAGCACGTATTAATACAAAAAATACAGTCTTCTGACATTTAAAAAAATATAAAGATACAAAGATAGAGTGAAAATACAACATACAACCTAAATGTGTGTATGACTACAACAAATACAGTTATATAATATCTTAAAAACTATAAAAATACAAATAGAGAAGGGTGAACATACAAATAAAGAGAGAGGTGAAAAAATAATATACAAAGAGGGGGAGAGAGAGGGAAAAAAAGAGAGAGAGAGAGAAAGGGAGAGAGATATAAGGGCGAGAGAGGCCAAAGAGAGAGGAAGAGAGGGAAAGAGAGAGAAACATAAATATGAAAAATTATGTATTAATTCTAACATGATTTTTGGTAATTTTTCACTTTAAAAAATAGTATTTCATATTTAACTCAACATATTACATAAAATATTTATATCTGATATATTTAAATAATAAAAATACAATAGATAATATATTAAATATTGCTAATATTTTGTAACTAATGATAATACTTCTACATAATCACTGTGGCCATTTATATAATTTTCTCTCTCTCTCTTTTTTTTTTTTTACTACATATGTTTTTGATGTGCTTGATGGTCCAAGTCTTAACCATTACAAGAAAATTTGGTACATTTTTGTTCAAAAGGAAGATAGGGACCCGCATTTTACACCCACCTTAACAACTTCCATTTGTTTGAACACACAAAAACAGGATCCGAAGCTTGACTTAAATGACCTCCTTTTAATTTTATTTTTTAATTAAGAAATTCCTAATTACACAATTAGTAGCTAAATCTAGGATTATCCTTACGTGTACTTAAGAGTAAATAGTAGAGAAAATTCTGTCTGGATTATTTTTTCAAACCTTTCACATGGCTACCTAGAGCTGTGTCAGAAATCTACCATTGAAAACTACTCTATTCTTCTTGTTAAATATTTTCAAGGGCTACTTTATTCCTATGATATAAATTATAATATTAAGAAATTACTATGCATTTTCTACATACATTCCATAGTACTAATTATTTTCTAATGTCTAGACAGCTGGTAATTATGTATGTGCATTTCAAACATCTAAGTCAACATTATGCCTCATCTTTAATTATAGAGAGGAGAAACAGGAAAAAAAAATGATGTCACTATTTTCACTTTATTAACTAAGATATAAGGGGTCCTTTGATAGCTAATTAAAATTATATATGTATTAATAATATATTAATTAATTATAAAAGAATTTGTGTACTATTTTATGTTGACATTAATTATGTAGAGTTTAATTATTCATGTATTATTTATTTTATTTTTTATTTTGCATAAAATAATATATAGATTTTCTCATAATTTATATATGTATTAGTTATGCAGATTTCTAAATTGCAAATCAAACACCATATTAATTTTATACATGAATAACTTATTTTGCTAACCAACTAACAAACATGATATTATTGATGCAGAATTACTACTTGCATAACTCGTATCTAAACCAACCACCAAACAACCCCTAAGAATATTATTTCAGATACACTAATAATGTAAATCTTTTTACACTCCATGTATTTTTAACTGTTCTGGCAGCCTAACATGTAAGTTTCTTTTAGGCTACTAATCTCACTAATGCCCCTTTCGTTCTTTTTTAGTTGTTAGAATAAAGTTTACACATTTTTTAAGAAAAAATTAATAGGGGTTACAATTTGACTAATATAATTCTATTAATTGATAGGTGCTTTTTAAAAATATACAATAATCATTCTTTTCACATTCTAGAGTGACTTAAGTACGAAAGATGGAGTTGGAAAAAAATAATCAATTATTTCTTGAGTTTCTATATTGACAACTAATTTAAAATAAATATTTTTAATATTTCTATCAACTAAAAAGAAACGAAAAGCGTAATATATATCTATAATTAATTACTCTTTTCGTTCCATTTTAATTGTCAGAATAAGATTTGCACGCCTATTAAGAAAAAAGTAATAGAGGTGGTTATTTGACTAATATAACCCTATTAATTTTTTGGAAACATACAATAATAACTTTTTTCACATTTTAGAGTGACTTTAAGTACTATGAGTAGAATTGAAAAAATATGATCAATTATCTCTTGAATTTTGAAACTATCTAAATATTTTAAAATAATTATTTTTAATATATCTACCAATTAAAATGAAACGGAGGAAATATCTTTTAAAGTGTTCACCTTCCTATTCAAACTACCGGGAAAAAGTGTCCAAATATTGAAATTAAAGGACCTGAAATTTTAATTAATGCAGGGGTGAGTCAATGACTAATAAATTCTCGATACGTAGTATCCTTGTAACGTTTAAAAAAAGAAGTTAGCAACATTTATAATGACTAATAAATAGTCGATGCTGTTAGGTTTCAAACCTGTAGATAAGTCAGGTCAATGACCAAATAAGTGTTCGTTAGACATATCATTATGCTACCCTACATGTCTTTTCATCTTTCACAAAGGAAAAACGAATAATCAACAAGTGTTTCACATTTAAAAAGTGTTCATCTTTAATAAACAAAAATCATTAGATGTGTTCTCATTACTTGATTTTTGATACCCATTTAATATTTCGTATCCGTATTAAAAATAAAATATTTTGTAATAAAAATAAATATATATATTTAAGATTAAACTCGAGAGTTATAATTAAAATGGAAGGAATAGTTACCCGTCGGTCCAACTCTAGTTGATGTGTTCTCATCACTTTATTTCTTCCTTATTCATTCACTTCTTATCAGTTTACAAAGTTTCTTCTTTCTTATTTCTCCTCCTCCTTTGTTCACATGTGCTGAAAAAATGAATTTAGCCCTCCATTTTAGAACGATTCTGTGTTTGTTTATATTCAATATTTCATCAAAGATAGTTCTTGGATCCAACTGTGCCCATTCATGTGGAAACAGCTTTCTTCCATTTCCATTTGGTTTCTCCTCTGGCTGTCCAATTCAGCTGAACTGTACCTCAAATGGGGCTATGATCAATAACAAATTCCCAGTTCAATCAGTAACTTCAGATACCATTTTAATCAATCTTCTGGCACAATGCAGCCGCCCATTTTCCTCAATCCACAATCTTTTCAGCCCAAATTACGCACCCACTTCGCGAAACGGAATACTTTTCCAGAACTGCAGTTTTTCCCAGTCCAGCTGTTTGATTCCTTCCACGATGATTCAAACCCATTTTGAGCTTCTTGATTGTGGGAAAGAAAACATGAGCTGTTATTCTGAGCCGAATAGTGAGAACAATTTTATTGATTTGAGGAATTTGTCGAGATCAGGGTGCGGCTCTCTGTTTTCTGCAATTTCTGTGGAGTCGCCAGTCAATAGCTCCGCGGTTTCTTTGGATGTTCAGGTGGTTCAGTTGGGGTGGTGGGTTCATGGACATTGTAAGTGTTCTTCCAATGCGAATTGTACTAAAATCTCGTCCCCCATTGATGGGAAATTGGGATATCGATGCCAGTGCTTGGAAGGGTTCATCGGAGATGGCTTCCTAGCTGGATCCGGCTGCCGAAGAGGTACGTCTGACACGGAGCACATTTTTAGTTAATTATGTATGACAAATTCATTTAAAAACTTTTAAAAAAAAAATTAAGTGGATGGCGCTGAGCACAAGTACTGAGCTCATCTTAATTATGTTATCGACGCTGAAAATACATATACGTGTGAAAAGTACTAAAGTAATTTTCATTAAATTTAAATTCCGAATTCGTTTATCAGGTAATTTACTTTGAATTAGTTATTATTTCTTCAACAACTTTCAAAGTAAAATTACTTCGCTCTATAGATTTAAGAAAGAAATAATATAAAGAAAATAAATTTGACTTTTCGAAATTAGAAATTTAGGTTGCATATGCAAAAATGTGATGTTATATTATATTCAGCTTTCTCCAAGTTACCTAATTTGGTTATGAGTTGGAGGGGTTTAACTAAATGAAATTGAAATTGATTAAGGTTTTCTGACCAAATTTGGAGAGAGAAGAACATCATAATTAGATTAGAAAAACATTGGGTCCAAGTAAAAAGATTAAAACATGACAAATGGTGAGGCGGCCAAAAAGAAAAAGTTCCCCATAGTTGACCGTATAACTCTTGTTGAAATTGAACTTTTTGATTCTTCATACAAAGCTCAGTTCTCTCCAATCTGGGTCATGGAGTGCATGTTAAGGAACTGGGAAAGTCAATAGTGTTTGCTATTAATAATTAATACTAACAGAGGAGGAATTTTTTTTCTTTCTCATGTTCATACTAAGTATTTGAACAAGCTTTGTAGAGGTTTTCTTTGTTAGGACTTTTCAGAGTGAATTCAAATTTAATCAGACCCCAATTTAAATATCACATCGAGAAAAAAAAAAAAAAGGAAGAAGGTAATAATGGAAACATTAAAGAAAGACAATCACGTATGTGTTTGCTTCATCAGCGGAGCAACTCGTGACTATCTAGGTAGGACCCGGGAATGGTGATGGTTGGTTGCCTTTCAATGTCCCTTATCAATGCCCAAATTAAAGGCAAATCTTAAATCCTAGAGTTGATTTTTCTAAAGTTACTTTGAAGCAAGTAGATTTATAAATTTTTAAACACTGCGGATATGGCGATCCCGAAACTGGGTATTTGTTCACTTTGGCCATCTAGAGCATAATCAGCAAGTTTACGGGGACTCAATAGCTTTCTCCCAGACCCCGTCAACGTATTTTAAATTTTTCTTAATAAATACTATAAATATTTGGGTGTGAAGATGTTTGCATTGTATATTAATTTGATATTATTATAGAAACCCATAAAGTTCAAATCCTGAATGCTTTGATTGGTTGGTATAGTGTCCATTCAACTTTATTCCATCAAGATATCCTGCCAAAATTTGTTTCATCATTCGGTCAAGGAAGAGCCTTCTTTCCTTCGTTTTCTTCATTTTCTATCCAATTCCATTTGGTTTTAAGTGAGCAAGTAAAACTAAGTCACTATCAATGAACCTTCCATGTATTAATTTCTTCCATTTCAATAATGTACAAGAAAAAAACAAATCCTTTTTCTTTTGCAACTAGTTTGAAAACAGAAAAAATGAATTTCCTTTTCTTTGTTAGAGCGAAGAGCACCAGAAGATGAGAGATCTGAAACAGTCATTCTCTTCTATTCAAATTGTAAAAAGGGTCAGAGATCTCATTTCCTCGAAATTTAGAACCATGACTGATTTCCATTCTAAAATATGAAATATCATGCCGTCTAGAGAAAATAAAATTTAGTATTACACAAAATAAGGTGAAAAGGATTATACGAATTTGTGATTACTTCTTTTTTGTTCCCATTCAATGTCAGTATTTGTATTTGAATCTCGACTAGTTCAAATTCGCGTCATGTAAGAATCATTAAAAGAAGAAGAAAGCTCCCTATCAGAATTTTTTCCACATCCAAGGCTTGAAAGTCGAGCCCGATCCCACCATAACATTTGACTAGTATGTGTCCAATACTAATTCCAGTTTTTTTGTGAATGCAGATGGTACAAGATGCAACCCTGCAAAGTACCTTTCAGGCAAATGTGGAGGAACCACAAGAGTTGGTGTACTTGTTGGAGGTAATTCTCAACTGACTTAAGTTATATACGTTGACACTGCAGAGTCCAAGCTTCTAGTATTAATTGAGATAATATTGTTTTCTTTTTCCTTCTTGTTTCAATTTCGCGATACAACTCAGATTAAAGTGATCAAAACTATATTTCTTCAGGTATTGTAGCAGGTGCCTCGTTAATGGTTAGTGTAGGCCTAATATGCTGCTTTATTCGACGAAGATTGAATTTCCAAAACAGAACCAAAAGAAACCGCGAGTTATGTGAGACTACAGGGATCAGCATCCCGATTTATCAGTACAAAGAAATGGAAAAGGCAACTGATTTCTTCTCTGAGAAACGAAGACTAGGAAATGGCGCTTATGGAACAGTTTATTCTGGAAAACTTCAAAATGACAATTGGGTAGCGATCAAAAGAATTAGGCATAGAGATACTGATAGCATTGAACAATTCATCAATGAGATCAAGCTCCTTTCCTCTGTCAATCATCCGAATCTTGTTCGCCTCTTGGGCTGCTCTATTGAAAATGGTGAACAGATTCTTGTTTATGAGTTCATGCCTAATGGAACTTTGTCACAGCACTTACAAAGAGAAAAGGGAAATGGACTTCCATGGCCCGTTCGCCTCACGATTGCTGCAGAAACTGCACAAGCTATAGCATATCTGCATAATGCAATGCACCCTCCAATATATCACAGAGATGTCAAGTCTAGTAACATACTCTTGGATTACAATTACAAGTCAAAAGTTGCAGATTTTGGACTTTCAAGACTTGGTATGGTTGAATCATCCCACATTTCTACTGCACCACAAGGAACTCCCGGATATCTTGACCCTCAGTATCATCAGAACTTCCATTTGTCTGACAAGAGCGACGTTTACAGCTTTGGCGTAGTTCTTGCTGAGATCATAACAGGACTAAAAGCAGTGGACTTTGCTCGTCCCCAAGACGAAATAAACTTGGCTGCACTTGCAGTTGACAGAATAGGAAAGGGTAACTTAGATGAAATCATCGATCCATTTATCGAGCCACATATGGATGCTTGGACACTTTCATCTGTTCACAAGGTAGCAGAGTTGGCATTCAGGTGTTTAGCGTTTCATCGCGATGTGAGGCCTTCGATGATGGAAGTAGCGATTGAATTGGAACAACTTAGGCTAAGCAAATGGGTGAATTCGGAAGATAACATTACAGCTTCATCAGAGGGATCTTCAATTTCATCAACTTCAGACGTGAGTGAGAAACCACTGAATCTTTCGATTAAGAAGCAAGAAATGGTTATCAAAGCTATATTTTCGACAGATAGTACAATAAAGGATTATTCCCCTGTTTCAGTACAGGATCCGTGGAATAGTGAGCAAAGCTCTCCATCTTGTAGTAGTTTGCTTAATCATATAGTCAAGTAATCATGTAAAGGATTAATTTCTTCTTTGTAATTTATTTACAGGAACATGTAGCAGTTGAAAATGTAGTATACTAGTGAAGGTTCTTTGTGTTTCTTTTATTTTTGGGTTTTTATTCTTCTGTTTATTAATAACCGCATGAATTGCAGGGTAAATTTGAAGAAGATCATTGTTTTGGTAAAAATGAGTCAAGCTAGTATTTAAAATGAGTCAAGCTAGTATTTGCAGTGAATTTCCTACGTTAAGTAGTCATGCATTATGATCGGTATGTCCAATTCTCTAGTGAATACAACTGTTTTGATCATTTATTTGCATGTACCAGCGATAGCATTCAAGTAATATCCTTTGGTTTCACCTGTTTCGGTCCGTGCTTTATAAATTGCTTCGATACTAAATAAGAAACAATCTCTCCAACACATAAATGATCGTGAGTTCACGTTTTCATCATCTTTGATAAAATCAAATCCACCGTGAAGACATTCATAAACAGCTCTATCATGGTTTTTAGCAGATAACTCCAATTTAGGTTTAATACTACTTTCCTACATGGGATGATCATACTTATTTAACTTATGTCTTTTAACTTGGATCTCATGAGGTGGACTTGTATTTTTCCTCTATTGATACTTATAGATTGACTATGCTTTTGTTGTTGCCTGGACCTAGACTCTCCCCGCAGAATATGTTCTTTTTTAAATTCACTAAAAAAATTTTAAAATGTGATATAAATTGAGACTGAGGGAGTATCTAGTTTTGGGTGATGCTAATTTTAGGAAATTTAAAGTAGAAATATTATTTACCGGCTACTTTTCAATCCTGTAATTTAAAAATAGCAATTGTCTTACAAATTAGAGGATGACGATTGATGTACAACATTTTAAGTTTGAATGTTTGCCTATATTGTTGCTAAGTTATATTCATGAATGGTTCAGAATATTAAATCCCGTACTTAAGGTTTCTCTCCTTCGTGGAATAGAGTAGTAATTATACTTTAGAATTTAATCCAACTCTCAAACTATATGATTGTTGTCACCGTCAGCGAATACTGAAATATAGTTGGGCTTTCACTTGTTTTATTCCTGGCCCACGTGAAAGCATTGAGATGTGTTATTTGCTTTATAGCCCATATATATATATATATATATATCTCCATTTTCATGCTTGTTTGGTGTTGCATGCTAAAAGGAAGAGAAAGTGAGAAACTACGTTGATTTTGTGTCATATCCCAAGTCCACAATATGTATGGTTCGTTTTGGACATAGGCATGTACAATTTTTTTTTCTCAAGTTATATCACAATGAGCTTTAAAAAGTAAAATATCATATAAATTTGGGATATATATATATATATATCTTATAAAACTCACTTTCCTCGTTTGTTTTAATGCATGTTATTTCATCTTTAAAATTTATCAGTTTAAAAATCTGTCAATCTTGTTTAATAAAAAAAATTATTTTCAATAGACAATACTAGTAAGACTAAACATATATTGAGTTCTCATCCATCTTGAATGAATATTTGGTTTTCTCATATGATTTTGCGCAAATTCCACGTCATGAACTAGTATTTGAAATTGACTTGAATTGAAGCTTATTTTTTAATCATAATATCATGATTTTACTCATTCTATGTGCAGTTCTAGGGGGCAGGGAATTTTCGAAAAATCTCACCAACTCGAATTTCATTGCTTTATCATATGAGATGCAGGTAAAAACTTACTAGTAGTTAGTGATTATACGAAATTAATGAACACAAAATATGCATTTTTCATTTCACCATAATCTAATACTATATATCTTAATTTAATTTTTAATTATTAAAATTAAATAATTAATTTGATATAAATCCCTTATTTACGTAGCTTTCCTTTCTCGCTTCTCATAATCCACTTAGACTAGGCATGATAGTTAAAGAACGAAGTTACAAGTATAAGTTGTTCAATATTGTACTCCCTTTGTTTATTTTTAATTATTCAAATTTGTATGCCTCTTAAAAAATAATATATGATATGAGTATTTTATCATAATCTATATTAATTAATATTTAATTTAAGCTTTTAAAAAGTAATTTAAAGAATAAGTAATTAATATTATAAATAAAATATGAAAAAAAATACTATTTTTCTCTTAATATATTAAATATATAAATATAAATAAAAATATATTTTTATTATTTTTATCTTTTCAAAAAAATAAGTGATATTTTAATTTTTTTATTTTATTTTAAAATAACTGCAGTATAAGTGAAAAAATAAAAATAAACGTGGAGGGTATCAAGAGTAACATGACATTGTGAGGACACAAAATAACTACTGTATTTATTGAGAACAACAGATTGATCATTGAAAAGTGATAAATTCAATTTTCCAACAAAAAATATTATTACTATACACACATCAGTAGCAGATGACATTAAATGTAAACTCTTAATAACAATGAAATATCTAATACATTACACCAAGTTTACTAATTACTAGTTAATTAAGCCAGTGTTAATCAAAAGCTAGCTCTTTTCAAAGATGTTAAGGTAATTGAAGCACCTAATGGAGATGCACCCACCTCAATCTCAAACGAGTCATATCGGAGGAACAATTCGACCAACAACAATCTTGAAACCAACACCACGAAATCTTTTCCGGCACACTGCTTGTTATTTATCGACGGGTTCTCTGTTTCCGATCCGTTTGACCACAGCACGTGTTTCAGTAGCTTCTCCCCTTCTTCCCCGATAAATCGATCGGCGACGAACTCTTCCGATCGGTGGAATATTTTCGGGTCCTTAGTTGCAAATGGTTGAAACCCATAAAGGAGCTCACCTTCTTTAATCTCAAATGATGCGTCGTGGGATTCGATTATCATGTCGCGTTTTGCTCTGCCGTATTGTGATGCTACTGGGGGTTCAATTCGGAGGGATTCATAGACTACTGATTTCATCAGTGGCATTTTTTCCATGGCAGCCATTGTGATCTTCCCACTGTTTGATTTAATGACTGAACGAATCTCCTGAGCTAATTGGCTGTGGAGTTTGGCCCCAGCTCTGCCGATCCATTTTAACATATTGGGGAAAAGGATTTTGATTCCTCCGAAAGAATTGAAACATGTTGCGAATAGCAAATTGTGACAAGCCTCTTCTCGTGAAATACCAATTCTTTCCGCTTCATCAAGAACGGAAGTTGAGTTTTCGTAGAAGAAATTGTACAATCTCTGGTAGTCTTTTTTCACTAAGGCAGGGGGCAGCCTAAACGTATGCATAACAAGGTCTTCAAGAACCTTCGGAAGGCCAAGAATTAGTAGAGGATGAAGCTGGAACAACACCCATTTGCCTATCAACTTAGGTCCATCAGCTCCAAGTTTGGTGTCTATCGGATTAACTCCATATAAAGATCGAGCCAGGAAGTTAAATGCCGCTTGGTCATTTGCTGCATTGAGCCCAGCTTTCCCTTTCGTGGCAAGTTCATTCTCTAGAGTTTCAAAAAGCTCAGAATAGCTGTTGTGGAACTCTGGAATAACTTCATGGCGCCGCGATGAAAGGTGATAAAACATGAGTTTCTTCAATTTGGCATGATTTGGTTCAGAAGGATCAAGATAGGAGAGAACACGGTAACCTCCCGTGAGCTCTGTAGAGGGCATGAAAGTGCCGGTAAAAAGATCCTTTTTTTCAACCTTAGTGACATCAAAAAGGATGGGGAAACTTTTACCATCGAGCAAAACAACAACGTTTGGATTGAAAGAAATGAAAGGACCAGGTGGCATATTGGTTCGAAAAACAGTAGACTGATGTTTCTGAATTCGAGATTTGAAAAACTCATTTTTGCCCTGATTGTAAAAGTAATCAAGTCTGTCTTTCAATGGACCAACCAATGGTAGCCCATAATCTCCAGGGACTTTCCGGGTCGGGAGTTTTGCTGGTTTAACGGGTGGAGGTGAAATGAAAGGTGGCCTCTCAGACACTGAAGCTCTAATGACCCGATGAGACGATGAGTTCTTACAAGAAGATGATGATTTATGTGAGGGGAATTGCAGCTGAAGAGAAGGAAGAGCAAAAGAAGTCGAAGCCATTACTAATAACTTCTGTTAGAAATCAAGAATGAAGCTTTGACTATTCTGCAACAAAGAAGAGGGGGGACTTCAAAGGAGTTGAATGAGAATGAGAAATCTCTGTGGGTATTCTTGCCTATAAATAAATGGTGATGTCAAAAGGAAGATGGTGGCTTTTGAGGTCTTAATCATGTGATAGTAATGGATATATTATGGCTGTGGGTTGGGCTTAATGGCACAAAATATAATACACATAACAAAGGCGTGCAACAAATTGTGAATTTATTTGTAGTAGTGTATAAAAAACGCCGCACTTTCGTATTGGTTTCTGTGGTGCTTTTAGTCTTGCTAGTGTTTCATTCAGATTCAGCTTTGAGATCTAAGTAGCAACAATAATTAGTATTTTTCTTTTCACACCACCGTCTTAGATTCTTCTTGTTTCCTAGTTATTTTTATCCGTCTCATTTTAATGGTTAGATATATTAAAAATATTTATTAATTTAAAATAATTTATTATATTTTTTTTCAATTCTGTTCTTAGTATTTAAAGTCATTTTAAAATATGAAAAAATTATTATTATATATTTTTAAAAAATTAATAAAATTATATTAATTAAATTATAATTTTTATTAACTTTTTTTAATAAATATATCAATCTTATCTTATCGATTAAAATGAATCAGGAATTACTAAATTACTAATACTCCGCTGCTTGCTTTTCTGATGTTTGGCTTGTTTTTCATTTTCCGTCCACTTTGACACGTGAGTTTTGTCTACTTTTGTGTTTTTTATTTGAGGCAATTTTGCTAGTTTCCAGTCAAGCATCCAATGTGATAATTCGTGAAAAATATAATATATAAATAGATATTTTAATTTAGTCTTAACTAGTAATTAAATATTTTAATTTTAAAAATATATATTTAAACACTTTAATTTATTTTTGATATGTTAGTTAAATAATTTAATTTATAAAATAATTATTTAGTTATTTATCAAAAAATCGATACGATTAAATTTATAATGAGGTAAAGACACATGATATAATCTAACTCACAAAATCCGTGTTAGACAGATAAATAAGTTGGATTATTATTCTTATTGAGATGTATAGTCAAATCTCTTTATAGTGATAGTGTTTGTCTGCAAATTTTATGATTATTATAGTGAGGTGTTGTTATATACATCGACATATGACATTTAGATCCCATTTAGCTGTTGTAAACAAAAGTACCCAAATATCTAATTTAATGATTTTGTGTACCAAGAAGAAGAAATGCATTTGTTGATCAATTTAACCAAAAAAAAATAGAAAGAGTAAATGTAAAAAAAAAGAAGCAAATGCATTAGTCTTTCCTCGTTAACTTACGACCATAACTTGTAGACACTATTCTAATATAATTTTTTTAGATATCATACTTCAAATTTATCATGTGTATGACATTAATGATGATTATCATAAGTATTTTAATATTTATTTTTATACATAATATATTTCTTATGAAATATTATTGCACAACATTTTAGTATGACTGTTATAGAGGGGTAATTTTATAAAAAGTATATTGTTATACTGAACGCTATTGTTGTTATAGATATAATGCTATTGTAGAGAAGTAAAATATAACATGAAAAATCGGTTCTAGAGAAAATCAGGTTGTTATAGTGAAATATTATTATAACGAATGACTGTTATAACGACATTTGACTGTAAACAATAATAGCCAAAGTGATTGAAATAGTAAGATTTAGAGTTGTTGATCAAATTGTGACATCGAAAATTACTTCGTAGCTTTCGAATAGGATATGCTCGATATGTGTGTTTTGGTAAATTTTTTCTCAGACAAATGCAAGAGTTAAATCAATAAAGAGAGAGATCTGATAAGAGCAAAGAATAAAATGTGTAGTCTTGCGTAGTGAATAGTGTCACTATTCATAGATATTAGCTAGAGTATATATTAATTGACCAATGAAATGAATCCACTTGGACCTATAGTACATCGGCCAATAAAATTATTTTATTCATACAACACTGTTACATCTTTAGATATTATCATGTCGTGATTGATGGGATCCTTGTACAATCCTACCAATGTGTAATTGTCTCTTTCTTCACGACTTCGGTTCAAAAACATGGTTTTGAGTCATAAATCGATATTTTCTCTTAATAATTTACTAGACTCAATTTCGTAGCAGATGTACTCGACCTTGAATATATGATGATACTAGACATAATCACAGGAACCTCATTACTTTTCTTCGAATGTTTAATTCGACTTCTTCTTATCAACATTACTTTGAATATTCCATGTGGCAACGCCTTGCCTGGAAGCAATAATATGGAAGCTTAAGACTTACAAGATCTTCTTTAGGCAATAAAAACATTAAAAATTTTTGGAGCGGGAAAAGCAGTGAAAACATTTTCTGCCAGCTGAAAAGACGTCTTTTCCATCACATGAAATGCAATTTGTCACGCATCTTTCAAACCGCGATCAGAAAATATTACATTAATCGAGGTCATGATTTTCTTCTCCTCTACCATTTGCCTTCACATATGCTCACGTTGCCGTCTCTATTTCCCAAATCTCCCTTCAACCTTTACATCTCCAAGTCTTCATCTTCAAACCTTCATATCTTCAAATCTCTCTATTTATTGATCATGTCTTCTTCTAGGTACATTGATCGTCCCAGTTTGTCTTCCTTAACTGGTGGTAACCCAAAAAGGACAAAGGGCTCGAGGTCCCCCTCTTGATCCCTCTGTGGGCACTGGGTATGATAGTTTTGAGATTTTGGAACTCTCAAAATGATTTTAAAGTTTGGGCCACCTCAACTAGTCAATCTGGTGATCGAGATAACTTGCCAATGGATGTGTCTCTTCGATTATCGAAATCTATATTCCTACTGTTCAGATTAATTGGGGGTGGACCGGAGAGAAAGTTCGTATATTTGCTCTGAGGCAATTGAGAGCGTAAATTTTCATAGGTCAGATCATTCTACTGTGTACACATACCTATGCACTCTTGGCTTACAAAATCCTGCTACACTCTAAATCTGGTAGACTTACATAATATTGTCTGGCTCAGGTTAGTCCTTCATTTTGGAGGGTTGTGGCCTACTCCACAATCTAGCAAGTTCCGGCTGTCTTTCTCCTTAGACCACCTCATTCTTCTTTACTCTCATTGTTTTCTCCTTTGACCATCTCATTCTTCTTTACTCTCCCCGTTTCTTTCGAGGAGAATTCTGAACCTAGCTTTGAGGCAAAAGGCATTTTATCCAACTTAGATAACGATTTTGACCTAGGTTGAATGGAGAGGTTTGTAATAGTTATGAACAAGGACTTAGTTTCAGATGTCCCGATTTTGGAATCATGGAACCGTTCATAAGCTTTATTTTCTTCGTGAATCATTCTTTCCCTCCCTTTTTTTAATCTATTTTTAACATATCATAACTAACTTCGATTGTAAGTTTACTAGTCAGCCCCCTCTACTAAAAAAATGTTAAAATCTATCTATAAAAGCAAACTTATGAAATTGCTTTTATTGAAAAATCGATCTAAAACAAACATCAATTGTATGTCGTGAAATGGCTAGTCGCTTTTTTAAAGTGAGCTCGTGAGGTCACCAAAAAATTATTCTCACGAAGTCAAATTTTTTAAATAAAATTTCCTTTTTTGGGGGAAATAATAACCTCATGAGGTCAGTGTTTTTTGTTTGGAAAATATCGACCTTGTGAGATCGAACTTTTAATATGCACGTAACAAATGCACCACATAGGGTTCGAACCCCCATTTTTGTTGTGGTAGGATACACATAACTCATTGACTTGACTTAATCACTCTGTCTGCCTTTGTTGAAAGTACGATTTCTCCTCAAATCATTTCATGGACATGTCAAAACCGGCCAAGATCTTTGTTATCGAAATCACTTTGTCTACCAATTTCATTTGCTCGGGGACCCGTATATGGGTGATAATGGTGGAACTACCTAGATGAATAAGCACATGTCTAATTATGAAATTATCTATGTTCAAAAAGATTACCAATGCATTGTTGTGCGGAAACCTCCAAATCGTTTAGGTCTTCGTCACTGAATGAAATTTATTCTGGATTGAAATTTTCCAAATGCCGCTTCTTGCAACTAATCGCATCAAGTTGTCCATCAAAGCAGTTGTCCTTATACTCCACAACAAAATGGCATAGTTGAAAGAAAACATAGGCATATTCTCAATGTAGGCAGAGCATTGAAGATAGAGTCCCAAGTTCCTGCAAAGTTTTGGGGAAGTTGTGTACAAACATCAGTTTATCTTATCAATAGACTGCCTACTAATGTTTTGCAAGGTAAATCACCTTATGAGTTACTGTATGGTTATCCTCCTAGACTTGATCATTTGAGAGTGTTTGGGTGTTTAGTGTTTGCTAGTGTCTTACCTAGGCAGGACAAGTTTGCTGCCAGGTCGAGAATGGTTGTTCTAGTTGGTTATTCATCTACTCAGAAGGGATATAAGCTGTATGATCTTGCCACTCACAGTTTCTTTGTTAGCAGAGATGTTATTTTTAAGGAGAATTGTTTTCCTTTTAGAGACAAACCAGAGCAGGTTGATTGTTCACTTTTATCATTTCCATCAATTCCTTTCTCTGCTGATTTGGTCTCTCCTATCAGGCCAAATATAGATTCCACTTCACCTTGTTTGTCTAGTGATTCTGATGCAACTGTTCTTCCACCCACTCTTCCATCTCCAGTAGGGGAGACTGCAGCTGAGGTAGACACAAACCTCTCATCTGATCAACCTATTTCTCCTGATCAGATTCAAGATTCATCTATGCATGCTCCATCTAGTTCCATTCCCAGAAGAAGAACTGGGAGACCTTCTAAGCCTCCTATTTGGACTAAAGATTATGTCCTACCTGTCAAAACACCTTATTCCATATCTAATCATATCAGTTATGACAGAGTCTCTCCAAGCTATAAAGCTTATCTTGGTCATTTCTCTTCAGTTGTTGAACCACACTCCTTCCTTGAAGCCAGTAAAGACCCCAGATGGATAGAAGCCATGCAACAGGAAATAGCAGCCCTTGAAGACAATCAGACTTGGTCTATAGTCCCTCTGCCTGCTGGAGTGAAACCTATAGGTTCTAAGTGGGTATACAAGATCAAGTACAAGGCAGATGGTGCTGTAGATAGATTTAAAGCTCGATTAGTGGCCAAAGGATATACACAAAGGGCAGGCCTTGATTATCATGAGACTTTTTCTCCTGTTGCAAAAATGGTAACTGTTCGAACAGCTCTTAGCCTTGCAGCTTCTAAAGGTTGGGATATTTGTCAGATGGATGTAAATAATGCTTTTCTTCAGGGTGATTTGGATGAAGATGTCTATATGGAACTCCCACAGGGGTTCCATAGACAGGGGGAGAATAGTGTGTGCAAATTAAGAAAATCCTTATATGGTCTTAAGCAAGCATCAAGGCAGTGGAATATTAAGCTGACAGAAGCTTTTTTGAAGGCTGGATACAGTCAAAGTATGTATGATCACTCAATGTTCACCAAGAGGTTAGGGACTGACATAGTTATAATCTTGGTCTATGTCGATGATTTACTCATCACAGGTTCTTGTTCACAGATGATATCAGCAGCCAAACACACACTTAATCAGAATTTCAAGATGAAAGATCTAGGAGTCTTAAGATACTTTCTGGGCATAGAAGTTTTGAGGTCTAAGGAGGGGATATTGCTGAATCAAAGGAAGTATGCACTGCAGCTTATTTCAGATTGTGGTCTCAGTGCAGCTAAGGCGGTGTCCACACCTTTGGAACTTAATCATAAATTCACCAGCTTAGAGTATGATACACATGCTGGAAGTACAGATGATGCAGAATGGAAGGATATAGCTGCATATCAAAGATTGGTGGGGAAGCTGCTTTATCTTACCATCACGAGACCTGATATATGCTTTGGAGTTCAAGTGTTGAGTCAGTTCATGCAACATCCTAAAGTCTCTCACTGGGAAGCAGCCCTTAGGATGGTAAGGTACATCAAGAAATCACCTGGTTTAGGAGTATTGTTAAGGAGAGGAGACATTACTCAACTTACTGGTTTTTGTGACTCTGATTGGGCCTCTTGTCCTAATACAAGGAGATCAGTCACTGGTTATATAGTGAAGTTTGGAGATTCTATGATATCTTGGAAGTCAAAAAAGCAGCCTACTGTAAGTAGAAGCTCAGCAGAGGCGGAATACAGGAGCATGGCATCCTTAGTTGCTGAACTGATCTGGTTAGCAGGATTGTTAAAGGAGCTCAAGGTAGAACTGGTTCTACCTATCAATGTTTTTAGTGACAGCAAGGTAGCCATTCAAATAGCAAATAATCCAATGTTTCATGAGAGAACCAAGCACATAGAGTTGGACTGCCATTTCATAAGGGAGAGGGTTAAGTCTGGTTTCATCATGCCACAGCATCTGAGCACCAGAGAACAATTAGCTGATCTGTTAACCAAGGGACTGGGAGCTGGGCAACATCAGTTCTTGTTAGGCAAGCTGGGAGTCCTTGATATTTTTCAGCCTCCAGCTTGAGGGGGAGTGTTAAATGGCTTAATTGCTGTGATTGGTTGAGCAGTTAGCAGGTTGTTAAGCAGTTAGGAAGTTTGTTAGAAGTAGTTAAAGGGTAGTTAAGTAAAAGATTGAATAGGCGTGTGAGCTGCACGTGAGGGAGAAAAAAAGGTCGGTGTAGAATCTATATAAGTGAAGTTGTAAACCTCCTTGTTGAGTTGCTGAGAATAAGACTTCTCTGTAAAAATTCCTTTGCTCTCTTCTTCTTCTTCCTTCTTCCTTCCTCTCTGGTTTCTATGATTTTGGTGTGGAAACACAGATTTCATCACGGATCAGGTTAACTTTAGTGACTTCTGTTTCTTTCCATAGTCACCTTGGCCCAACAACTCAATTTTATTTTTTTTGAAATGATCGTTTTTGAGTAGTATTGCCACTTCCTCTTGAAGATGTCTGTAGTCCCAATATTATTGTGTCTGTGTATCCCGTGATAATTACGCAAGATTTCGGACCCTGATTTCGGAATCGCACCTTATAAGTCTGGAGAAGTGGGCCTTTTTTTTATGTGCGTTATGATTGCAACCAACTGTATCGGACTGACATCAAAATCGTATTTCGAAAGTTTCGGAACCTCCTTCACTGTGTAAATCACGTTTCAAAATTTTTGAAACTTTTAACATGATAAATAATTTGAAATAATTATTTTTTTTAAAAAAAAGTAATAAATAATTTGAGACTGAGGGAGTTTGTTTTTCACATCACCATCTTAGATTCATCTTATTTCCTCGCTAATACTAAATTACTTATAGTCTGCTGCTTGCTTTTTTGATGGTTGGCTGGTTTTTCATTTTCCGTCCACTTTGACAAGTGAGTTTTTCTACTTTTGCATTTTCATTTGGGGCAATTTTGCTAATTTCCACACAAGCATCCAATGGAATAATTCATAGAAGGCATAATATATAAATATTTATCTTAATTTAGCTTCAATGAATAACTGAATATTTTAATTTTGAAAATGTTTATTTAGGCATTTCAATTTATTTTTGTGTGTCAGTTGAACATTTGAATTTGTACAATCATCTAGACATTTTTAAAAGTTATATGTCATGTCAATTTTAGGTATCCACGAGTCATAGTTGGGACAAATTAAGGTGCCTAAGGCCTCATTTGTTTTTATTATGATTAAGACGTCTGAATCTGAATGCATATCTAAATAATTAAGGTGTTGTCTCTAGATTTGAACACTAAATGATTAAGACCGTTTGTTTTTCAATATCTATTGTGTTTACTTTATTTATTTATAAATAGATTAAATATAATTCAAATAAAAAATAATTAAATATTAAAAAATGTTAATTTAATGAACTAAATTTATTATTTAATAAAAAATAAAATATTTATGTTTACTAGTGATGGTGGTGGTAATAATTGGTGTTAGTGGTTAGTAATGGTGGTGGTGATAGTTGTTGGTAATGTGATGGTGATAGTTGTAATGATGGAGGTGGTTGGAGTTTTAATATAATAACTGGTGCAATGATAACGATTGGTAGTGGTGGTTGTGATGGTGAAGTTGGTTGATGTTAGTAGTTGGCAGTATTGATGGTGGTGGCTAAAGATATGTGCAGTGGTATAGTTGGCGGCGGTACTAGTTGTGATGGTGGAGGTGGTTGGTAGTAGGGATTGACCGCAGTGGTGGTAGTGACTGATAGGTGTGACGGCGGCGGCGGCAACGGCAACGACAGTGAATATAACTATAACGAGGGATGTGGTATGTATGATAACGGCTGACAGTAGTGATTGATAGCAATGGTGGTTGACGACGATAATGGCGGTTGACAATAGTGGTCAAGATGGTTGGTGGTGGCGGCGGCTGGTGGTTGGCAACATTAATGATGGTGGTGGTTGTGATGACATAGGTGGTTTTGGATATAGTGGTAGTGACAATTATCCACATATACATACTTCTTAACGATACTAAGACTAACACCTATTAAGGCCAAATAAGTGTTGAAATCTTAATGAAAACAAATGCACTTAATGGTCTAAGGTCTGAACAATTCTCCATTAAGTGCTAACAAATGAGGCCTGAATGTGCAATCTAAAATTAAATTATTTACTTGCCAGTTGAGATCAAATTTAAATATCTACACATGAATTATGCTTTCGTAGAAATCCATCCCCATCCTTGTTGGGTCTATTTTCTAAAATAAATAACTTGGGTTTAAAAATTTATTTCAGGAAGGACTAACATTGTAAATATACTTGTTTTAGCTTTTAGACAATTATGTGGAATTAAATTTTAAATATCTTGATAGTCTAAAATAAAACACTGTAAAAAATAAAATAAAATAAAATAAATTGAAACAGTTGAATTTCCACGGTTTGAGGGAGTCATGTTTTCACGTTAATCATAAAGATTATGGTCAAATCAAATAGTCTTTGGGAGAAACATTAGTATAGTATAGAGTTTTCAAAACTTAGACCAGTTGATTACGTTGTTCATTTAGAATAATCAATACTATATTTATTCAACAATAAAATATTTTTATTCATTTGAAGAAAACATTTTTCCTCTCCTTTCATTTATTTTCATATTCAGTTTGTTAGTAACTTTACTATAGTTTACATTTATCCCAAAAACTGTAGTTACCTATAATTGGAGGATGGCAACAGTCATTCTTGCATTAACATTACTAAATATAAAAAGTAAATAATCAACTAAATGGTCTTATTTCCAGTGTTTTGGATTAATTATGTTGGATTTTATTGACAGGTGAATGCAAAATAGGGGGAAAAAATTTAATTATCATTTAATTTAAATATATTTAATTCGAATTTTAACTCATTTTTCGATATTCTTTCTAACTGAAAAGTTGCAACTTTCAGAGTTGCACTGTTTGGAAGGGTTACGCGTTTTTCGACCCATTGCTTCTCTTCTGAAGCAGCATTTCAATGACTATATATTTCTATTGAATTCTCAGATATTGCTTACGAATTCTCCGGTCTTCTACTATCTATATTTTTCATGCACTTTAAATTCTTGTGTGACATATTGCTGTCAAGTGAATTCGTCATCACTAAAATTTATAGTACCGCTATATTGATGAGTAAATTATTCTATCCTAGAAAGAACACGCTGTAAAATTAACGGGCTCAATTTAATATTCTTCATTTTCATTTTACTCAAATTTTATAAATCATTTTGAATACTGTAGTTATTCAATTACAAATTAAATAACAATAACCAACTAATAAAACTCATCAACTTAGTTTACTTTGATTTCTCGAATCAAAGTCACCCTCTTTAACGTGAAATAAATGAACTCTACGTATCAATATATTTTTCTGGGAAAAAAAAAAAGGAATTGAATTTCCGTGATGTGTAACACACTTCTTCTTCTTCTTTTTTCCTTTTCAATTTTTGCTGGGATATTTAGTTTTCCAGCTGGACGGCGTTGAATTGACCTGTGAACGTGTGGGAGGACGGAAGTCAAAGACTGCGCTGGTCAAAAGTCAAACATTTCGATCCAAACCTAAGATGTTGTGCTTGTGCCGGCACATTTAATTAAATTTAATTTCCTTCCTACTACCGTCCTATATTATACCACGTGCGCGCTCCTTTCATCTCATCCCACTAATATCATGCTGGCCGGCTCCATTAAAAGCGGAAGATATTATATTTTTTCCATCTCAAAATAAGTGGTGTTCTTAGCGCATATTTCTTAAGAAAATTTTTTATTTTTAGATAAAAAAATATAATTTTACTCACTTATTTTTAATAAATATTTTAAAAAAAATGTAACTTTTTAATATTTTCTTGATTATGTAAAACTCTCTCTACTTAAATAAGGGTAAAATTGAAAGAATATCATTAATGTCTTCTTGATTATATGAAACACCACTTATTTTGAAACAAAATCAAAAGATCAAAACACTACTTATTTTAAAACGGAGAGAGTATTAAATTAAGAGTACTTTTAAGTTAATTTAGCTCAGTAATTGATATCAAAATAATAATTTGATGAACCGAATGTAGAAATGGAGGAGTAATGCAGGCCTAATTTTGTTTTGATAATGGTGGCTTCATCGTAGGACCTCTGCCTGCTTTGTTTTGCTATCACGTATGTGTGACCATCTCAATATTAACTAGGTTGTTAACTATATTGTATGTATCATAATTTGCTAGACAAAGATCGGTTACTGTCATCAACACCTTAATAAATTCTAGGTGAGATAATTTAAATATTACTCTCTTTTGCTTCAAAATAAGTGATGTTTTTATTTTCGATACACTTTTTAAGAAACTATTCACTTCTAGAAAGTAAAATACATTTTTACTAACTTACCCTTAATAAATATCTTGAAAAAGATGTAGCTTTTTAGGAGCTTATAAATCTTTTATTATTTAGATAAGAATAAAATTAAAAGAACATCATTAATACCTTCTTGATAATATAAAACACAATTTATTTTAAAATAAAATAAAAAGGATAAAACATTTTGAAAGTGAGGGAGTATAATTTAATTTTCCAAGCACAACTTCTTGTCAAAAAGAGTCATTGATGCAGATATGTACACTAACTTTTCTGAACCATCTTTTTTAGTTTCACTGTTAGGGGTTTGTGCAAAAGTTTTATCCTTTCTCTCTTTCTTTTTAATTTTAAGAACATAGGCTCAAAGTTCCTATTTTAAAATTAACAGAGTCAGAGGATTCCAAAGTTCCAATGCAAATCAACTTGACAAATTCAACCCAAAAAGGCAAAAACACAGAGTAAAAGGACAGACCACAACAGTGTGTTGTTCACTGAAAGTATTAACTCATAATGTGGCCACACATCATCTAAAAAATTACATCTAGAGATCGAGCACCTCCATAAAAATAACCTTCTCATTACAATCTAGGTCTGCACTATATATAATGTTTGCATAACTTGTATGCCAACCTAATTGTACACAACATTTAAATTAAACAAATATATAATTTAAAGTAAAGCAAAAAAGAGAACAAGTTCAATTGCCTTGTAGGTATTATCAATAGTCACAACAACTTTATACTTGTTCTGTTTTGGCTCAAAACCTATTGAACACACATATTCTTTCAGATCTAAATATTCCAAGTGGGGAAGAAATCTTACTTCTCTTGTAGTCGGATTGCAAATTGCAATATACTTCACATCCCATATGCAAAACAAACCATTATCGGACTAGAAACGAATATGATAATCTAAATGACCTGTAATGTGATCATACAACTTACTGAAATTGTCAGTCTGATAATGCTTGGTGGCATAATTTCCATCATGCTGATCTTCTATAGCGTAACATATGTCGTTTACGCAGGCAATCAACTTGGTATCACCACAACCGATCTTAGAATAATGGGATAAATGGAGATCCACAAAATTAGGTTCCAAAACAATCGAATTATAAAATTTGGAAATGCACCTGAAACGCATTAAAGACTTTACCTGAAGCCATGAGGAAATTTGTATGGAAATATCTTGAAGAATTGATTCTTCTTCTTCTTCTGTTTGCATCGACATCTAGACGGCCAGCTGAAATTGTCCTAATTGGAGCAAATCTATATTGTTCAATTTTGATCTTTTTTTATGAAGATTGTTTTAGTCCTTCAAATGTTTACTTGAGTACTACTAGATCCTAATAATTCGGAATGATTCTTGAGGGATTACCCAATAATGAATTCTTTACTGTGTTTATTTTATTTATTTTTTTACAAAAAAAAAAATGTTAGGGTAGGAGAAATGAGGAAAGAGATTACAAAATAGAGAATTGAATGCTCGTCAAGATGAAAACTTAGGTAACCAACCAACTGAAAATATCAGTGGCTCAATTACTTAGCTACCTGAACTTTCGTCTTTCTCATGAAAATTTAATTTTTCAACTTGTAATCCAATAAATAAATAAATAATCAACTAACTAAGCCATATATTATTTACGCAAAAATAGTTAAAACATCACATTTTCCAAGATGGATGAACAGTAACTTTTAATGATAAAAACATCTACCTATATTTATATTATAATATATGAATCAATAACTAGATAACTTGGTATTTTTAGAACAATATTTTTAAAAGATAAAAATATTTTAGATAAAGCTAATTAGAAGTTAAGAACTACGATAAATCAAATTTGATCAAATTTAATCAGGATAGAAATTAATTAAGATTAACTCCTCTTTTATAGTAAATAGATTCTGAAAGCATTTAAAAATAAGAACTCCTATTTTATTCGAAGGAATCCTATAATTACCGACAGTGGTAACTCATCAACAACTATTTATAGAAATACTATTACTGCATATTTCTTTAGCACATACTTAAATTTCAACTAATATACAATTTTTTTATTTTTAATTGAGTATTTCCACATGATAAAAAGATTGTAAAAAAATTATTGCTTACAATCAAGTGGTTTACCTACAAAGGTTATGTTAAATTAATTAGGGATGACAATGGGGCGGCGCGAGTTTTGAGCTATGGCGGGACGAATTTTGAGCTATGCTGAGCAGATGCGGGTTTAAGGCTACGTGGGGCAAGGCGAGTGTGGGGTAGGTTGAAATAATTAGTTTAAAAATTGATGCGGAACTGAGCGGACTGTAAATTTATGCGCGTTTAAACAAAATAAAAAGTTAAATAAATTATGACTCCACTTCTATATGGATAAATTATTAGTACCGAGTCTACCATACGTATATATATTGATTACATAAATTTTCAATTATAATTTTTTTTTACTAATTATACTTGTAAAATATGAACAGACCTCATATTTTTAATTTAATCTTCATAATTTAGGAGTAAATTTTTTACCTTGAAACAGAGGTAAAATTGCTATATACCAATAATTTGCTATATGTATTTGTTCATTATTTTTATTTTGAGTGAAAATTAAAAATCTGAATCTGCAGAATTCATATTTTTATTTGCTTGAATTTCTTGTTTGTACAAATAAAAATGGCAACTTTTTTTTTAAAAAGCTTTTTGAGTCATTTATTCTAAAGCAAAAAGCTTCTTTTTTTTTTGCTGAAAAAGTAAAAAACTAAAGCCCGTTTAGCCATGCGAGATGAAATCACGATTTGCAATCATATGAAATAAAGTTTGAGTTTTATTTGGACATGCAATTTGGGATTTTTAAGTTGTATTATGTCACGCCCCACCTTGGGAGGCATGACTGATACTTGGTGCCCTACTAGGACGTGGACTAACTGAGCCTAAGCACTTTTGGTGCTAGGCTGGCTCTAACTCTGGATTCAAGAAAACGACGGGCTATATAACGGTTGTAAACACAGCCTCCGGCCGACAAGGCCTATAGCCACCTGTAAGGATATAAACAGCTAACCAGAACAACAAACTACAAGGGATCCTATGCGGGCCGACAAGGCCACCATGCTGTCTAGTTATATCTGAGAAATGAAATCGAGCACTAAACTGATCTGTGACCGGCAAGACCACCAACTAACAACTGAATAAGACCCCACACGGCCAATATAGCTAACCACAGGTAAAATATACAATCTGCAAGCCTCTAAGAATAATAAGATGGTCGGGACAGGGCCCGGCCTATCCATACTTACAGACAAGAAGAAAGTAAACCTCTGTCTTCCAAGCTCCGGATGAAAGGAGCTGAAGGCCCTGTATCGCTGACCGGAACTACGAGGGATCTACTCCTCGTCTATGTACACCTACAGAAAAGTAATGCAGCGCCCCAAAACGGGCATCAGTACCACTGGTACTGAGTATGCAAAGCAACAACTGAAAATAACTGAAAGTAGAAAATGAAACTGATAGTAACTGGAGTAATAAGAAAGACAGACTGAAACCGACTGGAATAGTGGGTTCAGGAGCAACTTCAACTATTCTGAAAAGAGTAGGAGTTGTACCTGGTAACGTGGCGTCCTACTGTCTATCTAACCATAACTAAAATAACATGACATAACATAACACAACATAAACCTTATCTGGCACCCATAAGCCGGAAGGTACAATCATCACAATCTATTTACCCCTACCCAGGCCATACCACATCACCTAGTAGCTATAAGCATCTTGCCGGTCCCCTGGGTATGCAGCTTGGGCCCGCTGGCCCCTGACTATAGCTGTACCTGAGTCCGGAGGACTCCTGAAATCAACACCCGGGGCATAAGCGCTGACGGGGGTGTATAAAGGCCGATCAAGGCAAAATATGCGGAAACTGGCATCCCATCTTCGTCCCTAGCGGACGGCATGCCACTCCGTAGAGCGACGTATCCTCGCCCTCTGGCGGACGAGTCGATACAGCTACTAACCCTGGGGCGGTCACGGAAGGTAGGTAATCCAGCCCCAAACAATACAGTCAAGTCTCAACTGATAGTAATGACTGCATATAATACATACTGAATCTGATAATAATAATATAATCTCTGACATGTTGTACTGAATATCATACTAAAGCATGATATAGCATTTTTGAAATAATCTGCTGGGGCTTATGTTGTTTTGTTAAGTTTCATGCTAAACAAGATATAATATTTCTGATGTGATTTACTAAATTTCATATTGAGTACGCTATACTGTTTCTAAAATACTCTACTGGAATATATACTGTTTTACGATACTAGGACAACTAACTTGCCGAAAGAAACTGGCTTTACATACCTCGACTGTCGGCTTTCTGATTAACTGGCGTAGCTCGGCTAATATTCAACTATTCTCCCCAACTGTAATCATATTCACTAAGGAATACAATTAACTTCCTTATTATACTGGAGAAAAACAATACTATATATATATAACTTACTGACTATTCTTCGACTTATCGAAGAACGGTCGAAAACTCGTAATTTCTCGGGAGTCTAGAAGGGAGAAGTACTTATTTTGAGCCTGGGAGTGTATTAACACTAGTTTGGAGTAATTCTAATCACTTTGGCTCGGTGGGACGACGATTCGCCAGGCGAATTTCACGAAACTAACTCCTTAGGAATGCTCCCTGCAACCTTATACTTCGATACCAGAAGTTAATTTGAATTTGAACGGTGTTTGGCAGCGTAATCGGAAGAAAATTATATATTCTCTTCGTCCCTATCTCTACTGATCGCGTGGTATATATGGAGAATGATAATAATCTAAGGGTGAGGCCTATATATACTTGCAGCAAAATACATGGCAACGTGGCACGCTGGCCAACGCGCCGTTTTGGCTCCGTGCCACGTTGGCTAACGCGGAGGTCCCAGCTCCGTGCCACTTTGCCCCTCTGGGCAGCGCGATTCGGCATCTTTTTGCGAAATCCCAACTTGGCACTCGTTCGACCTTTCCCCGGGCCCTTTCCTCACACGTAAGGCATCCTAAAACTCCCAACCAACATGCGAATAGGCCAACTACATGTTAAAAACTTACGGGGTGTAACATCATTTCCTCATGAACATAAGAACTCTATAAGTTGTAAAAACTATTCAAATTACAAATTCATATATAATTTTACCAAATAAGTAAAAGTTTATAATAAAATATAATACACTATCACAAAACTATTCTAAGAAAAATACAACTTAAAAATTGAACTTTAGTTGAATAAAAAGTAAAATTAAACATGAGTTGTAGTGTCCTACTCTTTAATAAAATCCTCCACATAGTACAGACAAAGATTGGCAAACTATTTATGTCCAATATAAATATATAATAGTTGGCAAAGGTTGTTTACATTTATTAAAGACCAAACACAAATACGATCTCTTAAATTTACCTTCATTCTTCATTTTGGCACTTCAACTCAGTCTTGCTTCATTTTAACCCTCCAACTCTATTTTTCATGTTCCATTTAAACACAAAATACTAATTTTTATTATTTTTATTTATGCTTTTCAACTATAATTTTACATTTTAAAAATTGACAGACGTCCCTCAATTTTTTAAAAAATATAATTTTTTAAATAGTTTTTATGTATTTTTACGAAAAAAATCATAGACGAACGATGATAAACTTACAAACTCAGCTTTTTAAAAACAAAAACAAAACCATTTGGATTTTAATGATAAAAGATGACCTGTACCTTTTCTGTTTGTTTGTCCAAACGATTTTTTTTTTCATTACAATAAGTTTAATATTTTGTTTTAAAGATATGCAAGCTGTAGATTTGAAATAATAATTTTTCATTTCAATAATTTATCTAGAAAAATGTAGTATTACATATATTTATTCATCCATCAAAAATAATTGTTTATGTTCATTTTAGGCTCCAGTAAGTATTACGTTCTTCGCCTCATGTGATGAATGCAATTAAACATATAAATAAAAAAATTATGCGGGTAGCTTTATGTGGGACGGATCTATCAGGACGCAGTGGGGCAAATTAAAAATAAATTTTTTTACTATATGGGACGGGACAAAACGGGACAGATTAGAGTCATTATGAATTTACCAGAATTTGTCCTACACTCACTCCGCGCTGCACCGTGCAATGGCCTTAAATGTTTTATTGTGCGAAGGCATACAGTAATCAATCTCAAAAATTAACTCATTAATTTTGACAGTGGACCATGTGAAATTTAGTTTATGAGTAAGATTGTGGAGTGTGCAAAGAAAGTATCACATTCATAGTTGAAAAAAGTAGAAAGCTACATATAAAAATATTGAGTGAAAATCTTGCTGAGCAAAAATTGTCAGAGTGTCGTATTAAAAATATTATTGAATTGATTTAGCTCAATATATCTAGATAAAAGTGTATTTAATATTTTAAAAAAAGTTAAATCATATCAATGAATTTGAAATAGGGTTGCGTATCAGTCGGTTCAATTTGGTTCGATTTGAAAGTTAATGATTTTACTTATCGATTATCAGTTTGTAGATATACTAAACTGCTAAAGAACCGTTAACATATCGGTTAATCGATTCTCGATTGTTATCAGTTTTGGTTATCGGGTTAACCGTAAGACTTCACATGAAAAGTCTTATTAGTCATAAGTATATATGTTTAGCTGGAAAAAAAATGGATGAAAAGAGAAAGAACTAGCATAGAAAATTAACCCAGTTAAAACAATCAACTTTAATTTAGATTTGAATAACATCCTCTTCACTTTTTATTGACACCATTCATCTTCTTGCTAGGATACTATATATATTGAAGACTAAAATTATAATTTAAAAAAAATGATCAAATCGATAATCAAACCGGCAACTCAATAACTTGAAATAATAAATTGATAATCAAGTTATTAAATTAATAATCTAATTATTAATTCAAGTTATTATTAAACTGTTAATTTGTTGCTCTCTCACATATACTGATTGAACGTGATAAAGAGGGGGGAAAACAGATTGATATAATTAAAAATTTCAGCAATTTATTTATATTGGTAAGTAGGACAAATTAGTTAAAATGCTGTTTGATAGCTGTTTTGAAAATGAATTAAGTTGATATTAAATTTTATATAAGAAATATCATGTTTAATAGCTAGTTAGAAGATAAGTTATTTATACATAAAATTAATACGTTATTTAGTTTGTAATTTAAAAATCTGCATAATTAATATATATATAAGTTGTGAAAAAATTTATGTATTATTTTATGCATAATAAAAAATAGAATTAATTATAAGTGAATAATTAAATCCTGCATAACTAATCCTTAAATAAAATAATATATAAATTTCTCATAACTAAATACATATATTATTATTTATTAATACACGAATAACTCTAACCGGCTGCCAAACTAACCGTAAGAGCTTTAAGTTCTTGAGACTCTTTCTTCAATAATTGGTTATCAGTATATGTCAGTTTGACCTTGCATCATCATATCTTAATTGGAAGCAAGTTTAATTAATTATCTATTATTAAGCATTTGGAGTCTAGAAATAAATTAAATAATTTTTAGTTGAGTCAATAAAAATATGAAAAATAAGTTTCACAATTGACATTTTATATTGATTATATTCTTCCTTATTTTTTTAGATCTTTACCTCCATGATTCCACCCACATATACACTCCTACATATCACCCACCTTTCATAATATTTATTTAAATCATATATAAATACTTTTGTAATAATATTTTAAGAATTCACTTATTTTTCTGAAAGAAATATTTCCCATGGAAATTTTTTTCCTTCTTACCAAACACACATGTAAAATCAAACAAAACCATAGGCAATAATCGTGATTTTGGCCTAGTTACTCCCTCTATTTTAATTTATGTGACACTTTTTATCTCTTGAAATTTAAATAATATAAATTTTATTATTTTTAAACCAAAAAAAATTATAATTTATAATATTTCTCATAACTTTTAAATATTTTGATATTAATTTTAATAAATAAAATTTAGTTTAAATTTAAATATTAATTAAATTACCTCTGGAGAAACCGAAAGGTTACGTAAAGAAATAAGATACCCGTAATATTGCAAACTGCATGAGGCCATTGTGTCATTAGAATAAACATGCGGGAAAGTATTATACATTAAAATTGAAATTTAAAAAAAAAAAAAAAAAAAAAAAAAAAAAAAAAAAGGAAAAAAAGGAAAGGAGTTCAAATGGGTTTAGGGTTTACTACCGTCATCCAGATTTTTTTAAAAAAAAATGAACCTGCAATCTGCTTGTTCTTTGCTTCAGCATGAAGCTTCAATCCCCAAATTTTCTCAATTCCAGCTTCACAGTGTAAATATTTCTTTTCTCTAATTTCTCTTTGTATATACATGTTTAGCATGTATCGCTATCTGTATATACACTCGTAAATTTTATTAATTCGGTACAGGTTTTTTCTGTGTCGTGTCTGGTGCGGAAGAACCATGGTAGAAGCTATATTCGATTGGATAAAAGGACCCCTTTGGTTCAGAACGTTTTGAAAGGTAAATTTCCTCGCTCTCTTTCCAATTTCCTCTGTTGGGTTTTGTGAAAAATTGCTTTAAAGATAGAATTTTGGGTTGAAATTCTGACATCCATGTTTTGATTCCAATTTCCTCTTCGGGGTACCTCTACATTGCTTCAAAAGACAGTCTTTTGCTTTGTCTCCAATTTCCTCTGTTGGGTTTTATGTTTTGCTTTAAAGATAGTATTTTGGTTTGAAATTCAAACATCCATGCTTCATTCCAATTTCCTCTGTTCGGTTTTGTATTGCTGTATAAATAGTATTTTGGGTTGAAATTTAAGCATCCATGCTTTCTTTCCAATTTCCTCTTCTGGGTACCTCTACATTGCTTCAAAAGACAGTCTCTGCTTTGTTTTCAATTTCCCTTTTCGAGGATGTATATATTTCTGAAAATATGGCCTTGTTTCCTTATTTTGCAGGTATTCCCTCACTGAAGAGCGGATTGATAGTGTATGCCTCTAATTCCAGTCCTCCGGAGAAGTCAAATTATGATGGCAGGGAAAGTAGGGATGTGAGCGTAATCGCCAGTAAAGGGTCTGAACCATTTCGGGGTAAATCAGGTTCTGTTTCATTCCAAGGGATTACTCACCAAATGGTTGAAGAAAGTAAGCTGGTGTCAGCCCCTTTTGAGGAAAAAAGTGGCTCCTTACTTTGGGTTCTTGCTCCTGTTGCATTGATCTCTTCTTTGGTGCTTCCTCAGTTCTTCATTGCGGTTGCCGTTGGTGACTTGATAAAAAATGCAACTTTTGCAGGTATGTGAAAATAGAGTAGGAGTTGGTTGTTACTTACTATATGTTGTTTCTGTAACCATTGACTTGCTATGCGAATTCGGAGAAGATGATGTTGACTTATCTGGTGATTGGATATGTAAATTCGTGGAAATGATATTAACTAATGGTTAGCTGTGAATTTTTTATGATATAGCGAGGACTGATTTAGTCCACATTCTTAACATAATTTAGGATACTCACTTTTTGATTAACAAACTATTTATTTAGTTTGATATTAACAGAGAAGTCGGACAAGGTTAATGTTTTCAGCTAGAATTTTGTAGTTATCTAGCTGATATTTATGTTGATATTTGAGTTTTCAAGTGAGATTTACTCCGTCATGAACTGACTGTCTATGTTGGTATAATGCATTTAAATTCCTATGCCTTGTTAGCATTCGGCTATTCTATCCAATCAGGTAGAGTAGAATCTAATGGCTCAGAAAATTATAATGAGTAATTACATGCATTCACACTAAACACCTTGCCGTATTTTTAAAAAAAAAAATACACCTGCACTAGATGAAACTAGCAGTATGCTTAAAGTAGATGAAAAATAAGATTTAACGTCTCAGAAGATTCCCCTACTCTTATGGATTGAGTTTTGTTTCTACTGAATGTTAATAGTAGTAAAAATGCTTACGATTACCAAAAGGTAGCACGTTATCAGATTTAAAGAACAAAAACTTTCCAAATTGTACAAGCTACGGGATTGTAAAAATTATAGCTAGATGAACACGATTTCAGCTGCACTTTCAGTGATACATGTGAAAAAATGCTGAAATCTACATCTGTCTCTGCAGAAATTGTGTCTTCATTTTTCTCTGAGGTCATGTTCTATATTGGCCTTGCAACATACCTTTGGGTCACTGACCACGTTCAGAAGCCATATCTACAGTTCAGTGCAAAGAGATGGAGCCTCATAACTGGGCTAAAGGGATACATAACATCTGCTTTCTTTATAATGGGGTTTAAGATTTTTGCCCCACTCTTTGCTCTTTATGTTACCTGGCCTGCACTTGGCTTGCCAGGCTTGGTCGCAGTAGCTCCTTTTCTAGTTGGCTGTTTGGTACAGTATTTATTCGAGAGATCTCTCGACAGACATGGATCATCTTCTTGGCCCTTGGTGCCAATTATTTTTGAGGTACGCAAACTGCTAACATGGGATGTAAAAATTTCTTTTCGGGAGGTAAAGGCAAGTAAACATGGGATTGAGGATTTCGAATCTTTGCAGGTTTATAGGATATATCAGTTGACGAGATCCGTGCATTTTGTGGAGAAGTTGATGTTTGCCATGAGCGGAGCTCCTGTCACCCCTAAGTTGTTCGACAGAAATGGTGCATTGGTTGCTTTGGTAGTGACTTTCCAAGTTTTAGGAATAACTTGCTTATGGTCCTTGCTTGCATTTCTTCAAAGGCTCTTTCCTTCCAGACCTGTTTCTGAAAACTACTAATCTTTGCAGATGAAGATGATCTTTTTTTCTTCTTTTGTTTTATAGAAACTTTGATTTGCTCTAGTTTAAATTATCTGTTGCAGTATCTACTCCTAATAACACTACTTTTCTGATCTGACAGAGAAATGCCTTCGCTTTCAGTTAAATCAGTCAAGGTTCTCTTTCACTGAAAAGTAAATAAATGGAAGAGGAAATCTAATTTATACTGGTAAACAAGCTTGTTACTTATGCAGAAAGAAAAAGCTTGTTTTAGCAATAATGAATCTTTGATTGCAGAATTGTTAAAATCGGATGATAAATACAACAGCGTCGACAATATTCAGTGTAATTTTATAAGTGGGATTTAGAGAGGAATAGGATGTTCGCACAAAATTGGAGATTATAAAAATTATTTTTGATAAACTCTCAGTTTAAAATAAAGCATATCCAAGCAGAAACACTTTATCTATTCCTATGTCATAAATGTTTAATTCGTACTAAAAGCATACTGCTCTGCACCATTATTAAGCCATGAATAAAGCGAAGATAGAAAATCTAGAGAGGGGTTGTTTGGATGGTAAACATCCTCCAACACGCATATGATTTTGAGATATAAAAATATATGGCTTCACCAGAAAACGAACACCACTCCCAAATTGACACGTGTCCTGAACAAGAAAAACTTATGGACTTTGTTTTTTGTATATAAAACTGCCACTGTGATAGCCTATAACTCCTGAAGACGACCGTATGTATGTATAGATTTGGATCTTCTTCTTTGTATGTATGAGTTGGCTATTAGCAAACATATACAACTACTAAATCAAAACAGCAACTGCCAATGATAAACAAACAAGCTATAGCTATATCTTGTTATTAGGCTCTAAACTATAGTTGTTTGTGAACTGATGTTTCACACTGAGACTATACAATATGCATTTTATGTTTAAGCCGCTTCAACTCACATATCACCATTGCCATAGACCGATATTCTGCTTCTGTTGATGACTGGGATAAAATATGGTGCTTCTTAGTCCTCCATAATATAGAAGATGGAATAACTAAATCATGCATAACTAATATCTGAATAAAATACTACACCCTCATAATTGATCCCTGAATCACTAATACTTACATAACTCTAACCAGCAACCAAACGACCCCTAAATTGTCAGCAGAAAAAGATGCAAGGCTATAATTTTGGACCCATGAGACGGGTGTATTTGAAAAGAAAATTGCTACAGATCAGATCATCTCTGTAGTAATCTGTTGAATCCTTCGAAGAATAAGTCTTTCCCCTAATCAAGCCAAGAGAAGGCTTTTCTCATGAAATTATAAGGGATGTAGGTTTACATTCGAGATCAACTTGAAAAACTTCACAAAACTCCTTAACTAAAGATCTATGAGTAATATCAATAAGTTGGGCATCATCAATGTCCTGATGGTTTTCTGTACCACAGCCACTAGAGTGTGAGTGCTCCCTCAGCAATCCTTTTATACTTCCAACTTGACGATCACGGATCCCACATGGAACTATCTGTTGAAAGGGTGACAGATCTGTGGTGACATTCAGTGCTAGGCCATGATACGTGACCCATTGAGATACTCTAATACCAATTGCAGCTAATTTCCGGCCCTCTGAAAGAAGCTAGTGTTAGAGAAGTATTTCATGCCTCCCTTCAGGATTAATAGATGCAATGATAATACACAATACTAGAGGGACAAAAAAGGAAGAAAAAAAAGGTTCATGGGTGAGGTGGGTGGAAGGGGGAGAGCAACAATGTAATCAAGTTGGACTGGCCGGTTCTCTTGACTAGACACTTTTATTTGAAGATGTTCTAGCTCTCAAACTGTGAAAATGAATATTGTCTATCAGATGCAGATAAAGGTGAACTAGTTTTATTTCCTTTAAAAAAGTCCATTCCTCATTTGGTCTGCATTTTCAAAAAGAAGAAGAAAAATTGGTGTAGATAAAAATATTAGAGATGACATCCGAGGTTGCAGTCAGTATCAAGTAGTTTTGAAAAGATTACTAAGCAAGCACTAGACCAAGCTGGTGTTAAAGAGTACGAATTGACTTATTATACTCTTGAGTGCCAAACAAAGGATACTGATATATTGGCAGCATTCCGATGAATGATAGTAAACATGAATGGTAATCTTAACATAGTCATTAACTTATAAAGGGTTTATACATAGTAGAATAGTAATTGTCTTCTCTAGTCCTGCTTAATCCACAAATCCAGGGATAATTAGACTATTTGTCAGCTTAAATTTTAACTAGATCTCAAATATGGCAGAAAGCACAACATGTGTGACCTTTCTCTTTCCAGACCTATGGTACCAATATCTGCATGGTGAAGTCACCAATGCCATTCACCTATCCCAGGGCACATGGGAAACCTTCAACAAGAAATAATTTACAAACTATTTTCAGCTAAACCAAAAGGTTCTTTAAAAGCACATCTTGACATCTTCTTTAGATATATCTGATTATGCCATTGTAGACAGATATAGTCATATAGACGAACAAATGATGTGGAGATTCAGAACTTCAGAACTTACCAACCCAAACACCAGTTAAGCCATCAACTCTTGAAGCCTCCATAGAAAATGATGAAGAAAGAACTCGTATGATCACCTCCTCAAGGCTCCTGAGGTACCAATGAAGGTCCATCTTATGATATCGGAGATTGATGATGGGGTACATAACTAGCTACAATTACAGATAAAAGTATTATATTTCAGAAATGTAAAAGCTCGAACGAACACATGATTCTTCCACTTTCAGAGTCTTTAGGATCACATATGCTAATCCTAACTAGTAATACATTTCAAAGAGGCAAAACTAACCACACAATCACAACCCTGTCCCAGTTGTTATTTAATGGAGTAGAACAGACGGTCAAGTCAATTCCCCATTTTGACACGGGTTTTGCAGAATCTCTAGTTAATCATGTCCATCAAAATTCAAAGTTACTGATGTTTCCCCCTTACCACCATCTGATTAGAGAACTTAGAATAGAAACTGTGCACCCCTTGAATTCATCAAGCATTGAGAACAACCTATACACTCGGCTCAGAAATAAACTATGAAGAATAAGTATCATACTGCATCAAGGTAGTTGGGGAAGTAGGCAGCAACAGCTGAAATGTACCTGACCAGGGCCATGGTAAGTTACTTCACCACCACGTTCTGTTCGGTATAATTCAAAAGGAGCATTCCTTATGTCAAAATGTAGATTCTCTTCGGAGCTTCCGGTACCCAATGTATAAACTGGCTGATGTTGCAATATAATAAGTGTGTCTCCAAGATCCTCATTCCTTTCAATCTGTGCTTTCCTCTTGTCGACAATGGCCTTTTGCCAGGACCACGCTTTCGCATATGGGACTAGCTCTTTATACATATCATAACAATCACAGCTAGCGTCAAAAGCAGAGTTAACCAAGTGAAAAGCCTTATAATTGCACAAAAACTATTTGTCGAAGTGTCTGAAAGAAAATCTTACCATCTTTTGCCTTTACATCTTGTCAAAGTCGGTCTCCTAAAGATGGGTGTACCAGAAGGTTGCTTAATCTTAGATGGTTTACAAAGTGACCATGTCGGGGTTGAGCAAAACATAGAACTTGCCAAAACAATCATATCTGCAAGATATAACCAGAAACATATGAACAATGATGGAGTAGAGGAGCCCATTTATCTCAAATTGTAAATAAACTTTCCTTAAATTACAAGTATTGGTTTCACATAAATATATGGGATTAAAGATATCTATGAATATAAACTAGATTATTTCCATGATCGCAAGATAAATGCTCACAAACAAGTTTATGACAAAGCATCCAAGGAAAAGGAGAGAGTAATTTATGTGTCATCTCTTATATGCGACCCATAAGATTGATTTGACCTACTTATATGAAAAGGTTCAACTCACTTTGCTTACATAAAATTTAGTACTTGAACTATTTACAAGTTGCACATTTGTAATCATCCAAGATTAGCACTCCCCAATTTATTCAATTTGATAGGCACGATAAAGCTAAATCAAGTCAGTCCCAAAATCATTAAACTCCACTCATCTTGGAAAAAAATATATGCTTCACTACAACAAAGCAATACATATTGGCCAAACGATGCACAACCAGGTCACAACTCCAATACTTTATAAAATACCAGAAGCTTAACAAACTAGTATAATTGGTATTCCAATAACATGCCAAATTGTAGTCACATGTGAGGAATTACGAGTTTTCTCAAGTATTCTAACTATTGTCGCTATCATCTGTAATGATTTAAGCAGAAGAATATAATGCCAGAACCACCACATTCTAAAATTTAGATTCTCAAAATGTTGCCCCAAGGCAATGATAGAGATCAGATGAGTGTCACCAAATATAAGAATGCTGTATTTCCAGTTGTTTTCTCTGCTTTGAGCGAAGTGCTTTCTCTGATTTCTTGACCTTCCTCTGCCACCCATATTCCCCCGGCTGCTGCAAATTCGAATGCTGAAAAATCCCTCTAACACTGCAGGTTATCTTGTCTCGCAGTGTTGGTCTGGTAATTCTTGGTGTATTTCTTTTAGAAGGAATTGTTTTGATTGGGAGATTCCAAGAATTGCAGTTCTACTGAAAGATCTGGAGATGGTATCCCTCAATGATCAAGTTGAGGATCGCATTATATGGAATGGACAAGAAGATGGGAACTTTTCTGTTAAGGCATGTTACAAGGCCCTTAATAGTGGAGGGAATGGTCCTAGCAGTTGTCCATGGAAACAAATTTGGAAATCTAGAGCTCCCAATAAAGTTAGTTGTTTTATGTGGTTGTTGTCTCATTATGCTTGCCTTACACTCCACAATCTACAAAGAAGAGGAATCACTACTTGCAGCTACTGCTTCATGTGCAACAGGAAAGCAGAAAGTAGCAGCCAACTGTTTTTACATTGCCCCGTGGCCAGACAGTTGTGGTCACTAGTTTTTAATCTTTTTAAGATTTCAATTGTGGTGCCACGGACTATCAAAGATCTATTGTTTTGTTGGAACTCTAGAGGCATCAAGAAACATCTAAAGAAGATCTGGCGCACCATTCCTGCCTGCATATGCTGGAGCATATGGAAAGAAAGAAATGACAGATGTTTTGAAGATAAGTCAATTAGTTTAGAGCAGCTTAAATACATTTGTTTAGGGTTTTTGGCTTTCTGGTGTAATCTTCAGGATGTGAAGAATGAAGATAGTATGTTACTTTTCATTGATTCCCTGCAAGCATAGGTTTACCAATACACAGTGGCGAATTTAGGTACAAATTACGGGCCACGTGAACCCGTGGTCTCTCCGTAAAATTAGATATTTTATGTATGTATTTTTAAAAATTGGTATAATATTATATGCTGACACCCAGGCTACAAGAAGTTTAAATGGTGCACTTGGTTGAAGGTTAAGTTATTTAACTTGAGTTGTTGGGTTCAATTCTCACTTAATATATTAGTTTTCTTCTTCTTTTTTTTTAAGTAGTACACCCATGTTCTCTGGATCCTAGATTCACCTCTGCCAATACAGAAGTCCTTCCATCTTGTTTTGTTTGGAAGGCTCCTGATACATGTTTAGACTCAGCACCAGCTTGGTGCTGGGCAGTTTCTCTTTTTCAATATAATAGCTACTTACATTCTCAAAAAAAATTATATATAAGAATGCCTTCATCTCCTAGAAAGGCTCAAGAGCTCTAACAAGATAAGATATATTGAGCTGATGTTAAGGCTGCCAACATCCTTGAAATTCAAGGCAGTAATCTTCTAATTGGATTCTGCATCTAATATCAAAAAATAAAAAACAAAAGGCTGCAAAACTCTCAATAAATTTCCAGGATGGGCACAGAGGATAACTCACAGAAACATTTAATTCCAGGGGCTAGAGCCAAGAGAAAACAATCAGTAACAGACATATGGAAATGGAAAAGAAGCAAACCAGTTACAGCAACGAACCTCACTGGAACACTTGTAAAAATTAGATGAAAGAACACCAATTAACGAAAAAAAAATTGGGGAAAATATTGCAATACAGAGTGAGTATAATCTACCATTGTTACCTTGCTGGAAAGTTTTTGAACTGGATATCGATCTGCTAGGGATTCAAAGAGAGAAATTTGAACTTCACACCCAAAAGATCTCTTCCCACTGCTCACTAGTCATTTTAGATCTGTAGGTTCGGTCATTACATTTATAGAGTAAGTTCAATGCAATGAATTCTGCCGGTAGGGAACGGCGGCCGTGCAGCGGCGGAGCAACCAAAGCTGTTGGGAGGATTAACCGCGCCCAATACACATTAGTGCACACTCCTTCCATCCTTAATTATTTTTTCTTTAAAATCTTGATGTGATCATTTTTCAGATTTTAATTTTTTTTATAAATATCTTTTAGTTTTATTAATTTTTTTCTGAAAAATGTTTATTTTTATACATAAGAAATTATCAGTTTTATACTAAGGGACTGAAAAAAATTATAGTCAAAAAATTATCCCTATAGTGGTAGTGTTTGGAAATTTGATGACTGCTATAATGAGGTGTTGTTATATATATATTACCACAAATGTTGGATACTATTTTGATTAATATTTTTGTTTTAGATATTCATACTTAAAATTTACTATGTGACATTGATGATCATTATCATAAATATTTTATTATTTTAATATTTATTTGCACATAATATATTTCTTATAGAATATTATTGCACAATATTTGAGAATGACTATTATAGAGAGGTAATTTTATGAAGAGTGTACTGTATAATGAACGACACTATTGTTATAGGTAGAATGTTGTTATAGAGAAGTAAAATATAAAATAAAAAATTAATTCTGGAGAAAATTAGACAATTATAATAAAATATTATTATAACGAATGACTGTTATAGAGAGGTTTGACCGTATTAAGTTAGACTCCAAAAGTGCTAAAAAGAAAGTTTTATGTATGGTATTCAATAATTAAGGTAAAGTCCAAGCCAAAATAATATTCACTACTTTTTTTGAAATTTTAAATCAAAATTACTCTATCAAATGAACATAATTTATTTTAATTTGATAAATGGTAACTGATTCATATAAATCACAATTTATGATGATGTCTCCATTGATAAGTTAAAAACTCTCATTATTTATACGAAGTATTTTTGAGTATCCATAAGAAGAATTTTTTAATAAGATTTCACAATCAAAGAAATATAACATGAGTTTTATTTTTTTCACACTTTATTTCTCTCTTTATAATTTTTCATAATGTGGACACATACATTACACATGATTTTAGTAGTGCGCGGAGCCATAATTTATAATAGGGGTTCAAAATTTTCACACTTAATTTAAACATATGACATAAAATAAAATTTTAAATCATTTGCCACTCGATTAAAGTAATTTCGTGCATATATATGCGAAAGAGATTCAATAACGACCCTTGATCATAATATTTGGGACTCAAATTTAAAATTAACGTTTGTTTATGAAATGTAAATAAAATTTTAAAATTTTTTAAATTCTTTAAGAAGTAGGAGTTTAAAGTTTAGGTTGTAATTTCAATTTTTGTAAATGTAAATTTTGTCCCACAGGTTTTTTATATTTTATAAATAAAGAACCGTCATTTTCAATTTCGCAACATAAAGATTCATGTTCGACGTGAAGAAATTGTTTATACTATGTAGGAGGACTATATTAAAGAATAACTAGTTATTACTATTGTTAATTTATTGAGTTAGTAGATTTTTGTGAAAATTATGTGTATTTAAAAGTTAGTAAAAGTAATTAACATGTAATCGCAAATATTTGATTATAAAATGAACATGTAGATATGTTATTCATTACTCACTCCATTTTAAAATAAGTAGTGTCTTTGCCTTTTTCATTTTGTTTCAAAATAAATGACATTTTACATAACCAAAAACACATTAATGACGTTTACTCTTATTTAAATAAAGAGAGTTTTACATAACCAAAAAACTACATCTTTTTCGAGGTATTTATTAAGGGTAAGTCAGTAAAAATACATAATATCTTCTACAAATAAATAATTTTCTTAAAGAATATGTCCAAATTAAAAACACCACTTATTTTGATATGAAGAAAAATAATGCAGTTTCTTAAAATATTCTAATACCTTATTTATAAGGGAAAAGGGTCAAATTTACTCATCTATTTAGTTTAATAGCTAATTTTATCTTCCGTCATACTATAGAGTCAAATATACTCCTGTTGTTACCAAAATATTTAAAAATACACCTCATTTGGATGAAATCCCAAATAAGAGATATTTTGAATAAGAGTTGAAATATGACATTTAAAATCAAGTTTGAAGGACTTATATTAATCGAAGTGTGCCAAATTGACTAATGCGGTTTGATAAAGCAACGCATGATATATTTGTTAAAAATTTAACTTTTTGGAGTTGTGATTTTTTAATATTTAAAATTATATTTAAATATATTATAGAAAAAAATGAAATTTTAAACATTCAAAAATTGAATTGATATAATTTTTGAAAATAAAATATTTAAAAGTTAAATTTTTATTATTAAATAAATATTTAAAGGTAAATTTTTAAAATTTATCTTTAAAAAATGAACCTCATAAAATTGAATTTTTATGTTTAGAAGTTGAAGTTCAATTTATCAAGATAAATTTTAAAAATTTATCAAGATAAATTTTTAAAATTTTATAAATTATGATTTTGAAAATTTTTTTTTTATCAAATTGTGAGAAAAATCTACTCAAAAATTTAAACTACATGACTAAACAAATTTTGATTTCAAATTAATAATTCATTATTATGATTTGAAATCACGTCCAAATGTAACAACCTCTTATTTAATTATTAGGATACTATTTATACATTCATTTAAAAAAATTAATAGAAATGATAATTTAACTAATATAACCTTATTAATTTTTTAAAAATATATAATAAAATTTTTTATTTCACATTTTAAAATGACTTTAAATACATAATTAATTACCTTTTAAATTTTAAAACTAATAAATATTTTAAAATAATTATTTTTAATATATTCAGCCATTAAAATAGAACAGAGGGACTAATTGATTAGCTCATCCGATTGTCGCTCAATGAATCTACTAAAACGAATTAGGGCACGTCTGCTGATTTAAAATTCAACCAAAGTACGTAAAAGCAAAAAGGAATCCCTCTTTCCAAATTCTAAAAACGATACGTCTGTAGTCCAATAGAAGTGCCACGTGTTCGGAAGAAAATGCTTATGGCCCTACACGCTAAAACGTAAAAGGAAAAAACATCATTGAAAAATTCAGAGCATGAACCTTTATACCAACCTCTCCAAGAAAAGTGGAGAAAATGGACAAAACAAAGGTCACATATATTAACTTCACTTCACGACAATACTAACTAATATGCCACGAATCTTCTGCACCTTTTCATATTTTGCATATAAATACTTTGTTCGGATGGAGAAAAGGAAAAAAGAAAAAGAAAGTAAGAGAGAAAAAAAAAATGGCAATCAGTGGTACTAGATTGTTACGTACCTCTAAACAATTGGGGTTACGTGACAATGGCGGCCAGAAACAGCAGCAACCAGCTTGTTGTTCTTTGTGGAATAATTATTCGTTAAGGTTTAAATGTTCGAAAAAAGGTGGTCTTGTTGGTGGAGGAGATCAGAAGAAAGCGGTAGTGGCAACTAAGGCTGTTGGTGGGGCAGACACTATTACAAGTACTGTGGTTGTGTCTGAACCACCAATGACACAAAATTGGAATATTTCAGATCTAAGTTTAGTGGCAAATAATGTATCAGATCTGATACTTTACAACTTGAAAAACATCCTCAAACTACAAATGCCGCAGAAATTGCATCATTTACAGTTGTTCATCGAGAAGGTAACTTTAATTTTTTCACGCGGAAGTCATGATTTGTTGTTATCTCAGAGCCCGTTTGGTTTAGTCGAAAAAAAATAGTTTTTAAATATAAGTGTTTAAAGTATTTTTTAAGTGCTGAAATTTAATAGTTATGTGTTTAGATGAAAGTGTTGAAACTGAAAAAAAATTATTGATGTGTTTGGTGCATAAGTGCTGTTAAACACTTACGAAAAATAGTTCCTACTGCACCCTAAAAATACTTATTTTCTTCCAAAAGCTTGGCCAAACATCTCATATTTTTAAAATAAGCACTTTTGGCCTCTCAAAAACGTGACCAAAGAAACTATTAGTATATTTAATTTTGACTTGAAATTTTATTTTAATTTATTTATTTGGTTTTAACTTGTCACACTAATCAATATATGGAATTCTATTTTGCAGGGTATTTTGGATTGCCGGTTCTTCAGTCTCTTTGCAGTAGCAGGGACATTGATTGGTTCATTGTTATGCTTTGTCGAGGTAATATATTACTAGTATTATTTATGGTTATTTTATCATTGATTTAATTTATGCAATTGTAAGACTGTAATAAATTAAATTAAATAATATCCTCGTTAATATTGCAGGGGTGTTACTTAATCATAGAATCATACGTCCACTATTTTATCGCACTCTCACATAAGTCGGACCTCGGACATGTCATGCAGCTATTGGTCGAAGCTATTGGTATATCTTTTCCCTCTCTTAAACATTGAAATAGGAAATTAAATTCATTATAAGATCTATTTGTACGCATTTTAGAGGACGGTATGCCACCACTCGGACTCAATCGAAATGCATTAGCTGTGTGTCTATCAATTCCACCATAGCAGCTCGTCTTGAATTCATCATTGTTACAAGTTTTTATACTATCAGCACAAAGTTAACCAAATATTGTTCTTTTTCTTCTTCAGATATGTTTCTTTTGGGGACTGCTATTCTTACTTTTGGAATGGGATTGTATGTCATGTTTGTGGGATCAAGAAATTATAATGTTAAAGGAGATCAATTGTCAGGCAAAAACTTGTTTTATTTTCAGACACTTCCATCATTGATAGGAATGAAATCAGTGATGCAAGCCAAATCAAGAATAGGACATGCACTCATAATGCTACTTCAAGTGGGAGTTTTGGAGAAGTTCAAGAATATACCTGTGGTTAATGGATTGGATCTTGCTTGTTTTGCTGGTGCTGTGTTTGTTTCCTCCATTTGTGTGTTCATTCTTTCTAGGCTTGCTGTCACTACCACAAAGGCTGGCAACTAAGAAAATGGAACTTTTGACACCTTTTTGGTGAAGGATATATATGTATAGAGAGAAAAATTGTAAGGTAAAAGGACACATATACTAGTAGTCAACAATTAGAAGTTCTCATAGTTGACCTTTTTGTTAAATATTCTTTCAATTTGTAACAATTAAAATACATCTGTTTATATTTATTTTTGTGTATTATGATTACCTTTTGAATGGTGAATTCTTTCTCCACCATAAAAAAGAAAGTGGGAGTTATAGTACGCATACATAACTTGAGCTGTTGACACTACACAAGAGGGGTTGCTTATATATAAATGTTACTCTAAGGGGTCGTTTGGTAGGAATCGAAGTTATCTCCGAATAATTAATCCCGATTGGGATAATTCGGAATTGTTATCCCATTCCCAATGAAGAATAAGGAATAAGTCTGGAGATAAGATTCCAGGCACAACATAGTACCAAGTAAGTTTTCACTTACAATTAAGTAACCAAATATCCAATGAAATATTTTACATAATAGTTTACAGCAATTCCTGCACTAATTCAAGAGAGCTAAACTTGGAAAACGCACCGCAATTTTAACACAGTATACGTAGACTGCAAACTATGGCAGAATACACAACAAATTTAGCATTTTCAGCCAGCAAGAGATGAGAAAAGAATTGTAAATAGATTGGGAAGGAAAAAAGACCTTCCAAAGAAGGCCAGTTTGTTCAAATGCACAACACACCATCACTGCTTTTTTCTTCTTTCCCATTGATGAAACCGTCTGGGCTTCTCCCTATCTCCATCAGGGCTGCAAAAAACAGTGCCCTTTGAATTCTGAAGAATAAATAGGAATATGCTAATCCTATCTGATCTCTCTATCCAATGTCATCAGCACACATAATAGAGGACGCAAATATTGTCCGAAACTTGGAGAAAGACCTGAGCAATCTTGTTTCAGCTATCTTTCTTCTGTAAACCAAGAATTTACATCAACTTGTTAGAGGCTTTGCTTTTCTTATGTGACCCATGCTATTGACGAGATCCTTGCGTGTACAAACAGGAAACATGTTGATATTCCTGAATTCTTTGAACCGCCAAAGGACATATGGAAAACTCAGTTGATCACGAGATGTAAAGCGAACCACCTCATTAAACCATAGGCACATGAACAGATTAGTCGATGGCGTGTGCTCTCTCACAATAATTGAAGCCTCAGCTAGAGCTGTACAGATATAGTGAGTGTGAGAATGATTTACTGGGAAGAAAAAAAAATCATCTCATGTGAGCAATTTAGGTATAGCAGTACAATCACGGTAAGCTCATTTCAGCTGACAAGGAAATGAGAAATTCTACCTTTTTCTAAAACTGAAATACAGAAATGAAAAGGAATCAAAGGAAATGAGAAATTCTACCTTTCTTCCCATTGAATCTCTTATCCTCGGGGAGTCCATCTTGACGGTACTGAGCTAACTGCACAGCCACTTCCTCCGGGGTGGCTTTGTTTTTCTTGACAACAGCCTTTGCCTCATCATACACGCTACTCCGAGCTCCATGTTCTGAGATTGCTAGTACAGAGTTTGAACGCCAGAGCAGAGCTTCCAACACACCCAACGGATCCCTCCTAAGTTGGGATTTTGAGTCTACCCAAATGGAATATCTAGAATTTGGAAAGAGACGATGGGCCAGCATCTGATTAATTAAGACATGAATTAAATCCTTATAAATCATTTAGCTAGTAAAATGTTCATGCTTGTACTAATTCAATCCTATCATTTTGACAATTTCAGAGGGATAGCTATAGGAAATGTACTGGGAAACAGTATATTCGAGATTGAACATTGGACCAAAAGCATCAAAATCGCTTCTTTTAGTCAACATCCTGAAACCCACGATAGGAGACCATGACTCTTTGCTGCCACATTATACAGTTGTAAAAATTGTATCTGCACAATGACAATAAAGGCAAAGAATCTCCCAGGGTTGCGGACCAACAATCCAGCAAAAGGACACTGTCATCAATCAAATAATTCAACTTTCACTGTTAGTGGCAAGACGAGAAAGGGTCAAAAATGTCCCTAACATATTGAAAATGACTTAAATGTTCCCTCCTTCTACCTATTGGAGCTCAATAGCCCTTAACGTTAATTTCGGGTTAAATATGCCCCTCCTCCGACCTATTGGACCCATTTGCCCTTAACGTTAATTTTTAGGCTAAAAGTGTCCCTCCTTTTAACGGAATTATGAGATGGAATATGTGGACTTTAATTAAATATGTTGCACTGATTTATTGATCCACGTGGATCTTACACTAACCAAGAAATGAACTAACTTCAAAAGAAGTTCCATCAAATATGGATTTGTTCGTACCCAGATTCTTCAATGCTTCATGTTTGCCTCAAAAGATAGCAATGTCGTCTTCGTTTGAAGCAGCGATTTTTGGTTCAAAACCGTGCAAACAAGCTCCAATTGATTCCAGATCTAGGTTCAGCTCAGCTTTTTCATCCTTTAACAATGGTGGATTTTTAGAAATACAGCCCCAACAATTACTAAACAAACAGATTCATATGTGTCTGGTTATTTATGAGGTTGGGTCTAATATGCATGTGGATCAATAAATTAATGCTACATATTTAATTAAAGCCCCCACCTATTCCATCTCATAATTCCGTTAAAAGGAAGGGCATTTGTAACCGGAAAATTAACGTTAAGGGCAATTTGGATCCAATAGGGGGAAGAAGGGGCATATTTAACTCGAAAATCAACGTTAAGGGAAGTTGGGATCCAATAGCGGGAAGGATGACAAATTTAAGTCATTTCCAATACGTTAGGGACATTTTGGCCCTTTTCCGTTGGTAAAATAGGAAACCCGGGTAGGAGACAAAAAATGGAAAATCAAGTAGTTTTAGCCACATAGAGGGCATGCACGTGACGTGATGTTAATTTTTCTCCAACATGATACATGGTCCAATTATTAAATCATAAGAGGATGTACCAAAAGGCAACAAATTTTCTTTTCCAGACATTTTTAATCTTCAAAGCTTCATCATTCCGATTTGCTTCATCACACTTTTAACTTTGTAAGGCACCATGTTCCTTGATACCTCGTGGAGAAGAATATTGTTGTTGGAAGTAGGACAATATTACCAGAAGTTCCACTTTAAGCATTAGGATATGTTCATTGTAAAATGGAAAAGCATACAAGAAATTGAAGAAATCAGACAGTAACCATACCTTTGGGATTTTACCGTTCAACCTTTGGTCTGAGAATGGTAAATTCTTAACACGGATTATGCGCCACTTTCCGATATAATGGTCATCACCAACTTTATGGCCATCTGCCTCTTGTGATGCCAGTGTAATTTCATCCCAAAAAGCCACAAAGCAAACCTGCATTATTTAAATTCCAATGATATGTATTAACTAAGGTGTACTGCACCACTTTAAATCTCCAAATCCAACTACATTGTGATTGAAGTGTGATTTTTACATAGTGTAAACTAAAGATTGGGAATCAATCATGAGCATCAACAATCCCAAAAAAATAACCTTCTTGAGAGATGACTCTGACATTCCTATAGGTTGATAGAGATCATCTCCACCACCAAATGCACAAGTTGACACCACAGCTTTGCAGGATTCCATATAACTTCTATCTTCAACAGAAATCCTAAAGCCTCCTTTCTCACTGTAAAAACCACAATTGATGGATGCGTCCACTCCTTTCACCTGAGATAATGCTTCAGCAAATTGTCAAAAGAAGAAGAAAGAGAGATACACAAATTATTCCATAGGCAAATAGGTGATCACCAAAAAGCAAGATGCAGGTCGACAACCTTAAAACTTTCATCCCTTTGCTTGAGAGTTTGGTTTCCTGTGAATAAATTGAATCTTGAGGCCTCCGAGTGTTGCTCAAATGGCATACCATCATCTACAGAAGCAGGATTGGCCTCTGAGATGTATACCACACGTTTAATAGGATCGTCAGGTACTTTATCCATGGGGAAATCAAGATGCTCTAGTTCTTTAGCTGGTAGTAGCTTCAAGCAAGCTGCGAGATCCATGATTTTTCAAAACAATTGGTCAAACAACATAGCACTTTGACAAGCATGTCAAATATATTGTATATAAACAAAATCACTATGTAATAAACCACAAAGCCCAAAGGAATGCTGAATACAGAAGTTTTACCTGAAGAAAAGCCAAATGATCTGTCCTATATGTCAACTAGATCACTTTAGCATCAAGTTTATGATTCTTCCTATATCTTAGATTCTCATATAATAAAACTCCAAGTATCATTTGGATTTCATTTTCTCGTGATTGATAGAGAACTTGACAAAACAGTCATTTGGTTCTACTGGAGGGTGAGGATATAGCTTGAGATTGGTTTGTTTGGAGGGACATCTACTTATGATCCCCCTCCATGGGTTTTGCTATAACAAGGGCATTTCGTCTAACTCCACCGAAAATGGGTATCTTAACTAAAATACCCATATCCTTCTTCCCCTTTCCGCACCCTTTAAAAATTATATTTTCCCTTCAAGGTAATGGAGGACGAGCGGATTTAAATTCAGCATTTTTTTATTGAATTTCTTTCTTACTCCGTTTTGCTTAACAGGTCCCTTAGTTCATCGACAATTTTCCTCATTCGTTTGTATTCTAGCAAAATTGTGTGAACAGTTAGCTGTTTCACTTGAACATTTTTTAGGTGCCTCTTTGTTATGTGATTATTCACCTTTGGAAGTAGGCATGCAGTACTCAGTAGCTAAACGGGATGATTGAGCAGTCATGTGTCTGACCTCAATTTAGGAGAAACCTTTTTCTCCTTTTCATTTTGGCAAATCAAACACCCAAACCCCACTATCTGGGGTGAGGAGGGGAGCAAAAGGTGGCTTTCCACTCCCGGTGCCTCACATGAGCCATAACCATGATTGGATTTTTTCTTTGTTTTCTTTTTAATAGTTCACTTTTGCTCCGATCATCTGTACTCAAAAGAAAAGCTAGATTGCAGACAAACTAAGCTTTACTTACTCCCCTTATACTTGAAACCCTTACCTTGAACAGGTTTTTTATTGAAGACCTCAACAACAAAATTGTCTACACTTCTCATTTAAAAATAAAAAATAAAAAATGTCTACACTTTAGTCAACTTGCTTGAGGTTTGGGATCCTAATTCCAGTATATTTCGGGTAAGCAGAGAACAGAGGCTGAATCCAATTGTCACACCCTTAAGAAAATTTCAGTTGCAAGCTGAATGAAAAAAGCAATCCTTTAGCTGCCTCAGATGAACCACCTAAAGGATTGGTAATGAAAGGTGCTTTTATGAAGAGGCAAGGAATTTTTATTGCTATCTGTATTTCCAAGAAATGCAGCCTTAACATGTTCTGGCTGACAAAGGTTACAGACTTTAATAGATGCAGTACCAATCAGTTCCGTCTGGCTACTTGACGAGCATATTGTTTTTTGTACAAGTACGAGTATAGTCTCTTTCTTGTAAGAACAATGCAAGGTCATTTAAAACACAAGGAAGGGTACATCCATACCTTCATATTTAAACTTGCTTTCACATGGAGAATTTAATTATCTCTATTTTGAGTACAGAGCATTTTAAGTCTCTCCAAAGCAAAGCATACAAATCTTCACGTACATAATAAAAACAATTACTCCATTTAGTGTTTTATTGACCAAAACAATTCTTTAGTGTTCTACAGTTAGAAACACACTTTTATTATCAGAAAGATAGTCGAAATGAGACCAACCTTTTAGTATTCTATATGGACCAATATCCCAACTCCCAATGATCAGCCCTCTTTTCTATTGAGCTCTATCATGCAGATGTACTCCAATTGGATCAATAATCAATGTCTAGCTTTGGAAAGTTCAAGGGATATCAATTGGGAATGGACGATTCTGAATAAAGCATCTGAGATATTAAAGACCAGATTTTTATTATTGTACTTATGCCTAACACATAATTCATCTATATATAGATATAACAATCAGTAACAATCAGAGCTTCTAATCAGATACTTGGCCAAAGACTACAGATATGCATATTTCAAGCAGCCTATGTAAAATTCAATAATACAAGCAATGTGCACATTCTGCATAAACAGATACGTAACAATTAGGCACTTAGATAACTTAGATCATAATGCAAAAACTTCTCAGGGAAAAAGAAACTCACGTTCTCTAACTCCATGGACAACATGAGTCACCGGATCAAGGCGATTCAAGTTCGTCGGCGGTTTCTTCTCAACAACCTTATCAAGTTTATTTCCAGTAACCGGATTCGAATTTTTAACACGCGAACTAGGTCTTCTTCCAATTCGAGAAGCCTCAAAGATAAGAAGACCTGCGGCAAGTAAGAATAGCAGAACAGGCCACCACCTGAGGAGCTTTTTCAGGACAATATGAGAGAAACCGCTTTTGCCTCTAAGGCCAATTTTCTTTCTCTTCCTTCGGGCTCGTGCCCTAAGCTTGTTGGCAAATTCGTCAGGCTCGTCGTCGGAGACAGTAATGGAGACACTGTTGTTTAACATCGACGACGACATTGAACGGCGGCGACTGGACGGAGATTTAGCAGTGCAGCCGGAACGACGTCGTTCGGCTTTCTGTATGATCCCTTGAACTGATAATTTCTTTGTCAGCAGAGTTTTAGCTAAAGGGTGACCGACGCATTCAAAAAACACAAGTAATTTTTTTTTTTTTTCCAGATAGAATTCTTTTTGCTTGAATAATTAGTACTAGCTTTTTCTCAGTTCCAGAATTTATGGCTACAAATTTTGTTTATTACATTTACCCAAAGACTAGTCACTATTTCCTACTTCCACCCTTTTGACTAAATATTTAAAATAAATTAATAAATTTCTTTAAAAATTTAGTAGTACAGTACATTGATTATTTAAATTTTTTACTTTATTGGGGATGGGTGCAATTTTTCATTTTGTAAACCCCCCTTCTATTTTTTCTACTCTCAGTTTTTTGATTTTTTTTTTTTCACTTGTTCGCTTTTTTTTTTTTACTTGTTCACTTTAACGTATCAAGAGGAAGATAATTCTTTTCATTTTACTCTTGATATTAATTATTAACTTTTTAAATTATTTATTTTTAAAAAAAATGGTAACTATCATGAATATTATAATAAAATATATGTCTTGTTTATTAGTTTTTAAAACAAATGCAAAGTTCATTATAATCGAATAGAACTGAACGAAGAGAGTATATCACAAAATCAAATCACCAAATAATTAAAGAAAGAAAATATTTTTAAAAATTTAAATATATCATAACTATAATTATGATATTTAAATAACAATAAAAGTTTTTCGTTAAAGATGAGTGAAAATATAAAGTTAATTATTTCTATGTCACCCTTCTTCAAAAGAACTAATAAGGAAATAGTCACACATCAACTGGAATGAAGAGAGTGCAAAATCTCATGTACTCCATCCCTTTTTTTTTCTTTTTTTTTACTTTGTCTTCTTTATTTGACACTCTCTTATAATATTGTAGAAATTTATTTTACTAAAGTATCTTTATTAATTATGCTTTGAAAATCTAAGTTTGACTAGTAATATCTTATATAATTATTTAATAATAAGAATATTTTTTAACTTTTTTTAATTAAAATGAAAGTATAGACTTTTAACTCTTCAAACAACATTTTACTTCAAATTACATCCAAGAATATAGATGATTTTAATTACCTATATATGCATAGTTCCATACGTTTAATGGCTCAAGGAGTTAGAAGTTAGAACACTAATTATATTCACTAAAATATCCGTTTATGGTGACTACTTTTCGAGTACATCTTAGAAAAAGTAATTATCATTTGATTTGATTGTTTAGAAAATTATTGAAGAATCAGTATCTGAAATCTCATAGAAAATTTAGATATTTTGCAAAAATATTGATGGTAGAAAAAGGAGAAATGAGGAAGGGAGAGTGAAAATCGAACTCTCGTCAACGAGATGGAAATTCAAGCAATCAACCAACTTTACTATGATTTTCCCGGTTTTTCAATTCTCACTTTTTGAGCTATGTTCTCTTTTTGGGACAAAGATAAGTTAGAAGTGTTTCAAGCTACTGTGTCTTTGTTCATTGCAGTATTCTGGTCCCCACATTGGAAGAAACTAATATGTATACAACTGAGAGGAGCTATAAAATGCAAAGCTCGCATTCATTTTAAAGCATACCTTTCTCGGCCTTTTGGCTAAGATCAAGTGTAGTATCTGTTCTTATTAGTTTAATATTTGATATGTGGGTCATTGATTTGCATGATATTAACTCAATTTTTTAAGGGGTAAGGCCTATCAAAGTAGCTTGCTACTTGGGCTTTTGTGTGTCGCCTTAGCTTTGCACTACAGCCCAGGCCTGGCGCACCCCCTCCAAATCAAGGTCAATTTTTTTGGTTGGCTTCTGCAAGAACTCAAGCTCAACTTGGTACATACTGATGGAAAAATACATGAAATTACAGATAATTCAACAAAGAAACAGCAGTTGAATACTTCTTTATTGAGCTAAGAAATTGTTCCTCGGATATTCTACAGGATAATATACCTTCTCTATTATTTACCCATTAGAACCTTTGTGTTTTCAAAAATACACAACCTAACTATACTAACTATAGAAGAATAAAATTTGATTGCCCTGTGACATGTAATGTTACATTATACTAAAGAACAAAAGACAGGGTCCTGGACCTCGGACCTCTTCTTAGCAGCTACAGCAAGTTTAATTTGGAACATTTCTCACAAAAACGACACCATCCAAATGCTCAAAGCTAACCTGCATTGTTTTCCATGCCTTGTTGAGACTTGAGATCGCTCTCTATAGTGAAAGTATATCTGCACTTACAGTTCCGATGCTTTCTCCACACCCTTGGATCTATAACGAACTATCATATGAGTTGCTTGCTGTAGAGGAACCAGCAAATCGTTGTCAATGCACTCATACCTGAAAAAAGCCAAAAGCCAAATAGAGTAATGAGCTTCACTTAAAATATGATAACACTTGGCACTGCTGCAAATATCTAGATGTAATTTACACTCACAACTTTTTGCAGAGGTCATCAGTTACTGTGGAGAGAGTAATGATCTTCATTCTTGTCTTCATGAGCTTATCTTCAGCATATTTAGCAAATGGCTCTTCCAAGCACATTGAAAGTCTTTCGATATTTGTTTCAAGTTGCTGCTGCTGGTCCTCAAAAAGGTTCTGCTTTATTTCCCTTTCCTCTTTTGTTATTTCATTTGCAAACAGATCTCCGAAATAGTAGTATGCAAATGGATAGGAACAGGCGACAACTCGCCTTGATAGGGCGAGTCTATAAAATCCACTCATTGCCCAGCTGAAGTCTTTTAATTGGAATTCCTTTGCTTCAAGACTACAGACTTTATCAAGTATCTTTTGCTTCGTTTCAGATGCTTCGATCTTTAATGAATCAATATGAGCCTTGTAGCGACAATAATAGTGAGTAAGGCGCCAATAGTCCTCTACGGAATCCTCACTTTTCAAATGGCTTTCTTTGTATCTGCCACAAGTGTGACCTGTTATACTGTTCCATGTGTGCTCAAGTCCAGTGGCTTCACCACAGAGCCAACTACGAAGAACAAAACAAAGTTTGCAGAAATGTTAATATGATAAGCAACAGTAAGAGGAAAGTAGTGATCTGATATATCGACGAGTTTTTTTAGCCAAAATTGTCCCTTATCTACGGGAGTAGGTCTGTTTTGATCCTTCCGATAAAACCTTGAACATCTTTAGTCTCTTAAGTTTGCTAAAGTGGAGCACCATTTGGTCCAAATAACATAATCAACTTAAGGAATTAACGGTGATGCCAGTTAACAGTTACAAGATTGCCAATACTAAATAAATGGAAATGAAAATTTACGGTTAGAGCTTCATAAGTCTTACCAAAATGGCTGTCCACATATACACTGTACCAAGTTGCATCCTCCATCCTTCTCCACAATTTTATGACATTTTGGACAATGCTTGGTTTTCTCTGACAACCAAGTGACAGTTGGTGCTTCATCGTCGCACTTCTTCAGCCAAAGGTCCCACATAATGCATGAACACGGTGAGTGCAGTTCACACAAGCAATTAAAACAGAATTGTTGACCACATGCACATTCAATTTCACAGTACTCGTCGTCCTCAACACGAATTGCATTGCCACAATGAGGAATGCTAGGGCACCATTTAACCCTCTTATTATCCTCAATATATGATTCTAGGATAAAACGATCGAACTTCTCAGCCAAGTTAGGATCCTTTGCAGTGACCAGATCCTTAATCTTTCCTTCATCACAGATTGCTTTGCACTTTTGAGCCATGCATGTTATGCGTCTACTTTTACCATCGTTTATCTTTACTACGAAATACTCTGTCCAACCTACGCAAGACAATGAGAAAAAACAACTTTTAGGCTACAACATCCGTAAATAGGAGTGACAAGATCCATAAAACAGAGAACAAGAAGAAATTCAATCAAAATGAATCAAGCTATCTAACTTTAAAAGACGAGAAAAGATCACTGTCACACAAGATAGAAATTGCAGAAAGCAACATGACCAAGTAAAGAAGTTCTACATATGATTTTGCTGTTTAGCTACAGAATTTGTGGCCATAAAAGGAGAAGGATCATAAAGTTTTCATACGGGTTAACACATGATAACAGAAACGTAAAATAACAAGAAAACAACCTACTAAGGAAGTTAACAGCATTGTGTATATATGTTGATCAGCGGGTGGACATGTAAGTCACGAAAAGCAAATTCAGAGAGAGATATTAGGGGAAGGATGATAGATGCTCACAATCATTGCAAAACCTATGATTGCACTCCATCAGCGTCGTTTGCTCAGCAGGGAAATCTTCAAAGCAGATTTCACATGTAAATTCAGTTGAGGGGTCGGAGGCAGGATTCTCATCTTTGTCTTCTAGTGTTACACCAGCTTCTGCATACAATCTTTCTTTCCCTCTTTCAACAAACACTGCAAAGACCTTATCGACATCCCATTGATAATGAATAAGCAAGGTTCGTGCATGATGTTCCTTCAGAGAAAGCAAATCTACTACTCTCTGTAAATCTTCTTTCTGCAAGTTTTATAGAAATGCTTCAGATCTGACACTAGTAAAAAAAAAAATTGGAAATGAAGAAATTGGGACAAAAGATGTGCTAACCTGTGCTGCTAAAAGGGACTCTTTCCTGATTACCTGCAAAATTCACAAAGGAGGACTAAATTATCACATTTGAAACAGCACATTTGAAAAGACATAAAACAGCACATAACTCTCAGCACATTAAATACCAAAGATCACATAATTGAAGGGCCACTTTGCTTTCTCCTTTTTCCCAGTCAGTAGTTGCATCCAAAGCTCCATGCCATTATATAACTGCTTTTTGTGAAGTGTCAAAGAACTAAGCTTATAGTTTCTGAAAGTTCAGTAGATATTTCTATAACTAAATTAGAGGGAGTCAATGCAATTTTACCAGAAGTTCACAATACATCCACAAACAACAAATCGGACAACCGTTTCCTTAATAAACTCAATCATGCTAGTTCTTAATTACTCAAAAGAGAAAAGAAGAACAACTCCAAACTAGTTGGCTTCAACTATATGAACAACAACGCATGTAGGACAAATTATGGTTCTTTAACACTAGAGGTTCTCTCCTTTTTCTAGCGGCATACAAATTTCTAAACAGACTAAAAAAGCTCACTCAATAGTGCAAACCTATTGTACAACTTAATCAACAAAAAACTACTCCCTTCCAATTCATGTGAAGGTGTTTCACTGGGTACAGAGTTCAAGAGCAAAAAGAAAGATCTTCATAAACTTGTGGTCTAAAATAAGTCACAAGACCGACTAAAAAAGGAAAGAGGTACAAAAAATTGGGACAGAGAGGTATCTTTTACCAGCCATGTAAGCAGAACTCAAGAACTTGATTTGATCAACAAATCTTACACAAGGTATTAACTCCTTAGCATAACTTAAAAGGGAAAAGAAATCAAAAGGGGGTAATATGAAAAGAAATGATTTTTAGGGGAAAAATTATATTAAATACCCTGCATGAAGGAGCTTTGCCACAAGATAAATCATCATAGGATTCAGGTTCAGGGTCACGATCATAATCATCCTCGTCCTCATCATCGTACCCTCCATTATAGTATTCTTCATCACTGCTGCCATACATGTCCTCAATTGCCATATTTATATGGCAAAGTTGGGGCAATTTTTGACAAGGGGGAATTTGCTTTTTTTTATTCGTCACCAAATGGATAAAATTGGTGACGAATTTTGGAGGGGAAGCGAATAACCCCTCCAACGAGTGTGTGTTTTTTTGTTGTTGATGTTATTAAGGTTGTTGAATTGTTGTTTCCTAAAGAGAAAAAAGCAGAGTGTTTTTGATTGTTGTGACATTCTTGGCCTTATATAGGTTGTTTTGTTCAGTGGGACTCCTTGGTCATTGATTAACCATACAAAACTTTTAAATAGTGTGGACGAGGAGAAAGTAGAAGAAATGGCGCTTAGCCATATAACGAGCGGCTAATTGTTGCCTTTTTCTTTTATTTATTATTACTTCCATTATGGATTCAATTTTATTGTGATTGGATTTTTTTTTTAAAAATGAAAATGGTTGTTAATAATAGGGAGGGTTAATCTTTTTTATTTTATTTATTACCTAAGGGTAGAGGAAGGAAAAATGTGAAAGGAGATGATAAAGTGAGGAATCGAACTCGAAAGCTGTTAATTTTTATAATTTTAGTTCTATTGGTGTAATAATAATAATAATAATTACTATTATTATTATTGTGGTGACGTGGAAGTTTGGGAAGTAAAATTAGTACTGAGTTGGAACCTTGCCTTACTCAGCTTCTTTTGGTTTTTTCACTCAAATTTGTAGATAATTGCACTACTTTTGCCCCTAAATTGCGGCCAAAATGGATTTGGACAAAAGAACTTTCACCTCGTTGTGTAGGTTAGATAATTGACACACATTTCTTTTTAAGATTTTAATCAGTGGATGAAGAATTCGGATCGAGAACACATTAAAAATAATCTCTCTATCTTTATGAAATAGGGGTAAAGTTGTTTACACTTTTCAAACTGCGATTTTGAAATTACATTGAATATGTTGTTGTTGAAAGGTAAATGAACACGGTCGTGTTTGTAATACTGGAAAAAGAAACGGTTCCTAAGCAACCAGAGGGTTAAGAGAAACTTGCCAAAAACACAAAAGAAGAGAGAAAAATTCAAGGGTCAAATAAAATGAAAAGGTACTAGTTTTGTTGCGGATACTACTAAGATGGACTTTTATCAAACAAATAGCCACTAGTGTTTAAAATATTTGAAATGATAATAACACTATTTACTATTTTCCGTCAATTGTTCAGATGGCAATCAACTTTAATGTGCATCAACCTAAAATCAACTTTAAACATAAAAGTATATTCGGCATAAATATTTTTATCACCCCACCCTTTAGATTTTGTATAACTAAGACAAGAGATATGCTAATTAACAACTACTACACCTCAATCCATTTAAACCTTCACAACTTATCAATGGATATAACCTTTTTGGTATGAATAGTTTATCGGTAGTTACTTGCGATCAACTATATGAATTGTTCAATATTCATTCTAACTCCGCGCAGACCAGTTTCATTCCAGATTTCCAGGCTTTAGAACATAACAGGCAACAAAAATCTCCAGATTTATATTAAACCGTCCTGGTGTGTGTTTACCATGTTGAATATGGGGGCTTGGTTACAAGAAACTAAACTCCAAAATACCTTCAACAGAAGAAATTGTAATTCTGAGTCGGGACTGATACAAAATTTACAAGAAGCATTTGAATGATAGATCTGAAACAGTTCCTGATCTTCAACAGTCTAATCAGATCATTGATATGCTCTTTCCCCAATCTAGGCCAATAAACACCAAATCTGCAAACCAAAAGAAGAAAAAAAGGGATTACAAACACAAATCATTATTGTTAGTTCATTTATTCAAAAAGGAAAAAAAAAACGCGTTGAGGAATCATTATGCCTGTGAGTTTCATGTTGATCAATCAATTACGTATAAATAAACAGGAAAATTTCTGGAGAAACAATCAAATTTAAAAAACTCTAACATCATTTCTGGCTGACACCAACGTCAATAGCTCATTGTCAGATTATCAGTTTAATCTAACTCACTACAGCAATTATGTATGATTATTTAACCAACCTTTCTACCAAATGCAGCCAAAGTGAAGGAAAAGTACCAACCTAGAAAGGAAAGCAAAGAAAATGCGAGTTAGTTGCATTAGAAGCTCCGGCAAAGTGCACTTCAGTGGAATAACACGCAAAGTTTTTGTAAGATTTTATTCGGAGTGTACCCTCAACGCTTGGAAAATTGTGGACGCTTGCGAGCCTTCTTGAGACCAACTTTCTTCCGCTCCACAACTCTGGCATCTCTAGTTAGCAGACCCTCCGCCCTCAATGGTTTTCTATGGCTCTCACTAACCTTTAGGAGTGCACGAGCAATGCCAAGGGAGATTGCTTGAGCCTGCCCAGAAAGACCACCGCCTTCCACCTTCACAAAAATATCATAGCTAGCCTCATATCCTAAAGTGGCCAGTGGAGTTTTAACATATTGAATCCACAATGGATTTCCTTGAAGATATTCCTGCAAATCATGACAAATATTAAGCCTCATATAACAAAGTAATAAAGCAGTACATAAAAGCGCAACTTCCATACACCTGTTGATCCCAAGGGTTTTCAAGTCTGCTAAACACAACTTAATTCCTTATATTAACTTAGCACGTCCTGCTTATCTAATTTGATTATTCAACTTCTTCCATGCTTTTATTTATGTAATTTGAAACAGAGAAGTTGCATTCTTCTCATGCTTTTGTTATAGGCACCGATGACGCAGAAAACTAGTTTATGCATGCATTTACCAAGAATCTCAAACATACCAGTTATACTTTTTGTGCTTCTGGGTTCTATGTCAGATTTCCTACTTAACAATCTCTATACGCTCTAACAGAGTTGTCCCTCAAATATATGATTTTCTTCACACAGAACATTATGAACATCTGAAGGGGAGCCTTGGAGTAACTGGTAAAGTTGTCAGGTTCAAGCCGTGAAAATAGCCTCTTGCAGAAATGCAAGGTAAGACTGCATACAATAGACCCTTGTGATCCGAGCCTTCACCGGTCCCCACGCACAGAGCGAGCTTTAGTGCATCGGGCTGCCCTTTTTAGAACATTATTAAGCACTATAAGCTTTCCTAAAGCGTGCTATCTACATTGCTTTAAAGTGACCAATTCAGCAACCAGCAGCTTCTAAATAAGACACATGAGAATCATTGGTCAAACCAGGTAAACCAATTGGCTACGTGCGTCATGTATGAAACTGAGCATATTATTACCTAAACAGATGTTAGAGACCACTGGAAACCTTTTTAAAACTACCATCTGCAATAATACTTTTTTTTCCCTTGTCATTTATTTTCCCTAATGACAGATAATTCCCAACACACACCGAATAGCTTCATGGCAAACTAGTTGGGATTGTCTACATGAATCTTCAGCAAGCATTCTGCTTTAATTGGAACATTTCATCAGATACTAATCTCTTTGTCAATTAAGGCACATTAGGTTCTCTAAATCACACACTTATTCAACACACAGAAATCTCAACTGAGACTATAAAAAAACCTGGAAAATAATGTTATCAGCAAACCTAATTTAATGGTAACAAAGAACAATGCAATCCCACAGTGAGACGAAACAGAAGTCTTACTTTCTGCAATTGTACTTGCCAATCTGAATAACCAATTTTTTTAAAACGAAATGCAATTTTTATTAAGCAAAGCATACAGTAAGTGCGACTAAATAAGGGAGAGTGAAGAAGACACCTTAGCATCACGATAGTTGATGATGATTTTTCCAGAACCTTCCTGAAGGACAACACGAGCACTGGCGCTTTTACGTCGACCAGTTCCGAAAATAGGCTGTGCAGCGAAACCTCCGGGAAGTCTACTTTTCACGAGCTTCAGAAGGTCCTCCCTCGTTTCCAATTCCTCCGGCGCCGTTGCTTCGGCGACGGAAGCTGACACTACGAGCGAAGGGCTTTTAGAAGTGAGAGATAAGGAGAGGTGCTTTGAATGTGAGAGAGACAAGGCATGGGGTTTTTGAGAAATCTGAGAAGCGAAGGAAAGAGAAGCGAAGGATGAGGTGAGAGAAGCGACGGAAATCGCCATTTTCGACTTTCTCTATCCAATCTCGGTGAAGAGTGAAGGGAAGAATGAGTAGTGGATAATGTAAAGGAGATGGGTGAAGGCCTGTTTGGTTCCATTTCCAGATTGTCTCCGTTATAATACTCCCTCCGTTTCAATTTTCCATGTGTTTTAAGACCGCAAAATAAAATAATATATTAATATATTTTTAATTTATGATTAGAAAATTTAAAATTTTATTTTATATTTTTAAGTTTTATATCAAATTAAAATCAGATAAATAAATTAAAATAAAAAAATAATACATTTTAAAATTAAAGTAGTCAATACGGGGAGAAATAATTTTTCAATCATTTATAAATGTATTTTAGTTTTATAATCTTTTTACCGTAGATACTAATTTCTACGTACAAAATTCCTCTTCAAAAATATGATATTCATAATTTATATGAAAATATCAAATATCCTACCAAAATACTTAAAAAGGCATCTAAAATTGATATATATTATATTAAAAGTAATAAAAGATAAAACCCAGGGGCTAAATGAATAGCTTTTATTATTTTTTACTAAATATAAACTAAATACTTAATTTTATAGTTATATACAATCCAGATTGCCAAACACGTATGTTATTTCTAACCAAAATCAGATATTTTTCATTCAATTCAACTTTGAAAGAGTTTCCAGCATTATCGAAGTCATAATTTTTTATGGTATATCATGATGCTATTCAAATTGAAATTCTTTCTCAATATTAATTCCACACCTTGAACACCCTAATTGATATCTTCTACTGGTTTTTTAATGAAAAAGGAATTTGACAAGTACCGATTTTTCAGTTCCTGAAAGTAAAAAATACCACACCACACCGTGAACACCCTTACTGTTACTGATATATCTTCTACTAGTTTTTTATTTTATGAAAAATTCGATAAATAACCACTTTTCACCTACTGAAATTGAAAAATAGTCACTATCTTGGAGTTCTGAATTTTACAATAATGAACTATTTTTCAAAGGTCGAACCAAAAATTGGCCCTGGGGGCTATTTTTACCCTGCTCATATCTTCAATAAAGGCCTCAAGGCATTAGGATCACTTCTTACCATCATCACAGAAGCCGATAATTACTAATACAAGAATGTAAGAGATCAATACTGAAAAGCACGAGTTCAACTACCTTCTTCAAGACAATAATAAAACACATGTTTGAGAACACTTGTACCGAAGAACAAGACACAATGTTGGGATTTACCATGACAGAAGAACCAGAGGGCTCTGTTGCCCTCTGAACTCATCTCCCTATCTACAGGACAAGAACAACTATGAAACTAGTTGTATTGTCTGAAAAGTTCACCACACTGACAGAACAGAACAAGTTTTCAGTATTTTAATCATCTTTCTGTTTTCGATCCCTACACCGATCACGTTGATGCTTTCATTTAACATCAGTGTCTAGCTCAGTTTCTACACTAGCTGCTTAACTAATATAGTCAAATTCCATAACAAACACCCCTAGATATTACTAGACCTCGGTTCCCCCAGCTTAGATATGCTATCAATTAAGGGTCAAGGTAAACAATCTCAGCTTGTACTGAAGCTCTCCTGAAGCGAAGCAACTCTTTTAGCATCTCCCATGCACCGTCAACTGAAGCTGGCTTAACTGTCATCCTTTCAAGAACAGGTGAAGTTGCAAGCAGGAAATTGATGAAATTCAGCTCTTGTTTAAGCCCAGATATACCAGCAATCTTAACATGCCGCAATTGATTGAACATACAATTCTGGTAATTCTCTTCCATAACATTGGCGAATGTTCTCAAATTACTTTGTTCTTCTGTGCGTGCCTACAAAAAGACAATGGCATGAATGTACAAAACTTAAAGACACAGTTCAGCAGATGCTGTGAAAGGTTTACATGCTGCAAAATGGTTCGCTACATGAATATTATCCATGCAGTAAAGTATGTTGAAGCCAGTTTATGATTGGTCCAAATGAAGTTCAAGTTTTATATTTGAAACTCACCAACATCTCAAGCTCTTGTAGGTTAGGGGAACTTCTGAGAAGGCAAAGTGCTGCCAGACACTCATCCAAATGGTTGAAATTTATGCGCATTGAAAGAAAACTAAGCTCGTCACAAGGCATAGGTAGTCTTCCTGGTACCTTACCATCAGCCAGATACTGCAGACATAACAATGATTAGCATTTGTAATGAACATAATATGCAATGTAATACATTTCATCCAAAGATTGACTGAGTTTCTCCACTTCAAGCATTCAATAAATAAGGCAGGGAGATGAACTTGGCAAAGGCATCCATTAGAGAAATTTTACATTGTAGTTAAAAAAATAAAAACAGTATGGCTCTTCTAGGTCGGGGACAAGATATATTATACAGCAGGGGCAAATCATTTCAAGAGAAAACCCATTCCTAACAATTTTCCAGTGAATCCAAAGTGAAGCCAATGAGAGTGGTACTAAGTAGCGGGAAGATAACAAAGGGTGATTATAATTGTTTCAAATAAGGACTCGTGAGTACTAATGGGCAGTGAAAGTTGGAGATTCATAATAAAATATGACTTGCACCGTGGGACACAACTCATTTTGACATGGTAGTATTAAATGATTTGGCCCTAATGATATTGCACTATGTTAGACAACCAAACACCACAAAGGAAAAGATCCAACTCTACTTTTGATTGTCAAACATATTTTTATGCTAAGGGGTCGCTTGGTATCCCAGGATAAAATGCATCCAGTGTTTGGTTAGAAGTATTAATTAGTCTTTGGATTATTTATCCGACTATTTATATCATAATGATGGAATGAGTTATCCCATATATATGGCGGGATGATTAATCCCATGAGATATCCAATCCATAAGAATAACTTTGTTTATCCCATCCTTCCTACCAAACAACCCCTAAAGGTTTACAGGAAACAAATGCTTGGGAAGAGAATTTCCATGAACTCTCTAGAAATCCACAATCATAGCACGAAAGGTAAGTATGAAGAATACCTTCAAGAAAAAGCTCTGTACTTCGAGCCTTTGAAGACGAGGCAAATGAGCAAAAAACTTGACCAAATTTCCAGCACTGCCTAAAGTAAGATTTTTGTCAAATCCAGGATTTACATATAACCCGATAGAAACGATGGCAAGATTGAATGTGTCCATGAAATTGATGTCTTCAAATACACCTCCAACGTCAAAGAAGAGGAGATTTGGTGCATGGATTTTAAGATCGGAAAAACCCTCAAAATTCATCAATGTAAGCCGCTCAAGTAAATGGCAGCTCGATACGAGATGCTCAAATGCATCCTGTTCCATAGTGATGTGCTGAAGATCGAGGCTTTTCAAGCTTTTAAAACCACTGAATGTGAGAGGAGGTTTTAGAAGACAATTGAAAAGCTCCAAGTGGATCAACTTTTGACAAAGATATATAGAAGAATGAAGTTTGTAGCGATGTCCTTTCCAAATTTCAAGAATAAATTCCTTCACAGAACCCCTTGATAGAAAGAGAATCCATCTATCAATATCACACACCCCTTGAAGATCCCGATGAGAAAGCTTGAACTTGTGTATGGGACCAGAATGAAGTAAGAGAACATGATCAACAATGTTTACTATCTTATTTTTTATGAAGGTTTGGTCTTGGGAAGAGATCAGAAGAGACTGATTGTCAAATACAAGGTTTGGAAGAGTAACCCATTTGTATCTCCATTTACTGGACAAGACACTTGTCCTCACAGCATCCCTAAGTGACAAATGAGACAAAATCTTGTCAACAATCTGTGCTGGTAAGTTGCTGATCTTGTCCACCTCAAGTTCTGCATTGCAAGGGAAGTTGGATGGTATATGTTGCTTCTGCATAGTAACAAAGAAGAAGGCATTCATCCAAATGAAAGAAATTTGTATTGTTAGTTTATAACATACATACTTGCATACAAGAGAGCTTACACAAATGCAAAGATGTTAATGTGACAACCCACGAGAGAGAAATCATCACTGTGGTTTACTGATCAAGAACGACATAATTTAGATAGGAGACTCAAATATCGTTTAGTAGTTGGTTTGAGTTATGCAGGTATTAGTAATGTGGGAATTAGTTATGAGGGAATTTATGTATTATTTTATACAAGGTTTAGTTATTCATGTATTAGTTATTCCACCTTCTTTCCTGCATAAAATAATACATATATTACATCATAACTTATTCATGCATTAGTTATGCAGGTTTTTGAATTGCAAACCAAACACCATATTAACTCTATACATGAATAACTTACCTCCTAACCAGTAGGGGTGGCAATTGGGGCGTGGCAGGGCAGGGTAAATCTTTAATGGAGCAGGGCAGGGAAAAATTTAAATAGGACGGGGCTGGGCAGGGAAAGATATTATTTCAAAATTTTTTTGATGGGTTAGGATAGGGCAGGGTAAGACTCAAGTTAAAAAATAAATTGGGATTGCCCGTAACAGTTTATACCCGAAAGAACGTGGCCTTCTTGCGCAATATCATGTCAATATTTTAAAAGATGAGTTAGCATAAAGTACTGTTGGGAGGACTATCATCTTTAGACATAGTCTTGAGAGAAATGAATTTCTTTAGTAAAGTATATTTTTGGTTCTTTTATCATAAACATTTATACTCATTATTTCATTTTAATTTATTTATCTTAGTTACTATTTAAATAATTAAAAGAATATTTTCTTTAATCATAATTTTTTTAAATGTTTTTTACATATTTTGAATGGTAAACTATTATGACTTATAGTAGTTTTTATGTAATTTCTAAATATGTAAATTTTATTTTTAAAAGACTGAAGATTGTATGTTCATATTCACACTGAACATTAGTTAGTTTGACCTTCGTATTCCGAATCAAGCCAAAAAAATTATAACAAAGAGAGTAAATTTTACTTACCAAATTAGAATAATTTATTTTTGTCAAGTTGAAGGATGAAAAGTGAGACGTCGCAATAAAGTATTTATCCAATTAACTTTCATTTATAGATGGTAAAGAAGTTAAAAAAATCATGTTGCAAAATGAAAAACAAAAAAAGAAGAAGAAGAAGATAACATAAACTGGGCGAGCTTAGCGGGGCAGGGCAATTTTTTTGAAAAATGCTAAATAGGACAAGGCAGGATAGGTTAAAATCTAAATAGGCCAAAGCTTGCCCTGCCGTAACCCGCCCTATTGTCATCCCTACTAACCAGGTACCAAACATGATATTACTTATGCGGGATTTAATGCCTGCATATCTCACCTCCAAACCAGCTATCAAACAACCCCTCAGAGTTTTATTAAAAAAAATTTAAGTGATGCTACTATAATTTATGTTAAGAGACAGTTACAGATATGCTGGCTAATATTTATGCAATTATGAGCAATGTCCACGATTTAAGTAGTCATTTATTTGGTAACTCTCAAGGGGCGAGAATGGCCATTCGAACTCTTCTGAGGGAATTTAATCCACAAACATAGAATTTAAGGCTGACTGATCTTTCCCATCCCCATTTAGCTATTGCGTTTATTTTTCCCATTGCACAATGTCGTCATGCAATCAAGGCCGAGTGGTTGATGTTGACCACTAAAATTGTTGTAGAAAATACACTAATTTAATTGAAAAAGTAAATGCAGTAATTTACTCTGTCAAGAACAGTAGCACATAAATTGAGAACTAGGGGACCAATTATTGTCAGAAAATGTGAAAAGAAGCACATATCAACGAAAACAATGAAAGAAAGCAAATGAAATGGTTCATTTTATCACATTATACAGTTATCGTAAAACGAAGCACTTGACTTACCATAACACTCATTTTTTGGTAATGAGATCGTAAAAGATGTCACGCCGCAGAGAGGTCCGAATAAGGCTTTTTTGAGGATTTTTGCTGGTCCACCTGATTCACAGAAAAGGGACAAATGTAACAATAAGCCACCCAGTAACAAAACTTTTTAGCATCCATAGAGTAACAGAAGGCACACCTTGGCTTTGCATATACATTCAACTGTAGCTCTTTACTATTTTCCATAAGAACTGCTCATACCTTCACCGCTAAAGTTTTATGTTCTAAAAATGCTGCAGAAGAATTCATTAATATAATGAATTCATCCATCAACAGAAACAAACACATTAAATGCTGGTTTGAAAAGAGATGCTCTAATTACAAACTTCATCAATTAGCTAATGTTTTCATTGCAGAGTTTTAGAGGAGTTGTTCGGATAACTTTTGAAAGAAAATTTCTGAAAAATCCTCTCTTTAAAACCATGCAAAAAGAAAATGTGTTTGGATACTTGGTTTTTGAAGATGTGTGGTGGAGAACACCCTAAGACCAAAAAAAAGACATACCCAATGTAGTCCCGCAAGTGGCGTCTGGGGGAGAGGTAGAGTGTACACATATCTTACTCCACTTGCTCAAAAAATAGATTTTCCAAAGATTCCAAAACAAACACATTTTTGGAAAATATCTTCACAAGATTCCAAAGAAACTTTCAAAAAAAAAAAAAAACTTAAAATTTTCTTTATTTGGTCGTAATAGGTGTTATGCTTGTTCTTCTACTAATTGAGGCACAATCTTCAAGTGAATCCTTTGATTTTGACACTTAAATACTTCCAGACCTACTGTGCCACTCAATTGATCAACATTTATGGAGAACCCCTAACATAAATCACAATTAAAAGCTTCCAAGAGGCACTAAATCAGGGTAAGAACTTAACCCATTGGGCATACACCAAGCCAGTGAATGTAAGACATATGTCTTGCATATACACTTTTAAACACTTAAACACGGTTAAGTGATGCATTTTCACTTTAATTTGCTAATTCTTAGGGATAATTGTTTACTTAGGTATAAACACCCGATGTGGGTAAGTATTTACCATCAATCAGTGGCAGTTACTCAATTAACAAAAACTTTTGCTCATCCAAAAAAGAAAAGGGATCACCTAGACAGATGCTTATGACATGGATAATAAAGTGGTGCACCTAAATCACTTTACAGAGAACAGTGGCAGAAGAAATGGGTGTGGATCATAAACAAGTTATTTCTCATAGTCCCCGTCCTGTTTTAGCAACTAACAGAATTTTTTAGCGTCCATAGAGTAAACAGAAGGCATACATCGAGCATACATCTGCTTCGCGTAAACCTTCACGCCATAGCTTCTTACTATTTTCCAAAAGAACTGCTCATTCCTTCACCACGCAAGTCTATCTTCTAAAAATGCTGAGTTAGAATTCATTAGTATATTGAATTCATCCATCAACAGATGCAAACACTTTAAATGTTGGTTTGAAAAGAGATGCTGTAGTTATGAATTTCATCAATTAGCTAATGTTTTTATTACAGAAATTTATAGAGTTGTTGGTTAACATTTTTGGATAACGCTTGTTTGGATGGTTTTTGAAAGAAGCTTTCTGAAAAATCCTTATTTTTAAAACATGCAAAAACTAAATGTTTTTGAATAGTTTGTTTTTGAAGATTTGCGAGTGGAAAGCACCCTAAAAACACTTCATCAAAAATAGCTTTTCAGAAGATTCCAAAGAAAAACATTTTTGGAAAATTTCTTCTCAAGGTTCCAAAAGAACTCTAGAAAAACAAACGCCTTAAAATTTTCTTTATTCAGTTCTAAAGGCGTGGTGCTTGTTTTTCTACTAATTCAAGCACAATCTCAAGTGAATTATTTGATTTTGACTCTAAAATACTTCCGGTACATTGTGCTACTCAATTGATCAACATTTATGCAGAACCCCTAACATAAATTCGCAATTAGAGATTGCAAGCAGCAAAATCAGTAGCAATTAGCCAATGAATAAAAAATTTCCTTTTTAAAAAAGAAAAAAGAGGAGCAACTAGACATCTGCTTAGAACTCACCTAAATCACTTTACAGAGAGCAGTGGCAGAAGAAATGGATGTGGATCACAAACAAGTTATACATCAGAAGCTATAACCTTGTAATAACCATCATTAATTTTGAAGAAATCATTAGAATCATATCAAAAACAATGAGAATGGATTAAATTTAAACAATGTCTTACAAATAGACAATCAATACCCCAAAAAAAATATATTTATAGGGCTAATAACCTAGAGGAGCCCAAGAGAACAAACTTACCAGAGAGAGGAACAAATAAGAACTCAAAAGAACATCACCCACAAACTCCCTTTGGAATAATTAAAATTACAGTAAATTAACCCAAAGTTGTGTTAATCCAACATAATGGGGCAAGAGAAAGATTACTCAACACGTGCTTAAATAGAGGAATGATGCTAGAAGCTTTCTTCCTGAACCGCAAATTTAGGGCTGAATCAGAAGAAGACGAACATACCTTTTAGCTTGACGAATTAGATGATTCGGTTGAGCCGGAAAAAATGGAAGCAACTGATGTGTGAAGAGGGAGAAAACGTGTAGCAGAGCAGTGAACTACTCCTTTAACACTACACCATAGTACTCCTCGTCCTGTTTTAGCAACTAGTCAAAGTAGTACTGAAATTATTTTAGGGAAGATTACGATCCAATATATATATATTTGTATACAATTATACTGTCAAAATATACGAATAGTGTATACTTCGATTATATGATAAATTAAATGATGGAAAGGTACATTTATATAAGTATTTCAAAATTCTACTGCTCCATTCTCAATTTGGGTAGGCTGTCTGATTGGGTAGGAAATAGTTATAAATATTAGTAGGCGTTTGTTGTTAAATTTTAAATATTTTTTACAAAGTTAGCGAAGAAAAAAGATTGTGTTTGATTATATTTTTTATAAAATATATTTGAAATAATATTCATATTTGAATATATTTAGATATAATTTTAAAAATAAAAAATAAATTTAAAAAAATATGTTATAAGCTGATTATTAAATTTAAAATTTTTATGATTAAACACAATTAAAGTGAAAATTTATTTTTTTTAAGAAAATGAAAACAAACCATAAATAATTGTAGTAAGTTAACAAAATTGAGTAAAGGTAAAATTGTACATTTCTAACTTGGGTTTGGATTATAAATTTGACACGTTTTAATTTTGCTTTTTTACATTTCTAGGATGTAAAGATTGAATGCCCCCTCTTTTTTTTTCTTAATTTATTTGAAGCTTGAATTCATAAAAGATGTGCCTCATTAGAACTTTTTGACCAATTATCTCCTCAATAAAAAGATGAAAGTTGTTTTCATGGCTCCTCCTCAATATATATATAAGTTATTGTTTTTTCTAATTTAGTAACGAAATTGACCATATTTTTCCATTAATATGATAATTGAGAAGGGCAGTTGAATACGAGCTAACAAAATCAGGTTTCAGGATCGACGAAAAGCAGCACTTCTGTTAGTTCCTCTATTTTTAAAGAAGTAACAGAGCATATCAGATCAGCTGAGGAATCATCATATCTTTTATTTTGATTTCAAGATATTTTTGATACATATTTATTAATTAGATATATAATGTACGAGAATGATTCTTCGATAATAGAATGATAAAAACAATCTTTATCTTGTATTATAGTTATCATATTTTGTGATACAGACTTTATTTTCATATTAATGATACAAATGTATCAATCAATAATAGGTTGATTAAAGAATGATATAGACAATGTTCATATTGTATTTGAGTTATCACATTCTATGATACAGTCTCTTCTCCTTTTTTTTTTGATACAACCAACGACTTGAACAATATCATTTTCATATTAATGATACAATACTAAAATGTAACAATCGATAATAGAGTGGTAAAAAATAATATAGACAATATTTATCTTGTATCTGAGTTATCACATTCTATGATACATATTTTGTTTTTATAATAGTGATACAATATAAGACCGAAACGTTGATACAACCAAAGAAATTAAAAAAAATTTCAAATCTGCAACGATGATACAACAAATAAAATAAAAAATTCTCAAAATATATGATTTTAGATCGATACTAATTCTCCGCGAAATATGTGACTTTTTTTTAATTTTCTGCAGATATGGATTAATTGTTTAAACTTTTCTAATTATGGTTAAAAGAATTGAGATCAAAATGGAGAAAAAATTTCTCTCATTAAATATGCAAGTTTAATTAATTAGATATTGAGCTGTTATAGCTTATAGGATGAAATTAAAGATTTGAATTTTTAATACAACACTCAATATTTTCATTAATTTATATCACAAAATAAATAAAAAAAATATTACTTTATGTAATTAAGATAAAGCATACTATTTTGTATAATTATTTTACTATATAGTGTTTTTTATGAAAATTGCTGATCTTTAAACTCTGAAATCATTAAAAAAACTACTTATCTACTCTAATTAATATGGATTAGCAACTCTTAAAAAAAAAAAACTTCTAAGCTAAACTTCATAAACAATATATAAACTTTATACCATCACTGAAAGATAACAAAGTAATTCTTATATATTAGCAATAGCCAAGCTTTTGAAAGGTCAAAAATATTTATTTTTTCTAAAAAGTATTTATTCGAAAAAAAAATGAGGTGTTTGGCCAAATTTCTGAGAGAAAATAAGTGTTTTTAGGGAGTAGCAAAAATTATTTTTTAGAAGCTAAAAAAAGTAGTTCCTCCTTAAAAGCACTTATTTAAAAAGCACTATTGTAAAAAATACACTTAGAAGCACTTTTCAAAAGCTTGACCAAACATTAATTGCTGTTCAAAAGTGTTTTTTAAATTTATTGGTCAAACACAAACTGTTTCTCATCAAAAGTACTTTTTTAATAGCACTTTTGGAAAAAACACTTCTCAAAATAAGTTGATTTGAGAAGTTTAGCCAAACAGGCTATAATTGCTTATCGCTATTTAAAAGTGTTTTTTAAATTTATTGTCAAACACAAACTGCTTCTCATCAAAAATACTTTTTTGATAAACACTTTTAAAAAATACACTTTTCAAAATAAACTGATTTAATAAATTTGGCCTCGCTCCGGAACACATCGCAAACCAGGAAAAAAGAAAAAATGGATCGATAAAAACACAATTCAAACGTGCAACTGGAACTGCCTTGACGGAATCGATTTTGATCTCTCTATATATAACTAATTAATATTAATAATTATATATACTGCTTTCATGTGTTTGACTATTGACTAGATTTTCGAAATTAAAGAAAAGACTAATGAATTTAACTTATGAAAGCTTCTCACGTTACTCCACCCAAAAACCAACACGTGTCCTTTTAAATTTTGGTAACCCAATGACCTACTTACATTTATTAGTTTTTGGACGCAACAATATTGATAATCTAAGTCCTTAACCTGAAATGTGAACATATATAAATCAACTAAGTAATACTCTTTTGTTTCCTTTTAGTTGGTATATTTATTAAAAAAATTATAATTTAATTAATATAATTTTATTAATTGATAGATAATTTATTCTTTTCACATTCTAAAGTAATTTAAGTACTAAAAGTAAAGTTGAAAAAATATGATCAATTATTTCTTAAATTTTAAAATTACAATAACTATTTTAAAATAATTATTTTTAATATATCTAACAACTAAAAAGAAAAGGTGGAAATATCAGATTATAAACTCTAAAAGTCAGAAGAGTATTTCAACTTGTACTCCCTAGCTCCTTTAATTTTATGGTATAATTTGGCATTGTAATAAAGACTTTTAAAAATTATAATATTAAAAATATAATATTTTATATAATATTGTGCAAAAGTGGATTTAGACTAACTTCAAATATTATGAATTTTTAGTCCGGAATTTTATCACGAGTCATTTGATTTATTGGGTTCAATATACTTATTTGGTGAAATATTTTGACATATATACAAACGACAATGTTAGAGTATTAAAGCTACTGCTTCATTTTGTGATTATAAAACTTATTATTAACAATAAAATGAGAAGTTTAAATTTAAATATTTTTAAATTTAAAAACCATTCTTTTAATTATATAATGGCTAATAAGAAACTAATTAATGTCATTTAAAAATGCAATACATTTGCATGGTCATGGCAAATTAACGCTAGTAGTTACTAGAGTTTTCTTGATTTTGAATATATGTCCCTTTCGAGGTTGTCATAAAATGTATTTAAAGATGTCGACGGCATCTAAACCTAACTCAAATAATATGACGCATCAAATTCTAAGTACGAATTTCATTTTAAAATAAATGATATTTTTATTTAAAAATTTTAAAATATTTATTAAAGATAAAATAATAAAAATATATATAATTATTTTTAAAAATGAATAATTTTTTTTAAGAAATATGTTAACTTAAAAATTTCATTTATTTTGAAACGATGGAAATAGTATGATTCATCAAAGTGAAAAAAGACTTCCAATAATTTTCCATCATCGCCAAACCTTTGACTTATTCTTCTTCTTCCAATGAATTCATTATAATTTTCTCACCTCCCACTACTCCGTGTGTATATATATACACACACAGAGAAGAAAAAAAAAAACTTTGAATGCCAAAAGTCAGTCAATTCTGAAATATTGCAACATAACAAAATTGTGTGTTTCCCATTCAAGAACACTATAGTACACACGATTCAAGAAAACATCAAGCATTTTTAAAACTTTTCCTTTTTTTTATTCAATGGAGGGGCTCTGTGTGAAGCTTTTTGAAGCATCAAGGTTATAAATCATTTTCTACTTCTCCTTTTCTGTTATATTATTATATACTATAGTATTCTCTCTGTGAAATTTAATTATTGTGGTTCTTTTTTCTTTTTTTTTCTACTGAGAAGAAAGTACAAAATGAAGAGACGAAAAGCAGCAGCGATGGAAACGGCAGATAGTTTTGAGGCGAGTCATGAAGGGATCAAGACTGTTGATATTCAGAAACGTTGTGAGTTTTCCGGAAATTCGGATCTTTGCATCTATTTTGTCACTTGGAATATGAACGGCAAGGTAAATAATCAATTAACTGATCATTAGATCTGTCGCTAAATAGCTCAATATTGCTAAAGAGATTGGATTAACGATCAATTTTTATTGTTTAGTAATAAAAATTATCTATCGTTAATTTCTATTTTTTTTAAAGTGAATTTCCTTTTTAATTTTTGTGACAAGTTTTTGCATATATTAATTATTATGTTTTGCAAAATGTGAAGGTCCCTTGTGAGGATATAGCAAAATTAGTTGGTGAAGACAGGAAATATGATTTATTAGTGATGGGTTTACAAGAGGCACCTCGAAACAATATTTCCAAGTTATTGAAGAACACTCTGGCTAATACTCATATGTATGTATATATCATTTTTTTTTTCTTCCCGACCCGATTTAAGTTATATATACTTGATAATATTTTTGCATTATCGCAATTTAACTTGTAGCAAATAAACATTTATTCAATTTATCATGCATGTTAATTGAACATGTAAAAAGAGTTACTTGTTACTGTAAGTTAATTTGATGATGTAAAATTTATTCACGTGGTTTGCGCAAATAATTTAAACTCTTGCTCTTCTCTCTCTTTTCAAATGTACCATTTTTTTTTTAATTTAGCAAAACATTATTTAGCATTCTATAGGGCAGTAGATTGTATATTTTTTGAAATGAAGGAAATAAAATTCAAAGACGATAAGTTAGTTCGATGAAATATAGATATATAGCCAGACAATAAGAAGCATTGAAAATGACTGGTTACTAATATTCACGTGTTCTATTATTAAGTTTCAATTTGTATTATTATTATTATTATTATTATTATTTTATCATTCTAGAAAAATCATATGGTCTCTGATATTCCTGAACAATAATAATTTTCGTGGTCACATTTTAATTTTTAGGAAAAAAAAATAGTAGTTATATACATTGCACCACGACATATACTTCCTCGTCCCAATTTATATGGCACAATTTGAATTTCAGAAGTCAAATCTTTTAATATTGACATAGAATTTTTAAAATAAAATGATAAGTAATAATTAATAAATGATATTTCAAAATATTTACTTAATGCATGATATCTGAATTAAGGTTAATTTTTCGACTATATTATAATATTTTTGACATTTTATCATTATTTATTTTGGTGAGGAAAGGCTTTTAGGAAAATCAGTAATGCAATCTATACAGCTGTATGTGTTTGGCCCCAAGGATTCAGAGCAATTTACAAGAGGTATAATTTCCATATTTCTTTTATTTATTATCCCTTTAATATATACTGTGTATTAAAGCTTTATGTCAATTTGATTAAATTCTTAATGTTGGGTTATTAATTAATTAATGTAGAATTAAAAGTGGATAAGCATGAAGTTGGAGGATTAGGATGGTTAATCAGAAGAAAAAAAGGAGCAGTGGCTATTAAAATTAGCTACAAAGGCATACAAATGGTTTTTATTTCTTGCCACCTCTCTGGTAAGTTCCCCCAACTCTCTCTCTATATATTTTTTAACCGTTGCGTTCGAATTACGATTAATTTCACGAGATACTTGCCACCTCCCATCAGTAACAAATATCAAATAATTCTATCCATCAAAACTGGAAAAATGAAAAAAAATTACCTAATAATTTTTGTCTCTACCTTCTTATTATTTAGAATTAAATTAACTTGTATAGACTTTAAGGTAGAGTGGTAGGTAAATTAATTGACCCATAATAGACCTAATTGCTTAGAATATATTGACAAATATATTGTAGAAAATATATTATCATTACAATTTTTCCTTTTCTGTTTAGTGGAGATTGGGAAAGGAAATTCATTACGCAATGTTTGGTTGGCACAAAAATTCAAAGTTTATGACTGCCTCCAGCTTTTTTGGGTCCCTTTTTTAATAGTTCCAAACTTAACGTATGTTGCCCACTTGGCCCAATCTAAACAAAATTGCCTCATTAATGTGAATATCTCTATTTTGCGATAATCTTTAATTTTTATAATTAATATTTTAAATAATAAAAAATTAATTAAAAAGTATATTTAATATTCAAAATAAATAAATAAATAAATTGCAAGGCAAGACAAAAAAATTCTCAAAACATAAGTTATGTCTTATAGAGTTTAGAGGCATAAGTTCAGTTTCAGAATGTCATGCCTTACGATACAATTCATATAGAACTTTTCCCTTGCAAACACAAAATTTTCTCTAAACTTGTGTCTTGCGAATGAGATACTACACAACTTATGTCGGACAAGGCAAACTTTTGCCTTGCGAAATTAGGTCATAGTTAGGAGTACTATGGGAAAAAGCAGAGACTAAAATTAAAGATCATTCCAAAATAGGAATAATCAGTGCAAAAACTTGAATAATTTCTTTTTCCAGGAAAGTCTAATTTTGATTATACACAATAGAGTAAATATAATAAAATATAAATTTCTTAAATTAATGATTCTAATTTAACTGTTGCAGCTCATGCTCGTAATGTAGAAGAGAGGAATTTTCAGTTCAAACATATATCAAATTCACTCTTCTCAAAGAATAGGAATCCTTATAGTGAAGCAGCACAGCTTACTGTATGGTTAGGAGATTTAAACTACAGATTGCAAGGCATCAATTCCTATCCTGCTAGAGATCTCATCCATGGAAATCTTCATGAAGTACGTTATATATATATATATATATATATATATATATATATACTGACAGTGTAAAGATTTAATTATTTTTTATTTATTGAATATTTTGTTTTGACTAATATAATGCATACAGATGCTAACCAGCAAAGATCAACTTTTACAAGAAGCAGAAAGAGGAGAGATTTTTAATGGTTACTGTGAGGGTGCATTAGCTTTCAAACCAACTTACAAATATGATATTGGAAGTAGCAGTTATGATACCAGTCACAAGGTAATTAATTTATTTATAAGTCTTAGTATATAATTTCTCCTTTTTATCTAATTCTATTTGGTATCATATTGTCATTTGAGGTGTCATGTTTAAAGATGTACTTAATTTGACTTGCGTAAAAGTGAAGGAAAATGTTTAAAATAACAATTGAAAAGTTCATTAAATTTTTCTTGGGAAACTTAGGAAACATCGGTCATCTAGTATATCAAATATGGCTGAAATATACATTACATATACACTCAGTTGTATATGTTCTGCATCTGTATGTATATATACACCGTGTACATATTTTGTAAGCTAGATAGTTCAAAGATATTGAACTGTAATTTTTATTTTTATCTTTTTTAAACATTGTAACATCCTAATTCACTAGTGATATTGTCTTATTTGGGCCTAAGCTCACACAACTTCATAATATGTCATTAGAGTGTAAGACTTGTTTAAATACTTTGGCATTTCTCTTATGTGTGTGTGTCTCTCTCTATATATATCCCTTAAGAACTTTATTTTCTTGCTGGAGTTTGCCCCATCATTATCTCAAAAGTATGAGATTCTTCTAAACTCAATTAAATGTTGAGGTTTGTGTCATTATCATCCAAAATTGCATATAGAGCGACTCTGATATCATTACAAACATCTGAACCCACTTGATAATATTGTTGGCTTTGGGCCTAGGCCCGACAACTTTAAAATGCATTACTAGTGTGAGTTCTAAACTTGTTATTATATATATATATATATATATATATATATAACCAACATATTTTCATGTTTTTATAACGTGAGATTTGCCTAGAATGACACAAAAATAAGTACTATATTTATAGTATCGGACATTTTGAACATCAAAAACTGAAAAAAAATGTCATATAAATTAGGATAAAGATGTATTTTCTATTGTTATGTACTATATATATTTTGATATGACATTAATTGTTTGTTTTTAAAATTGTTGGAACAGGTAAGAGTACCATCATGGACAGACAGAATATTATTCAAGATAGACAGTAACAAGATGAATGCAAGTTTGCATTCATATGAAGCCATTGAAAGCATAAGAAGCTCTGATCATAAGCCAGTCAAAGCTCATCTCTGCTTAAAATTGAACAAATATTCACCCTCAGAAATACAACATTAAATCTTGTTCCTAAATTATCAAGCTGATTAATGTTTCTATCAAAGTACAATGATTAATTAATTAACCAAGTTCCAAATATTCTTTTTTTTTGTAATCCAATATTTGTTGGGTTCTGGTTCTTTTTGGTTGCTTATTTCCTCGTACATGGTCAAATGTAAGTTACTATCAGACTGATTAATTATGATAATTCAAATGTACACTGTAAAGATTTTATTTTTTTACCCCGTAGGTAAATTTGTACATGTGATAGAAAGTTAATTGTCATATTTACAATATTATCAAGTAATATTTATTTGTAATTATCTAATAACTACCTTGATTTATAAATATTTTTTCACACTATTAATACATAAAACTTCAATTTTTTCGCAATTATAATACTCTCTCCGTTTGAAAATAAGTGGTGTTTTTAGCTTCGGCACACCCCTTAAGAAAATATTCATTTCTAGAAAGAAAAATACATTTTTACTAACTTACCCTTAATAAATTCAAGATGTAGCTCTTTAGTAGTTTATAAATCTCGGGTAAAATTGGAAGAAAATCATTAATGACTTCTTGATAAGGTAAAACACCACTTATTTTGAAACAAAATGAAAAAGTTAAAATACTACTTATTTTGAATCCTAGTTTTTGGCATGCCGAGTGTATGGGATGAAATTTGGGCTTGGCAGGAGGATGAGTTGGGATTTGACATGTGAAATGGTGGAAGCATGGGCTAAAGCCAGAATTGGATCCGCAGTGGAATCCCCGGTCCCGGCCCAACGACATCTTGCAGCCAAGGCCCCCGGTGTATCTTGGGCTGGTAGCGTCTTGGTATAGCAAGAACAATTTCATGATCGGGAGACCGACGACACGAATTTCACGGGACTTCCTTCTCTCAATCCTAGCTCTTTGCCCAGTACAATGCTCCCAATATTTTTCATACACGTGAAACTACTACAGTACTGTTTAGAGTAGTCCCTTTCAGAAGATAGAATAACCTTTTTCATACTAGTATTACTATCTTTTTTGCCCCTTGAGTAAATTCTTGTATGACAGAAGAAGAGCATCTCAATCTTTACTTGTAAAACACAACTCCATTATCAACCTCTGAATATTGAAATTGTTGTTTCTTGTTTTATAGTTCTTTTTTTGTTATTGTTTCCTTGTTCAAATTCTTAGTATAGGTTACTTCTTTCATTTTATTCCTATCTTATCGATTTAGACGAATAAGAAATGAGTTTAATCGATCTTAATTAATTTGTCTTTAACCTTGTTTTTACAAATTTAACTATTATTGCAGGTAAATGATTTTTTTCAATAAACACCAAGAATACTTTAATGTGTATATATACATATTGAAACAACAATATTAATTGGATGCAACTATCATAAAATACACCAATTATTCAAAGTTATATATATAGATAGATATACAGACAGTCAGTGACAAATTGACTTAAAATTAAATGTTATATAGTTTTGAATTAAAATAGTGAATTTTATAATATATATATACTTTATTTCTCGCACATACATATATGTATAAATAGTTCAACTTTAAAGTACTTAAATTCTGTCGAATCTTAGAACTCATAGTAGGATTTACGACTGCATGCCAGTGGAATTCCAATATCAAATTTAGTGGTGTTAGTTACATGCCCAAGAAATGATGCCATTTTGGTGTAATTAATTAAAGCCATTTTCTCTCTCTATATATATAAAATGAGTAATATGATATGAAGCTTGAAAGCAACCTCCCACTTGATAACCTTAGTTTAATGCTAATTAAGTTGAGGAAACCCGCAATTAATTGTGTCAATGCTAACTAATCAGTGCCTAGAGCATTAGATTCATGAATCACGACAATGACATATGTACTGATTTTGTGATAATTAATAAATAAGATTCATGAATCACGACAACGATATGTGTTTTATGTTGCTCAAATTTTTAAAAAATATTAATAGGTTGGGTGTCAAATTCTTCAAAAACAATTCAATTTCGAAGAATTTCACAATTACATGTCCTCTAATTGTGAACTTTGACTCAAGAATATTTTTCTAAAATATTTTCCTTTTAATCTTTTTATTACTTCAGGGGAGGGAGAATGCTATGTTATTGATGGTGTTTAAACCCACCACTTCAATTATGGGAGACAAATTATGTGAGCTAGTCTTCAATCCGACTCAAGAATATTTCACTTACAAAAAAAAAGTAGTGCTTTTGTGATTTCGGTTCTTTTTTTTTCCCCTCTTAGTTTTAAACTTAGAAGAAGAATTCTATTCTAATGATCCACATGAAAAAAGATATAGAAGTTTATGGGACGAAAAAAAAAAAAGATTCTGAATCTATCTCAACTTTAAGAGTTAGTTCAAGAGATGAGAGGATTGAAAATCTAGAACATAAACACGCAATGAACATGAGAACCAACGTCGGGAAATAAAAGTTGACATTAGTCCTGCTTTGATACCATAATAAGAAAATGAATTTCGAACCTAACTCAATTTTAAAAATTAATCCAAAAAGTTTAAATTTCCCAAATCATATTATAGAGACCATTCATCCCACGTTAGACTCTTTCACATACTCAAATCAAAGGGGCAAGATATGACAAAATTTAAAATATGAATTAAATGCAAGTAGTACTATTCCTAACTTGTGGTGAAGGTAAAAGAAGTGTTACTTGTGTTCGATAGAGAACACCGACACTTACGTAGGAATAAAACGCAATATTGGATGGTTAACTGCTCAGTGCTTGATGTGGAGTTGATAAATTATTTAAGATTATTAGCAACTAGCAGGGACCATTCTAGCTAGGGGAAAAAAATGAGTCCAAAAAAGTGCCTATTTTTACTAGATTCTACAAAGATAACTATTAATAGTACAAAGAATGATTCATCACTCTAGTAAACATGTACTGATATATGTCATGATTGGCTAGAAATTTTGATGTTAAGTAAAGAAAACTGAAGATTTCTCTACTACAATAAAAGGTTGTATCGGATCTAGATAAATAGAATTTCTCTATCGATCTTAATTTGAGAGTTTGAGTCTAATTGAAAATAAAAAACATTCAGGTGAGAAGAGTGCTTAACTTTTTAATCGAGTTTGTTGCTGTGAATACGTAATTAATTATGATGCGAAAACTAATATCAAATATTGAGTAGAAAACAAAAAAGGATCGCACTTTCTTAATTACAAAAAGGTCACTAAACTAATCTTTCTAACCACAAAATCAGTTTGATGATTTTTCTGTAATAAGAATTTTCCAGCCATAAATTAAAATCACTGATTAGCTTTAAAAGATTAGGATAAATTGTCATTTTGGTCATATTCCGATAACATTTGGTTGACAAGTTCATATTCAAAATTTAAAAATTATTTAAAAACCTTAAAAGCTCTCCCAAATAGAAAAGGAAGTTGTTGAATTGCAGTAAGGACAAAGCCTAGCTATCTTCATAGGTATTATTTTGTGATATATGATAATATTCTGTTGAAAAATTGGCTGATGACAGTAAACAATATTATTACTGGTCACAGTTCATGTTCACCTAGCTATAGCTTCATACATAAAAATTTCAAGAGCTTAAAAAGTGCTTCTGTTTTTTAATTACTTGGAGGGCATGGAACGGGAAAACGGGAGAAAAAATTACAAAGTGGGAGAATTAAATCTTCACTTACGAGATAAATATTCAGATAACCAATTAACTGAGCGACCAAATTCTCTTTAACAAAAAAGTAAATTGTAAATATAGCACCATGATAAATTACTCTAATTGGCACATAACAACTACTATGACACTCAACTCACTACATTTCCATAAATTATCCGCATCATGTCTTTTTTTTTTCTTCTTCTTTTTTTACATAAACCTAAGTATCAATTCACCCAAAACACAATTACAAATTCCCCATTTATACAATTGATATCCGAGTACTTCAACCTTATGTATTACTCCACTAATTATCAAGTCATTGCATACAATTACTTTTCTTATCTTATTTCTACTTCTTTAAAACTTCAATAAAATTGTTTGATATTTATGATAATTAATAAGCACCAAAGTCTCTTAATTGGAACTGGGCCGCTTTCCTTGGGACATTTTCCGAGTGCCGCAGTCCCAATGTGAGTGACACATCCCCAGCCGGCTGTGATCCAAATGCAGCCGCGGCATTAGCTGCCGCATTTGAATTAGCTGCCACCAAATCAGCCGCGTCCGCCGCGGCTGTGAAGTAGGAGGACGCGGTGTCGTCTGATTGGAGCATTACTAGTTGGTTTCCCAAGGCGTAATGCCTATAATTAATGATGTTTTTTGAAGGGTCTCTTTCATTAGCATTAAATTCGGATCTTACTGATGATAATGACATTGTTGTTGCTGCTGCCAATGTGGCCATGTTGCTATTCCTGTCGTGCATTGGAGTTGGTGCTTGTTTTTCTTGCTGCTGCTCTTCTTCTTCTTGATCTGTTTCTTCTTCTTTGGTCTCCTGCTGATACATCTCTTCCACCATAGGTTTCCACAATCGAACCCTAGCATTTATGAACCAATTTGATACCTGAAAAAAATGCAAGTATTTATTAGAGCCTGTGTTTTATGTTCTGACAATGCAAAAATATTTATACCATCAATTCACTTCTAGCATTGTGAATATATAAAAAGGGGTCAGTGTAATAAAATTTTCGCTATGGGTGGAGTTTGAGAAAGGATCGAATCACAAAAGTCTATTATATTCACGGCTTGAACCCGTAACCTACTGGTTACATGGCAACAACTTTATTGATTACTCCGAGGAACCTGTCAACATAATTAATTTATATCACTACTAAAAGGACAAGCAGAAATAGATCGAAAATTGGATACCAAAATTAAGCAATTAAGCTAATGCTAATCAACACTAAGAAAAGTACACAATCAAAGCATTAATTCATAAATGCATTAAAACAAAGAGAATAGGGATAAAGAAGGAGACTTCATATCTTTTAGTAACAAATTTAAAATAAATTCTACACTATATATCTATACATAACTCCTTGAGTAAAAGAAGTATTTATAATCTTTAAAATAAGATAGGAGTAACGCCAACAAGTTAAAGTTACCCAGTAGTATATAAAATGTTTACACCATCGATAACTATTAGTTAAAATTCTAAATTAATTGAATGTAAATTTTTGCGATAAGCATGATACTTCTCAATTAGAAAAAAAGTATACTCCATATAACATACTAAATTATATTGATATATTCTCTCCGTTTATTTTACTTATCATGTTTCACTTAATGAGAGTCAATTTGATTAATCTTCAGAACTTAATTGAATCAAATTAATTAAATATCTTAAATTTAAAAATTTAGATATTCGAAAACTAAACGAAAAATACTATAAATTATAATTCTTCTCATATTAATATGATGAAAAAATATATCTAAAATATTGATCAAAATTCATATAATTTGACTTTCAAAAATTGAAACATGATAGCAAATAAAAATATACGGATAAAGTATATAAATATTTACACTCCAGGTAATAAAAGTGGAATGGAGTCATAAATGCCAGCTACTGCATTCAATTTGTTGAAGGTACATTGATTACAACATGAGACCAAATTAATGCAATAGGGACAGACAATTTAAAATCAACAGTCCGGATGTCCTATACTAAATATATTGGTGGGTGCTGTGTAAATCAGACAAAAATTTTGAATCTAATGGCTGCCAGATATATAGTTGCAGTAAAATCAGAGGAAATGTTGGATGTATTTGTCAAATAGCTGTCTTTTACTTTTCAATTTTCGAACAGGATTCAATTAAACATCACAATCCTTACTCTTAATTACACAAAACTTTAGTTCACAGCAGTTAATTAAATCCCTTTACTGTTGGTGCATTTAGTATGACCTAACGAGTCTCACTCTGGTGGTGTGTCAGGGACAATTCATCCTTAACGAGTTAGTTTTTGGGGTTCAATTAAATATAATTTATTTATTTTCACTGTATCGAAGCATGACTCATTTCAAATCTTATTTTTAGTATTGGGTTCATATTAAATTATTCATGCATCAAATATTAAGACCTTAAGAATGAAGAGGGGAGGTTGAAGAGTCTCACATTGGCCTTTTAAGAAATGAGTGATTCTTTCGTATGGTTTGGACAATCCTCACCTTTTGAATTCGCTTTTGGGATTAAGCTATACCCAATATTCATTTCTTTATGTAAAACCAGAGCATGATCCATATCTCAATTCTCATTTTCGATGTTGGCTCCCATATTAAAATTGCCTCTCCTCCAAATATCCAGCTCTGTGCGTGAAAGTGTGTGTGAAGAGTCAGGAGTTCAAGGGAGGAGTAGCCTCTTTATATAATCTTAGACAATCCTCCTCTCGTGAACTAACTTTTAGAATTGAGTTAGACTTAAAAGTTTATTTAACACTAAAATGTTTTTCTTCATAATATTTTAATAATTGGTATTTTATTGCTCTAAACAAATAAAACATCTTACAATTAATCACTTTAATTCACAAATTTTTCTTCATGCTCTGTGCAACATATCCTACTAATATGAGTGTGCTATTGTCATGAAATATAACATATAGACATTCATAGAACTATACATAACATTAATATTTCTAATGAAATATCACCAGCAGCATAAGTCAAATTAAGTATGGTGCAGCCATCCAATATATTCTCATCCCTCAATATTAAGAAGTTCAGATCTTAACACAAGAATAATAAGCATTCAAGTCTCTAAAGCAGCAAGATTAAATGTCCTCTTGGACAAAAAAACGTAGATGTCAAGTGATCAATGAAAAATATCATTAACAAAATTAAGGGATTCTAAATGGATAAAATGAACATGTCTACATTCAAATCAGAAAGAAAGGGAGTTTTTGCATTCGTGGTTAATCTATATAGCTTAGGTTATTTTTGAGATCCCTAAAGGCTACACACTATAAAGGAGGAGTCCTCCTTATTTATTTTTGGTATTAGACTTAGGCCACTTCCTGTTCAGTTTTTGAAAGAGAGTTGTTGAAACTAGCATATTGGAAGATCAATCGGCCAAAATAAGCATGAGCGGCTACGATATTCTAAGTTTCTTTATGAATATGCAAGTTAGAAAGATGCTACTCATTGTTATTCTATCTATTTGTGCATTATTCATTTTAATTAAAATTAAAACGTTTGAGTTTTAATATTTGAGTATTAAGATGTACATTAAGATTAGATGTTTAAACCTATATATACCTGAATTTTAAGATATTGCATTAAGATCTATAATAATTAATTAAGACTTTTTATTTTTTTCAACTCCTAAATATGAAAAATTTATTTTTTATTAAAATTAATAAATATAAATTTTCATAAAATACTAAGTTAATCTAATACTATATATCAATAAAATATTTTGAAAAATTTATATGATGATTGGTGGCAGTGATAGCTAGCAATGATAGTTATGGATATCGATTGAGGATGATTTTTAGCATATGGGGTGTAGGTAGTAGTTTGGGGTGATGATGGTTGGCAGTAGAGATTGATGGTGATAGTTATTGGTGGCAGTTGAAAGTTATAATTGATGATAGTGATATAGCTTAAGGTGGCGGTGAATTATGCAGTTATTGGCTATACATAATGTAGTGATTTGAGGACTATTGTGGTAATGGTGGTTAATAGAGAAAATAATAAATGGTGGCTAGTGGTAGTGATAACTATCGGAGTTATTGCTAAGGATGGTAGTTGCGAGTGGTGGCACATAGTTGATAATGGTGGGCAACAATGACAGTAGTCGCAGTTGGGAATTGATCGAGTTGGTGAACTAGCATTTTTGTCGAAATTTTTAAATAGACATCTTAATGATATTAAGACTTTCTTATAGATCTTAATCATTCACATCTATTCAAACACATTAAGTGTTTGAAATATTAAAAAAAAATTAATTACTGAAGTCTAAATAATTAAGATTTAGACCTAAAAACAAACAGACTTAAAATAATGACTGAGATTTGAATGATTAAAATTAAGATCTTTATCAAGTGCAAACATATGAGGCCTTAGAACCTTTATTTATTTTATTAAGATTAAGATGCATGAATCTTAATACACATCTGAATATTAAGATGTGTATTAAAATTAGATATCTAAATCTGAATATAAATTTGAATATAATGATCCTAATACTAAATAATTAATATTATTTTTTAAAATAATTTTTAATATTTAAAACATGTCTTTATTTAAAAATTGGTAGATTAGAAACTTAATAAAATACAAAATTGATCTAATACTATATCAATAGAATATTTTTTTAAAAATTTAGATGGCGATTAATGGTGGTTATGGCTAGAGGGGTTGATTGTTAGTATCGATTGGCGATGGTACATTGGCTAATTTTGCTGTTGTAGGTAGTAGCTGACAGTAATGGTTGATGAAGTTGTAGTGGATGATAGTGATAGTTAATATGGTGGTGAATGATGCCGGTGGTTGGTGCTGTATAATGGTGATTGATGGTGTCGATAGTGATTGGTGGTTATTCTGGTCGGCTGTGATGAGTGTGAATGATGACTAGTAGTGGTAATAACTGATTCTAGTGATTGATAACGGTAACGATTGCGTCTAAGAATGGTGGCTGTGGGGGTGATGATAGTTGATAATAATAGACGATGGCAGTGATAGTTGATAATGATAGGCGATGACAGTAGCAATGAATAAAATAAATTGATGAAACATCCTCTTTGTAAAAAATCAGTGATAGACATTTTAATTGTATTAAAACTTTGATACATATCTTAATTCCTCAAATTTATTCATATTCATTAAGTGATTGTAACATAAAAAACGCACTTATTAATTAAGATTCACACCTAAAGAATAAATTGACTTAATGATTGAAATCTTGATTATTAAAATTAAGACTTTTATTAGGTGCACATAAATAAGTCCTAAAGTTTCATCTATTTACCATTAATAAAAATTGAAATCTAATAATTTAGATATCAATTATTAAGAGTTTGCTTTCACCTAATTTTTACAATCATATAATGAATCTGAGTAGATCTAAATAATTAAAATTTAGTTTTAGCATTATTAAGATGTTATTCATTTAAGAACTTATACAAACAAGGTATTTCACCATCACTCCATCCACTATTAATGTCATCCCACCAACGCCGACTCTATCGCGCACCACTATCAATTATCACTACCTACAAATCACAATCTACAACCATTATTCTCAACCACAATCATTGTCATCGATCACTACAATCCTTTGTCATTATCACTAATTTCCATTTACAAACATCAACCAACCACTATTTTCACGATAACTGACAATCATCACCATTATATATCGTCAACCACCGTTATCAATTGCTAACACCATCACCCACCACAATTATTAGTTATCATCTTCAATCATCACCAACAACCACAATCGTTTGTCATTAGTATGAGTCATCATCACCACTAGCTATATCCTATCCACAATCACCACCACCGATCAACACGCACAATTAAATCTTTGAAGTTTTATTTTAGAGGTTTCGGCAAAACATTGAGAAGTTCACTATACAATTATTGAACCATACACGTTTTGTTTTGATAATAACCCCCAATAAACATGGGATGTATTCGATATGGAGAAAAATATTTTTTAAAAATAATTTTTAATTTTTTTATTTTCGGTTGATCAAAATTTGTGGAGAATATTTTCTCTAAAAAAATAATATTTTAAAAAAATAAGAAATATAATTTTTATAGTGAAAATAGCAAAAATAAGTTCCACAAGTGACATTCGATTGTATCTTCTCCTTCCTGCAACATACCTCATCTTCACTCAACCTCCGTAGCCTCCATCATCACCACCCCATATCCCTACCCTCCACTTCTCATGATATTCGTCTAAATTATATATAAATAATTTTAAAATAATATTTTTTATTTATCTACCGACACAAATAAATAAATAACATTTTTTTAAAGAAAACATTCTCCAGACAGATTTTTTAATATAAAATGTTTATAGAAAGCTCTAAATATCTTTTATATAAACATATTATCAAAAATATTTTACATCAGGAATTACTGTCTTTAGAGATGCAATGAACTTACTTTTACTGGTATGTCAGTTTTTACATGATGACACATGCAAATATATAGCATTAGCACTAATAATAATATAAATTAAACAATCTTTAATCTGATGTTATCATACCGCTTTATGCGTTCACACTCAATCCACAGATTGGGAATAATTTAGAAATATAATTTTTCCTACTCGAAATATTTTTTTAATAAACAAATATTTATTGTCACATCAAACATGTACGTCTTAACTACCTATGTAATTTATAGTATCAATTATTATTTACTCCTATAGTGTTGGTAAGGAAGTTTGTTAAAGCTTCAGATTAGTTTTATACACATCATATAATATAAGCTACGAATTTTTTTTTCCAAAAAAAAATGTAACATGAGAATATATTATTCAAAACCAGTCCAACCCGCTTAAGTTTGAATAGATTAATAACTCGTTTATTTCATTAACTTAACTTATTTTAATTTGTTTGATTTAGTATATTTAAAAACTGGACCAATATACAATTCAGATTAATTCATGTGAAATTTTATATAAATTTTTTTTTAATTTTTTTTAGCATCACACAAAATATTACTCCATTTTAATTTGTATCATAGTTTGATTCAATATAGAATTTTAAAAAAATAAAGAAGAGCTTTTAATTTTATGATCTTACTAAAGATGCAAGGTAATTTATCAAAATGCCTTTTTGAATTTTGTGGTATTAAATATGTCATGCATGTTAGATGTAAGGAGTCACAACTAAATATAGAAAGTGACATTCTTTTTGAAATATACTAAAAAAGAAAGTAAGACACACAAATTGAGACGGAGGAAGTATGATATGTCAAAAGGCAACAATATTTGAAAGTTTTACTGACCATACAAATGTTACAACATATTTAAGGCCATAAGTTTTAAAAATCAGCCTCATTTCTGTCTTAAACTTCATATCAAATTAAAATCTATCACATAAATTAAATAGAAAAAGTATATGATAATAATATTATAAAGATTTTTTATATCATCACCATAATTCAGTTTGTGACAGTTAATTGTAAAGATGAACTCTGAATCCGCTCTTTATTAATTTAGGATTTCAGTAATTCACTGAGCATTTAAGTTATTGGGTTCGAAATTTAATATTTGAACGTGTTTATCAAACTTCTTGATTCATAATTAAATACAAAAAATTACTGAATTCCGCTGAATGCAACTACACAAGTACAACTCTATATTCACCTAGGCTCAAGGGCAAAGTCAAGGTGGCCGAACGGGGTTCATCTGAACTTTCTTCATCGGACAAAGTACACTAATATATATAAAGTGAAATCTAATATTTATGTGTATATATTGCATATTAAATCTATTTGACACAATACGAGATTCTATTTCAAACCTCCTTAATAAAATTCCTGTCTCCGCTACTGCCTTGCCCTGGTTGATTAATTACTCTATCATTTTTTTACCAAGTGAACTTAAAAGGGGATGCATGTCAACAGAAAAAGAAAGCAGACAAGTCATTAGAATTGGAAAAGATGAGTGATCATTTTCAAGAAAGATATATGGCAGCATCTGATATATATCATAGAGAGAAAAAAAGATGCAATGAGTACCTGATTTTTGGATAAACCAGTCTGCCGGGACAACAAATGCTTGTCTGCTTCACTTGGATACCTGTTACAAAAGCAAAAGCCTTATAATGACATCACTTTTTCTCTCATTCATAATCCGACAACAATCCCTCAATAACAACAATTCCTGCATGTATGGCAATAACGTTATTATTTCCCTGCTCTGTCTGCACCAATTAGGGATGATAATAGAGCGGGTGGAATGAATAGGGCAGATTAAGTCTTTTTCTATTAAAATTTTACCTTGTTCTGTTTCGTTTAACCGTTTATTCTATTTAGCTTTGTCTTGTTCTGTCCTGCCCCATTTAGTCTAGTTTTGCCTCGCTCCATTTAACTTCTATATTTTATTTTCATCATATATTCGGTGCCACCAATTCATATAAGATTCTAATCTAGATGCATCTCTTTCTAAAATGAAAATTGCTTAATACATCGACAACCTCTTTACCGCATAAAAATGAGAGTAAGATATATGCACACCTCCGCGCTCTTCAGATTATATTTGTGGTTTATACTATATATATTGTTGTAGTTGTACTACATCGATTGTCTCTTAAATTTTCTCTATAAAGTTTATTTGGACACTAAATTATAATTTGTTCTAATTGAACACTTGAATACGAAATTAAATTCTATTAGATATTTCTAGTTCAAAATTTAAAAAAAAATTTACTCGTGTTCTCAATTATTTAATAGATAATTAAATTAATTAAATAAAATATACCATTTCTTATCTAATTATACATATTTATTTCAATTAAAATATGGCTGAGATTTTAAGATTTATTGAACTAATGCATACGAACTCTGATTCACCTACCTACCATGTTCAAATGACATAGACATCTGAATATCTTCTTCTTAATTAGATGAACTTTTGAGTGGGGTAGATTAGTATTTTCATATACACTCTTAACTTATATACACATATATATAGTGTAAAACTATTTTACATAATTATCAAATTATTATTTTTTATTAGAATAGATAATTTATTTTATTTTTAAAAATTACAATACCTTTTTTTATAAAAAAAAAATTCTGGTGATGTAGATATCTTTTAGACAACGTATAATTAGTAATATTAATATATATAAGTTAAAAAAATTTCATATATATCATCACATGAGGTCTTAGTTGAACTTTAAACCGTTACATATAACAAGACATTTCTTCCAAATGAAAAAAGGAGTTTGAAATCTAGCTTTCGTCTATCAATTAAATATAATGTTATATTTTTTATCATTGAAAATCTACACCGTATTGCAAAAAAGTGTTTGATGATCTAGTTATATATCACATAATTAGATGGATACCGATATTATCTTGGACTCGAAAGAGGTTCCAGATTCAAGAGAAGTATGATTAGAAGACTTGTTTCTCACTGAAATGATCTCTAAAGAACATTGTTTTGTTATTAGCCTTTGCTATTTGTGCAACAATAATGTGAATAAAGAAAGAGAAATGCTTTCTTCATTTTAATTTATATTATTTGCCTTTTTTCTAGTCTGTTTGTTTAAAAAAAATCTCTTTTAAGCTATTTTTTAATTTAAATGTTAAACATAACATGTTTAAGACCACGAAATTAAAGAGTATTCTGGTACATTCTACATATCCTTAGTTTAAGATCACAAGACTAAGTCCTCCCCACAGGGATAAACTGTCTTGCTAAATTTTATTGATAGGTGAGACTTCCAAGAAAGAAAACACGGATAAGAATAATTCAAAATTTATTTTTATTTTTTAAAACTTTGAATCAAGTTAAAATTAGACAAATAAATTGAAAGCTAATTATCATTGGACAGAAAAACTCTTCTAGCTAACATATTTTGACTTAACCATATTAAGAAAATGGGGAACCACCTTGTACACTATTTAGGTATCGTTTGATACGAGGGTAGGATAAATAACAATATCTTAAGAAATTAATTATCTCATTTTTTCTAAGATATAACTAATCAGGTGAAATATTTAACTCCTCTATTTTAGTATAAATAGTGGAATAGAATAATCGCAAAATTAATTAATATTCCTAAACCAAATACAAAATAAAATAATTTTTTTTTTGCAAAAATTAGGTTTTACCTTATCAATTATAGTAAAATTGTTATCCTAAAATTATTATTTTTATCTCATCGAATAAATGACACTTTAAAGAAATAAGTAAAAGAATAAGTGCTTGAACATTTAAGGTATATATATGGTTTTCTTTTGCTATTGTAGGGAATTTAGTAGTTCTAAAATAGTGAAGTGTGAAAATTAATTAAATTTAATTATTACAGTATATAAGTGTTTAACACAAAATGAGATGTGGAGTATGCATAAATTTTAGGCATCAGGCAAAGTCAGTCCTTTCCCAATCCCAAGAAGGAAATGTGAAAACCTCACTTTCTTTCTTGGACAAAATAAAAGATAGGACACGTTTTGGTTATTAAGGGGTCTGAGACTTTCTGATTTTCCCTCTTAAAATCCAAATTTGAAGGAAAGAAGAGGGAATATGCATAAAGGATATCTGTCAAGTATATGATAAAGATTTAACTATATAATAAAAATTATATCATTATCAATGCTTTAATCTTGTTATTCCAAGTTGACTGTCTTATATTTCGGATTATTAATCATAAACAATTATATATAGTTATTTTTAGAAGCGGAATTAGAGCATTGTCTACGGGTTAGCAGAACCTATTAATTTTAACTCAAACTATATTTTTGTGTTTTAAAAAATATTTAATATGTATAAATAATTTATTAAGAAAAATTCGGAATTTCATAAATTCAAAATTTTAGATCCGTCTCTGATTATTTTTTAAGTAATTTAATTGAAATTTAAAATATATAAGCCATCAAGTTATTTTTCCTTTTATAACAGATACATATCTTATTTTTAACATTATAGATTCCACATTTTAAAGAGGCTTATCTATAAATATTTGATGGTGTAAAGAATCCTTTAGACTAATGACTAGGATTATTCCGATTCAAATTTTGAGATTCAATTCATCTCATATTTAGTGAGAAATATTAGCTAAAATCAGGCTTATAATCAGAATAATTTATCCCCAAATTAAAGGTGGGAAATCATTATAGAGATTATAATCCCAAGGGGTCGTTTGGTTGAAAAATAAGTTATTTCAGAATTATTATCTCACGTATAATTTCAAAATAACTAATTCGAGAATAAGGTATCTCGAGATTTTATTTCAACCAAACACAAATAAACTCATTCAAAAATTAATTTTCAAATTATTTATCCCTTATCCATTATACCAAATGTGCCCTAAAATTATAACTACTCTGAGATACACCGGTTTTAAACCAAACGACCCTTTAGACTGTTAGGAGTTGCAAAGTTGAAATCAATTATGAGAATCTTTATGAACCTTTACGCAGTGTGCATATGATATGTATCGGTGTACTATCTGCGCCGCAGGCACTAAACAGAAAGCAGAAAGCAGAAAGAGAGAGAGAATGGTGAAAGAAGAGAGAGAGAGCGTACGGGTGAAGGAAATGCTCAAAAAGCCATGCCCTTAAAACGTTAACAGATCTCTCAGGCAACCCTCTTTGCGGCCTCCAAGCATCAGAATCCAACATTCCCATTTGGTGAAGCGCCTTTTGCTGCCTCAACTTTTGATCTAGCATTCTCAGCCGCGGCGTTTCCCCTTTTGTCAACCCACTTGTTCCCGTCGCGTCTTTCTCCCCGAGGGACTTGCACGTCTGCTTCAATTGCGCTACTATCGCATCCTTTATGCACCGGAAATGCCGCGACATCGCCTTCTGAGCTAACGCCGTGTACGGAGCCGCCGCCCCGTAACCGATCACTGAATCGAACGAGTTCACCATCGCCTGCATTTGCTCGCAGTAACGCGTGTACCTCGCATCTACCTGTGAAGAATAATAATAATTAGTACTCGAAAATGAGTTTTTAATTATATCAAACACATGGTGTGCATTGATATGGAAAAAAAAAAGGCCTGAGAGATGATGGAATATGCGCAGCACGAAGCATCGTTGTGCTGCACTTTTCCAGCACAAATTAAAAGAAGGCCGCTCTTCAGATTTGTTTCTATAAAAATTAATCACTGTACCTGACATCTTCTTAGTACTACAAGGGAATTAATGAACGTGGGGAGCAATTGATTTTTGGGTGGCTTGTCGGGTACTGAATTCGTTTTTTAAATAGAGATTTCACCCGTACTGTTTTTTCCAAATACTGACACTTCAACAAAGGTTAAACACAATTGAAAATTGAACCATCATAATTATAACGCGGCTTCGCCTCAATAATTCACGATTATATATAATTAAACAAAGACCTCAAATCTGAAAGAAAAAGAGAAATGGTCCCAACGGTAGCAGATGATAAATCATTAGCTTCTTGCGGATGGATCTTTGTTGATTACTTATTTTAATTAGAGGATTTTTTGTAATAGCTTCCCAAATGCTAAAACTACAACCTATAATGGAGGCATGTCGTTCGTTGTTCGACATGTACCCCTTCCTAAAAAGTGCAACAGTACTAATTAAAATCTTAATGAAAGGTATAAGGTACTAGTCCTATATTAATATTCTAATAATGTCATTATTAGTTGCTAATGACTATTGTAATTAGGTAATCAGCTTTTGTTAATTTTCGGAAATGGACCCTTTAACAAGCTAGTTTTTGACGTTTTACTGACAATTAGAGAGAGGGATTAAGGGAAGTTACTACGACATGCCTCATCGAGCATAGATAACAACTTGATTTTCCTCCTTTGATATTCAGATCTTTCAGCAGCTGACAATGGAGGGTGATTATCTTTCGAGGGACCGCGATGATCTTCACTCTCGGAGTTGGAGTTAGGGTTTTCATCGTCGTATTTCTTGACCCTTTGGTTCTTGAAATTTCCCCTACCCACGCAGCAAAATTCTTCCAGCAGCTCTTGTGCAGCCTTTACATATCGCGAATTTCTGAGAGCATTTGATATTCTTGGCGATGATGCTGCATATCCGACATGAACTTGGTGATGAACATTGATGTGGGGAGTAGTAGTAGTAGTACGATGATCCATAATTACTCCTGAATGTAACAGTTGATGGTGGTGATGGCTGTTGTTATTAATCGGACCTAATAGTCCTTGATTATTGTGCAAGTAAATTCCACTATTTCCGATCCTCAAATCCTCCAATTTAGCAGCAGCTTCAAAATTCCTAGAAAGTGACAAAGAAAGACCTTGACCATCCACAACCCTCCCAATTCTAGTGGAATTGTCTTCTCCGCTGCTGCTGCTACCTGTTGAAGACATAATTATAGTATCAGAGCTGACAAAGGTTTCAATTCGAATCTCAGTGTCAAAAAGAAAAAGGCTAAAGAGGAGTGTTGGAGACATAATTACCCGGAACCCATGTGAATTGAGACGGAGGTTCCACAGTTGCTGGATTAAGCAAGTGAAATCCTTGATGATGAAGAAGGTTGTTGGTGTCTACTGAGTTCGGAAGTAACATGTGAAGTGATGACGAAGAGCGTGGTGGAGATGACGGTTTGATATGAGGATTCATGAGGGGAAGCTGCATGAAAGTTGCCCGAGTTCTCATTAGTATCAACAGAAAAAAGAAGAAGAAAAAGAGCATCTAATAGATAGAATCCGAGTACTTGAGTCATGAGAGCCAAGGTCAAGGTTGATTGAAGACAATTTCCTCGAAAATGAATGTAGTTGTACTTCTCGCTCCAAATTTTGTATACGCATAAATACACAATCATAAGCTTAATTAATGTTAACCAGTTTAATTACCTCAGCATCGTTAATTATCGATGGTGGAAGAAGCTGCTGCTGATGCTGATGGTGCTGCTCCTTTTGTGGCCAGGATCGGTAATTACTCGATTGGATCTGATCATCCAATATCTCCGTGGCGGATTTCCGCCACGCAGATGGGTAGCTGATAATCTCCGTCAACATACCTCCGTCGTCATAAACCGTCGCTGCAGGCGGCGGCTCATCAACGGCCGCCGCTACTTCAACTTGCTGCGGCTCAAAGCCTTGTACTCGTAACATGTCCTCATGCTTCGTCGTCCCAGATCTCTCATATACATTTGAGAAATTGTAAAATCCTTGGTGATGATGAAAGCTTTGTGACATGGAATTTCCCTTTTTCTTCTCCAACAACACCAGATTTTTTTTTTATGCTGAAATTTCGAGAAAAGTTCTTAGAGAGTACTAAAGTTGTAAAATTTTGCCTATGGATTAAACAATTTGTGTCCTTCCATTTGGTATCTCATGACCATTTCTTGTTTCCAAGCTGCTCAAATTCAAATTCAAATTAAAAAAAGAAATATTGTAAGATTTATCAGTACCAAAAAAGGCAAAAATAGAAGAAGAAAAAAAATCAATGAATTTGTTTCCTTCTTCATTTGAGAGAAAAAATAGAAAAGAGAGTAGATAAATTTAAGTGGAATATATTTACCCGTAAAAGATTACAAGGAAGCGAGGGCAAGCTTCAGTTTCTCTGAACAAGACTGAAATCTCTTTTTGAAAAAAACGAACAAGTAATAGTACTGATAATTTTCTCAATCAAAAATACTACTAGTAATAAGAAACAAAGACAGAAGATGAGAATGGGTCGCCTTCTCTCTTCCTCTTCACTATCACCTCCTATCACTTTCACAGAAAACTTTCTTTTTATATATCTAATAAATATAAATAAATTACCAACTTATCATTTGTATATGTGTGCTTTTAAAGTATAAAAAATGTAAAAGAAACAAGGGGTAGTGAAAGTCATTGTTGATAAAGGTTGAAATTTTGTTATCCTATGAAAAGCACTACTTCCATAGTTCAAGGCTTTGCTTTGTTATAGTATACCGCTTCTTTAAATTTTTTTTTTTTCTTTTTTTTGAGAATATGTAACTTTCCTTTTTCTGTTTAGAAAAATGATATGTTATTCTAATAATTAAATATAATTAATGGAGGTGTCACCTTTGTAAGCACGCATCATATTAAGGTAAGCAAGCACACATTAGTTTAATTATTTTATGGTTTTTAACCTTACAAAAAGGTCTTATTAGTGATACAAACACCACTTTTGGTGACACAACTTAAGCGTATCTTTGTTTGTTTATTGTTTTCCCTTTCTTAAAAAAAGGTTAAATTAAGATGTGGGTTCTTCATTACACCATTATGCTTCCAAATAATGATGATATGAAATTACAATAATCTATTGGTTTAGGTCTTCAACTAATATCTAAAACTTGATTGGTCAGTTTGCATTCCTCGTTAGAAATTCAATTCTTTTGGATTTCCTAATTTATATGTTTTTTAAAGAAGGAAATGAAGAGAGACTTGAGAAGGAGTGGTAACAAGATTTGAAATCCACGTAGTGAAGTTTCAATTTCATATTCAAGGTTCGAGTCAAAGTAAAAGCTCGTGTGTCAACACAATTTTTCCTCTTTTATCTCTTAGAAAAAGGAGTATTAAATTATTTTCATACAAGATGCGGATTTAGGGCAGGCTCTGTAGGTTAAACTAAACTCATTATTTTCGGCTCAAAATTAAACTCATCGACTCTAAATTATGTGCATCAACTCCCAACCAGAGAGTAGAATGTACTGCTTTTATAGAACACAATAATTTTGATCCAAACCCTATATTTATCTTTAAAAAATCATTTAATATATACCAATTACTCCCTCTGTTCATTTATTTGACCATATTGACTTGGCAGTTCTCTTAAAAAAATATTTATTAGAACTCAATCATATTTTAATAAGAAAATTCTATTTTTATTATAAAGAACAAGTAAAAAATACGAAAAAAATAGCACTAAATTCAAAACTCGTAAACTTTGAATTTCTGATTCCGCCTAGACTTCCAACCCCATCATTTACTACTTGAAGTAAGCAAGTTAATGCCATCAAGAACTCAATCATGTTTTAAATAAGCATAGTTAAAGGGAAACAAAAGGTGTTTCCAAAAACAAGCAAGTAAACATAAAAGGTTGTGCGCGCACACACACATACTAATAGTTACGTTGTCCGAAGAGAGTGACACAGCAGCTTAGCTAGCCATATGTAATGTAATGTAGTAGTAGCAGTAACTTTCATTAGAAAGGGACCACTCTTGTAGTGTCGGAGGTGTTCTTTCCTACTGATATCAGATGAACCTACAACTGTATGTATGTGCCCCTCTCTCTCTCTCTCTCTTTCTTCTTAAATTATGAGCCTTTGTGGGGGACTACCTCTTTTTTTTTTTTTTTTTTTTGAATAAAGGTGTGTAGATGGTGACAACCACCATCTATCTTATCGTGCACAAGTTTTGGAATTTAATTTGATGATTATGATTCAATTTCTCAAAGAATTAACCTAAATAACTTATTAGAAAAGTAAATAACAAATTTCTTCGGCGATCTATGTATAATATGTGTAGGATCGTGTATAATTAGGATATAATTTATGTGTACCATCTAGAAAAAGTAAATAGTAAATCTGTTCTTGAATAATATATATGTGATCATATGTAATTAATGTATAATTATGTATATCAGCTAGAAAAAAAATAAATCTACCTGTCTATCCATGTATAATATGTTATATATAATGTGTATGATCATACATAATCTATGTGTACGGACAAGAAAAAATAAATAATAAATCTGTTCGACTATCCATATAGAATATGTATATAATCATGTATAATTACTATATAATTTATGTGTACCAATTAAAAATAGTAAATAATAAATTTATCCGACTATTTGTATAAAGATGTCTAATTTCATTAGGGTTGATTACGAGGGAAAATAAAAAGTACTTTCTCGAGTGAACCAAAATATCAAGAAATTTGCCTAGCTATCACATGTTTCGTGGATTATTATCTCACCACACGTGATACCGGCCAATGGAAAGGAAAAATATAAAAGCCAAAAGAGAAAGACCTTGGTCACTCGCAAAGGGAAAAATAAAAACACTAGGTTTATATAATTAGGTACCACTTTTATATACCACCAAGGGTTATGTTAGATGGAATTGATTCTTTACCGGTAGGGATTTCGAGATCAGAGTCATAAAAAAAAATTATAACATTTATAGTCGTGATACATTTTTATTAGTTATCATTTTTAGATATTATGAAAAATTGTGGTGGAATGAATAGAATTTTTCTATTCTAATCAAAGATGAGTATGTTATGATGTGAATAAAAAAAAAATCTGATAAGAAATATTTTCATCTTTAATAGATCTTACACGGCTGAATTAAGGGTGATTTACAAAAATGACCAAAAGGTGATCTTGAACGAGGTGACTTACAAAAATGACCTAAAGGTGGTCTTGAACTTTTAATCTCCCTACATAAACATCAAATTTAACAAGTTTTGAATTTTAACGTTGGAATTTTGCTTATGAAATAAACATGAAGCAAAAGTTCAGCATTATCATTTTCAAATTCAGTGGCAAAATTTCCAATCAATTTAATCAGGGCCATGAAGCAAGTATCGGACAGCGTCTTTAACATAAAACATAAAACTCACTAGTTTTACAACCTAAGTGAAGTAAAACAATTTCTGACAATATTCACGATCTGACTTATTAAAAAGATTTTAAATTCTGTTTTAATCTTTGGATATTGTCTTATCAGACGGGAGAAATGATTTTTTAATTATTGATAAATATTTTTTAATTTTATTATTTTTTATAAAAAATATTTATTTTTACACAAAAATAATTATTAATTTTTATATATAAAAAATTAAAATAATTAGTTTCTTTTATTTAAATTATAAAAAAAAAAACCTAAAAAGATACTCAAAACACTTATGAAAATGTAATATGTGAAAAATATTGTTGCTTTTCCAAATAAGCTGCTATTTGGTTCATTTGTTTGCTAATTATAAGTCCCAAGATTCATTTTGCCATATATTTAAACATATATCCCTTTACGCATATAATGCCAAACACAATAAATATAAACAAAAGAAATCCACCAGTGGGATTAAGCAGTTGAACTTTTCTGCGTCCTTAACACACTCGAGTCAGCACTTACTTAAAAAAGACACTTTTATTTATTAATATATTAATCATAACATATGTGATTGAAATTACACATTAATAATTTAAAAAAAATGCATATAAAATAATTTAATTCAACGTAAATAATATTTCATAATATTAAAAATATTTTTAAACTGTTTTAATCCGAGGCAAAAGCCAAGTATATGAAACTCCAACAAGTTGTCTTAGTAACTATTGGCTATTGCAATCCACTAGAGTTGGTGAAGGGGGTCCATTTGGATTTTCCATTGCTCTCCCTTGTGTAATGATATGATTGGATTAATCTTTTATTGCAATTTAAAAATGAAATTTTATAACTTCACAACAACATTCTCATGTCATGTCTTATATTTTATATATATATATTTTAAAATAATCGAAATTTAATTAATTAATTTTTTTTAAAAAAAAAAAGCACTCCTGCTTGTCATGAATTTTATTTCATCAGTCTAAAATAATTGTTAACGAGTTACTCGTGTTTTAGAGCTAGTAAGTTAGGTAAAGAAAATTATCAATAATATAATGCAAAACTTTTAAATTGAAAAATTCAGGAGAAAACAAAGGCAAAATGTAACATTAGCACTACTTTAATTCTAGGCGAGATTGAAATCTTATAATTACTGCAATTCTTGTTGATTACATTATTAAATAATAAAAAGTGTGCTTGAATTATTCCAACAATTTAATTAATTTTTTGGATAAGATAATAATACAATTTAATACGGTATTAGAATAAATAAAGATAAATAAAAATAAATTAGACGTGCTTTGTCTATTAAAAAAAAAGAGTTGTGTTGCGTAGAGATAGAGCTAGAATATAATTTAATGGGTTTATGATGAATTATTTATACATATAAAGTATTTTAAAAAAATTATTAAATCCTTCTGAATTTATTGATAAACTCTAATTTTATTCCTGATATTATGCTTACTGATAATATGATTAAAAATATATTCGATGAGGAGCGTTTATCACCTAAACAACTCTCTCTTATCCATAATTAAATTTTTAAATGAGATATATATGATCACAGAATAAATTTGAAAGAAAAATTGATGGTTAGCTTAGCAATCGTGGTCGAAGTAATTACATGTCACTGAAAACTCTGTTATGACATGTCATCATATCCCTCATTAATTAATAAATATAACTAGAAGAAACAAGATGTTGTGATAGATTCCTATTTAATTTATAGCTGGCACCTATCAGAAATAACCCAAGTCAAGGATTTAAATCATAAAAATATGATAAATAAATTTTTAAAAAGACAGAGAGAGAGAGAAAGACCTATAATGGCACAGAGGAATAAATGGAGGAACACATAATGACAAAAACCTAAGTCAGGCTATCGCATGAATGAAAAAAGATAAATATGAACAACTCCTTTCTTTTTATGTTTGATAATGATATATAGTATTTATTAAAAATAATTTAGTTATGTTTATAAAGATAAAAATAAAATTATATATTTTACAGTTTTTTTATATTTTATTTATAAGATTATATTTGAATGTGTTTTTGCTATTGTTACTTGATAATGATAATTGATATACATATATATATATATATATATATATATATATATATATATATATATATTGTTGAGTAAGTAGTGTTAGTTACAATAGTTAGTTAGCAGTTAGTTTAGTTAGTTAGAAGTTTGTTGTAGTTAGTTAGAAGTTAGTTAGAGGGTTAGTTTAGTAATTGTGGCTAGGCAATATTAGTCTATATATATTGTTAGTTAGTAGAGTTAGTTTTAGTTTTTTAGTTTTTCAGCCTTCTTCATCTATTACGTTTGTTGCTTTGTTAAGCCTCATCAATGGTGATGTAATTTCTTCAATGGAGGAGTAAAAATCACTGCTATTAGCAGTGTTTCAACATGGTATCAGAGCCAATGCTCAGTAATCCTAATCAAGCAAACATATATTTTTTCATGGAGGTTGTAGATCAGGCCCTAACTTTCATCTGCAGTTTTTTTTTAGATCTGGAAATCTGCAAATTTTTGGGCTGATTTTTCCTTCACTGTTTTCAGTTCCTTTCTCATTGTTTCTTCCCTTCTTCGATCAATATACTTCAGTGTCCATTTCTGAAGTTCACTGGAATTAATCACTGGAATTAAATCCAGAATTCATACACCTTGAAGTTCCTCATTCATTCTCTCCCTGTGTTGTTTCCCTGGTCTCTGCATCCATGGAGTGTACTCCAGAAGGAAGTCGAGCTGAATCAGTAGTAGATGCCAACAGTGCATTGTATGTGCATCCATCAGAGAATGCTGGTTCTTCCATAACTCCCACTGTGTTTGATGGATCTGGTTATAGATCATGGAGAAGAAGTGTCCTGCGAGCCCTTTCTGTGAAGAATAAAGCAGGGTTCATCAATGGGACAATCATCAAACCAGCCATGACCTCACCAGCTTTTGCTCAGTGGGTAAGGTGTGATGACATGGTCACCTGCTGGATCCTAAACTCCTTATCAAAGGATCTAAGTGACAGCTTACAGTATGTAAGCAATGCGAAGGAATTATGGGATGAATTGGAAGAGAGATATGATCAAACAAATGGTGCGAAGTTGTATCAACTCCAACAGGAAATTAGTGATCTCTCACAAGGCAACTTAGATATCACTGGATACTACACAAGCACTAGGAAACTATGGGAGGAAATGAGTGCTATAGACACCAGTGTGCAATGTGGATGTGTGTGCACCTGTGGTGGGAAGAACAAGATGCAGAAGGCAGATCAAGACAGGAAGCTCATACAATTTCTAATGGGCCTTAATGATGTCTATACTGTAGTCAGAGGGAATATTTTGATGATGAATCCTCTGCCAAGCATGGCCCAGGCATTTTCCATTTTAGTGCAAGAGGAAAAACAAAGGGAGGTTAAGCCACATAATAGACTCTCTTTGGAAACCACCTCATTAACTGCTTCTGCAGGACATAATAGTGGAGTTAAATATCCTATTGCAGGCACTCATCAAAACTACAAGCATCAAAATGCAGGTAATTTCAAAACACATTATGTTCAGAAAAATGGTGGTAAGAACATGTACAAACCTGGTAACCAACACAGGTCCAATCTCTTCTGTGATTACTGCAAGAAGACAGGTCATACTGAGGATAAGTGCTACAGAATATATAGTTTTCCACAAGATTTTAGATTCACCAAAGGCAAAAATTCTGGCTCAGCAGCAGCTGTCACCACAACTGTGCCATACAACAGTGAAGACACACAGACCAATTTCTGTCACAAGAACAATGAGTATGATCTTGGCTTGCTGAGAGATCAATGTGGTAAATTGATGAGAGTCCTAGGTAATATCCAAGTGAAAGAACACAAGTCACCAGCTGATGCAGATGCAGATGGCATGTTCAGTGGACAGGCTATGGCAACTCTAGCAGGTATTATAGCATGTCACTCTTCTATAAATGAAATTGATGAACTGTCCTGTAAGTGTGCAAACTTGTCTGATACCTCATGGATCATAGACTCAGGAGCCACAAATCACATGACATTCAATAGAAACCTGTTAACCAATACTAGAATCCTAACCTATCCCTTCCTGGTCACATTGCCAAATGGCTACAAAGTTAGAGTAACTGAGATTGGAGAAGTGCATCTGAGCCCAGCTTTAACTTTGCAAAGAGTACTATTTGTACCTAGTTTCAAGTTCAACTTACTCTCTGTCCATTGTTTAGCCACACAACTTCAAGGTGTTGTCATTTTTAATAGTGTTGCTTGTCTCATGCAGGGCCCTTCACTGAAGAGCCCTCTGGAAATTGGTAGAACAAGGAATGGCTTATACTACATTTGTCAAAACTGCCACAACACTTCAAGACCTCAGAACATAGCATCTGCATGTGCTGATTCTCTGTCCAGTCATTTTTCTTTTCCTGTTGTAAATGATCAAGTCTGTAATTCATCCTCCTTATCACTTGTAAGATCCAATCATTCAAGTCATAAAACAGCTTGTGATATAAATACATTCTTGTCTTCTGAATCTTTCTCTGCATTGTCTAATTCTGTTTCACCTGCTTCTGCTATGTGCACTGATCATTCTCATAACATGCTTATTTCTCATGAAAGCAATGTAGATTACTTATGGCACACAAGATTAGGCTATATACCTTTTAGCAAAATGAAGGATATTACTACTATACCAGTACTTTTTGCTCCCAGACAACCCTTTTCATGCACCATTTGCCCAATGGCTAGACAGACAAGACTTCCTTTTCCATCAAAATCTACCTCTCAATCAACCACAGTCTTACATTTGCTCCACATTGACATATGGGGACCATACCACACACCAACACATGAGAACCATAGATACTTTCTTACTGTTGTGGATGATTTTAGTAGATCAACTTGGACTCAGTTACTTAACTGCAAGAGCAATGCCTTACCAGCCATTAAAAGTTTGGTTTCTCTGCTGGAAAACCAGTTTAACACAAAAGTGAAGTGTGTTAGAACTGATAATGGATTAGAATTCATCAATAAAGAAACATCTGATTTCTTACAATCCAAGGGAATTCTGCACCAAAGAACATGCCCTTATACACCACAACAAAATGGTGTAGTTGAAAGGAAACACAAGCACTTACTTGAAACTGCAAGGGCATTGCTGTATCACTCCAAGCTACCAATGAGATATTGGGGTGAATGCATCCTAACTTCTACTTATCTGATTAACAGAATACCTTCCACTTCAACACATGGTGTTACTCCTTTTGAAAAGCTGTACCAAAAACACCCAACATACTCCCATTTGAGATCTTTTGGCTGCCTCTGCTTTCCCACAAATGTCAGACCCCACAAAGACAAACTTGAACCAAGATCAACACCACATATATTTGTAGGATATCCTTTTAACACAAAGGGTTATAAGGTCCTGAACTTGTGTACTAAGAAAATTTACATTTGCAGAGATGTTTCTTTTTATGAGAATGTGTATCCTTTTGCATTGACATTTCCTGATGTTACTTTCAATTCTGTACTAAAACTGCTTCACCATACTCCTAACACATTGAATCTTACTAATAGTACTCCTAACAATGCTTATAGTCTGGGTGATGATGCACATTCTTCAGCTCTTCCTATCAGAACCACAAACTCCTTGCCTGAACACATTCCTAACACCTTACCAAATGCTTCAGCTGAGCCATCTGTCCCTTTACCAAATGTTACCTCTACAAACCACAACATTAATCAGCATACTCATCCTGAACTTAGGAGGTCTAATAGAACACACACTTTACCAACCTACTTAAAGGATTATGCATTTAATCTACCTAATTTTCAGTCACCTTCTACTTCTAATCTCATGCCTGTTACACAAGATACCTCTACCTCTCTTGTTTCTGTCATTCCTGAGGTTCAGCAACAAGCACATTTATGTGGTCATGAACCATTTTCATATGAAGAAGCTATCTTGTATCCTGAATGGCAAGCAGCTATGGACCTTGAGTTTGAAGCTCTCCATGCAAATAACACCTGGGATCTTGTAGTTCTTCCACCAGGGAAGAAAACCATTGGGTGCAAGTGGGTGTATAAAATCAAACACAAAGCAGATGGGACTGTGGAAAGGTACAAGGCAAGGCTAGTAGTGAAAGGATACACACAGCAGGCTGGAGTTGACTATACTGAGACTTTTTCACCAGTTGTAAAAATGACAACCATCAGGATCTTGATTGGATTGGCAGTTAAGAGCAATTGGATTTTGTATCAATTGGATGTAAATAATGCCTTCCTCCATGGAGACTTACATGAAGAGGTGTATATGGCTCTTCCTCAAGGTCTAATGGTACAGGATGATAGAACAGTTTGCAAATTAAACAAATCCTTGTATGGTTTGAAGCAGGCAAGTAGACAATGGTATGAGAAGTTGGCAACATCATTGTTTTCCAGAGGATACTCCCACTCCACTGGTGATTATTCCTTATTCTTCAGGAAAGCTGGTACTTCCCTGGTCTTTGTTGCTGTGTATGTTGATGATATAATTGTGACAGGAACAGATCAGGTTGAGATTAATTCTTTGAAGCTTTTCTTGCATACTCAGTTTAAGATCAAAGATTTAGGAAGACTTCATTATTTCTTAGGAATGGAAATCAATTACAGAGCCAATGGAGTTCTTATTTCACAAAAGAAGTTTGCTGCTGATCTAGTGAAAGACTTTGACTGCTCTACTTACAGTGCTACAGCTTGTCCTCTTGATCCTACCATTAAACTGAGGGCTGTTGATGGACAGTTACTTGAGGATCCAACATATTACAGGAAATTGGTTGGGAAGCTGAATTTTCTCACACATACAAGGATTGACATAGCATATAGTGTACAACACTTGAGCCAGTTTTTACAAGCTCCTAGGGACTCCCATCTAAAGGCAGCTACACATGTGCTTAGGTACCTTAAAGGAAGTCTGGATCATGGGATATTTTTATCCAATAGCCCTGGTTGCAGCATCACTGCTCACTGTGATTCAGATTGGGCTGCCTGCCCAGACTCTAGGAGATCAGTGAGTGGCTACATTGTCTTCTTAGGGGACAGTCCCATTGCCTGGAAATCCAAGAAACAATCCACAGTATCACTGTCTTCAGCAGAAGCAGAATACAGGTCAATGCGAATGGTAGTTGGGGAATTAGTCTGGATTCATAGGCTGGTGATGGAATTGGTTGATGAATGCTCTCTGCCAATCAGTGTTTTTTGCGACAGTCAAGCAGCCATTCACATTGCGAAAAATCCAGTTTTTCATGAGCATACCAAGCATATAGAAGTGGATTGTCACTTTGTACGAGATAAACTTCAAGAAGGCCTCATCATACTTCATCATATCCCTACCACTGGGCAGTTAGCAGACATATTAACAAAAGCTCTGTCGGGTTCAAGTCACTCTAACATTTTTGGCAAGTTGTCGCCACCTCCAACTTGAGGGGGGCTGTTGAGTAAGTAGTGTTAGTTACAATAGTTAGTTAGCAGTTAGTTTAGTTAGTTAGAAGTTTGTTGTAGTTAGTTAGAAGTTAGTTAGAGGGTTAGTTTAGTAATTGTGGCTAGGCAATATTAGTCTATATATATTGTTAGTTAGTAGAGTTAGTTTTAGTTTTTTAGTTTTTCAGCCTTCTTCATCTATTACGTTTGTTGCTTTGTTAAGCCTCATCAATGGTGATGTAATTTCTTCAATGGAGGAGTAAAAATCACTGCTATTAGCAGTGTTTCAACATATATATATATATATATATAAAATCTCATACAAGATGTAGCTTAGGACTAAATGTAACATGTCAATTGAACTGTCTATATTATTATTTGACCCTACCATTTTTCATATAATTGCCAAATTCATCCCCACCCAACAAAACCCCCCCTCCACCACCACCACAATCCCCCCCGCAACCCAAACCAACCAAACCCCCAATTTAAAAAAAAAAAAAAAAAAAATTTGTTCCCATTGGTTTATTGATTAAATATTGCCTTTAAAGGTAGTTAAATAAACTTTTACATATTTTGGGGATAAGTTTAGTTGCTTGAACTAATGAGAGCGATGCAAAATAGCGAATTTTTTATATTTTTATTTGATATTTAATATTTATATTAAAATTAAATTAAATTTAAATTGCATAGTAAAACTTATTTTCTAAGGACAGCGCGTTTAACAAATTTATTTCAACATAAAAAATACTCTACATCAGTCGAACAGAGCTCGTAATAATAAATAATTCTAATACTTTTACTCACAAAATTTAACCAATATAATTGTTATATAACTGGTGTATATATTGATTATATACTGCGGAGTCATTTGATAAGAAAATAAGTTATTTCGCAATAATTAATTTCGGGTTGAGATAATCCGAAATTATTATCTTGTCCTCAATGGGGAATAAGAAATAAATAGTCTCGACATTAATTTTTGGATTGGTTCCCAACTTTCCATGTTTGGTTGGAATAAGATCTCTGGATAACTTATTTCTGGAATAGTTATCTCGGGATAACTTATCCCACATTGAGAATGGGATCAAAATAACATTATAATTAGGGGGGTGTATCGTCTGTTTGGTTCGATTTTGAAGGTTATCGGTTATCAATTTGTAGGCATGCTAAACCGTTAAGAAATCGGTTAATTGGTTAGTGGTTAATTGATTATTGATTGTGATCAGTTCAGTTATCAAGTTCACCGTTAAGATCTTAGACGAAAATTTTCATAAGTCATAAGTATATTTAGCTAGAAAAAAAGTGGGTGAAAAGAGAAAGAGCATATAGAATTAGCTCAACTAAAGCAATCAATTTTAATTTAGATTTGAATAATATCACTTTCACTTGTCATTGACACCTAATTCATCTTCCTGCTAGAATACTTTATATATTGAAGGCTAAAATTATAAGTTAATAAATTATTATCAGATTATCAATTCACCCATTAAAAAAAATGCTCAAACCAATAACCGAACCAATAATCCAATAACTTGGGACAGTAAACCAATAAACAAACCATTAAATCAATAACCTGAATTATTAATCCAGTAACCTAATTATCAGTTTGGGTTATTGGTTTAACTGTTAATTTTCACAACGCTAATTATAATCTTGGGATAACTTATCTCGAGATTTTGTTCCAACCAAACATGAGATAAATTTATCCAATAATTAATTTCTAAATTATTTATTTTTTATTTCTTATTAAAAATAAAATAATAATTTTAAATTACTTTAATTCAAAACTAATTATTTTAAAATAACTTATTTTCCTATCAAATGACCCAACCTGTGAAAATTACAATCTATTACAGTTTAGGCGGGTATAAGAACTTTTAGCCATCTGAACTAACAAGGGCAATATAAAGTAGGAATTATTACACTACAAACTAGCATAATGTAGCTCATAACAATTAAAAAAAAAGTTCTTTTTTAGAAAATAAATTTTAACCAATATATTTGATGTATATATAGATTATATTCTTATAATATATTGAATATATATATGTGGCAACTACAATCTATTTGTGTGTATCAATTTATGTGATACATTTTTTTTTTAGTTAATCTGAAAAGAATGATACAATTTTTTTATTTTACAAATATTTAATGATGCTATCAACATTTACTTCGATTGGATCTCACTTATTTGACAAAAAATTCACAAAAACGTATTCTTTCATTTAAAAATTTTATTAATTTTAAGAGTAATTTTAAAAAATTATAACATCTTTTAATATTTTTTAAATTTTAAATTCAATTAAACTACATAATATAAATTGGGATAGAGAAATATTACTCCTATAATTTAGGCGGGTAAAAACTTTTAGCCTAACTTGCTAAAAATGTTAAGATCCAATAAAATAGTGGCCTTAAAACAGCAATTTGTGCAAATCCCGTATCATCGACACCTCCACCATCACTCTTTCTGGGCCCAGGATATTGGGCCCAAAGTAAAGCCTGGCTTATTTAAATTGTTATGGGCAAATGGAATACGAGTGTTTGATACTTGTGATAGATCAACGATGGAAATGAAAGCAGCCACTCCCACTTGCACTTCAAAAAAATTATCTGATTATTTTAATTTTTATACTAAAGTTTTTTTTCAAAAAAAAAATATTATTTTAAAGTTTTAGTACGGCGTTTTTTGTGGGGGGGAAAAAAACCACAAAAGGATGGGTACAAAAAGCTGAAGTGGAAAGATGATTTCCCCCCCCCCCCCCTCTCTCTCTCTCCTTTGCTTTTTAACTAAATTCCTCTTCTTTCCTTTTGTTTTTGCTCTAATGGCAAACAGCATATATCAAAATCCATCATTTATTTATTTGGTCAGGGTAAATTACTATATAGTATATGGTTGTTCGTCTCATGTTACTGTATTTGCTTTGATTTATGTATTTTTGTGTCGAGTGCCTATTAGAAATAATTTTTTTATCTCACGTGGAGGTCAGGTATGCATATACTCTGTCTTTCTCATACTCCACTTTATGAGATTATACTGGATATGTTATTGTTATTATTATTTTATTTTAATAGAAAATTTATCGAAAACCGTCTTTTTACTTTTATTAAGTACAATAAAACTATATACACTTCACTTTTTTTAAATTTTACTTGTGAAATTACCGAAAATATGTCATTATTTGTTGCTTGTTCGTCATATATGTATATTTATAATTTTTTTGTACGGAAGAACAATGTAAAAGGACTTGTGTGATGTGTCCGCATCTCTCTTTAATTATAAGTCAATAATAATGTGCATTGCTTTCCAAAATAAGAGAAATCTAAATCTTATTTACTTATATGAATCTTTTAAAATAAATAAATTACTGTCATATGGTGCTGCTACATTTATAACAATAAATCATAAATTATAAAATTGAGGGGATCAATCATCAGAAGCTTTTCGAATTTGCAGTCAATGATTGCTTGCAAAAATAAAGCACAGGCTCAATTATACAAGTACTGCACAAAATAAATTCAGTATGATAGACAAAAAATAATTATAACATCTAAACTGGATTATTTTTGTAAAAGATAATTTTTTCTTCTATTTATTTCATATGATTCAGACTTCATTATAGTTATATGAGATCAACTCTGTTAGATCCGACTGCCATCAATGAAAAATAAAAATAAACAAATTCTAATTTAGAATACTTTATTTTATTAAGACATTTCCGATTTGATTGACTTTACTTATATAATCTATTCTTCATTCCTTATATTGCGTAGGCTTTTCAATATTAAGAAGATTCATCATAATTAAATTATTCTTTTTTTTGTGTGTGTGTTGTCAATCAACTAATGGCTAAGCACACTATAAATTCGCTAAGAATATTTAATATTTTTAAAATTTTTTAAATTATATTGGAATAGAAAACAAGGTAAAAAAAGGCATGAGGTATTCTGCAATATACTTAGATGCTGGAGTATAATCCCTCCACCTTAATTGTTGAAAATAAAGAGTTTAGTATTTAATATATATATTATATTTATAGGTAATTTTTAATTACACAATATAGATTATTTTTTCATATTCAATATACTTTATTTCAATAAAAAACGTTCAACTGATCATTATTCACTTTCTATGTTATACTATTATCGTCAACCAATCATGATTTAATTCTTCTTCTTCATCAGTGATTAGTTGATAAAAAAAAGTGTAGTTTAAACCTAATTTACTAGTAAGTACATTGCATCTGGTCTTATTATCCAAGTAATTTGAGCTAGCTTAGTAGATAGAGATTAAATTGAGTGTGTGTGTGTGTGTGTGTGTATATATAGCAATTAATCCTAAATACTTAGTTAAGTGATAAAATAATGTGTACTATAGGAAAGAGAAAGACATGTTTTCCATTTAATTTGTTATGGTATAAAGTATAAATACACTGGATGGGTGTAAATTTTTATCTAATCTTATTATTATCTGTTTAAATTTAAAAGTTTCCTGACATTAATTTTAAAATTAAAAAAAAAAAGTGCACCGACTACATGAGATTTGAAGAACCATAATGCTATATAGCTACTGTTGAGTACGTCATGCATGCACCATAATGACAATATGACACGTTTATTAAGTATAATATCATTATGAATTACACGAATAAAATAATCACATGGAAATATAAGAAACTTAATAGTTATAGTAGTGTTGTCAAGTTTTGTGTCGCCAATATATATTATTGAAAAAATTACATAACTAAATAAATTTAATTAGTTATTTACAATAGTTAGTAAATTTATTAAAAATTTATAAAAAAAATAGCAAAATAATTATATAAAGTAGCAAATTATTATTTTTTTAAAAAATAATTACTATTGCGTCAAATTTTTTATATTTTCTTTCCAACTTATTGCATTCTCTGTCCAATTTAATCCCTTTTTCCATCATTGTAACTGCATGAAAATTTCTCTCTCAAATCCCTCAAAATTTCATTCGATTTTTTTTCTCATCAATTTAGCATTGATTAATTGATTCCTCCCTCCATCCCCCATTTCTCTCTCAAATCCCCCAAAATTTCATTCGATTTTTTCTCTCATCAATTTAGCATTGATTAATTGATTCCTCCATCCCCCCCCCCCCCCCCCCCCCGCTCTCTCTCTCTCTGTCATGACGATATATAGTTTGGTTTTATCCTGATTGAGGCAGAGAAGAAGAAAACTATCATGTAAGTCTTGTTAGATTATAAAAAACAGAGCCCCAATACTACACAAATTCAAAATCTCTGAAGAAAGCAAAAAATGATTCGAACTTTTTGGTGAAAAAAATCCAGAGAATTGTATTAGCAATCTACCACTGTCGGAGAAATCGAAACTCCAGATTTGATGAGTAGTCTTTCTGACGGAGAAGCTTTTTCTTTACCATTGCCGAAGAAATTGAAGCAGAATTACTATTGAAGATTCTTTGATTGTATATTTGTTTTTTTTAATTTTATTTTGACTATTGAAATTGATGATACTGTGTTTATGCGTTATATTTGTATATGTATCAAATGTTTTGATGCTTATTGGGATGTATTAATTTTTCAATGAAACACATAACTTTCATTTAGGTAGATGAGTTTTTGATATATGTATGAGTATCAGATTTTTTATAATTCTAGAATTGTTATGCACCAATGTATTGTTTTATGTGTATCAATACATTTGTACTAATTGTTATTAGCATGTATCAATTTTTTCCACTGGTACATAAATATAAATTATCCATATTGTTTTGTGTGTCAATTTAGAAAATTTTTGCCCTTTATTGCTTTATTGCCAATTTATCAATATCTTGAATAAATTATAAATTGAGAAATTACCCTCGTGTTTATCAATGTATGACAACATTATCAATTTTTAAACACATCTAATGTTATAGAATTTTGCAGTCTATAGATACTTTGATTGTGTATCTATTTTTAGGATGTATCAATATTTCCAGCGAAACACATGACTTTCATTTAAATAGATGTGTTTTTGATACATGTATCAGTATAAATAAATGTATCAATTTCTGAATGTAGATAGTTAAGTTTAGATATATGTATCGGTACCAGGATGAATCAAAAAGTAATTCCACATGAAATCTGCGATTTTTTTGAAATTTTTGTAGATATATATCAATTGTTAAACTTTTCTAAATATGATTAAAAAAAAATCGATATCAAAATGAAGAGAGATTTTCTCCCATTAAATACACAAGTTTAGTTAATTAGATACTTCATCCGTTTCAAAATAAGTGATGTTTTGGCCTTTTAATTTTGTTTCAAAATAAGTGGTGTTTTATATAATCAAGAAGACATTAATGATGTTCTTCCAATTTTACCCTTATTTAAATGAAGAGAGTTTTACATAATTAAAAAAATATTAAAGAGTTACATCTAACCCACACTTATTCTCAGATTTTAGTATTTAACCAAAATACAAGAATGGGCCAAATCTAACGCAATGAATTGGGTCATTTGAGTGACGAACTTAAATAAGGCTTATCCAAAAGTTTCGCAACTGTGGTCTGTCAGACTTTGAGCTAGCTACTGCTAGACTCCTCATGATAACCAGGCCAGCCCTTTTCTAAGATGAAGATTGACAAAATTGGCCGAGTTGCAGAGATAACCACTTCGAGTAATTTTATTTAAGAAACGACCGAAATTCATAAATTTTTTGTAATTAACTGTTCCAAAATCAGCTTCAGACTTACAAAGTTTAAAGTTGAAAAAGTTTCAAATATGCATATTTGAAGTTTAATTTTTACAAGCTTAACTTTAACTAAAATAATTAAAATTTATGTTTTGACATTTTACACTTTGCTTGAAGTAAGTTTGTCTAAGATTTTAAAATTTAATTTAAATTTCACGAATTATTTTTTAATAGTAATTTTTAAAATGAAAAGGTCTTTTCAAATTGACACCAAATTTATTTTCAGAACAAGTACTTTTCGCACCATTGGAACTCGAAATATCGGCTATAAATGAAGAGGCACACCCTCAGTTTCTAGATCAAATTTTGAACTACTTCAACATATTTTTCTTACAAACAAAATTTGATGCTTCATGTGATTTGGGACTGTCTCTTTGAGTTTGACGAAATCGTACATTTAAGAAGATATCATTATTTCTACGATAGAGATATTCATTTTATTATGAGAGGAAGTAATTTAACACCTCGAATATAGGGAGGAAATTAAATTCTTTAAGAACACACAATAAATTCTATAATCTCGAATATTTTCTCAAAAATTTTATTTTTCTAATTTTCTGATTCAAACACAGTTTACTAACAGTACTATCATTTAAACTTTGCTATATTTGTAAGTAGTAAAAGCACCATAACCTAACACTTTTTTATAACAAATAGTTAACACTTAAAAGCAAAGAATTACACAACTATACAATATCATTTTAATTTTAATTTTAATCTTTTAATCATTTCTTAAAATGAGTCCCCCAAGTTAATGGAATTTTCTCAAATATCACCTTTACACAGAGATCCAAAACTTCCAAAAAAGTTAACGTGTCATCTTTCCAAAATATAATTATATAAAGTATTGAAATTTGCCTGCCAGTGATAAAAAGAAGGAATGGACCCACAAAACGTATAAAGTATAATCTTTTTTTTTTTTAAAAAAAAAAAGTCCCCACACACAAAAAACCCAAATGAGGATTAAGTCAAATTATTTTAAGTCATGTTTTTTTCTTCTCTAAAAGAAAATAGAAAAGTAAACATAAACCTCTTTCTTTGACCATCATTTTTCAACTTGAATTTGGTTATATATATATATATATATATATGTATATATATGATTTATTATATTGATAATTTTTTAAATTTATTAATAATATATTTATAACTTAAATTACAACTTATTTCAATTGAATATTTAAATATATGATAAAATTATTTTTATTAAATACTTTTATTCAAATTTATTTGTATATATTTTTAAATGTTCATTACATAGATAATAAGTTAATAGCATATAATATATTAACTTTCTTTAATTATATTATTTAATTACAATAAATCATAAAACCTCATGCATGTTTCAATTGAGATTGATGTATATAATTAAAGGATATAAAAAATAATTATATTTTCCCTTGTATACCATCACAAATAAGTTAAATTTATCCTTGGTTATATTTTTAAAATATATTTATTATTTTCATCTAAATTTAGGGTCATATTTGTTTCTAGAAGAAAGTTATATTTATCCCTACGGTGTTAAATTTCTACGTCTTCAACATAATTGTCATTTTCATATAACTTTAGGTTCATATTTATCTTTGTACTTTAAAAAGAGTCATATTTATCCCTACTGTATTAAATCTCCATGTCCCACTTTAGTTTTTTATTTAGCGCTTATGTGACACATTTTTTTCCAATTAAAACTACTAACACATGTAAACTCTTTTACGAGAGTACAAAGACAAATCAATTTAACTACCTAATAAACATTTAACAACATTCACAAAAATATTAAAAAATTTGAGCTAAAAATATCTAATTAAATTAATATTATAATATATTCAGATACCCAATTAAATAAATAATAGTTCAAATATCTAAATAAAAGTTAGTTATAAATTTTAGATAGCTAACCATGTATTAAGTCCATTCTGTTGTCAAATACTAAACAATTAACAAAAACACAACACTAATATAATAGAAAATATGTATTCCTGTAAATTACAAAATGTAATCTAAAGTTCAGCTAAATATCACTCTGACCAAAGTCCATAATTAGGCATTAAGTTTAGGAAGAGGGGTTAATTTTTTCAACGTCTCTTCAATAGCGTACATTTGGCTCTGTATATAATTTTTTTTGTTTTCTTTCTTTTCAAGCTTGATTTCGTGAAGTAAAGAGAGTTTGAATATCATTAATTGCTTCAATATACGCGGATAAATGCTTGAATGGGGGGTTCTGACTTCTGAGGGAAAAGTAAAAGATTCTTTTCGGATTGAAAAAAGAAATCAAAAGGGGCAATAAAAGGAACAATCTTTTGCTGTTGGGATGTTGCTTTTGGATTAATTGGTCCTTTTTTTGATCTGGGTTCTTTTTCTTTTCGCTAATTGCTGCAGATTCTTGCCGCTTTTGGGTTCAAGGTGAGTCATTTATCTCTTTTTCTTTGTTTAATCTGATTGTTATGCTGTTGATTGGTTAACAATGGACATATTGAGCTGGAAGAATCTATCTTTTCTCTGTAGCTGTTTGCTTATAAGTACTTTGTTCTTATGAATAACATACTTTTCTTGCGTTTCCTGCAAATTTTAGATAACCCCTTTTGAATGCTTGAGTTTTAAGCTCCTTTTTGTTATGGGTGGTGGGTGATTTTTATCTCTTTCTTATGTGATCTGTTGATTTCAGTTTACTTACATGTTCAAGTATATTCATCGGTGACTACCAAAAACTGAAGAAAGGAATGTTATATTGATGTCATCTCCATGTTTCCATCTATTTTGATTGAGTTAGGTATTTGTGGTCCGATCACCAATGTGATTGAAAACCAAATTGGTTACATGAGAAAATTGAAGCATATTTGCAGTTCTCCAGTTTTGCAGTCATATTGGCAAGCTCTATTTACTCTTAAGCATCTTTGATACATTGATTTTATCATACTTTTTATTAGATAATCCATTTCAGTCAATTGGGAACCCTGTGTGCTAAAAGATCTTAAGCATATAGCATTAATTTTGGATAAGCGGGGAGACAAATAAGTTCCTTATAGCGTTATTTTCTCTTTTCAAACACAATGGTGCATATTGTGTGTCAGTGACTGACAGCTCAAATCTTGGGCTGGATATTTTAGTGTTGAAAAGTTAATATTTTGTATGTATTTCATTGGAACTACATTCGTGTTTTCCTGCAGTTAAAAGTGTTGCCGATAATGAACCAATAGCATTTCACCTAATGGGCTGGCTGAGCAAAATTTTCAAAGGTTCTAACCATAAAGTTTCGGAAGGCCAATATGACTGGAGATATGAAGGACATACAGAGGGTGATGACCCATCTACAGCAGAGGTAAATGTGGCATTAAACTGGTGTCGAATGGGCTCATCATCCATATAAACTGGTGTCCTATCCTATGTTCATCCTATATATTTACTAAGCAAGCTCCTAAGAGACCTGACATGCCTTTGAATTATTTACTTTATTTCTCATATTGCTCAGAATATTTGGGAATTCGAATTACCAAATCTTAGCAAGTGTAAGAGCTTATAATTATCAGCTTAGTAGGTAATGTGGTGATTTATCCATGGATACAGGTAGGTAGTATCGATATCAAGTAGATGGCATGCTGTTGGTGCTGTTCATTGCAAAAGGCGTTATTGTTTGCTTGATTCTAAAGTTACAAGTCCACTTACTTGAATACTAAAAGTCCTTTATGAAGTCTAGGGTGACATTGTCATATGCTCTAATAGGCGGTGCAGTCTTAACTTCCATAGAGATGTGATGAAGGTTTTGAAATAGTACGCTTATAATGAAGCCGTTAGAAATTTAAAAGAGACTCTTTGTCTTATGTTGTCAATTGGTATATATGTTGTATATGAATTGGTTATTTACTGGTGCAAAGACTTGAGGACTTTGGTAAGGCTAATAATGCAAAATTTCACTACAACTGTTCAATTTTTGTTATAATGTGGTTTTTGGGGTATAACTGAGTGCTGGGAATAGTTCAATTACTAACACTGGATACTAGTGCACATTTTATTGGTGCTTGGAATCTGGCTGGTAAATCTTGACTATAGCCTAGTATCCAAGGGTGTGGCTTAGTGGTCAAGGGAGAACTATGGGGTCTCAGGTTTTGGAGACAAAAAATGCTAGGTGATATCTTCCCATCTGTCTAAGATTTGGTAGCAAAGTTACACGGTATCTATATTTGTGAGAGGTGGTAGGTATCTAGTGGAATTAGTCGAGGTGCGCACAAGCTCGTTGGGACACCGGACACCAACCTCATGAAAAAAAACTCGACTATAGCCTACTGAAGTATAAGTTCTTAGAGTTGAAACTGAGTTAGATGCTGAGCTTTCTCTGGACGATATGAATCCAATGCCATTTGGTAATCGTTTTGGCTCATCCAAATTAGTGACCGCTCTTCTTGGCTTCTATGATGAGTGATGGTACGGATGCTTTGAGATTGATTTCTCTAATTTGCTTGCGGTTGCGTAGTCATTTGGAGCTTGTATTTAATTCTGACCTTTGTAACTTGGACATCTTTGTCCATCCCCGCTTGTAGCTTGCACTGTCTTGTTCTCTCATTAATAAATTTGTTTCTACTAGAAGTCCATATTGATATCAATCTGAAAAACAAAATTCACATTGTATTCTGAATTTTCAGGATAAATTGGATTGATGAACATGATTTACAATGTGGTAAAATTTAGACCTGCTTACCATGAATCCATGATAATCAGTTAAGTTGGTACACTAAATTTTCATCAATATGTTTGTTCACCGAATTTTGTAACTATTAAGTCACTGAAATATGTAGCGCCGACTTTCACATATATATCCTTGATACTTTATTTTGTGCTCAATTTGATCATTATCTTGGTAATGTATGTTACTTGCCATTGCCAATAAAGGATGAAGGTCCATCCTGAACTATAAATGATCATTCAGACATGTCATATTCATACTGTGTCCGTATATTTCTTTTAATAAGCATATCGTGCTGATAATTGTCATACTGTGTTTGAACTGTTTGTGTACTCCAGGACTCTTGGTCAGAGATTGAAGAAATAGATCGAGCTATTGCAATATCTCTCTCAGAGGAGGATCAGAAAGAGAAAATTGTGATTGGTGAGTATTAGTTGCTTCTTAAAGCTTCCTCAAAAGTTGCTCCTTAAAGAAATGAAAACTGAAAGTTTGCATCCTTTGAGGTCTCTCCTGTACTCTCATAACCAAACTCAGGATGTTCCAGTTGCAGTTGAGCTGACATTATTTGGAATTCTAACTTCCCATCATATGTTTTTCAAGGATACTGAGTACTTTCATATATGCATAGTTTAGCTCATCCATGGTATAGTGCTGTTGTTCTATAGAATTACTTTTCATTCTATGAGGAATTTTACTTCTTTATGTTAGTTTAGCTTTTGGAGTCGCCTAAGCATTCCACTGGACAATTTTTGAGAATTAGCCATACTTGTTTATTTCCTTGACCAAGAAAATATGTTTGCTTGATTTTGTAATTGTTCCTTCTCTTTGATTTTTGGCAGATAGCGAATCACAACTGAAAGAAGATGAACAACTTGCAAGAGCTCTGCAAGAGAGCTTGAATGTCGAATCTCCACCTCATCATATAAGCAGAAATGATCACGGAAGTGGGAATGGATATGGGAATGGAAACTTCTATCATCCAATACCTTTCCCATATTCTGCAAGCTTTCGGTATTCGAAATCTTTGTTGATGTTTTTATAAAATTTTAGCAAAGTTTATCTTATTCAATGTCATTGGGCTCCATCAAACCCATTCTTGCATTGTTTTATTAGTCTTTTTATTTTCCTTGAATTTCCTTTGAAGTCAGCTGGATATGACAAGTGGTAGAGCTAGTTTGGAAAATCCAGAAATAAAATGGACTAATCTTTGAAAGCGTGTGATTTAGTTAGCTAAAGTTGCGGTTGCTACTTGTTAATTGCCATAAATATAAAACCCTAGATATTTTACTCGTTTCTTTCTTGATGAACATGATTTCTTTTCTTTCTTCTTCTTTTCACTTTCTAAATTTTGTTATAGATGTCATTATATAGAAATTCGTATCATGGGATATCTGTATTATTAATGTGAGGAACAAAACGTTTTAATTTTGTCCCTTTCTTTTGAAAATGGTGAACCCTTTATCAATACGTCTTTTGCTTTATTTAGTAGTGGATGAAAGTGTTGAGAGACAGGAGAAGGGAGCTATAATTCCATTGATTTTTCCAACATTGTATTTCTGCATTTAGGTTATTCTTACCTATTTCTCCAGTGCTCCCTAGATTTACTCTCTTCTTCGTGTGTGTACTTGTGTCTCACTGGATGGCCGAGTTCAATAATGGCCTGTAAGAAGTGAGTTCACTTGTTATAAGACATTAAGAATTAACACTAGAGCATAACAGTTAAACAAGAAGAATTAACACAACTGCTTTTAGACCTAATTCATGTTATCTTTTTCTGTGGTAGGGTATGTGCAGGTTGTAGCACTGAAATAGGTCATGGACGATTTTTGAGTTGCATGGGAGCAGTATGGCATCCAGAGTGCTTTAGATGTCATGCCTGTAACCAACCAATATCTGATTATGAGGTGCAATACTGGATAAATTTTAATTTTTCTAGTTCAATCTTGTTATTATGGTGTATTATTGTTTTTGCTTTTCCAACATTTTTCATAATTATGGTGCCAAGTCAGCACACGTTGATTTGGGACATTTACGCAACCAAACACGAAAAAGGTGCCACCCATGGTGGGATTGAGACAGGGAGCAGATGCACTATAAATTACTACAGATCTACTTGGGAAACAGTCATCTAAAGTATTTGACTTCCTATAAAATACATGTTTGGAGAAAATGCACACATCCAATGGCAAGTTATTGTTTTAATAATATGCACACATCGTCCATAAGGTGTACAATACTTTCTGTAAAGGATACTGATATTGTTGTTGGTAGCTATCATGCAGTGTCTTGGGTAATGTACGTAAACTGTCAATCATCTGAATGTGATAGAACATCAATTTATATGAGAAGTATATTCATAAAATCTGTTTTAACTTTTGGATGTATTAAATGTGCAGTTCTCAATGTCTGGGAACTATCCCTATCACAAAACATGCTACAAGGAGCATTATCACCCCAAATGTGATGTCTGCAAACACTTTGTAAGTTCGAAATGATTGTTTCTCTTAAATTTTCTGCAGAAGTCCTCTTACATTTTCTTAATTCTTTTTTCGGTTGTAAAGGACTACCAAACGCTAGAAAAACATGTTCTCCATCAAATGCCTTCCTTGATGCCCAGATTAATTAAAAAGCTCTGCTAATGATAGTGGCCCTTGACACTTGTGCTTCTTTTTCTTTTAGAAGTCACTGACACAAGAATCTCACAGACTTATTTTCTACTTAAAAGGAAAAGTTTTAAATTACTGACTGTTTTAGCTGCTGTGGCAATAAACACTGATTTCTGCTCATTTTTTTATATTGTTAACTTCATGCTTTATAAATGTTGACGAGGTCTTTCAGAGTTTATTCTGTGTAGTCCTTTAAAATAATTGCGGAAAAGAAAGATCTTGGTTTAGATCCTAAGTTCTGGTCTACAATTTTCCGGTAGTTCTGTCTTTTCAAGTCTAGAATTCATGGGCTGTTCTGTCTTTTCTGGTCTAAATGTCATGGGATGTATAGTTTAATCTTTGGTTTTCTAGCGTAATAAGCAAACTAATAATGTGTATGGTAGGTGTATCAACATTTCACCAAGTACAGATCATTGAGGTTAATCTAGTAACATGAGAATCATTTTACTGAATTTTCTCTTTGAGTTCTTATTACAGCAACCTGGAATAAGCTATCTCTTGTTGGTTCAGAATCCCTCTAGCTGCTGATAATGCATCCTTTTATTTGAGATTCATTAAGTGTTTCCTCTCTGTCCAGATTCCAACAAATGCAGCTGGACTTATTGAATACAGAGCACATCCATTTTGGTCCCAGAAGTATTGTCCTTTTCATGAGCATGATGGAACACCCCGTTGCTGTAGCTGTGAGCGAATGGAGGTGAGGTGGATGAAACAGAGCAAGATTTCTGGAGAAACCTCTTTGTGTTTTAAGCAAAATTCTTGCAATTAACTTTTATGAAGAGTACAATTTTGGTTTGACTGCAGCCACGGGATACAAGATATATTGCCCTTGATGATGGTCGAAAGCTCTGTCTCGAGTGCTTGGACTCTGCCATAATGGATACTAGTCAGTGTCAGCCCCTTTATTGTGATATACAAGAATTCTATGAAGGGCTAAATATGAAAGTGGAACAGAAAGTTCCTTTGCTTCTGGTTGAGAGACAAGCACTGAATGAGGCTATGGATGGAGAGAGACATGTAAATTGTTTATCTGGACTCTAGCTGCTGCTTCTTCTCCTTCCATACTAGTATTCACTCTGTTTCTGAGTGAAGAATATATCACTTATATTTGGTTTTCATACCTTTTGCCAGGGGTATCACCACATGCCTGAGACAAGAGGACTTTGCCTTTCTGAGGAACAAACTATCAGCACTGTAAGGACTTAAGTGATATCCATTTCTTCTCCCTCTTCATGATTTTGGAAACTGAAAAGTTAAGTATCTTTTATTCAAATGGTAAACGGAGCTCTTACTTACCACTAAAATTGCCAGATACTGAGGCGGCCAAGAATAGGAGTTGGAAATCGGGTCACGGACATGAGAACGGAACCTTATAAATTGACACGCCGCTGTGAAGTGACTGCAATTCTTATCTTATACGGTCTACCTAGGTAGTGTTTTGTTAATTTAGTCTGCAAAGTTGTGGACCTGAGTGCTACCGTTTAAACATTCTGTTTTACCAGACCTGTTTGGTTAGTCAGAGTCACCTGTGTCCATTCAATATATCCCAACAGAACTAAAACAAAGCTAATTTATTTAAATGTTGACAATGCATCGCAAGTAGGCATTAAGCAAAAGAAAAATAGGATGTCCCTTTCTAGGGCTGTAGAAAAAGTTGATGAGATTTTATGCTACTCTACGTGACCATGTCAATGGTGGATGATCAGTGTAATCTGGTTTGGCATCATATTTCATACTTGTCATGCATTTGGAGTTGGCTTTCGATCATATTCATGGTGCTAGACATGATTCTGGGCTCTCTAAAATCTTTGGCTTCTACACTAGTCTTATGAAATATTCTTAGATTCCTCCGGACTATGTAGTAACTTTTTCATCTGATATCTGTATATATCACATACCTAACCTTGTTGTTTCCTGATGCTTTCTAGCTAGAATCCAATTTTTACTACACTTTTTTACCTCTTAGGAAAAATTGCATGATTTGTGTGCTTTCTGTTTGATGGACAATAGGAATCGGACATTTCCTCTGTAATTTAGGTTTAAGCAGCACGTACATGTATTTGTGCCCTCAAGTTGAAGCATTAATTTTCTTTTTTGTAAGTGGAAGCGTTAGTTTGATATCTTGGTTTCGATATATGACTTGAATCTATTCAGGTTGCTGACTGGATCAATCCTTGCGCATGAGATGATGCACGCATGGCTTCGACTAAGAGGTGCTCTCTTATTTCTTCTACTCCCTTCCTAATGTGAGTGCCATCATTTTCTATGTGCCCCAATTCAATGTCTCTTTCTCCAAAATATCAGTATTACATACATAGCACAAGATTCTGTTATGGAACAACATTTTCTTCTTCCATCCCTCTTACTTTCTTGTCTATCCTAAGTCAAAGCAAAAGAATCTAGGGATGTCAAATTCAGAACAAAAAATTGTAATACGCACAGCCCACTTCGGTAGGTCGGACTGAATTTTCATTGATGGAGCTCAAATATTAAGAAGAGAAAAGCACAGGCAGACTGTCTGAGATTGAATGTCATTCGAAAATTTAGAAAGTACACTTGTTAGTTACAGGGATGTTTTTTCAGATAAAATGGAAAGTAATCATCAATGGCATAGAAAAGAACAAGATTAAAAGAAAGGGAAACTAAAAGAAGAAACTCTCTTGTGGACTGTCTAAACTCCTGCATATATATAGGAACACATTCTCTTTCCTTTCTTTGAGTTTGTCCATCCCCATATCTGTGCAATTTACTGGTTAGGATCTTTGACTCTTGGAGTTTCTGATGTGGTCGATATGACCTCCATCTATGACAGGTTATCGAACACTTAGCCAAGACGTTGAAGAAGGCATTTGCCAGGTACTAGCACATATGTGGTTAGAAACCCAAATAGCATCCATATCAAGCAGCAATGGCGCTTCAACCTCATCAAGCGTGTCATCATCAAAGCAGGGGATTAGATCTCCTTTCGAAAGAAAACTCGGGGATTTTTTCAAACACCAGATTGAATCAGACACTTCGCCAATTTATGGAAACGGCTTCAGAGCTGGTAATCAAGCAGTGCTTAAATACGGACTAGAAAGGACGTTGGATCATATTCGGATGACAGGAACCTTTCCTTATTGAAAAAACATTTGAGCACAAGGTTAGAAAACAAGACTCACATTCATTTGTCAAGAAAGAAGCTTTGGTCCATTCATATTAGTGCCTCTCGGACCATTGCCATACAACCTTAGAAGTTAGAGGAAAGATATATTTTTCTTACCTCTGTAGAGTCATCTTGACACGATTAACAAGGAACAGACACAAAACAAAATATCCATTCTTTTAGAAAATTAATGAAGTTTATTAGTTTGATTTTCTACTTCTCGCAGAATGCTTTTTATGTACAACATGCAACCAATTAGACTAACTCTAATCAAGAGGACTACAGTGAAATGGGGATCGTGCAATCAGTACGTAGCAGAGCTAGAATTTTATACACGTAAAAAATCAAGAGGATTCAACGTCTATTTTTATATATAATTAATACAATCTTGACCTTGTATAGTGTAATTTTCCATGAAAGGGCTCAAAATGAACTCTCTTGCGACCGTTAGCTCCGCCCCGGATGCAATGCTGAACAGGATGAACACAGAAACCTACGAGCAATAGCACACAAGACTCAGTTACAGCTCCACCATTTATGTAAAGAAGATTTTCTTTTTTCTAAAATCTTTTTTTGAGTATTGCAATCAACTCTTAGAACATATTGTGACTAACTTAGATCTGAAACAACAAACTTATTTATTAGTAAAAGCTAGAAATATGACCCAATAATCCAAATTAACACCAATTTTGATTTTACAAAATCTAAATTTGGGAATGTTAAGATTCAAACAATCATAAATTTCTTACTCCTTTTGTCCTAATTTATTTCACATATTTTCTTCTTTTAGTATATTTCAAATGAATGTCATATCTTTATATTTATAGTAACTTAACTTAAATTTTTTCATTTATCTTTAATGAAATATATCATATAATTTGTCAACCCCCCCCCCCCCCCCCAAACAAAAAAAAAAGGTTTTGTTTAACGACAAATGAGAAAGTTATAATCCCTACAACATAATAATATAATCATATAAATATTTATCACTTATTTTTAGATAATTAAATTTAAAAATTTATTTCTTTTTTAATCTTTATGTTCAATCAAATGTAATTATACAACTCACATAAAACGGGAACAAGGGAGTAGTATTTATATATAGTCTACAAAATTATAGTCAAATCTTGTTATAACATCATAATTAATTTTTCATGGTATATTTTATTTCTCTATAACAATATTCTATAAATAACAACAGTAAATTCATTATATCGGTACACTCTTCGTAAAATTATCGACTTATAATAATTATACTCAAATATTATGTAATAATATTTTATAAAAAAATATATTATGTATAAAAATTATAATATTAAAATATTTATGGTAATCATCGTTATCTCAACTCGAACTTATAAAAGAAAAAAAATTTGAGAATGAAGGCAACCATACGATAGGTGTGACCTATCTTGTAAACATATCTGTGAGAGTTGTGCACATAGTAAATTTTAAGTACGAATATTTGAGAGATTTAAATAGTGTCCATAAGAAAAAAGTTCAAATATTTATATTTTTTATATTCATATACTTTCCAAATTCTTAATTAAATTGATTAACAAATACATTCCTGCTTAATTGTTTATACATATATATATATATATATCATATTTTGAACAATCTTAAATAGTAAAATGCTTTGTCGTTAGATTACAATTTACAAGTAGCAGTAGTAGATTCGTAAATGTCTGAAATTGAGACTGACAAATTGGTTTCTTTGTAAAACACTAAAAAATCACCTCCTGTCGACGGCGACCATGGCGGCGAGAGTGAAAATATCAAAAGCAATTGTCTACACTTCAAATCACAAATTCACTTCTGGGCTTGTCTCTCATCTCCAACTCCGGTATGCCGTCCACTCTCCGGCAACTAACAGACCACAGGAACTTGCTGATCAAATAAGCCGTCTTTTGATTCTCCAGCGTTACACCGCTGTTGACAGCCTCAAATTCGATTTTTCCGACAATCTTGTCGACGCCGTTCTTGTAAAACTCAAACTTCATCCTAATGCTTCGTTGCATTTCTTCAAGGTAGCTTCACGGAGACAGTTTTTTAGACCCCACGTAAAATCTTACTGCAGGATAGTTCACATACTGTCCAGAGGGAGAATGTTCGATGAGGCTAGGTTTTATTTATCGGAGCTCCTGGAACTTTGTAGAAATAAGAAGCCCTTGTCGTTTGTATGGGACGAATTGGTGGCAGTGTATAGAGAGTTCAAATTTTCTCCTACAGTTTTTGACATGGTTTTGAAGATTTATGCAAAAAAGGGGTTGGTGAAGAATGCCTTGTACGTGTTTGATAATATGCACAAGTGCGGTCGTGTGCCTAGTTTGGGCTCTTGTAATTGCTTGTTGAATAGTTTGGTAAAAAAAGGTGATTTTTTTACTGTATTTTCTGTATATGATCAGATGATAAGGATGGGATTCTCTCCTGATATATACACTTGTACCATAATGGTTAATGCGTATTGCAAGGATGGGAAGGTTGACAAAGCTGAATTGTTTGTTGAAGAAATTGAGAAGATGGGTTTGGAGTTGAGTATTGTTACTTATCATAGTTTGATCAATGGGTATGTGGAGAAGAAGGATCTTAAGGGTGTCGAAAGAGTGTTGAGGGTAATAGATGAAAGAGGAATGTCAAGAAATAGAATTACATTCACGTTATTGATTAAGGGTTACTGCAGGCTGTGTAAGATGGAGGAAGCGGAGAAAGTGTTCAGAGAAATGAAGGAAGTGGATGAGCAAGCATATGGCATATTAATTGACGGGTTCTGTCAAATAGGGAAAATGGATGATGCCCTTAGGATTCGGGATGAGATGCTGAGATCAGGTTTTAACGTGAACCTGTTCATCTGTAATTCCTTGATAAATGGGTACTGCAAAGCTGGTAAAATAAGCAATGTTGACCAGGTTGTTAGGAGCATGATCGACTGGAATCTAAAACCTGATTCTTATAGCTATCACACCCTTTTAGATGGTTATTGTAGGGAAGGACTGATGCAAAATGCATTCAACCTCTGTGATGAGATGATTCAGAATGGTATCGATCCAACAGTTGTCACTTACAACACTCTGCTAAAGGGATTATGTCGGGAAGGTGCCATTGTTGATGCTTTGCATCTTTGGAATTTGATGCTTAAAAGAGGTGTTATTCCTAATGCAGTTGGATATGGTACTCTCTTAGATGCATTTGTTAACATGGGAGAATTTGAAAAGGCTTTGGTCTTGTGGAAACATATTCTAGCGAGAGGGCACACCAAAAGCAGGACTCTTTTAAATACGATGCTGAAAGGATTCTGTAAGATGGGGAAAATGGTTGAAGCCGAACTGTTTTTTAACAAAATGGAGGAGCTTGGCTGTTCCCCAGATGGAGTAACCTATAGGACCCTAAGTGATGGGTATTGTAAAGCAGGGGAGATTGACAAAGCCTTAAAAACAAAGGATGCAATGGAACTGCAGAACATCCCTGCTTCCATTGAAAATTTTAATTCCCTTATTAGTGGACATGTAAAGGCTGGAAAGTTTAGCAAAGTCGAAGATCTCCTTAGTGAAATGCATGATACGGAATTAACCCCTAACGTTGTTACATATGGAGCCCTTATTGCTGGTTGGTTTAAAGAAGGATTGCCTGAGAAAGCTTTTAAAGCATATTTTGAGATGAGAGAAAAGGGACTAAATCCTAATGTCATAATAGTTAGCTCTATTATTAGTGGATTATACAAACTTGGTAGAACTGATGATGCTAATATGCTCCTTCAGAAAATAGTGGATGTGAAGTTGTATCCCGGCCTGAAGCATATTTACAGTTTTTCAAACTCTAAGACAGGGCTGCCTGACACGCAGAAAGTTGCAGATTCCCTTGATGGAAGTGCCACAAAATGTGTTGTCCCCAATAATGTCCTGTATAATATTGCTGTGGCAGGGTTATGCAAATTGGGGAAGATCAATGACGCAAGAGATGTTATAAACCACTTCTCACTAAAAGGCTTTACCCCCGATGAATTTACCTACTGCACCTTGGTCCATGGTATATCATTGGTTGGTAAAGTTAATGAAGCTTTCAATTTGCGCAATGAGATGCTAATAAAGGATCTTGTTCCAAATATTGCAGTATACAATGCTCTAATAAATGGCCTTTGTAAAGCAGGGAACATTGAACGAGCATTGAGACTTTTCAATAAGCTTCATTTGAAAGGGTTATCTCCCAATGTTATAACTTATAATACTCTGATAGATGGATACTATAAGATTGGTAAAACTAGTGAAACTGAGCAACTGCTGAAGAGAATGACAGAAGAAGAAAACCTTCCGTCATAAATTATTCAACTCTGATTAGCGGTCTGCATAAGCAATGTGATATTCAATAACCAATGAAGCTTTTAAGTTGCCCGATAGAAGCAAGGCTGGTTTAGACCAGATTCTTGTGAGACAGCAGAAAGAGAAGGTAAAAGCATTTTGGATCATATCCTAGTTTGATGACCATAATGATGATGGTGTTCTCGTAGGCAAACGTCGCAATACTTTTATTCTAGGTCATTGTCTGCTGCCAAAGTTGGTTCTGTTGCTTGGCCTGCCCTTTGTCTCCTCTTGTTCGTGTGCACCACAGCAAGAGATGATAGAAGAAGCTATCGAAGATGCCAATGCAAGCCTTATGGTTTTTGGAACATTGGATGGTGAAGTAATTGTTGTCAACCATGAGAGTGAAAAAATTATCAGTTATATTCCCTCACTTAGCGCAATGAACAGTGCTCTGGGTTTATGCAGGTTTAATTATGTTTGATGACTTTGACCAGTTAACATCTATTCATGTCAACTCCACCGATGACTTATTTCTTGCAAGTGGATACTCAAAACATGTTGCTCTGTATGACATTAGCAGCAGCAGACAGTTGCAGGTGTTTGATGATATGTATAGAGAAAATATAAATGTCGTTAAATTTGCGCACCACTCTCCAACTATTTTTGCCACTTCATCATTTGATTGTGATGTTATGTTGTGGGATTTGGGACAGAAACCAAATCAGCCTTGCTACACTGCTTTAAGTTCTCGAGGGAATGTGATGGTTTGCTTTTCCCCTGATGACCAATATCTTCTTGTTTCCGCTGAACGAGGTAATTTGTTTATATAAGTCATAGGATTTATCCCATTTACAATGATGCTCCAGGTCCTTGCTGTTATTGTGCTTGTCTGGAGCTTTTTTCGTGATCTGTCCCTGTTGCGAAAATTTCTATGCATAGCACAGAGTAATCATGTCATATAACATATTCTTATTAGAAATAATCTATTGTATTGCATATTCTAAGTTCATGGATTTCACCAAGAAACCTTGTTATCTTAAATGGACTTTCACCATCACCGTCGTATTCTTTAATCAAGGCTAGATAGTAGGGAGAGAACTGAATGCTATCTGATAAAGTCATCAAATTGTTGTTAGGAAATGATTAATTCATAAAGAGGATAACATATTTGGCCAAACCTCAACTTGGAAGAGAAACATGGAGAAACGTCGCCTATATGCAATAGCCGCTAAACAAAGAATTGGCCAATGCAACAGGAGAAAAGAGACTAAGGCCTCATTTGTTTTCATTGAGATTAAGACGTCTGAATCTGAATGCACATCTAAATGATTAAGATGTTGTCTCTAGATTTGAACACCGAATGATTAAGATCGTTTGTTTTTCAACATCTGAATATGCACCTTTAATTATTTGTAAAAAAAATTAAATATACAATTCAAATAAAAAATTATTAAAATATTAAAAAATAATTAATTTAATAAAATTAAATTTATTATTTTATTAAAAAAATAAAAAAACTTATGTTAGCTAGTGATAGTTTATAGTGGTGGTGATAATAAAATGGCAGTGGGGATAGTTACTAGTAATGGTGATAGTGGTAGTTGTGATGATGGAGGTGGTTAATGTGGTAGTGGCAGGCGTGATGGTGGGGTTGGTAGTGGTGGTTGTGATGGTGAAGTTGGTTGATGTTAGTAGTTGATGGTGGCGACTGAAGAATGTACGGTGGCTGACGATGTGTTTGTGTTATAGTTGGCGATGGTGCTAGTTGTGATGGTCGAGGTGGTTGGTAGTAGAGATTGATTGCAATGGCGGTAGTGACAAGTAGGTGTGGTAGAGGTGGCAGTGGCGGTAATGATAGCAGTGGCGGCAGTGATGACGACGGCGGCGGCGGCGGCAATGGATATAACTATAATGATGGAGGAGGTATGTATGGTAACAATTGACAGTAGTGGTGGTTGATGATTATTATGGTGGTTGACAATGGTGGCAGAGGTGGTTGATGGTGGTAGCTGGTGATCGGTGACCGTAATGGTGGTGGTGGTTGTGGTTGTGATGACATAGGTGGTTAGTGGTGATGGTTAGTGGTTTTGGATGTAACGGTGGTGAAAATTATCCAAGCAAACGTATCTCTTTATGGTATTAAGACTCTGTTCCAGATCTTAATGATTAAGACCTATTCAGACCAAATAAGTGCTTAAATCTTAATGATTTACAAATGCACTTAATGGTCTAAGGTCTGAACCATTCAGATTCAGACCTCCATTAAGTGCAAACAAATGAGGCCTAAAGTACTGGCTAAACTCTGAATGAGGATCGATGTCTTATACCTGCAGCGAAGCTTCTATTAAGACTGACAGAAAAAGAACAATCCTTCAGGATCAGCTTCCTGTGAAACAAAAGATTGAACAACTACATGAAGAAACAACAATGCCTTTCTTTTAATTGTCCATTAAGAATTTAACCAGGACACCAGCGAATATAATTTTGTTGGCTAGCACAATGGTATAACAATGTGAATTTCTGTGCTATTAAAAAATAATATTGCAAATTTCTTGCTAGGACATGTTGTCTCTGCAATCATTGTTACTAATTGGTTACTGGATTACTAGACAGTTTTAATATGCATCTAATAAAGCAAATGATTCACTGAGGTAATATAATAGGAACAACAGACATTTTAATCATTATTTATAACCTGAGGTAGCAGAGAAACATCACTGAAAGAGTATAAATTTATCCCACCCCTAATTGGATGTCCTCCTTTGCTTTTTTTTCCTAAAGCAAATTCTATTTCCCTGAGTATGAGAACATAACTGAAGTCATGCAATGTATGTTAATACACTTCTGAGTCAGATGACATATGTGGGGTAGTAACATACAAATCTTTTTAGCAGTCAAGTCCACTATCCTTCATCAAATATGTACTAGAGAATTAGATAGGCTAGTGACATACTGTATGCTTAACTTTTGGCTTGCATTCTCCTGAAGTAAATATGCTTAACATCTTTTACTTCCAGCAAAGAAAAAAGAACCGTATGCTTTTTGTAGTAACTGAAGTAATCTATCCGGTTCACTAGCTCACTCTCTGTGTTTTGTTTTTGTTAATTCTGCCCATTTCTCTTTGCCCTACGGGAGATAGAGGGAGATCTATAGTGTATCAGTATTTTATGTGGGAAAATTTTCTGTGAATTTGTATCAGAAAAGTTTTTATATTTTCCATTTTCGTTTTCTCCTTTTTCTTATTTCTCAGTTGATACTGATTGTAACAAGTTGTAATATATGTGTGTAGCTTCAGGACTGTTTAACCAGGATAATACGGAATGAACAGGTAACAAGGTGAAGGTGAAGTGCTGAAGGAGCATTTTCCCAAGGTATCGCTCTGTCAAAGATGTATAAATAGCTCCTATACTTGATTAAAAGAGTCCAGTAATTTTTGCCATGCACCTTAATAATTATTGACACACACTGTTTGTGACATTCATTAGTTCCCAACCATGTCATAATTCAGTTCACTGCATACATGTTAATCAAAATTGACAAATGTAAGTGATTAGTCTAGTGCTGTTTGCCAGTGTAAAGATGGTTAATAAATTAAACCTAATGTATCGTTCTGGAATGTGCATTCTACACTATTATCTCCACATTTAAAGGTTGTTTTCCATTATTTTCTAGTGGAGAATTTGGAGATACTTCTTAAATTTTTAGGTTTCTGAACATAAGCAGGCACAATATACCAATTTTATTGGTGTTATAAAGCTCTAAGAAGAAGAGGGGTGTTTCAACTTCTAGTTACTTTTTGTTGGTTTTCACTAGACTAACAAGCATGCACTTTGCATATTTGGCAGAATGGAGATGTAAACTCTTAAGGGATCGAGTTTATGCCCCGTATAATGATAATCTTCACAGTGTAATTAGATGTAATTTTGCCATCAATCAGCTTCCTTCAACTTGGAGTTGCAATCTTCAGTTAACTTTCAGTTCTCACAGTATGAACTCATAATAAGTTCATTTATGACATTCAATAAGGCTTTAGACAAAGGTGTTATTTAATTATTGGGCCCTTACGGTATATCGTACACATTCTAATTATTGTCTAAACGATTAATTTGGTGTATACTTCTACCTTTATAAGGTAGAGATATTGTTTTAAATAGATTCTCGGCTCAAAAGAGAAGTATCCGATGTAGGATTTTAAGAAAAGGGACATTAACGTAACAACATACGAAAATAAATATAACAACAGATAGTAATACACATCGAAGAATAAAAAACTACGCGATAACTAAATAATACTACTAAAAGGATGAGAGGAGAGGAGGCTAGCCCACTCCTTAGTTCATACAAAATGCGACAATACTCGTATATTTACTAACTTTTTGTCCTAATCCTTGACCTTTATACCTTCTTATTTAAGATCATGTACTTGGTCAACTAAAATTGTATTATTTCATCTCTAATCATATCTCTTATTTCTTCTAACTCCTGCTACAATCAAACATCTGGCACCTTCTTACTGGTGCATCTTTGCACCTCCTCAAAATAATGCTGAGGCAATTAAGAATAACTAGGTGTTAAATTTGTCAGGTTGGATTGAAGTTGGGCGGGTCAAGATGGGTTGAATTAATAATCCGACGTGTTAATGAACCGTCCAAAGGTTATTTGAGTTAAAGGAATCTGGGTCAAAATAAGTTAAATAATGAGTCATAATTCAATTCATCCAATTTTTAGATAAATTATATTTTTATGAGTTAATTTTACCTCTATAATAAAAACCGACATTTTCTCCTAAAGTTAATATGCAAAATAAAAAATTAAAAAAAAAAAGAAGAAAGAAGAGGAACTAAAGGGAGAAAAAAAGACAGGGGGACAATGTAAAACCATGATCCGATAGATTCTCCTGTTAGTAAAGAGATTACTTTAATAAAATATTAAAAAAGTATTGGGGAACAAGTTTTGAACCGACAGCTTTGTGTATTATTTAATAATAATTAATACCTACATGTTCATCATTAGAATTAACCGAGTCAATAGGGTCTTTGAATCCAAAGTTTAAATATTATTATTCCCTTTAATTTTTCTTTTTATTTAGTTTGGGAGTTTGAACTCGAAACTTTTAATTAAACGTGAAGGAATATTACTTTTTTCATCACATTCTTTGGTTTACGGTTGCTAGATTATAATTTCAAATTTGAAAACTTTTAGCTAAACATAAAGAGATTTAAATCATTCCATCACATTTTCTCGTTATATATAATAGCTAGATTGCAACTTCATTTTTTATTTATAAGATACCAGAATTAAGATCTTGGTCCAATTCCTTCTCTTCAAGATCTTTTGCTACATGATAAGTAGCTTGGAAGATTTTTGGACCTTATAACTTTTTATGAAAAGAGAATTACAAAATATGAAATTGAATTGTCACTAACAAGAAAGTTTCAATAATTAATCAATCGAGTTACTAAAATTTCAGAACCTTATAACTTCTTTCTAGTTCCGTAGGAAATTTAGCTTTTTTTTTTTTTTTTTTTGTGTGTGTGTGTGGGGGGGGGGTGTTTAGACAAAGATGACCTTCTATATTTTTCTTAATGCGCTAATTAATGCTATTAGAATTGACTAAGTTAATCAATTTAATTAGGTTGCAGTTTTCAACCGGTATCTGATATTTGTATTGAGATCGATTAAATTTAAATTCAAAATACTAAAAAATTTCATATTGAAAATAAAGCGTTTTCTGATAAAAACGATTGCATATTCAACACTCAATCTCAAAACTTTTAGTTGAAAATGAAAAAGTATATTCACCACCCCACCGTAGCACTTATTGATTTAGCTTTATCCATTTCCATCAAAGTAGAAAAATAAGAGGCGATGTAGCTTTCATTGAGTTGATGAATAAGAAATGATACAATATATATCGGAGACTTAATTATTATACAGTTACAAAAATCATCAACTATATGATTAATTATATATTTAATTTTGCAAAGGCACCAAAACAAACTGGCCCTAGCATGCATTAGGAAAAATAGACAAAATTAAATTATACTAACCATGCAACAATAAAAATTATTATACTTCAATTTTAAACTAAGTAAAAAATTAATTATATAAATATATATTATTGAACTTATGATTTCACCTTTAATTTCAGATCAATATTATACTTATATCGTCTCTTATAAAGAAAAAATAAGTAAATCTTATAAAGATTACTAATACAACCACCAATTTGACAAAAAGTTTTTTTTTATTCATATATGGACAAACTTTATAATTGATCTTAATAATAAACCAAGTGTAGGTATTAATAAGTAACTTAATCAGTTTGACTGCTTACTTTAATTTGCATAATATTTTAAGCACTGGGGTCCTAGTTATAATTAAGGGTCTTCATTGAATGGCACTTATAACATGGACTACTAGATATATATAAGAATTAAACAATTGATTCTTGTGTGCACGACCTTAAATTCTAATTTATTGATTGAATAATATGATACTATCTTAATTTGCATTTTTATTTAGAATTCTTTTTCATTTTAAAACTCAAATTCGAGGTCAAAAACATTTATTCATGAAGAATATCGAGCACTTCTCTTTCTATTTTAATAAAGAAATTTTATTTTTTTACATACAAATTCAGAATTAAAGATGGAGGGTGCCTGTGATCCGAACAACCCTCTCCTAGCGTAATTGCATTTCTACACTTTTTTTCTTTCTAACTCCTCCAATTCCTCTTTGTACTTAACCTAACATAATGCATCTAAAAAAAATCGAGAAAAAGAGATCTCCTGACTTTTTACGATTTGAATAGAACAAAATAGCTTTTTCAACTCTCTTACATATAAAAATGAAGATCTCTCGTAAAAACATCATAAAATTTTAATTTTCTTTTTAAAATTAGAATATTATTTCTCCTTAAATTCTACGATCTATATATAACTTAAATCTCAGGAAGTATGGACTATACTTCTGAATTTTTTGTTCTAACCTGTCCTCCAATTCCTCTTAAATTGTCTAATTACCTAATTAAAGTAGTCCACCTAAATTAATCACTAGGAGCACGTAGGTTTCAAACATAGTAGTTAAGTCTCTTAAAAAGTATAATTAAGAAAAGTTGTTAGAATTTTTTAATTAAGCAAGAGATCACTCCAATATTTGAAAATTAAATAAAGATTTCTGTTATTTTTTATTTTTATTTTTATATTTGCAAATATGATAAAATATGAAGGACCGCGTGAAAAGATGACGATAGGATAAGTTAGAGAGGTTGTAGGCATTATGCCAAAAAATGAAATTGAGTAGCAGTACATTACAAGTGGTACGAAGCACGACATGATTCAAAACAACACGCTCCTTTCATTTATTTTATAACAATAATATTTTTGATGTAATTTTATAAGTGACGTCTGAAGAAAATATAGTTATGCAAAATTTATCGTATTTTTAAAAGTGGAGAGACTATTTTCGATATATCTTCGGCTCAAGAAAAAGCACATCAAAGCAAATACTATAGAAAACATGTAGATAAGAAATAACAACAACATACCCAGTATAATCCCACAAAGTAGGATTGGGGTAGGGTAGAGTGTATGCAGATCTTACCTCCACACTAGAGGTAGAGAGGTTGTTTCTGATAAACCCTCGGCCCAATTGATTGCCAAAACAGTCCAGATAAAAGCAAAAACGTATAAGAAATAAGTAAATGGTAACAAAAATAGCAAACAGTAATTGGACAACAACTATAATAAAATAATTTGGTAATCGGAGTATATGTACAACAACAACACAATAATAAAAATCAAAGGACAAGGAACTACCGTGACAATGATATAAAACTAGTAGTGTGGACTGTTAACAAGACAACCGACTACTACCTATTACCCTTCTATCGTAATGCGTATCCTCCACAATCTCATATCTAAGGTCATGTCCTCGGTAAGTTGAAACTGGGACATGTCCTATCTAATCATCTCTACTCAATACTCTTCCGTCTACCTCTCCTTTTCTAAAACCATCCATAGTCAACCTCTCACACATTTACACTGAGACATCTTAACTTCTCTTTTTCACATGTTCGAACCGTCTCTTTTTCTGACGTTCAAACCATTACTTTTCACATTCGAAAATAAATTTCTAAAATTTTAAACTGAGACGGTGACACAATAGCATAGAGCACTAGCAAGCTTTTAACTTTTAGTTAGAATTCCACGCAAGTAGAAAGACTTTTTCTTCCTCACCTAACAATAATTGAATAATTTGACTACGTGATAGTGTCATTGTCACACTGCAGGCCGTACACCCTATATATATTAAGGTCCTAAAAGTCTTGGTCTTTCACGTCTGCAAATATCATGTTTTTATTTTTAATTTCTTTACAATAATACAGAATCACATATATATCCATAGAGTAGACATTTCTACAAAATTGCATCTTCCTTTGGTTCATCTTTAATTCATCCTCACCGACGTATAACTATTTTTCTTACATGTTACGTTCCTCACCTTAACTTTTGTAATGTAATTTAATTGACCATAAAGTTTAAATATATGAAAAGATTTTTGAAGTCTGTAATTTAAAATAAATTATTAATATTTGTGTAGCTATAAATCATAGAGAGTATTATGAATGAATTAGACATTTTAAAATTAATTTATTATCAAATAGAAAAATATGTCATTTTTTTAAAAATTAATTAAAAGAAAAAGTGTCACATAAATTGAGACTGACGGAGTATTATGAATGAAATTTGAATATATACAATCCTGTATTGGTTAATATGCACGATTCCTGGGTAACTCAGTGTGAAGTAATTACATGATATATATGTACATATTTAGTATAATTAAAGTACATTCATGATTAGTGAAATTAATTTGGTATAAACTTATGATACGATTAAATTTTTATCGTACATTCATAGTACTCCCCTTCGAAAATGTGTGTGGGTATATATATATTTGTGTGTACACACATATATATGGGGGATAGTTAGGTATAATCTCTTGATATTAGGGAGCGGGGCTAGAGGTAGAAAGAGGTTCATCATTAATTTGAACTTTCTTCACTGGAAAATTATATTATTATATATGTTAAGTCATTTTTTTTTTAAATATATATATAATAATAGATGATGAATTTCTTTAGTGGATCCTGCATCCGCTATTGTTTGACATACTAGTGAAATTCATGCATCTACTATTGTTTGATATACTAAATGTTAAATAAACTTGGATTAGCTATTTTTGTCATTTCCTGTTAACAACAACAATAATAATATACGATGTATAATTCATAACGGGATCGAGCCGGTAAAGGTTGAATGTATTTAAATCATATTCCCATCTTTATAAATAAAAGGACTGTTTTTGATAGATTCTCGACTCAAAAAAAAAATTTCAAAGCAGAATTGCAGAAAAAATTAATAGTAAATTATAAAGCAAATGAAACAACATACGATAAATTATGTGAAAGATCAAAAAATTCTTTTAAAAAGAAAAGGTGTCAAAAACTTGAAACTTAGGAGTACATAGAATTACAAAACCAAATGAAGATTTGCTTGTTTAAACCTATATATGCCTCCTTTTTTTTTAATAAAAAAAATAATAATAATATGCGCATTTTATTAAACTTATTCGAGGAGTGAACAAGTAGAAAAGAATATGGCGGTTCTATAAAACATTAAATAAAACAAAAAAAAAACATGTAATTAGGCTGTCATGTCAAAGTTTATTGGAAGACAAAAAGGTAGTATTATAAATAATACATGGAAAAAGTCAATCGACACTCAAATTTTGCTGGCAGTCGGCTATATACTCTATAGATTAATAATACCTATTATAAAAATATTTTGGGTACTTAAAATTAAAAAATAAAAAAAGTTTATGAAATCAAAACACATGCCAGCTTTAAATTCTCTCCTCTATACTTCTTTGTTTATTCACTACTAACTAATTGGGTATAACATTTGGATTTAGTGTGATTTTGGTAGAATCCCAACTACTTCAATTTGTTCTCATAAATCAAACTCAAATCAAGAAAAATAAACTAGAGTACAAGTCTTATTTGGTAATGGTGCAATGCAATGCTGGTTATTTTTGAGTCCATAATTTATTTAAAATACTCCTTTTATCTCATAAATATAGTAAAAATAAAGTCTGTGTTACATTTTATTCTATGAAAACTTCAGGTATGAGATTGACTGAATATGTCATTATTGTTGCTATTGCAAATATGATTATCACAAGTCTTTTTATACCATCAGATATAATTGATCACACGGTAACTCTAAACATAGAGAGAAAACGGGCTACAACCATTTAAATTTATACATGCATATAACTTAAATTATTTTTTACATAAAAATTAAGGTTAAGTTATAAATTAATTAATATATGCATGTACAAAACGAAAATTTGTTTAGATTATATGTATGTTTCTGATTAAAATTAATCCTGCTTCAAATACTTTTACGTGGAAGAATTATGAGTTAGACTTTCTTGGAAGATACATTAATGAAATTTACTAAACTAATTATAGACTAATATGATTTATTATATTATTATTACTTAGTAACGAAGTAATTGTTTTCAAAATGGGAACAGAATTGCGGGAAAGCAAAGTCTACAATTAATAACCCTAAGCTTGAAATATACCCCTTTTCATTATTTTATTTTTCGGTCTTTGGTATTCGAGAAGTCATCCAAAGTGATTAAACAAATAGTAATTTTCTTTTATAAATCTAGTATTCTGACCAATTTACTAGTACTTAAAATTAATTTTTATTGTCTTGTTGCCTATCGAGAGTTAAACTAGATAAGTTTTATTTAGTATAAAAAATTTATAATTTATAATATTTATTATATAATTTTTAAATATTAAAATTAATTTAATTTAATTTTAAAAAATAAAAATATGACAATAAATTTAGAAAAGAGGAATTTCTTGCTACCATTCATCCGTACAAATACAAAACAATTTTATCTACTAAAATTGAAATTAAAAATTAAAGTTTTTTTTTAATTTACTAAATTTTAAAAAAATTATTAAATTATTCTGTCGAACCTTTAGCTATAAACATGACTCTGCCCTTTACTAAGGAATCGCCTCTCTTTTTTCTTCAAAAAAAAAAAAAAAGAAAAAATTAAAATTTTGCGATTAAAAAAAAAGAACTTTATAATATTTATTAAAGAATCGGAAAAAGAAGCAGTATTGTCTAAGAAACCAAAAAAAAAAAAATTTAACTCTTCCCCTGTACAATATAGAGCTCAAAGATACATACATCATTCAGGAAAAATTCTCCGGTAAAATTGGAAAAGAAAAGAAAAAAAAAAAGACAAGCAATATTGTAAATTTTATTAGAAGGAGAAAAATGAATTTAATTTCTCCCTATTAGTTTTGAATTTTTGGATCTTAAAACCTTCATCTTCTGTTTTTGAAACCCAGTTCTTCATCATCGTCTTTCTTCGCCAAAGTCTATACACTTGCAGCGATTTTATTTAATTTTTCACTTTGTCTCTGCTTTTGTGAACTGGATTTTTTTTTTACACCGTTGCTGACATTGTTCTGAACTCAAAGAACATTTTGAAGCCAGTCTTCAAGAATCGAACGAAAATGGAGGTTTTAACAGATCATAGGGAGCCCAAAGAGCATCTAACGGACATGGCCGATTAGCATCAAGCCGAGCCCAAGGTTTCCCTTTACCACTCCAATGTAATAAACTTACTGGACCGGGATGCAAATCCCGACAAAGCCCACGGAAATTGTCTCCCCCAAGCCCGTGTTGATTCCATCTGTGATCAACCGGAGCTATATTTCCGGCGAACACAAGTAAAAACGGTGGCAACGAACCCAATTCGTAAATTCTCATTCGTTTCTGTAGTTCCATCCACTCTTCGATCTTTCTCGTGTAATCCCCATTTCTCCATCGATCGAGATCAATGACCATCACCCCCGTGTTGAAATAACAAGCTTTTCGATCCGCAAATGTTAGGGAGAGAGATGGGTTTGACCAGAAAGTTGGAGTAAAATACGAAGTGAAATTCGCATTGCAATATTCAGGGGCAGCAAGGATTTGATCTTCACCAAGTGGGGTTGCTGCTAATTTCGCAATATCATCAACTAAAACCAAATCCGAATCCAAATAAACAACTTTCCGAACACACAACGGCAAAATATTGGCTAAGTAGCTCCTCGCATAGTTCAAAGGACAATCAAGAGCTGAACGGATAGAGGTAGAAATCAAGCCGGAAACAGAGGAATCATCAAATCGATAAACTTCAAATTTGAGGTAAGGAAAAGAAGCTAAAATAGTGGAGCGTAGGAGTGACGCGTCAGCGGAGGCGGAAGCAACAAAGTGAAAGATTATGTTTTGTGGGCAAGAAGAGTGTTGAAGAATGGAGAGGATAGCAGCCATTGAGCCACGGATATAGGCAGAATCAAGGGTCATTGCTGCATGAACAGCTTCATCGGAGCAAATTAAGTTGTGGGTATTTTCAATTGAAGGACATTCAGGGGAGTTATAGAATTCAGGGGCTTCTCTGAACTGTTGCGGTGTCGCAGCGGCGGCATTGATGATTCTGATGGTGGAGGCGGTGATGATGAAAAAAGAAATGAAAAGAAAAGGTAAGGGGAGCTGTCTTTCTGGCTTCATGTGGGGGGAGTGATGTTTTTGATTTGGAAACGAGAATAGAGTCATATTTATTTGATTGGGTTTTTGAGGGGGGTAGGGGTGGCGAGGTGGGGGGGGTTTAGAGGGGGGGGATGGAGATAGTTTGAATTTGAAGTATAGACACGGTTTTGGACCTTTTAGTAAGTGATTTTAAAAAAGTACTAAAGGAAGAAAAAAAAAATATATTATTACCCCGGATAGATCATCTTCTATCCATAAGTACTACACGGGGTTGGGGAAAACAGAAAAAAGGATTTTAGTTAGTAAAGGCAAAAATACAAATGCGGTTATAATTTTCTTGACATTAAATATAAATTAGTTTCTTTTTTAAGGAAAATATCTTATTTATGAATTAAAAAAAATTTAAATATTTTTTTACAATTTTTATAATTTTGGCGTCACTTCTCATTCTGATTCTCACGGCACTTCTTATTTTATAAAAATTATATGACAGAGTATTTTTATTTATAATATTAAAAGATCAAATTAAATTAGGACTAAAAAATATATTTCTATATTAATTTTATAAATAAATTCTAATTAGATATAAATTAAATAAATATCAAACTCTAAACGAAGTTAATTTCTTATAAATTCAAATTATTCTTCGAACAGTTTATTATATGCTCTACCTGTTTAATTTTAAATGATGGTATTTAATTGATTATAGAGTCTAAAAGAAAAATTGCCTCTATGTGCCGTGCAAAGTGAAATAGTTTTATATGTTCGCATATGTTATAAATACTTATTTTTAGGTCATGGAAAAGTAAACCCGAAGGCTTGCTAGTTTATACTCCATGCGTTTCAAAATAAGCGGCGTTTATAACTTAGACATATCTCTTAAGAAAATTATTAATTTTTAAAAATAAAAATATATTTTTATCCACTTACGCCTAATAAACATTTTGAAAAAAATATAACTCTTTAATATTTTCTTGATTATGTAAAACTCTCTCGATTTAAATAAGAATAAAATTGAAAAAACATCATTAATGTCTTCTTGATCATGTAAAATACCACTTATTTTGAAACAAAATTAAAAGACCAAAAGACCACTTATTTTGAAATGTAAATAAAAGATATATATGTTTAGTATGGATTGATTTTGTGTAGATATTAAATGTAACCCTTTTTCCTTTTTGATAATAAAGAAAAGTCAAGGGGATTTGGTTGATTTCATACTGGAAGTAGAACAAGAAATAGATCATTTTTTGTTCATTTACTTATTCTTCATAGAGCTTCAAATCAATCATTGAGATGATAAGAAAGAAGGAATGAATTGCAATTGTCAAATACTCCTATTGGTTGGAATTAAGACAAATATAGATCAAATTAAATGTTATATTGATTTTGACATCTAATTCTAATGTCACATTAGGCGTAGGGTTAAGGGGACCAAAATATAAATGAATTTAATGAGCTCATTAAGTGTGGTTTATGTTTCTTCATATATTCATTAAATACTCTCAATCAAGTTGTCACTGTGCTAATTTGTACGTAAAAAAAGAAAAGCTAAGGTAGCTAGCTACTAGTCATATCTGAATAATTACATTAAATCTTTATAAGTTTAGACTTATAACGTATATGAAAATATATATTAAAGCTCTATTTCCTTCTCATCCTCACTTGTACATCAACAAAATATTACGCATGATTTATGTAAAACAAAGTTTAGACCTGCACATAAATTCCATATTTGTAAGTAAATACAAGTCTCGTAGAAAAATGAATCTATATATAGTTTAAATTAACTTAAAAAAACTATCTCATAAAAGGAGGAAGGTCTCTATATTCTTATCCCCGTAGTCGATGTGGGAAACCAACAAACACATCGCAAACCGAAAGCAAAAAACGATAACCAACTTATTATCCCAAATAAGTATCGATCATATTCGGGGATAAGATGGGGTTGCTTGGATGGTAAGCACCCTCCATCTCCAAATGTGAGGTTGTGAGGGTGGGAGATCCCAGGGAAGGGTAAAAAAGAAGCATCGATCATATTATGTATAGTGAAAATTATAAATTGATTAATTTTATATTAGTCATCGAGTTTTGATCAACTGATAATTTCAAATATTAGTTCACATATTAGTTTAGTTTTGGTGTCAAATTGTAAATCGAAGGTTTATACAAATTACAATTCTAATAATAAATTATACGTAGGATGTATGCAGATTATTTCTACCTCCATGAAATAAAAAGGTTGTTCTCGAAGGAACACTTGGACTAAAAGACTTATAAAATTTACAATTCTATAATAATAATAATAATTTGTTTCCAATTATAAAAGCTGAAAAAATGGCTATAATAACACTGCTTAATTAATGGGTTGTTGAAGAGTGAAGATTTTACCAACATTTGTATGTATGTTGACACGACTCCATATAGTGAAAACAACAATGCTCCAAATTTGTAATTTAGCATATAGTAATATTAAAAAAAAAGAAAGTTGCTTAAAAGGACATTTCAACTCCAACTTAAATTCTTCCAAATTTAGCATAAGTAACTTCCCTTTAAAACACAGTAAACACAGAGAAAATGATTTTTGGCCTAACGTTCAGCTTTTTAATTTTCTCTGTTTTTTTTACCTTTACCTTTGTTTTTTTTTTAAAAAAACAAAATATATTTTGGAGAATTTAAATTTTTTAATATTATTTATTTTATTAGGACTAATGTGTATTTCTGAAATTACTTTTTAACTTAAGAGTAATTTTGGTCGAATCTTAAAAACTGTATGTAGCTATAAAAAAAAAAAGGTCAAAAAAGGTCAGCAGGACTTATTGTTGGACCATAGGCACGTGGTTCCAATATTGTGTCCATGCTGGACCATTCTTATTATAGACACAGGCAAAAGCTATATTCTCTGCATTCACATTCATTGGCATTTGCAATATTCACGTAAAATAATATTTTCATCATTTTAATTTAACTAAAACTTTTTTAAAATTTATAATTTAAAATATTTTTTTGAATATTTATACACTTATAAAAAATAAAATTATTTTTAAGATAAAATTTAAAAAATATAAATTAAAACGAAAAGAAAATATTATAATAATTTGATTTTTTTTGTTTTTTAAATACACTGTACGAGTTGCTCTTGCGTGGATTCAAAGGCTTCCAGACAACGTGAGTAACTCATAAGGCATACTGGTGAAAACTTTGATTTACTACATAATTATAAAATATAGTTTCTGATCAATATATCTAATATTAATTTATTTAATTGATCATTTTTTAATTTATAAATATGTCGTTGTATAAGGTTGAACTCAAATAAGAATTTTAATTAACCTTTTATAAAATTATGCATAAATATCTAGCCACAATTTGAAGTTTATGAGTTTTGAATTTATCATTTTAAATTTGCAATTACATTTTATGCATATTTAATAATTATTTACTATAAAAATAAAATTTAAGTAAAAATAATGTAGATTTATTCTTATTCATATGTAATATTGTAACTTGACCCTATTTTTACCCTATGCAAATTTAAAATAATCGATCAATAAATTCTACTGTATAACACATAGCTAGTTAAAATTAAAAATATGTGATATACGAATTAAGATGCACATTTTCCCTCATTCATTGAATTCCAGTGTCAGAATAATACTATTATTCAACTTAGGGGTACTACTATATATTAAATGCAGTTACATCCTTATAAGTCATTATTATACCCACGTGGCTCAATAATAATAATAATATCAGTAAATCTGAAGCTACTTAGAAATTTCAAAATTAAAAGTACGTTGTACCTCGTTCACATTCTACTACTTTGAACTACCTTTGGACTTCTATTTTGTTTGTCTGTCGGAATGGCTAAATTCAATATGGGTCCATGTTCACGACATGAAATTATTTTCGTACCGATATGCATGAATATCGTAACGATTGCATATCAATATTTATTGTACATATTCTCGAACCATAACGATGTTGATGAGTATCCTAACGATTAGACAGTAAGACCTCCTTTAGCTCCTGTTTTTAATTGAAAGAATTAGTATTTTTAGAGAAAAGAAATAATAATTAAATTGCCATAATCTTGTCAATATGGAGATTGTAACTTAAGCTGGAGTCACATATAATATACTCTGATCAAGTGTTCGTTCATACTTTTATTTGAAAAATAAATAAATAAATCGTACCTTATTTAAGTTTTAGAGCTTGACTTTAAACAATATTGATTTCGTAAAAATCCTCAATGTACAAATTAAAATATAATAGGAGAGACTATGAAAGATTAGATATTTGGTATTCGAAACCTACTAATTTCGATTAATTACTTTTTCGAATTTGCACATAATAAATATAGTGAAGAAATTTTAATCATTTCACCATACTATTTATTTAGTTATTGAGATTTCTAATTTTATCTTGATAATAAATTTACAATAAAAGTTATACATATTCGAAAAAATTTAATAATATTAACATAAATTATTTATTCACCGTTAAAAAATTCACTTAATATATATAATAATCTATCAAAATCCAAAAACGTAAAAAAAAAGAAAAGGATTTATGATCCAAAATGCATAAACATAAACATTCGAGATATGCTTTTGTTATCAAACTAAAAAGAAGCCTTTTGAGAGAGATGTGTTGACTAATAACTACAATGTGCTGAAAACTCGTGGCTTTGATTGCAAGAATAAGTAGAAGTATTATAAAGAGAGTACATATATATATATAATTAGGTTTTTGAAGATTATGAGATTTTACATCTATCATAATTTTTAAAATCAATTATCTCAAATTATTTATTATTTTAAAAATAAAACTAATTATATTTTTCTCATTTTATTTTCAGTAATAGTTATTTTTGAAAATTAAAAACGCTTCAATAAAGTAATTATATCTAATAAGGTGAGATTATATTTCAAGATATAAATATAGGTAAAAAACAGTCACAAAACCGTCTTAGACATGTAAATAAAAAATAAGACAAATAATTTGAGACGTAAAAAATACCACGGGGCACCATTGGTGAAAACAACTACGCTCCTACAAGCCCGGTTTTCTTTGAAGTCATTCTTTCTTTGGTACCAAATTTAGCATTAAAAATTATTGGTACCTTCAATTTTCTTAGTCACAAAGAGTAACAACATTTAAAATACGTAAACGACTTTTATTAGATGAAAGTTATAAAATTATATTTTATGATTAAAAAATTAGGTTATTTAATTATATCTATGTATAACGACAGATGAAAAATCTAAAAAAAAAAAGAAAAAAAACATCCGTTCAATTTTTCCAATTTGGATTATAGAAAAACTTAAAATAAAGAGATGACAACATTATTTAATTTGTCCCATAAGGAAGTCATCTTCCTTTTTTCTTTTTCTTTTTTAAATTACGATTATTCGATTAATATCAAACAAACTCATAGTGTATACCGTCAAGTTGGTCCAAAATTTTACTTTGAATTATGCTCACAAATACCAAACTTAATCTGGCTAATTTTAGGTGAGCTAGACATAGTTATATTTTCATTCGCTAAATTTGATACATTAATAATTGACAGCTTGAAAATTATAGTATATTGCTAAAAGATAAAAAATATCTAGAAATTATCTTTGAGCCATCATTAGAACCTTTAGCTGGAGGTACTAAATCGACGAATTGAGTTGAATTTTGATGAAAATTAAAATATGATGATTTAACAAATTGGTGGGCGTGGGGGTGAGCGGAGAATATTAACTTGTTAAAAAAATTATGTGAATTGAAAAATGAGCTGAATTAAAATATAGCGAAACATTCAAGAGGAAATTTCATAAATGGGCAACAATTTGGTAGAAAATATGTTTAAGTAGCAATAATTACTTATTTACGTAAAATAGCAATATTTTATGTGTCATGTGTTGTATCTAACATAGGTACAACATAACAAATACAAATACAAAATCTGAAATTTAAATGATTTTAGAGATTATGTCTCAAATAAAAATTCAGTTACCATAAATCACTCAAATGATAATTATTCCATTTCATTAATAATAGGATTTTAATAAAGGACAGATTTCTTATTTACCATAATAACTTGTGGAATAAAAAAAGAAAAAATTTAACAAAATAGTTTATTTCCTGTTACAAAATAGCAGAATAAGAAAAAGTAAATAATAAATGAATAATTTGTATCATAAAATACAAACAAAGACATACATGATATGTATTTGAATATATGAAAATAGAACTAATATATATTTCTGCTAAAATAAATATTTTGTAAAGATAATTACATAATCATTCCAACAAATATATATATGAAATACAAATAAAATACATACAGGATTATGTAATTGAATGTATGAAAATAGAACTAATATATATTCCTGCTAAAATAAATATTTTGTAAAGATAATTACATAACCATTCCAACAAATACATATCTGAAATACAAACAAAATACATACAGGATTATGTATCTGAATGTATGAAAAATAGGACTAATATATATTCCCGCTAAAATAAATATTTTGTAAAGATAAATACATAATCATTCCAACAAATACATATCTGAAATATTTAAATGTATATATATAACATAATAGCATTATCATATTTTAATGTATGATTTCATTTTATTCCATAAATTTAATTTAATACATTTATATGTTTTATGAATATATACCTCTTGTTAATCGTTTAGGTGTTGTATTTTTCGCCATTGATGAAGCTTTGAATACTCAAAATATAAAACCCTAAAATTTTAAAATATACACGATTACAAAATTAAATATCTAAATACATATAATAGATAAATTATAAAATGTACAAATATGATTTTCAAAATCAAAAAATATATCATAAAGATTTAAATTTAAAAAAATAAATAAATATTTTAGCAAATTAAAGAAGAAAAAAATATATATATTTAAAATTTTTAAAAATATATATATATATAATTATCATAGTTCAACCCGTCCACCCCTCCCTTTAGCATGTGGTTCCGATCATACCGTGTCCATGATGGAGAAAAATTTAAGGAAGCCATATTCTGCATGTTCACATTCATTGGCAGTTGCAGTTACGATAAATTGATCACTTTTCTTTTTTCAGTACTCAATACCAGGTTGGGGGTGGGGTGAAGGGGTGGTGTATGTGGATCTTTCCGAAACTAAGATACATAATTTTTTTTCCTTCCTTCATTCAATTCTCTTTGTCAGAATTAATGATTTAATTTTAATTTTATATATATATAATATAAATTTTTGATTTAAAAAAAAAGTTAATTTTCAATATAATTTTTGGAGTAAAATCTCTTACGATAACCTAACTCCACTCCTGATTTTAAGTCTCGTAAGTCAGTATACTCACATGCATGGCTCATTAATAGCTTATTATTATGAAGCTTCATGTTTAATAGTCCGTCATTTTTTACACTATCAACGCGCGCGCACACAACATATATCAAGATATTACTCTAAGCGATCTTTTGATTGCATTATCAAGATATTACTTTTTCATTTTAAAATAAGTGATATTTTAATTTTTTCATTTTATTTCAAAATAAGTGGTATTTTAAAGTGTTCAATTGAAATAAAATTAAAATTAAATCTTATTATATTAAACTAAAGATATCTAGCATCAAAGTGTTCTTAAATATATCACGTGGATAATTGAAATTAAAGACGGAAGTATGACAAATTGAAAAGAAGGGAGTATTAATTTATGCCTAACTTAGTAACTTGTCTTTAGTTATAGAGTGTGTAAAAATAATACTGAATAAGATATTTAGTAATGATGAATTAGTTATATTGAGACTATTTTTTTCACTATTTGATTAGATATATTAAGGATAACTCTATCTTTAATCATACTTATTCATGTATTAATTAATAATTTTTATATTGTCAATAATATGATTTGCTATATACTTATTATTATACATACTTACTATAAAACTGAATATGATGTATATCAACACATATTAATTATACATAAATTAATAATTCTAATAAAAATTAAATAATTCGCAATTAATATACGCGTATATATATATATGAATGTACAGCAAAATATCTTGCTACATAAATTTCAAACTGCAGTAATTTTGTAATTATTATTGGTCAGTCTCCTTTCTGACACTTTTCTGTATGCTTTTTGGGTCCTTTGGAAAGAAAAGTAGACCTAATAAAACGACTCAGAACAAAAACGCGTATACAAAAGCAAAGCTTTGGTTTTAAATTATTTTCATATGCCCATCTTTTCCATCACACTTGAATTCAATATATATGTAGTGTCAAACTTCTTTTCGTTTTATAAATTGGTGAATTCAAAACTATAATTCTTTGTCGGAAAAGTTATTATTTTGCGATAAGAGTTATATTATAAAAATAAATTATGATTGATTAAACTCGTATTTTTTTTCGGAGCTAAATCTGACAAAACAAGAATAAATGAGAATATATAAATTGCACAAAGAATAAGAGTAAGAAGACTACGAATTGTTTATATTATCAGAACTTAACAGTGGTGTTGTTTCTTACAAGTGAAGATAGATTATCCCTTCTTCTCTCGTGGGAGGGTTTGCTTAAAGGAAAAAAAAATTAAGGACACTAGCATAAAAAGGCTAACTCTGCTACATGAAAAGTGCTACTTTCTAATACTCGAGTGTTATCATGCGTTGAGTTCTGACTCTAGGCTCGATGCTGATTGGTGTCAGGTCAAAAACTATTGTGATTGTGCTCCGGCTGAATAATGGACAGGGACTGGAGAACAGATCCGTTGAAAGTGGAGTAATTGGTCACCTAGCTATAGAATATTAGTCCTTGCTATATATATCGAGATGCCACCGGTCTAAGATACACCGATGGTGTTGACTCCAAAATGTGGTCAGGCCATGACCGAAGACACCATCGCGCGGCCTTAATTAAGCCTATGCTTCAACATGTCAAATCCAAACTAATCTTTTTTGCCGAGCCAAAATTTCAATAAGATTCGACTACACCAATCTATGAAATAAAAAGAAATCTCACACAATTTGCGTAAGTTGTGTGAGGCGCAAAATAATGGAGAAATTACAATTTCACGTCATTTTCATCCTTTCCAGCATGAAGTACAAAAGAGTCAAGCACATGGTACAACACCTATACCCCCATAGGATGACAATATCACACAACATGATTGAAAATAAAAAGGAGACACCAACAAACACTGCATAATTATTCTTTTAAAGTGGTAGAAATAATTGAAAGTAACTACTTTTGGGTATTGTGACACGAGCACCCCATGTGCATGAAAAGCCAGTAATGGCCTCCTTTTGAAGTAGTGGAAATTGTCACTCATATACAAGTAAAGCTCCAAATGAGAACAACCTTTGCCTAGGTATGCATGACTGTCAACTGATGAAATATGGATAAGATATCTTGCAAAAGATTTCAGAATTGAATTTATTGGAGCTATCGAGTTATTGGTTACGCATTGCTATGGTATGCTGACTAGTTTGCGCTTTATCTCTTTATATGTGCTACATTCCACCGGCATTGTTACCAAGTGATTCTAGTGAAAACCACCACACTACAGAAGCTTAAACAGAACATGGATTATGAGTATTTCAGGATTTAAGTAGGACTCTTTTTTTTATGAAGATGATATTTGTTAATTGGATCCAAGTGTTTGGTCAATCGCGAAACTTAATTTGAATGATGGGCTTTTTAAATAAACTTTGAACCAATCATAGCCTTTAATTTTTTTTTGTGGAATCAAACCTTTGGACCAATCGCAACCTTCAATCTGTCCAGAGCCAAACCTTTAAGCCAACCGCACCGTTCTTCGTTTAAATATTGGACTCATTTGCTTGACGTTGAGTTGAATTTGTGTCCTAAGACACAAGTCCTCAACTTTTGCCAATTGAGCGAAACCTTGAGGCGGAGTTAACTAGGACTTTAGTCAGAGAGATTCTGATCTCTAATAGTTCAATAATCTACTAAAACTATTCATGCTCCTCCCCCCCCCCCCCCCCCCACACCCACACCCACACCCCACCCCCAGATATTTTACAGTTTCTAACTATATAATTATAATCAAGAACTCAAGTTAATCCATAGGAAACTAGTTCATCCATCCTATAATCTACTAGACCACTTTGTACAGAACAGACCAAAATTCATCCACCTAAAACCAAATAGTAAGTCCATCAGCAAGAGCAGAGCTAGAAGCACGAAAGGTGATTCATCCAAATCATCTTCAATCGGAAAATTATACTTGGTGAAAATCTTGTCTCTGCTATGTTTGGGGTCCAACTCCACTAATAAAAAGACGATCAACACCTTGAAAATAGCACACCAAGAAAAAGCAAAAGAGCAAGAAGAAGACATATCATAGAATGTGTTTTGTCTTCTATTCTGATTGTCATTCAAATGAGCTCAAACAGGCATTTACTAAACACGCAAAGGCAGATTCAGAATTTTAATTTAATGAGTTCAAACTTTACGTTCTTAGTACAGCTGAACCTGTTACTATTTTTTTTGAAACTGTGGTCAGAATCTAATACTAACTTGTTAAATTTCAGATTTTTACATACATGTAAAAATACGGGGTTCATCTTAACTCAACACTCAGTGCTTTACATTCGCCACTAAAAACAGACCGAAACGAAGAATGATAGACTTCCAGAGTTCCATTTAAGTACCAATTAGAATTTGTTCCAATATCAGCAAGCATCAAGTTTCCACTTTCCAGAGATACCAAAATGAAATTTATTTTAAGAAGCTCACTGCGAACAAGTTAAATAAAAATTGAAGTTCTAAGAATTATCAGCAAGCCACATCAAAGGAGGTTTTCACACGAGCTCTGAATCAATTCCTGAAAATAACAGATTATCAGATTCGCTTTCATGTTGTTAAACATAGCCTAAAATGGATGTGATCAGCATAAACTTATTAAACAGCAGTGCGCAACCAATACAAGTTCAAGCATTAATTGATCATATTTTCAGATTAATTAAGGACAGGTGAAAGCGCCGATTAGCTCTATAAGAACAGAGAGTAGGCTGAATTGAATTCTCTTATTAACATTTTGAATATGATTGTGACACTATATATGAGAGTGTCTGTCCAGCTCTGTTGTAATTCTGTAAGCACTATCTTAGTGCTGCTATATATGCAATAAAATTACATAACAGTAAAAAGCTCTTCTCTATAAGAAAAGGGAATAGGAACTTCCTATATATATATATATATATTTATCAAGCTAGTCTTGGAGGCAATAAAAAGAGATCGTGTTCGAATCAGAAAGACCAGCTTGTCCCTTCATGGACATTCGATAAAATTGAAATGATATAAATAAGATTAGCATTGGCCCCTACACAAGGATGACACACAAATCGAGAAAATAATCCTAAATATGCTTAGCTAGATCACTAGAATTTTGAAATGAGAGCTTTTCAGGATCAAGCAACTTTGGTTACTTTTAAGGAGTTAGAATGAATCAAACTTAAATTGAAACAACTTAGGATTTCCAAGAAACAGACACAAAAATTGATTTCTTAGGAAGAATTGGAAATGAACAACCCACATTTAGGAACCCATGAGAAAGAAAAACAAAAACATTATTTATTGCACCTTTTTTCTTTGAGAAAAAAGCATTTACCTATAAAAGGAAATGGTACTTTAATTCTTGCAATATCTTATCCTGGTATGTAATCAGGACCAAAGCTAGCGTGCTGGTTGGGATTCCAGAGAACTCAATAACTTAGCGCATATCTTATAATTGTGTTAAAATATCTACTAAATTTTATCTCCACTTCTCTCTCTATATATGTATATTTGTATAACATGGAACGAAAATTTATCAAATTGAACATGTTGACATTTATATTCATATGTTGTACAACCATGTTATATTCCAATGATCTAGAAGAAATTAAATCTTTGTTTGATTCAATTACAACATCAAATAATAGTATAACTTAAAATTCGTGTGCACGATTTTACCATGCCCGCAGCCTGCCAATGTTTACTTAATAACTGATCGATGACAATTCCTGGCATAAAATTTTCTTCCTTGTTGAATTGTCAATTTACTTTTCAATTCTGAAAAACGGAGTCAGGAGAAAGAATATACAAATGCAAACGTGATTGTTTTGTTTCTAATTTTTATCCAACAAATTCTCAAGAAGTAATTAGTATATCCCAATCCAAACAATATTGTCTAGTGGCTTCTTATATATCCCAAAAGAAATTTATACTCCCTTTGTCCTGTTTTAATTGTCACTTCAGCTAATTTCATGCCTATTTAAAAAAATATAATAAATATAAAAGTTAAAGGTTAAAAAAACACACATGAATTATATTTTTTTTGTGAGTTTAGTATCTGATATGCGAATTTTGCATTACATACCTGAACTATCACCCTCAGGTTATAGAAACACACACCTGAGTGCTGACTGGACCAAAGTCGTGTGTTCAATCACTCTCGCGCGCGTGAGTGATATTTTAGCTATTAAAAATCGCCTACATGGCATTATAACAGCTATAAATTGCTGAGTAACCATCATATTTAAGGGCAAAAATTAAGGGTCGCCTCGAAATCGGGTCAATCCATGCAAAAAGTTAGAAAAAGATAATTAATTATTTTTAAAATTTTGAAATTAGTAAATATTTTAAAATAACTATTTTAAATATGCCTAGCAACTAGGAAGGGGAGAAGTATAATTTAAATTTTTTTTTTTAAAAAAAAAGTACTTTACAAATATTACCAAGTCTAGAAAAGACGGTTTCTAGCAGGAAGGTCAAAGTCAGAATCATCAACAGCCAAAATAGAATAGATAAAAACCATAAGACTAAAATGATAAATTCCTTTTGAAAATTCCAATTATTGTGACTTTTAATCGGTTCTATTCTTGTAGTAGTAACTTATTTAATGTTGATTAATGAGCTGTATATATGAACCTAAATTCTCACATTAATTCAAAAATCTAACATGAATTTAGCAGCAGCAACCACACAGAAGATCAACTATTTGTTATCTGAACAACCTTCAATTAGATCATTTCAATGGAGTCCAATTATGTGGGGGTCAACATGGTCATTTCTCATTATCTCTATCTCCGCCTATATCATCACCTCCGCCACCCTCCACCTTCTCCTCCTCCTCTTCATAGGCCGGCGCCGCCCCATCCCTCTCGGACCCATCCCGGCCCTCCATAGCCTCGCCATGTCCTTAATCTCCGCCACAATTTTCCTCGGAATACTATCCTCCGCTGTCGCGGAAATCCGCGACACGCGGTGGATATGGCAGCGTTCGAAAACGCCGTTCCAGTGGCTCCTCTGTTTTCCGATAGGCACCCGCCCTTCGGGGCGCGTGTTCTTCTGGTCTTATGCTTTTTACCTCTCTCGGTTCCTTCACGTTTTCCGCACATTCTTCACCATCCTACGACGTCGTAACCTGTCGTTTTTCCAACTTTTCAACCACTCGATCCTCATTTGTATGTCGTTTCTGTGGCTTGAATTTTCACAGTCTTTTCAAGTCGTAGCGATTTTGCTTATGACTTTGGTTTTCGCTTTGGTGTACGGGTACCGTTTTGGGACGGAAATCGGGCTTCGGAGGGCCCGTTTTCCGTTTGTGATGAACTGTCATTTGGTATTTTTGGGCTGTAATTTAGCTTGTCATATTGGAGTTCTTGTGCTGCATTTTTATAAAGGTGGATGCAATGGAATGGGAGCTTGGGTTTTTAATTCAGTGCTTAATGGATTTGTGCTTTTAGTGTTCTTGAGATCTTATGTAAAAACGTATTATTTGATTAGAGAAAATTATTTTAATGTTGCTTCTTCATCTATTTCTGAAGTTGAACATTTTGTAACTTCACAAACAAGCAATAAGTCTGTGAGTACCAAGGAAATGTAGGGATATTGTTGAAGCTCAATATTCTTCTTTTGTTTTGCTATGTACATTAATTTTATTTATTTTTTATCTCTTTTGAATTCCAACAAGCTGGGTGATTAAAAGATAGTCATTTAATTATTTATTTTTTTCTCCTCCTCTACTTTGAGCTTATTACAGTGAAAGAAAGAGTTTTGAGATAAAAAAAAATATTATAAGTCTTCAGCTTTTTTTATACGGAAAGAATATGTTCTTTTGATGGAGTTTTAGACTTTTCAACTAATCCGAAGTTGTTTGAGTCATACGATGTTCTTGGGTTGTTATATTCTGAAAGGGATAAGTAAAGAGTATTATTATTGAATAAGTGAAGATTATAAAGTAGTAGACTTGAATCTCCTTACAAAGAATGAGATATCCACGCCTCAGCTTGTATATTAATTTATTTATTTTTATTAATTTTATTTTCAATTGTAATTTTTAATATATTCGCCAAATAATATGCGTAGGTGAATTTTGTGGGAGCACAATCGGACGGTTCATGATCTGTATATGTACAAAAGTTAAATTTTATTTTTGTATAATATATATAATAAATTTTAAATCATATTGACTTGTTATTTACTTTTTATAGTTTTGAGTTTCATTAATGGAAGTTTCAAAATTCTCTACTATACATGTATATATATGAGGATTTTCACCAAAGTTATAAAAAATACTCTCTGTTATATTTTAATTGGTAGGATAAAAATTGCATATCCATTAAGAAAATATTAATAAGAATGTTAATTTGACTAATATAACCCTATTAATTTTTTTGAAAACATATAATAATAATTATTTTCACATTTTAAAATGATTTTAAGTACTAAGGGTAGAATTGAAAAAACACAGTTAATTATCTCTTGAATTTTGAAACTAGCAAATATTTTAAAATAATTATTTTTAATATATTTAATAATTAAAATAGATCGGAGGTAATATTAGATTTGAATTTAAAATATCAAAAGTGGAGTGAATTCTAACCCTAATAGCTTAAAGTATAGATGATCTATTCTTGTAATTAATTGACATAGCCAGGCGGCGTGACAATTAATGAAGAACACAAATTCATGATGGAAATTTTGAAGTGTGTATATATTTAAGACAATTTTTGACTATACATTTCGAGAAGAAGCTTCCACGATCCCAAATTCAATTTTTGCATGAACAACGCAACGCCAGCACTACCGCTTTCTAGAAACTCTTGCTCATACTTTTTAGGCTTTTTAGTTATGTTTACACTCTATGTAAGGCGGCGAAAGCAAGATTTTTATTAATAAAATTTAAAAATATATAAAAATTAATAAATACGTAAAAGAAGTCGAGAAAATTTAATGACATAGTATATATCCATAAAAAAAGAATAACTTTGTTATTGATGAATTCATTGGAGAATCAACCCAAATTATGATTAACAACTTTGTTAGTGATCCGTCATTAAGTATAAAATAGTTTAATAAACCTGCAAGGCATATTTGTTAAATTTTGATCTAACATCATTAGAGTTGTCCAAATTAATGATTAAATTAATAAATCAAATCGATAATTGGATTATTGAATTAATGATTTGGGTTATTGGTGTAACAGTTTGATTATTGGTTTACTCACCCAAGTTATTACGTTATTGGTTCGGTTGTCAGTTTGATCTTTTTTTAAATAGGTGAATGATAACCTGATAATAATTTATTAAATTATAATTTTAGCCTTCATTATATAAAGTATCATAGCAGAAGATGAATCGAGGATCTATGAATAAAGTGAAGGGGATGTTAATCAAATCTAAATAAAATTTGGTTGCTTTAGTTTGGCTAGTTCTATATGTTCTTTCTCTTTTCACCCACTTTTTCTAGCGAAACATACTTATGACTTATGAGCTTTTTTCGTGTGAAATCTTAATGGTTAATCCGATAACCAGATCGATAATGATCAACAACCGATTAACCAATAACCCATTAACTGATATCTTAACGGTTCTTTAAATGTTTAGCACGTCTACAAACCGATAACTAGAATCGATAACTTTCAAAATCGAACCGAACCGACCGATATGCAACCCTAAACATCGTAACATAAAGTTTGTTTTTACAACTTAGGTGAACAAACAAAATCAAAGGTCATGATTATATGTGACAAATTGGCGGGTCGGGCTAAATTTGGGCAGGTCAATAATGGTTGATTTAATAAATAACCCGCCAAAAAGTTACTTGGCTGAAATAGGCTAAAATGCGAGTCATAACTCAACCCGCCTAAGTCTAATTAAGTTTTAGTTGTTTTATTTGTTCTTTTATAATATTTTGATAACTTATAAAATTAATATTATTCTTTATTATGACTAAATATGACATATTAAATAAAATAAAATGTCTTTTTAAAAATATTTTGACAAAATTTCTCATGAATCAATTTGGGTCAAATATCAGCATAAACTTTGATGAACTGAAATGAGTTGGGTTAAAATGGATTGAGCTAATAAATAAGTGGGTCACCCCAGCTCAAACTTGAGCAAATTCGATAGCTTATAACCTCATGAGCTGATTTTACCGTAACGATCAAATGTCAATAATATAATAATAAAAAACCGTGGGAAAACTATCAGCAGTCCTATGATGAGGAGTAAATAGAACTTAAAAGATTATTTATTCTAATTTAAAGAGAAAAAAATAAGTCATTTTCATATTTTAAAAATAAAAAACACTTATAAAAAAGATATAAACTAAAAATAAGCTTCTAAAAGAACTATATAATTAAATCTTCGATGATATTAGCAAAAGGATGTTCAAAGAATATTAGCTTGGTGAAATGATCATTCTTTGAAGATATATTTGAGCGAGTTCAATTTTAGTGGCACGGGATGATCATAATTTTAAAAAGAACAGTAATTTATAACCCAAAGATAGCAGAGGACTAAAGTTTCAATGACGTGATATAAAGGATAAAAAGAATAGACATATTATAATTACTTGTAAAGCCTCCTACAAAATATAAAGAGATATTAGCTGATTCTTTTAATGGTATTTTTACGTGAAAAGCAATTATTAGACGTGATATTTTAAAACTTATATAGGTGAAGTTTTCTTACTGATTAATATATTATTCTTATAACATATAAATTGTGATTTTAACATAAGAAAATTAGTTTTAAGCAATATACTATTTCTTGTACTCCAAGCTTTCAATATATTTTCATTTTAAGTCTTTATTTTATCTCCATTTTCGAAGACAATCCGAGATCTGAGACATTCTAGACTTTCACATCCTCGAACCTATCGAATACGAACAACATCTGAAGTTATCAATTTTTCGTTTTTCAATATCTTATACAAATAATATTTGAACCGACGATACTATTTTTAATATTTTGACAAATATTCCTTTAAACAAATTTTGACAAAGTCCCTCCCACCCTCCAGCCCCTATCCCCTTGCACCCCACCCCATACTCCCCCACCAACCCCTGCTCCTCAAATCTTCCAACTCCCACCTATCCTATCTATTTCTTTACGGTATTTGTTAAAATTATATATAAATATTAAAAATATTTTTTTTGTGTTTTATTTTAATTGATATGTATATTAAAAATAGTTATTTCGAAATACTTACTAGTTTCAAATAAAAGATATAGTTGATCATATTTTTTCTCAATTCTATTCTTAAAACTTGAAGTCATTCTAAAATGTAAAAAGAAAATTATTATTGTGTGTTTTTAAAAAATTAATAAAATTATACTAATTAAATTATTATTTTTATTAATTTTTTTAATAAGAGTGAAAATCTTATTCCAACCAGTAAAATAGAAGAGTAAAATAATTTTTTATGTAACTTAACAAACATCAATATTAATTAATGTTAAAAAAAAAAAGTCCCTTGGAAACGCTTTCCTTCGTACCTAATATCCCCTTATAATGACAGAACAACTACTCGTTTCTTTTTAAAAAGATTATATTTTATTAGCTAGATATATTAAATAGTTATTTTAAAATTAAAATTTTTTATTTATTTTATTTTTAATATTTAATTCATTTTAAAATATAGAAAAATAATTATTTTATATTCTGAAAAAATATTTATTAATTAGTAAAATAATCCTTATTAATTATTTTTTAAAAAATTATGTAAATCTAATTCTAAGGAATTAAAAGGAACAGAGAAAATATATATTTAGGAGTACCAAATCAAAATTAGGTGACATAAAAAATTAAGATAGTGGAAATATATAAGTTTGTTAGGTGGAATATTCGAGGTAGGCTGGGTTTTGCAATGAATGGATAAACTTGAGAATTGAGAATGATGCGGATCTTGGCAACCGCCGGTCATCTTCTCAAATCCGAATCAAGTGGATCGCTCTAGCGGATCCACGTCTCTCTTCACTTCCTTTTTCGAATTCCGATTCTCTTCTCTCGCTGAACAATTCTTCCTTTACTGTTTTATTGCTTCCCCTCAAACACACTTTCGCCGTCGCCATTTTTTGAAGAATTCCGTTTTAGCTCTCTCAGTCTTCTCTAGGTATGCAATTAATTCTCTGTTTACACTCACAAAGCTTGATTCCTTATATATATCGTTTACGCCATTGAATGTAGGTTTTCTCTTTTTTGTTTTAATTGTGTAGAATAAGTTATTTGTTGTCACCTTAATGATTTGAAACATTTTAGAATGTGAATTTTCCCAAATGACTGAAGATTGTGAGATAAATCTTAAGATTATAATTTCAATAAACAAAAGTGTGATGCATTTGATATGAGGGATGATGGATGACTAATCCGAGATTAATTTTGGAATGAGTTTATTTCACGATTGGTTGAGATAAAATCTCGGGATAATTCATGCTGGGATTGTAGTGCCACATGGAGGGTAAAATAACTAATCCAGGGATAACTTGTTGTCCAGCCAAACAAACCCTAATAGTTTAAGCTTTTAATTGAAATGGTGGAACACTTCAACATGATATATATATATATATATAAGAACATCCAAAGGTTCTGGGTTCAAGTTCCATTGCAAACTATTATTAAATAAAATTTGAGAGAATACATAAAATACTCCCTGAACTTGTACTTTATTTTTTAGAAGACACTTTAACTTATCCCTTAAAAATAAGGTTCAAGTTCAGGGGGTTCACGTGCTTGGCTCACGAAAATGAATCAAGTAGTCACGTGCATATGTGTGTGCGTGTTAATGTAATTAGCAAATATATGTGCTCTCGAGTAGCTTATATTTTTAGATGAGATGGTTATACGCTGAGGGAACAAAAATTATACCCAAAAGAGGGTCTTGGTTAAAAATCAATCATTTAATTGTCTTTTCTTGCTCTCTCTTGGCAGCGGGAAAGGAGTCTATCTATCTGGCTTTTGTAGATTAGAGAAATCGGAAATTATATGACTTTTTTTGTGCCCCAGATAATGGATTTATGTTGGAGTCATTGTTAGAGATTTTTAGGTTTCGATGGAAGGAAACAAACTACAATTGAGTTTGCAAAGGACAATTACATTTTCTTGAATGTGTCGTCTGCAACAACATTAAACAGTATATCCTGCTATGTCATGTGCCATTTTGTTTTCTAGCCATTTCCTCATGTTGTGTTGTAATTTTTGACAAAAGAAGTGTTGTTTAGGCGTTACTGTCCAAGATAGGAATGTTTCCTTGCCATATCCGTTACATGTACTGTAGAAATGCCTTCAATGCTGCTATTAACATACGCATACATGTTACAAATGCCACAATAGAAAATGTCTGCTTACATTGAGTCTAGTATTTTCTATTATAGATTTGTATGAAAGCAGAAACCAGGGTACTTCTGATGTTAAAGAATCTAAACTTCTTTATGTATCCTTATAAACTCAGTGGAACATTGGGCTCTCAACAGGGGGTCAATTTTGTATTTTGAAAGTGGACCATTGCTTTGTTCATAGCAAGAGAAATTAGTAAATCATGACTTAGGAGATTGAAATTTAACCGTCAAGTATGCCGTTTCTTTGTGATGTCTAACTTAACATGTATCTCATTTAATTCCAAGGAGCCTAGAAGTTTTTTATCAACTTTATGGTTCAGACATCTTCTCCATTGTTCGCCAGAAATGTGTATTTGTTCCCTATTATGGTATATTGGATGTGACTTGGCACTCTAATTCGGTAATTCCCTAGGAATCATCTCATAGACAAATTGTACTCATAAGAGTTATTAATGTAAGTTGTTAGAATTTTTGGCTCAAGTTATTCCATATTTTCCTTGTTGTCCCACCGGAGATGTAATCAATTATCTCCCGAATCTATTCTCTACTTGGGAATGTTTCACCATATATAGCAACTGTTTGAATGTTCTCTCTGAATTTGAATATTACCTTTTCCTATGATCCTAATAATTAGCTAATGACAATTCCATCAGACTCTTGGTGTCCCTAATCACTTTCTGAAACTTTGGCAATCACTTATCTCATCATAGTTTCATCGACTCTTCAAGCCTGGAAGTTATAATTCATCTGTTCTTATAGGTTTCTTCTGCTGTCTCATTGCAGATATTTTGAACCCCAAGAATTGTAGTCCTCCATTGACGTGGGCCGTCACTCAGTGTACCACTTTTCTTAACCATTGAAGGTAAAGGTATTGAGAGTGCATGTTTGAGACTTTAGCCTGTGCAGATCTTCAGTGGTATGACATAGTTGCCTCGACTACCAAACCAAAGCAGGATGCAATTTCAAGAGACCCCTGCTTCTTCTAAGAAATCAAAACATTTTCCTCTGACTCCTTTTAGAATTGTAAGGGGTGTGATATGTTTATCAGTTCTTCTTTCAACTGCATTCGTTTTCTTGATCTATTTCGTGCCTGTGGGAGCTGTACTCCTGCGCTTCTTCAGCACACTTTATAGTAGGAAAGTTGTTGCGCTTCTGTTTGGTCTTTGGCTTGGATTGTGGCCATTCCTTTTTGAAAAAGTAAATGAAACAAATGTGATTTTTTCTGGAGATCACGTTCCACCAAGAGAACGTGTACTGCTGATCGCTAACCACAGAACGGAGGTCGATTGGATGTACCTTTGGAATCTTGCATTAAGAAAAGGGTGCTTGGGCCACATCAAATATCTACTCAAGAAAAGTTTGATGAAATTGCCAGTCTTTGGCTGGGGATTCTATGTGCTAGAATTCATTCCATTGGAGAGAGACTGGGTAGTCGATGAACCAGTGATAAGGCAAACGCTTTCGACTTTTACCAATCCTCACGATCCCTTGTGGCTAACAGTTTTCCCCGAAGGAACAGATTACAGGCAGGTTTATCTTATGCATTTGTTTTCTTATTTTGGTTTAACAATTGAAAATTTTGCGAGTCTACTGTTATTATAGTGTGCTTGTCTTGTGTTAGTTTTAACTTCTCTCTGAAATTGTAACTTTCCTTTACATTCAGTGATCAGAAGTGCAAAAGAAGCCAAGAGTTTGCTAGCCAGAATGGATTGCCTGTTCTAAAGAATGTGCTGCTACCTAAGACAAAAGGCTTTTATGCCTGCTTGGAAATATTAAGGAGCTCTTTGGATGCAGGTTCTATCTTGTGACCTTTTCTAATACAAACTTGTTTTTGCTTTACTTTTGTTGGCTCTCAATAGTTACTTTAATCGGACAAAAACTAGTTGTTTTTTCCTTACTTTACTGTTATAACTAGTAAAGTTCAGTTACTTTAATGTAGCAAAAAATAGTTGTGACTTTATTGTTACAGAGTACAAAGTTCATTGGTACTTTCTGAGAAATTCAGACATAGTACTAGTTCAATTACTTTAGTGTGGCAACAGAGTTTGTAACTTTACTATTATAGTCGGTATAGTTCAGTGGCTACATAGTTTTATGACTTCACTAAGCCTACTCGTATCTTCATATTGTACTACTTCGAAAACTTAAATTAGCTACGAATTTCATCGCTAAATTGCTTGTAGCTAACAGTTTTTTTTTGGTAATCCCCCTCTGAATAGGTTTAGTAATGTGTTCATTGCTAGTTCTTATATTTTCAGTAGTGTCTGATCTTCATAAGAACTGTCTTTTCTCCTTTTCATTCACACAATCATACTGTCCCATTTGCAGTTTATGATGTAACCATCGCATACAAAAATCAGTGCCCAACATTTTTGGACAATGCATTTGGTGTTGATCCTTCTGAAGTACACATTCATGTTCGACGCATTCCTCTTGAGAATGTCCCAGCATCTGAAAAAGAGGCTTCTAAATGGCTGATGGAGACATTTCACTTCAAAGATCAATTACTTTTTGATTTCATTGCTAATGGCCATTTCCCAAATGAAGGAACAGAACAACAACTATCAACAGCAAAATGCTTGGCTAATTTAGTAATAGTAGTGGCTATTACTTGTATTTTTATATTCTTTACATTTTATCCATCTATATGGGGAAAAATTTATGTAGGTTTCTCTTGTGTATACATTGCTTCTGCTGCTTACTTCAATTTTCGACCACATCCCATTTTTGGTTCTGTAAATGAAAAACTGAATAAAATTCCTAGAATGAAAATTCAGTAGAAAGGTACCATCTGTATTTAGCAGTGATGTAAAAAGTTAGTATTTTTTTTCCCCATTTGTTGGATAATACAATGTTTTTGATTCTCCAAATTTTGCGTGCTGGATAATTCTTTTGTTATTACAGCTCTCTTTTTGCCTTTTCTGTCAGTATGTGTTTCGGAGTCCCAATTAAATCGGGTTCATGTCACGTAAGTCTACTGCTACAAAAATGATAGAAATTTTTAGTTTGAGTTCTGTAGTATAAAGCTTTTTGCTTATTAGATTCTGGCTAATGTATACATATTAAATTTAAAAAAATTAACATAAATAGAACTTCTAAACCAAAGTAATTACTTGATTCTACCGAAGCTGTAACTATTATAATAGCTCCGCCGTTGCAACCTAGAAACAAAGTGTATTTTTACGATATTTTCTATAGAATTTGGAGAAAATGTGAAATTATTTCTGATAAATCTTCGTTAAAAATTTTGGATTTCCTGTCTAACGTTGAGGAAGAAAAGAAGGGGAAATGGAGTAGAAAGATTCATGTCCAAAAACCAAACCAACTTTGACATAATCAGACAAGGGAAAAAAAAAAACAACTGGATAAGAAAAAGAAGCAGTTAGTTAGGTTGTCTCATCAAAGTACTCACCTGAAACACGTACAATTAGGTTATAATGAAACATCAAACATCCTTTGCGTGTATTAGGTTTCTTTGTCTTCCCTTAATATATGTAGCTAGCTTGTAGTAATTTTGATTTGGTGAAGTTTTAGTACACCGTAAGTCCTTTTTAATATAAAAAATATATATATTTTGTTTATTAAGTCTTTTGTTTTTTAACGTTATTAGTACATAAAAGTTAAATTGATACATATTTAACAAGTAGAAATCACACAAAACACCACATATATAGACACACATACACACGTATGATTGTAAGTTTGTAACAACTGATTAAAAAAAAAAATACAATTTCATTCTCGGAGATATCACGAAGCAAACATTGTACTATTAAAAAAAAATTGATGAATTGAGTCGGTCCAAAGAACCAGAGGGCAATAGACTCAATCTGGTGGTTTTTGTTTTCATTTAAATTTTTTAAAATTATTTTTGAACAAAATCGATGAACGTTCGTCAGTTTTTTCCATGCAAAAATACATGAAAATTATAAAAAAAGATTTTTTATTTTCTTTAAAAAAATCGATGGAGTCTCTTGATTTTTTATTATTTCATATGCTGGTATCATGGTATGTGACACACTTTTCTTTTTAGTTAGTTCTAGAAAGAATGACATATTTTCTTATCGGCAAATGTTTGATGACACCATCAACATTTTATCCATGTTGGGTCCCACTTATTTGATAAAAAATTTAATAAAATGTACTTTTCTATTTAAAAGATTATTTATTTTAATTAAGGGTAGTTTTAGAACATTGCAAAATATTTTCATATTTCTTAAATCAAATTACATCACAAAAATTGGGACGGATGGAGTATTTTTTCACAAATACGAAGCGATTTCGTCGATTTTTGAAGTGTAAATTGGATTGAAGAATATAAGTAAAAATAATGAAAATATTTCATCAAAGAACATGTGTTTAGTGAAACTGATCCAGACCGACTCTCTCAGTTGTCCCTCAATTTTATCCAATCCTATCCGTCAATTTAGTGAAACTGACCCAGACCAAATTATCAATTTGGCGTCGATTGTTCTTAGAAAATCAAGAAAATTCATCGATTTCGACTCTCAATTTTTACGCGATTTTAATAATGTTATCTTAGAATTTTTAAATAAAAAAGATATTCTTAGGAATATATGTGTTAGGTTCTTGTAGGAACCATTAGTCTAGGGTTATATGTGCTAGGTTCTTGTAGGAACCAACAAAGGTTACGGCGGAATAGTAAATATTGTTTTATATTTAATTAGAAATTTGTGGTTTAAGTTTTAGTTAGGTATGAACTAGTTTTCAATAGAAGCCGAAATAATTTATCTCAAATTTGAATTTTTCTGAAATAATCGAGTCTCAAAATGAATATGAGACATTAGTTCAAAAAAGAAAAGAAAAAATCTTGTGGGAGATTAAAAACATGTATCATGACATATTGTTATGTGAGACGAATCGTCCCAAGTGATTGGTAAAAAGTTACACTAAATAAGATATACAGCAACCTAGGAATTAAACCACAATTCTTCATGTTTGCATTTTTATGGTAATACAGAATCTATTATGTATCTAGCTAAATGTATAGAAGTCTTAAATTTTTAATGTTATATTAATATACTTTCTGTAATTTCATAAGTGAGGTTGAAAAGAATAATATATATATATGAATATCTTATCCCCACAAATAAATAAGCTGTTCTCAGTAGACCTTCGACTCATTTTATAGTAATTAAATAATTTGCGCGATATTAATTGTAAAATGTTTTTTGAAAAAAAATACCAAAAAATGACTTGTCAATCTATTATCTTTTGGCTCTTGCAAACTTACTGGTAATTGATCAGATACACTGACCCTAACTTCATAAATATTCATTTTAGGTGAATATTCATGGATTGTCTTTTTATTTTATATTTTCCTTCAATTGTTTTGGGTTGGGTGAACTAATATTGAAAATAGATAGGAAATTTAGTCCTTGTATCCTAGAAATAAATTAAACACCTAACTAGATATAGAAGGGCGGGTGAACTATAGATTGTTAATATTTAATATCGTGTAAAGGGTTAAAGTTTTGTTTCTGAATTATGTGAAATGAAACAGATTTTTTTCTTTCTTAATTAATAGTTGGGGTCAAATATGTCGTTGTCATTACTAGTTTGGGTCAAATAATGTCTCATAACGATGCAAAAAAGAATAAATTTGCCTTTATTTTAAAATAGTTTTAAACGGAGGATAAATTTAAACCTTTCATATAATTCAGGTTCAAAATTGACTTTTTCGCATAGGTTCACTAATTTTGATATTTTTAAATTTTTTTATTCCTCTTTTCTCTCTTCCCGCCACTACTTTTACCACCGATCACCCTTTCTTCCTCCATCCTCCTTTCTCCTCGTCTCTCCCCACCATCAGTAAATCACCATGTTTTCTTTCCGTTTCCTCTCTTTCTCTCTTCCCATCACCTCATCGCTACCTATAACACAAATAGCCTGTTTGGCCAAACTTTTCAAATCAATTTATTTTAAGAAGTGTTTCTTCAAAAGTGCTTATTAAAAAAATACTTTTAGTGAGAAAAAATTTGTGTTTGACCAATAAATAAAAACACTTTTAAGCAATAATTAGTGTTTCGCCAGACTTTTTACACTACTAGAAATAGAGATTTTTTCCACCGCAAATCAATGGGAAAGTTGTGTTATAAGACATGATTTTCCCACTCATTTCCCACCGAACTTGTTCACTGAGAAAATGCATGATGTGAAACAGTTTCCTACTTGAATAGTGGGAAATTTCATGATTTTTTCATGTGAAAACACTATTATTATTTTTTTCCGCCGATAATTGGTGGGAATAGTCACTTAATATTTTTCTGTGGGAAATCAGTGGAAAATAATAACTTTTTAGTAGTGTTAAAAGTGTTTCTAAGTGTATTTTTCTCAAAAGTGCTTTTAGGTAGAAGCTACTTTTTTAGTTTTTAAAAAAATAGTTTCTGCTACTCTGTAGAAGCATTTATTTTCTCCCAAAAGTTTAGCCAAACATCTCTTTTTTAAGATAAAAAAAATTGATCTCGCAAAAGCTGGGTCAAAAAAACTATAAATAGTGAAAGTCGAAGACCATCCTATAAGGACTTTTTATTGATGAACACAATGTTACAGCGATGAATAATATATTGGTCCTAGAAGCTTGGCTAAACACCTCTTTTTTAAAAAAGAAAAAATCAAGCACTTCTTAAAAAAAATTCGCATTTTAGCCTTCCAAAAATTTGGCCAAACAGGCTACAAGACGAAATGCGTCGAATAACTTGAACATGCAATATAAAATACTATTTTAATTCAAGTGTAATGTTGCATAGGAGTAAAAGGCTGGAAAAAAAAAAAGAAGGGAAGAATAATTAGCGCTAGATAATGATCACGCGAAAAGAAAAAAAGAATAAATTTTAACCTCTACGCGGCTATACAATTTTTTAAATTCCTCCTGTGAAATTACATTTTGAATTGCGGCCTCGATAATATATATCAGCTAGGTAATTAATTGAAGAGTTAATGATAATTTAATCATAAGTACGAATTTATGCTTAGAATATTAACAATTTGAACATGGAAACATGTTCACGTTGTGAATGTACGTCCCACACATGTATTGCGCGACTTGCAAAACAATTTATAATCTAACATTTTAAATAACTTGTAAAATTTTAAAGGGTGAAAATCGTTTTCACTCTTCAATTTTACTTTAAAAATCAAACTCGACTTCCTCTATTTTGGACAATAAATATTTCCCCCGCGCCCCCTCCGCCTCCTCTTATCCTAATTAATTTTTTAGAATATTTGTTTACCCTTCAATCCTCCATGTATGCAATACTTTTTTATATTATATATAATATTTATTTTTTAATATAAATATTTATATTTTCTTATTTAAATTCACTAACATTATAAGTAGAACAATACTTCTACGAATTTATCACAAAATCTAACACTATTTAGTATGTTTTTATTATTGTTATTGAAATATTATATGCATTAAATGTGTATATATGTATGTGCATGCATGTGTGTGTATTTAAGTTTCTCTTCTTTCTTATCCTCTGTTGTCTATATAAATAAGTAAAATTTTATTTTTATTAATAAAATATGTCGTAAATTATAATTTAAAATTAACTTATATTATAAATAAGTAATTTTTAAATTTATCTTTATTTTTATTAATTTTTTTTATATTTCATGTATTGAAATATATTATAAAATTATTATTATCTTTTATTTTCACATGTATAAATAAATATCAGAGTTTTGATTATTAATAAAATTATTTTTGTATTCTGCTAATTTATCTCATTATTGAACGTTATTAATTTATATACTCGATTAGTATTTTTTAAAAATTTTATTTTATTCCAAAATTTAATATTTATTTTTTTATTAAAAAATTATTACATAGATTAAAAGAATATATTATGATTTAAAACAAAAAGAAAAAGACAAAATTGATAATATAAAAATAAAATAAATATTTTAATAAATTAATTAAAATAAAATAAAAAATATCTATTATTCAAAGTAAAAAAAAATTAATTTTAAAAATAAACTTAGAAGGTGCAAACGATTTTCACTTTGACCTAATATTTTTTCATAAATATATTGTTATCACGTATTTCGTTGAAGCTCATCAGTTGACCAGTTTAACATTATTGTTATTTTCCTTTTATTTTTAGTTAAAGATTTTTGTGAAGATTTTTTATTATTACTCAATGGAAATTAGAGAACCATTCTTTCTTCTTTTCTTTTCCTTTATTAACTCTTACTAATAAATACAGTTTTCTATTTATTTCATATTCCTTTAACCTTTACCTACCTAAACTGAAAAATAGGACCCAAGGGAGTGTCATATATTTTTAGAAAAAAATTTAACTGCGAGATCTTTGCGTGTTCAGTTAATAGCCACAAAGAAGGCTTTGCATGGCAATATAACTAATGCTATTTCACATAACATGTCAAGAAGTTCGCAAAAGTGAAACATGCGATTTAAAAATTTATTTATTTTAAGAATAATTTTAAAATATTAAAAAATAATTATATTTTTTAAATTCAATACTCAGTTAAACTGCATAGTATAAATTGGGACGGAGAAAGTACTAGTTTGTAATTTGACTTATTAAATAAATTATAATTATGGAAAAAATTAATTTAATACATCAAGTATTTAATTATTTTTTTTCCTTTTCTAGAGATTATTTCTTCATATTAACTAATTTTCCTACGTGATTAGGTGGGTAGACTTGGTGGGGGGTTGGGTTATGGAAATTAATGGGCTATAAATAGACAGAGGGTCCAATGTTGGATCCTCCAAATTTAACTTCCCCGAATCCAACTGCTGTATCCCATTTTCTCCCTTCTGCTAATTCCAATGGCCGCCATGCATAAGCCGCCTTATTTTCTCCTTGCCCTCTTCATGTTTAGTGAGTTTTCATCTCTTCATTTGCCCAGATTTTATTCTTAATAGGTTTATATTAAGTACTGTGTTTAATTAATTTGGAATCGAGATGCAGTTATATATTTGTATGATTCAATTGAGTGTATGTATCTTCAGAGGCAAACATGATGTTGCGGCATTGAATTCATCTGAATCAGTACTTTCAATGCGAATCATGAATTTTTTATATAAAAATTTATTAAAATTATAATAAATAATAAATTTAAGCATGTAATTTAATGCGTTAGGTTCAATGTTAGAAATCTTAAGGATTGATTTAATAGAGCTTAAATAATGAGTTTGTTGATGTGTATATTTTGTGTGATTCAAGTGAATGTAAGAAAACAGAGCATGTAACAGTTTTTCTTACCATTTTGCAGAGGCAATTGTTGTTTCAGCCACTCAATTCACACTTCAAAACAATTGCGATTACACAGTTTGGCCCGGTACTCTTTCCGGCAACGGAGTCGCTATCTCCGGCGATGGGGGATTCGCATTAACCCCTGGCGCCACCATCCAACTCTCCGCCCCTGGTGGATGGTCCGGCCGGTTCTGGGGAAGGACCGGTTGCAACTTCGACGAATCCGGCAATGGTTCATGTAAAACTGGCGATTGCGGCGCATTGAAGTGCCCTAAAGGGGCCGGCGGGGTACCGCCGGTGAGTCTAGTTGAATTCACCATCGGTATTACCAAAGATCAGAAGGACTTTTACGATGTTAGCCTTGTTGACGGCTACAATGTCGGTGTCGGTGTACGGCCTACCGGCGGATCCGGCGATTGCCAATACGCCGGCTGCATCGCCGATCTAAACGTGAACTGTCCGAAGGAATTACAAGTGACGGATACCGGCTCAGTGGTAGCGTGTAAGAGCGCGTGTGCACAATTCAACACGCCGGAGTATTGCTGCACCGGCGAACACGCAACGCCGGCGACTTGCTCTCCGACGCAGTACTCGAAGATGTTTAAGGATGCGTGCCCTGCTGCTTATAGCTATGCATATGATGATGCTTCAAGCACCTGCACTTGTTCTGGTTCTGATTACATTATCACATTTTGTCCAACTAGTTCATAATTTTTCTTTTTAACAATTTATGTTTATTGTCACCACAGAGTGGAGTACTATTTTTTGTAATCTCCATTGATTTATAAGGATTTTGATAGAAAAATATTTTTATTATGATACTTGTCTATGATTCAGTAATGGGTTGGTAAGTAGATAATTATAATTTGTTTGATTATGATATAAACAAAGGAGAAGTATGGTAAGTCTATATTTATGGTACTTGGGTAACTATTATTTTATATTACACTGACTCTACCCATAAGAAAACCTATTTCATTAATATATAGTCATTTCACTGAGAGAATTGATTTCTCACCTGATTTTCAATAACCATTTTGAGGCCTCACAAATCTGAATTAGCATTGAATTGAAAATTTCATTTTAAGGGTAAAATGTTTCCTCACAAGTGATTCTATACAAGACCTGAATCCAATATCTCAAGTTAAGAATGACGGAGTATTTATCGTTGGAAATTTTATTTTAGGGGTAAAACGCTTTCTATCACAAGCAACTATATATAAGACTCGAATCCAAGAACTCAGGTTCAGAATGACAGAATACTTACCACTCCATCACAAAGGTAAAATCCAAGATCTCAAAAGTAGAATCAAAATTTCAAGTTAAGAAAGAAGAAATACTTATCACTCCACCGAAATCATACTGCATAATTTAGCTGCTAGTATTTTAACTTATGTAAAAACAAATAAAGTCCTCCAATTTATTACTCCATCATAATTTTGTGGTGAAAAGATTCTTTCGTGGGTGGGTGTGAATCTAGTGAAGATTAGGTGGATCCATACATTGGAGTTCCAAAATTGTCTAATTTTGGGAGGTAGGAGAGTCAAATCATCGTTTGATTAAAATACAGATTTAGTTGAACAAATAGTACAAAATAAAAAGACATAAAGCCAGTGGGATTTGTCTATTTTCAAGGGACTGCAACTGAAGTTAACATTAAAAATAATTAATCATATAATTTAATCAAGGACACTGACATTTTCTAATCATTTACTAATATTCACACCCTCGACTGTAAAAATGTTCCCATTGTCGTAAAAGTATGTAGATTAAATAAATGTTTTAATTCATTGTAGAACAAACCTATTTCTTAGTTTCAAGATTATAACTTGGAGATGAAGGGACGTAAGCAAAATGATGTAATGAAATCAATTTATCCTATCACAACCATCTCTAATTTCACGGCTCGAATTAGTAAAACCTATTATTGACCGCATCTGTAAGTTCGAGCCAAACCTATTATTGACCGAATACGAGAGAGTGAAAATCGAACCAACATATCAAATAAAATTTCTCGTAAAGAAATGGAAAATCATTTCTCTTGCTAAAAATTAAAGGCACAAGCTAAAATAGAATACAAAATTAAATTTGCTGCAAGGCCTTAGGCCCAATTCATTTTACTCCTTTTTACTATTATCCTTTTCCTTTGATTACATTTCCTCTACATCAAGACTTTCATCTTTGAAAGCCAAAATCTCAAATTAATTTCCCAACCCAAATCTTTTACCAAATGAACATTTGGGCTGGGAGAAAAAAAGAAACAAGAAAAACTAAATTATGCGCGCTTCGCGCACACATTTTCCTCCTACCCGAAAGAGAAAAACTTACAACACATTACAAGCTGGCAAATGAAAAAAGAAAGTAGAAAAAAAGGACCTAAAGCTACCTACAATGTACACCAAATTCATTTTCTAAAACCAATCTTGCCTGAATAGTGTTCCCCCTCTAAAACCACGCGTCCAATTCACCCCAACCTGTGCAAAGACCTTCACCCTCGTGTTCATTGCTAAATAGTGTCTGGTCCGAGCAATCAAGCGATGCTCCACATGCCACGTTATATGATTGGCAAGCTGAATGACACACTCGTAACCGGTTGTCCCCATCCTTGTCACATTTTTGGATCGAGATCTGGTTTTAAGCAGTTTGACAGGAATAATGAATAGATTGTACTCAAAATGAATGGGAGCTCAGTAAGAAAAAATAAACATAGAACTGTTTTGCATCAGATGTTGACATTGAGAGGATGAAGAAAACTCACCCAGCAGGCTAATCGTTTAGCAGCTCCATCACAATCTCTACCCCTAAAAATGTTCAAGATCTTTCGAGGACCAGCTGGGAATAGTCTGTTGTAGTTGGGCATCACCACTACTTCTTCTAGCTGCTGCAAGATGCTTAACTCGCTAGGTGCACAATGTTGTCCCGATACATCATTTTGAAGCACGTCTTTGCAAACAGAGAGACTATGAAGAAGCGCGGAGCTATTCTGGCACGTGTATCCAGCATAGTCAGAACAACGGAACTCACAGACACCATTGTCACAGACCCCACCATGAAGGCTGCACTGCTCATCACAAACAGCTGCGTATCACCAATGGAAATGTTAGCTTAAAGTAATCAAATCAAACTTAACGCATCATTTAAAGGACAAAGTAAGACGGTCACAATTATAAGGTATAACGAAAAGGAGATGTTGTCAGAATGTTATCTTACAAGATCTGGTCAAATTTGAAATTACAAAATCTTCAACCTAATGGCTTCTTCCAAGTACCATTACTTCCAAGCTCGATTACAAAAATTATTTTGTTTTAGAAAAGGGGGAAAAAAGGAGATTCCACCCAAAAGATTTTGAGCAAAACAACAAACTAAGTTGACCACTCCATCTACAGCATAACTAATATGTGCAAAGAAGGAATCAATTAAACCACATTACCTGTGGAACAATCAACGCCAGTATACCCGTTGTCACATTCACAAACACCATGCCCAAGACACTTGCCATGTCCACCACAATTGTCAGGACAGGAGCCTGATATAGAAAGCAGAAGTGGTTACACCAAATAAACCTACTTTCCTCAAAAGATTCGAGTATCACAGAGAGAGTATGGGAGCTCACGCTTGCTACAATCATGACCACCAAAACCAATAAAGCATTGACATTTTCCACCTAAGCAATCTCCATTGAAATTGCATGAATTGGGACATTGACTAGACAATGAAACTGGAGTCACATCACACAGTTCATGGTAAGCTGGACAGATGAGTTCACCTAATTAAGAAAAAAATAAAGTAACAAAAGAGGAGGAGATTAAGTTTCATAAATCAACAAAAAAGGTACTAAATACTTTAGTGATTACACAGAAATAGTACAATAATTTTACCATTAAAGCCAGGAAACTGGATAGGCCCACCAGCTTTAGGACAAACTCTCCAAATGCCATCTACAGCTACCTGTGGGAAATTTAACCACATAATAAGCTAAATGTAAGATATCTTCCCAAGATTTGTTCTTTTTCCAAATTTAATCTAAGCTGGAAGAATTGAACTAGGACAGCTACCTCAGATCTAGCACACAGAAAGAGGCATCCTGAGATTTCATTACTAACACTTAAAACTCAAGAAGAAATTAACATGATGCTCACCTCCATAACATTTTTAATGACCCATTGCCCAATTTAGTTCATCAGATAATATTTGACCTCTTTCCTTAAGGTACAATTCACAATATTCACATATTCAGATTGATTCAGTAAAGCTATTCCATCTTATTTTAATTTTGATTTCAATAGGATTTATATATGCTATTTCCATATTTTCCAACTGTTTGTTTTACCGTGTTCTAACAAAAAGAAAAGTAGTACAATTACATGCAGTATTCCTCTTTTCACCTCTACATTATTCAAAATATGCCATTCTCATGGATGGTTAGATAGCCTTTTTAATATTAGAAGGGTAATATTCACAAGTTTTTACAGCTATGCTTCACAAGAATGTAAATATTTCTTGTAGGTACTGAAGTCTTATTCCATAATATGGCTAGATAGAAATAAAATTATCTAGTATATTTTAGTCTACACATATTGCAATTAGTTTTGAGAAAGGTAAAAATATTAGGAAGACTGCAAATATTACAAACTTCATACTTTTGGATCTCCAAAATGCAAACTCGGAGATTGAGAATACAAAGGAATGGAATAGAAAGATATTCCGCTATTATTATTAGCCTCATGGCTGAGGGTAGCTCTTGAGCTTTGAACTATAGATCAAAAGAAAATGAACAACGAATACAGCAGACAAGTAATTTCTGAAGTCATACCTCTAATGAATTGTTTGAGCACCTATGCTGATAACAACCATTGCCTTGGGCCATTGAACCACGTACAAATCCAGAACGCACTAAAGAAGAAGCCATGCACCTGTATGGATTTAAACAAAAAACTAGTTGAGCTAATAACCGATTAGATATAATCTCTCCAAAGGCTACAGAGGCGAACGCCTCACCTTGAACTACTTCCCCTCACTTCACCTAACATCCTATCAGGTGCACGGGCACCATTGGTGTCTGTACATGATCCATCAGAGTAAGCAACAAAATAAGTGCAATAATCGGCCAATGATGACTGACCACCTGCAACAGCCATCCAAAAGAAATTACAACAGAAAATCCAGTTCAACAAACTAACTGAACCAGTAATCCAGTAATGTTGGTTTTAAATGGGCAATTGGCATCCACCCAACAATACTATTATAGTCAATTTGTTTATCAGAAGTTCGAAGTTGACAAAAAGATTGGGTATCCAAGACAAAATCAGTTTTCAATGACATTAAAATATTAAAAACAAAGAAATTAATAGAATACCTTTGTTAGCCTGTGGAAAATAACGAGCCCATTGAGGAAGATCCCCACTATAATTCATAATTGGACAATAACCTTCTGCCTCCCTGTTAAATGTACATCCAGATAACTGGGTGGTGTTACAATGATAGGCTCCCTTCCAGTGATTGCAGGGAAAGGTAACGAAATCCGATCCTTGGTTGCGGCCCCAATCAAGACGGTCAGCCATGCTATAATTAGCCCGGTACCATCCACTGTCCTCAAGTAAAGCAAGAGTCATTTTTGAAACAACTGATCTTGTATCTACCGACCCCGTCATGATCTCATTCATCAATAGCCTTTTCTCCCAGTGAGAACCTGCAGCAATTTGTTGTTTAAACAATCGATGAATAATTCAAAAAGATATTCATTTAGCAAGATACACTCTATAAAGTTGACATCTTTCAGCTATGAAAATGCAGGAGGGTGTATCACAGAGGGATCCATTCAAAATAAAAGATAATTATCAACCTGATGTACCACGTCCACCTCCATCTTCTAGCTCCAGTCCAGTGAAATTCTCAGAGAATGCCTGCCATGATAAACTGGTTAAGGGCATTCTAACTTTGATGGGTTTAGCTTTGCCCAAAAATTTAATGTGGTAAAAAATAACTAGCTAACATAAGCTACAGGAATTGGAGAAGGAAAATTAAAGAAAATGAAACACTATAGAGTATACCCCATAGTGATGGCGAGCGTGCATGATAACTCGAGGAAGCACCACTCGAGTTGCCATTCTTCCAAGTTTTTCATCCATTGCCTGTTCAGTAACCTACACATAGAAATGGCAAGTAAATGCACATCAGGCTTCAGCATAACCAGATCTGAACTAAAAATAAGTGTCTGAAATATAGTTTATGTCAATGCAAATAAAAACAAAAGGGGGCGCAGATGCTCTTTCCTAGAGAATAAGGAAAAGGAAGAAAATGAGTAACACTAGGAGGATTTTGAAATTTCCAGTAATTGGCACAAGACACTGGAGCAAGAAGCAACATCCTTTAGAGATGTTGTAGAAGACTAAGAACAGGGAATTCCTCAAGGCAAATACTAGATCCAAACAATACTTGAGATAGACCACATAGTTGACAGACTTATCATAGAGAAAAGGCAGTTTTGCTTTACAGAATCCTATATGCCCTATGACAGACAAGTAACAGCATACAAGAGTCAGAGCACCAAAAGATGTGGAACTACTAGGAATTAAAGAAGTTTGGGCAAGTTTTGAGCATCATTCACAACTTCCAATTATCCAAATAAACTATTTGTAAGTAAGTTACGCTATGGTCTTCCAGTAATAAATAAATTGAAGAGAAAAAGCTCCAACTGTTGGAGCATAACGCAGACTCCGAACATCAGAATTGGCAGTCAAAGGAGAACGGGATAAACCACAAGAGTAAGTTGAGCCCCTTCACTACATCATTTTAAAAATTAGCCCCTTGGGATCTCTGCCACCCCACCTTCTGGTCTCATTTTTTCTGTATTCCAACTTGTTTCAATTGACAAATGGATTGTGTTGCACTCTTGAGATAATCACATTGAATCAGTAAGTTATCAGAAGCTGATCTTATCAATTGATGAACCATATGCTTAACAAAATAAAAGTTCAATTGACTAATATGCTTGATCCCCAAAAAGATAACAGAAGAACCAACTTGCAGACATTTTCAACAGTTTGAGCACAATTGACCATATATAAAAGAACATATGTAAAGGGCTCTCCAAAATCTCATTAAAAAATAAAACCAGAGAACAGTAATCTTTCATGTACGTCTAATATTCAACATAATTCCCAAATGAGATGTTCAAGAAATGGATAAACCATAATAAAAACAAATGTCATTTTCTATTACAAAACTTACAAAAGTGCAAACCATGTTTTTTTGATGAAAGTCCCACTTGTTCCGACTTATCTTTTAGTTCCTCAAAAAGGGTAAGGAAAATCTTAGTGTACCACCATATTATCAACAATATATAATTAACAAGTTTTCCGCTCGTCCATCCAGGAAGTGGGAATATACGTGACGTTTTGTCAGAAAAAACTCTTACAAGAAATCACCTTTGACTAAACTCTTAATATTGGACACTTTCTTTTTCCCCTACTCTATTGGAGATAATTATAAATTACAACAGCCTACCCAGTGTAGCCTCCCTATCTCTGAGGTAGGGATAAGGTCTACATACGCTCTAGCCTCCCCAAGCCCCACTTTGTGGGACTACACTAGGTATGTTGTTGTTGTTGGACAAGAAAGAGAAATTTTCTTTTCTATAGTAAAGTTAACACAAGGATATCACAATTTATATGAATATAGAGTCTATCTTGCGCTGTTTCCTCCTCTACATGGAAGTGGTAATACATATCCTTAGTGAAATCTTTTTGCAAGAGATCACTACTGCAGGGGAGGGTAGATTATTGCAGTCTATGAACTCTTATTAACATGAATTTCTACTGGTGCCCCTCTGCTTGGTTATAGCACATGCAAAATCAAAATTACCTGACTACGCCTGCGTTTTCTCTCATCCCGAAAATGAGCAAAGGCATGAGGATCAAATCCAAGAACATGCATCACTTCATGTATCAAAGTAGCTTGAAGTAAAGTTTCCGCTTCAGCAGTTAAATGACGAGGAGCAACATTAACATGCCCTGAAAGCAGAAAATCTCAGTTAAGCTGTGGTGTCTATGAAAATTTCTTATGTATTGGCATGCTTTTGTTCCCACAACACTCACCAGCAACAGCACGACCCCATTGATCACGCTCACATGCTACAGCCCATGCAAGAGTGTTGCCTGTTGTTGGCCTCGTAGTCACCAGAAGAACCAAATCCGCATGTGCAACACCCTCTGAAGTATACATGGAGAAAATATGATAACACAAACAAGACAATAATGAACAAAACGGTAAATGAAAATATCCTAATCGAATGAAGAAAGCCAAGCAGTTGATAATCCAATAAAAGTACCTTCAACGTATTTCCTTGGGAGTTGTACACCTCCATCTTGTCCACAAGCAGAATATCCACTTAACCGCAGGTTTCCCTTAACTGGCTCAACAGACAGCGCTTTTTTAAACCAATCAGCTGTCTGCTCAAGGGCCTGTATTGCAAATTGCATCCAGTTAAAATATGAAACTATTTTCTTTAAATCAAAGGCCTTGGCTATCAGGTACTGATTCCTGTCATTAGAAATGGTGTTGCACGACAGAAAATGTCTTATCAGGCATGTTCTTTCCTTTATCAGTAATTATTTCAAAAGATTAAGTAATCTTGCCGGGTATATTCATGAGATACCAGACTAATTTGCAGTAGAAAAATCCAAAGACATGAAGATGTGCAAGAATTTCAGTATGTTGAAGGAGTAGAGGATGAACCTTGCGAAGGCGATGCCTTTTGTCCTCCCCAGCTATATCATCTAAGGTACAGTTATACCAGCAATCACCATAAACTGGAGGATCTCCATGTGGATTACAAGAAGATGTACCAGAAAAAGAAGCACCTGGTGGCTCCCCAAGCTAATTAGGCAGAAAGAGAATTGACGAATTAGTAAGAACATATATCAAATTTCTCAAAGATACTTTTCAACTGATGATAAGTACTTGCCTTCACAATGTCGCCAACTTTTTGACAATCTCTCTCAGATGAGTGTCCAACAGCATCATAATTCAAAAAGATTCTAATCGGCTGCATGACATCATTTTGTTCTTTGGAAATTTCAAGTAATGCCCTTCCTCTACGGTAAGGAGGATTTGAAGCCACAGACTCCGACTCCTCATACACCTGGGGAGTGACAGAATACACTTGCAACCCAGGTCTTTTCCTTTGTTCAATTATCTGATCATGGATACAAGAATGGGAAATGGTACTCTTATCTTCTTTTTGAAGGTCTTGTCTCACTAATTGATGGTCCGAGAAAGTTGCTAAACTGGTCTCTAGACACAATAGTAGCAACAGAACCTAAGAGAAGCAAGGTGGAGAGGATTTCAGGAAAAACATCAATCAAAATCTAGCTTCCATTTCCTAAATGCTGTCACAGTAACACTTCAGTAAGCGGAGCAAGAAAAAAACTATGACACAGGCAAATTAAGATTAAGGAATGGATGATTTTTGACTTTAGATTATGGAATACATGTTCAAGAGTTTCTTTTTTCCAAAAAAACATTCTTTTGAGAAAATGTCTCGTCTGAGATGAACAGCTATTTCCAAAATCTACATCAACAACCAAATTCTGTAAGCAGCTCAAACCAAAAGCAGCTTCTTTTTGCTCCACAGGCTTACTGGAGCTGGAGCTGATTAAGAACCTCAAGAGATTAACTATAACCCCAAGCTGAATAAAGTCCATGACTATCAGTGGGAATACAGAAAATAACCCCTCAAGCAGAAAGCCCCAATCTTCAAAATCCAACTCAACCACAAAGGAGAAAATTTTTACCCCTATTTGAGCCAATTAATCAAATATATGTAGTTTAACAAGAAACCCATTACCCAAAATAAAAAGGAAGGAAACTGAAACTTCACAAGGAACTAGAAGATCTTATAAATGGAAGTTACCATAAAATGCAACAAGTTCTCAAGGGGAAAAAGAAACTTTCTGAATAATTCATAACTTCAGCAGATCCAAATCTCTGTCTACTGAAAAAAATAAGAAATTTCTAAGTTTCCAAAATCATTTACCAGTAAGAAAGCACCTCAAAAAATTTCCTCTTTTAACTTCAATTATTTTTCAACTATCCAAACAGCTTCCCAATAACTCATACATTCCTAGTATTTTTCCTCATAAGCTACTAGCATATAATCCCCAAAAATAAAAGTAAAATTAACCAAAAAAAAATGAAATAAACCCTAAATCCCCCAATTAAAAAGGCTTACCTGTGGAAAAAATATGGCAAATCGGAGCTTAGTTGAAGAGCTGGATTTTGGATGAACACTGAAAGTACATGTATTACTTCTACTACTTCTATTACTACTACCACAACAACACCAAATCTTCAACTCCATGAAACGCCGCGTTTAACAAAACACAACACTACTAACAACCTCGTTCCCATCAAATCACCGCCGTGGATGGCGTTTCTCCGATCGGCTCGATTTCCCAAAAGAAATGCAGACCCCTCCACATTATACAAACAGATGTGTATATGTACACACCCACTGAGGTGGAAAGATTGAAACTTTACCAATCTTGAAGACACCCTTATGAGATTGAACAACAATGAGAATAAAAAAAATGGGGAAAAAGAAAAATCTCAGTTCTTGAATAAAGATGAACTGGGTTTTTTGTTGGTTCTGCTATCTTAGCTTCTTCTTAAACAGTGAACCAAAAATCTGTACATTTTGTGAAAGCAAAGTTCTTGTATTTGTTTGGACACAGAATAATAAAGAAAGAAGAAATATTCAGAGGATGATATGAAAATGTGTATAATTTAATATATTATATACTATAATAAAAGTGAATAAGAATAGGTAGGGGTGGGTGGAGATTAGATCATAATTTTTTGGGGGGGATTAGATTAATATTTTATATGTTTTGTTCAATGAAAAAAGTTACACTTGTTATAAAATATCATGATTTTTATGAAAGTAGCCTTGCTTTTTCTTGGAACTACTGAAATACCATTGCCTTTTACCTACATTATAAAATGAGTGGCCTAGGCAAAAGTTAGCACTACTCTCGCTTCATTTTTACTTTGTCCAATATTTTTTCGGGTTCGGTCAATTTTTTTAATTTATTTTAAAATATAATATATTTTATATATAATAATAATTAAAATATTTATTTCTTTTTTGAATGACATGATTTATAATCATATACATATTTATTTAAATTATAAATTTTTAAAAAAAAATTATATTTTTTAAAATCTTTATTGGTTAAAGCATATTACATAAATTGAGATGGAGAAAATAATAATTTAACAAAAATAATAAATAAAATAATTTTTAATTATAAAAAAGTATTTTGTTAAATAAAAGTGAAACGGGAGAAACATCATTTTATTTCATTGATAAAAGACGAGTAAAAATACAATTTTATTTTGTTTTATCAAAAAAATTTAAAAGAATCTTATTTTCTAAATTGATCGTAGAAAACAAAACAATTGTCTTTTTTTTTTTTTTTTTTGTCTAGACAGACCTTAATTTTTGGGTTTGAAATGTCAATATGGAATTTCTGTCGCAATTAGTATATTAAGTTTCATTAAATGACATAAGAGGATTTTTTTTTTAATTGTGATTTTTGTTTTATTGGTTTTAAATTATGTGATGACACAATAAATTATTATTTGTAGATAATTGGGAATATATCTTGATGTCCATTTTTTTTCACATATGTGACAAAACAAAATATAGGTAAAGGTTTATAAAAGGGATACAGCAAATCAACAATGGGAAAGTTAGTTGTCCATTAGCTAGTTAGATAAACTAATATAATTGGGATTTTATAATCACACTTTTGCACTAACAACTTTATTATAAACATTTAAAAAAGTTAATGAAATATATTCTACACAAGCAAAATATTAATATGAGTTTGAAATTGAGTTTTAATATATAACACGTATACACACTAATAAAAAATATAAATAGTTTTTATGAAATAATTTTTCTGCGAATGTTTGGTAAAAATAAAACCAACATACATTTCATCGTTTTAGATTTTAATTGTGGGATTAGTTTAGATGTATTAGTGTTGTAGCTTCTGCGCTTAAATAAAACTATATTAATAATAATAATTATATAGTCAGTCTTTTTTATTTAAAAGTGAGACGCATTTGTTATTGTTAGTATTTATTAATAACAACACTAAATTTTATGTAATTTCACAAAATGAGATCGAGAAAGAATAAAGTGTACACATATCTTACTTTTATCTTAAAGTAGAACAGTTATTTTTTATAGACTCTCTGAGTATTAATACTTATCATAAGTCAAAATTTAACATAAAATGAAAAATGATTAGTTTTACTATTATACTGGTTGAAATGCAATAACTTTATTTTTGAGACAAAAATGTCCTTACCATCTATAAGCAACTCAAAAATATCATAGTCATTTGCCAAGTAGCTTCCGCTTGAACGAAAAAAGATTAGTTTTATCTTTAAATTATTTGAAATAAGATAGATTTGCTCGTCCATTTCTTACAATTCAAGAGCAACATAGGGGTTGTTTGGTTGTTTATTACGGGGAAAGTTATTCATCATTAAAATCAGCATAGCTAACACAATATTTGATAGCTTTTTAGTCATTTTTTTTTTAATAAAATCATCACATCAAGTACAATTTTTAGCTATATTATACAATCTCAAATAAATATAAATTATGAATCAATTTATATAAAATATAAAATAAAATGATAAAATGATTAATATAAAATCTAATAATACATAAATGGCAAAATTTATCGGTGACCTTTTTATGTTAATATTAACTTTCACTTAGACATTTCAAATAAATCTTGTTCATTTTAAACACCTCAGATACGATTCCATTGCATCGTTTTGCCACTTTTGGATGCGACCATCAACCAAACTACCCATTAGTGGATTGTGTATGTGCATCTGGTGTACAAAGTGTGTTTTTCTACCTTCCAAAGGGCAATATTGTAACCTTTTAATGGCTCGAGAATTTGGAGCAATTTACAACCTTAATTGGGAAACCAATTGCATTTAAGGCTTGCACTCCTTCTCTTTCATCTTAATAATATATTCAATGTAATTCTCAAAAAATAGAATTGAAGGAGGTAAGATGTATACATTTCTTATTTTTACCTTAAAAACAGAAAGGTCATTTCCGATAGATCCTCACCAAAATAACTTATTACGGCATCCATCGAAATACACTTGCATTTAGACCAGCCGCGAGCTCGAGGCGCAATATTCATCCCACGACATAGCCGCAACGAAGATTTTGGAGGCGATGTGCGAGGGCGACGCGATGCGTATATTTTTATAATTTTTTTATCAAATAAATGGGACCTAATATGAATAAAATATTAATAATATCATTAATTATTTATTAAATAAAAAAATATTTATTTTATTGAGATTAACAAAAAAAATCACATAAATTAAGACAGAAAATATACATGATAGTAGGTACTAGCTGATTAATTCAATATATATGGTTAACAAGTTTTATACTTCTTGAATATAAGAGCTTATATATTGAATCAATAAAATTTTGTGGTGACAGATAATTTTTTTTTTATTTTTAATTAGAGATTTTGAATTTAATATTCTAATATAAAGTCAAGAAATATTTTATTTTTCAATTTAATTAAACCCATCAAAAATATAGAGCACCAAATAAAAACAAAAAAAATTCTGAAAAATGTACTAACTAAAAGCTATAATCCACAAATTAGTTCCTAATATTGGAAGTAATCCAAGATGCCTAGTTGACCCCAGTTGGTTTTTTTTTTTCTTGGTCAATTAAAAATTATTTCTACCAGTCTATTTTGTTTTTTTTTTTAATTATTATTATTATTATTATTACATTTGTTGATTATTATTCTCAGTTGTTTCCAATATTCTCATAGAAAGCATTAGTTGATAGTTTTTTCTTTAAAAAAAAAATAGAGAAATCTAAATGAATAGCTTTTATTAAAATAATAATAATAATAATAATAATAATAATAATAATAATAATAATAATTAAAAAAACGTCATCAACTTGTCGATCAACAACCGAAAGGATGGGTCCTCAATAATAGTTCCAACAATTTAATTTATATGAATACTATAATATAACTTTTTTTCATACCTATAGAGTTTGTTTTTTTATCAAGTTAATGTCATTTATATTTAATTTATCAATAATTATTTACAACTGACATTATTGCTATTGTTGTTGGCTATGTATTTAATTTTAATATCCGTATTGAAATTCCGACTAATTTAATTTACATTATATAAAAATTTATTAAAAAAAATACTCCCTAACATAATTTTTATCATTTCAAAAAAAATTTAAATCCAAAACTTTTAATTAAAAATTAAAAAAATCATATCTATCTCACTTCCATTCTAATTTATGCCCTGCTAAAATATTATGGAGTATAACAATTAAACAACGATTTAATAGAAAGAAAAAAAAACTTTAAAAAATGTCAAAATAAATTCTTAAAAAAGTCAGTAGGGAAAAAAAAATTAAATGAAAGTCATGTCAGAAGACACGTTTGCCTTATATTTTGTTGTATGTACGATTATTTGTCGGTTAATTTATGGCTTCAGTCAAACGGCTAGACCTAGTGGATGAATTTTACTATTATTTATTATAAGAACCGACATTTAATTTATTTAGCCACTAATATAGGTTTTAATTGGGATAATTATAGAGTTTTAACTACAATTAGTCAATTATTTTTACCAACTCTGTTAGACCATGGAATTTATATTATAACGTTTAATCCTCTAGCAGTTTTCGACTACGCTATTTTTTTCCAGGCTTAATATAAGAATAATTCACTAATTTGTCATGAATTTCAGACATTTATTCGTATTAAAGAATTATTTTAATTAAGTATCTGAATTAATAATAAAGTGTTTCTATTATATATTTTTATTTTAAATTTTTTTAAAAATGTGTACGTGTTATCACGTGTTCAATGGGTAGTTAAATTAACCACATAAAAATATCTTGCGCAATATTTTCACCATAAACTAGTTTTTGGGAATTGAGTTAGGCCTAGATGTCATACCTTTACAAGCTTCAATTGAAATATGCACGAGGTTTTATTGTTTATAGAGACAAATACATAGAATTAAAGGAGGTGACACATTTTAAGTGTTTAACTTATCTATGATAATAGACGTTTGAGAATATGTTTCTTTTCTTTCAAATTTTGAATTGAAAGTGTCTAATATGAACACTTTATTATGTATTCTCATGTTGAATTGGGATAAACTTTAGTTCGAATGTTTAAATAAAATTTGTTAATTAGTAAGTTTAAGAGGTTGTCTATGTATTAACCTTTTTTTTAGTATATACGTAGTATAATTCACAATGTAATACAAAAATACTATAAGAATGTTTTGCTTGAGCCCGATAATTTATCAGAAATAATATTTCTATCTTCTTAAAATAAGAATAAGATTTACATACACGTATTACTTTCAAGCTCGCTCATAAAATCACATTAATATTTAAGTTAGTCACTTATAAAATAAATAAGGATAAATTTTTAGGGTCTCGTAGTAATTGGAAAATATGATGAAGTTGTAATTGATATTCCATAGTATGCATGTTAAATAATATTGATATGTCAGTTATATATGACTTAAATACTAAACAAATTCAGAGTAATCGAAAGACCATTTAAATACCATGAAACATTTTATTTACCAAGATGGATGGAAAAAGAATCCAACATTGATCTAATTTTAAATTTTTAATTGGCTTAATTAAGGTACGACAATCCTACAAATTAAAATTACTTTCTTTTTTTTTGAATATTTAAACAAAAAGAAAAAAAATATCCTTTGACAAGCAATCAGTTTTATAATTTGGCACAACTTAAAACCATTAATAAGAGGGTAGTTAAAGTTTTGGTGTTTCTTTACCTAACTATAAAGAAAAATAATCATGCAAAGTTTCACACCTTATAATATAGTTAATTTAAGAATAAAATGGGGCTTATTTTCTGTTGGATTCTTGGTCCACAAAATAAGTGTTGTAATTAGTTACACAGCTCATCAACCCTGGATTTGTTTAAATTATTGTTGGTTATGTAATAATCAACTAAGAACCCATTTGGTAGCGGTAGTACTAATTAGAATAGTTTTTGGATTAAAATTTAGTTTTTGGTTAATATATTATTTGGCTATTCAATTCAATTTTATATATAAATTACTTATATATTATAGGGTGTATTATTTTATACAAAGGAAACAAAGAGATAATTGATCCCTGAATAAGACTCCTGAATGATTAGACTACCCCTCAATTTTTTTTTCTAAATTTCTTTATATAAAAGTTCAAGAGTATAATTGTAAGAAAAATAATTATAGAGTTTTAAACGAAACACAATACATTATATATCTAGTTTTTAACATAATGTACCAAACACTTGACAAAAAATAATTTCAGTATTACAATTCCGATATTAGCAATTCCTCAATTACTAATCCATATGTATTAGTAATCCCTACATACATTATTTATCTTCGTGCCAAACAATAACAACCCCTAAATGTTATGAATAAATAAAATACTGTAAAATAATTCTTCATTTTTAATTAAAGATTTTAAATTTAAATTTTTTATATAATTTTTTAAAAAAATATTTTTCTTTTAAATGAGTCTTATATAATATAACTTTAAAATAACAGAAACGCTAATATAAATATCCAACGTCAAATAAAAAATCAAAGTTAATAATAATAGAACTTCCTTATTCTCAAATGCTCCTTTCAATTGACTTAAATTTGAAGGAAAAGAAATGTGCATCTTCTTAGTTATAGTTAAGCACCTTTATGACATGCATGACTTTAGTTTCGTTCTTTTTGCCAAAGTCAAATTAGACGTAGACCCATTTTTTTTATTTATTTTAAAAAAATTAGTTTCTTTTTTGTTTTCTTATTTCATCGCGTGACAAATAGAGCCGAACTTATAATCTAAATTTAATAAGTTCAATCTGAGATGCATAGTGCTAAACAAATAATACCGTTAAAATTATGTTAAAACTAAAGGCTCTGTTTTGAAGTTTTTGGGATCCTAAATTGTTAAAATAAATAATTAAAAAATATGCAGAAAATTTAAATTACCAAAATGATGGTGAGAATAAAAATAATTTGCTTTGATTTGATATAAATTTAATAGGAATTTTATAATAAACTTATTTTAATGAGCCACATATTTAAATCTATTTTCTGGACGAGGTTGGTACCTGTTTTTTGCTAGTGAATCTGATCATGTGTGTTGCATGTGTATTCCATGTTAATTGGTATAATATTTTTTCTTTATAAAAAATAATAATATAAATCCAAAGTGATGAGAGGTGATCATTATTCTGTCAGTTATATAATATGTCTTGAAATTTTAAGAATTATTTTTATTTAAAAAAGGTCAAGATGTTAGATATGACAACCTGAATAGATTCATTGAAATTATTCGTGCAAACTTTTTTAAAGGCTGAAATTTCGAGTTTATTAGTTATGAATTGTAAAAAAAAAACCTTTTTTTTATGAGCTAACATTTTTGTTAATAAATTATCTTCATTTTGCTTCAGATTACTGATTCTAAATAAATTATTTTATACATATTAAGTAATTTTTTAGTACAAACACATGATCTGAGACGAAACTATTGGTTTCTGCCAAACCCATAAGTTTTTTTTTTTTAAATGTGAGGGAGAAAAGAAATTACGACGTGAAATATCAAACTCTCAACAATAAAATACATACTCGTATAAATAACTAACTGAACTACTAAAATCCCTAATAAGTTGTATAATGGCTCCATATATTTCTGATCATCAACATACGAATACCAAATGCAACTGCCAAGACAACTATATTAGAAAAAAAATGCTCACAACTCAAGTAAATTTCAAGCAAATCACTTAAACCCATTAATTCAAAAAGTGAAAGAGATAAAAGATTCATGATTTATAGTAATTTAAAGCAAATTACATAAATCCATCATTATTCAAAGTGAAGGAGCTAAAAACGAAATAAACCTTATATATTAAAAAAAAGATAAAAGATTCTGTTGAAGCTTTGGCCGAAATTCTCACGTATCATTTATTGTATCTTTAATTGTTCATTATTATTTTTAATACTGTTGAAACGTCTCATTATAAAGAATTTAGGAAGACCAAACACATTGCATTAGCATGTAAGATAAAAAACTGCAAACGAAATATGCATTTATTTATAATTTAATTATATAATAAATATAGTTGTAGTCTTTCTCAATTTCTTAATCAAGTAGTAAAAGATCACAAAATTAAAAAAAATTGGAGAGACTCAACAAGATGGTGATAATGATTAATTGTCACTATTTACTATAAATATCTTTATTATTTATTCATTTAATATAATGTAAATTTATATTTTTATACACAGGTGTTATATAAGAATAATATTCCTCTAAAAATTACCAAAAATAATATTATATTATAATATTTTTATTATTTATTTATTTTATTTTATGGAAAGACAAAATGATAATTTAATTTTAAAGTTAGAAGTTTCTCAATTTTATTATAATTTATTTATTTATTTATTTTAATAGAGAATAAAATGATAATCCAACTTTTTAATTCAGGTGCTTCCGCCCAAAGGTCACCAAATCAAAGTTTTAACTTTCTAAAAGTAGATGGATTTAATTATGATTAAAAGTCCCATTAAATTTGTAACTATCTTTTACTTTTAAAATTCACTTCAATTTGATGTTTTTAATATTGATTTTGTAAAATGTCTTTAATTTTTGAGTGATTTTTAAAACATTTCAAGCTTAAATTAATTAAATTATTAAATAATTAAATTTAAAAGATATTGTCTTACTTTTAAATGTCTTCAAAGCGTAATAATCAATATGATATTGGTGATTTAGATCTATTTTTGTAATTTACAATAATACGATATATTATACAAGTAAAAATGATACTCAATTGGCATACTCAATCAAGTAAAGTCTTAAAACTTTTTTTAAATATTTATGTTGTTTTTAGAACAATTCTAATAGTTTATGCAATAATTGACTCAACTGAAAAAATTTCAAAACTAAATCAAATTACCAAAAGATAAAAACACTTGTGATATTGTGTGGCATACAACAATTCATATATGTTTGTTAGTGTCTTACAAATAATTATACGAATTGTTATACTAGCAAATAAAAGATATTAATTATCAAAATATAATTAACTATCATGCATCAAAATAAACATCAAATAATATATAATAGTTACTTGAATTTTGATAATCAAAATCTTTATTTGCTCCCTTCACTTAAACGTTAACTTCAATTGACTTAAATTTGAAAACAAATGTGCATCTTTTTAGTTATAGTTAAGTACTTTATGATATACATGACTTTAGTTTTGTTTTTATTTGATAAAGTCAAATTAGAAGTAGACCTCTCACTAAAACAAAGTCAAATTAGAAGTAGTCTTTTCACTTTTTTTTGTCCTGTTTCACTCTACGGCGAAGCGCCATGTAGATGAAAGGGTGATCCGTTTAAATATTTTTTATTAAATAATTATTTTCTTTATATATTATATGTATATAGATTAAATATAATAAATTATATATATTTTTAATAAAGTATATAACCTTTTCACTAATTTTACCTTTATTTGATCTTCTGGATTGTATCTTGAATTGAATGTCTAGTTAATTAAACGCCAACATATGAAATAATCTTGAAGAGGATCGAATTTTGTTTGAATTGTAGACCAATTTTTTACAAAATTCCCCGAATGAACAAATATGTAGTTTGTTTGAATTGTAGATCAAATTTTGAAATTCTCCTTCAATTTTTATTTTTTTTGAATAAGAGCAGTTTGATGAACGAAAAAAAATTTCATGTCAATGATGAAAGAAGTCTTGACCTTTCTTATATAATTTTGGGCAATCTCCTTCTTTCCCATCGAGCTACGGTATGAAAGAAGTTCTAGGCTTTTTAAATATAGTTTTGGACAATTTTCTTCTCCCCCTCCGAGCTAACTTTAGAGTGAGATAAGTTAAGATACATTTAACACAGTGAAATAACATTATCACATGCTAATACAAATGATGTTTTTCTCCACGAGTTAAAAGGATTGTCCTTTTCTCTCTTTTTTTTTTTTGAAAGTCAATAACTAATTTTTCATTATTTTTAATCAATGCGATTATTTCTTCATTTCAATTAATTTGATAGTCAAATTTCTCTATATAGTTATTTTTTATTCAAAGCTGACAGTTTACCAGAAATAATTTCTCTATCTCTGAGGTAATGGTAAAGTCTGTGTATATTCTGCCCTCCCCATACCTCACTTGATGGAATTACACTAAGTTATTGTTGTTGTTATTTTTTATAATAATATATTTTTTGAAATAATTCTTTTATATTACATTATATTTTATGTTTTCTAAAATAATACTTCTTTATAGTAATTTAAAAAATCCAAACAAACAATGATGTCATAAAAAGATTTGAGACCCATATATATATATATTTAAAATATTACCAAAATTTATTAGTATTAACTTTCAAACCTATTTGTTTATTTGCACTTTTGAGATGCTTATTTTAAAATTTTGAAACTCATAAAATTTAAATTATAGATTTGCCCTTTATATTTTAGAGTGACTTGTTAAAAACTAATTCAATTTGTTAATTTCAAAAGCTGATTTCGAAAAGTAACAAAAGACAAGCAAATTGTAAGAGGAGATATATAGGAAAAGGAAACACTCAAAACTGTTATATGTACTATGTAATAGACGAAAGAAAACAAAATAAATAATGAATTTTTCCAACAGACAAAAGATTAGGCAGTCCACTATCTAATTTAGAGGGTAGAATTAGAACATAATTAGTGTTAAAAATTTGAATTTATTGGTTGCCTAACCTATATTAAAGTTTTTAAATACTTTTTTCATCTCCTCTATATTAAACAAAATGATGGCATAAAAAGCAATGCGGAGATTACAATAAAAAAATTGATTGAGTTTAATTAATTATTCCACACATGTAAGAATCTAATCAATCAACAAAATAACATTCTTAAAAATTTCACCCCAAAAATGGCTCTATATATAATATGTTTTTCTTATTATAATTATTTACAGTATAAAAACTTAAATAAAATGCGTTAAAGATTTATTCTTATTTTTCTTTTGAGAGGATGAAAATTAGAAAAGCACAAAAAAAAAGAGGGAATTAATTAACATAAGCAACATCTTATTTTCTTTGCAAAGAGAATTTTCGAATTCTAAAAGCATCTCGAACGGTTTATATTCGTGACATTCAACTGAATTTAATATTTTATATTTATTATAAAAATAATTAAATATATATATATATATATATATATTATTAATTAAATTTTGATAATTTTATATTTTAAAATTCATAAATTTTGAATTATGACCCAATTACGGAAAAGATCGTTAATATTATTTTTCAAAAGATCATGTTGATGCAACAAAGACAGATAAGAATCTTCCCAAATAAAGCAAAAACAGTTCGTTAAAAAGTGTATTGAAAGATTAATAGAATATGGAGGAAAAAAAAACAAAGGAGGAAAAAAATGAAGTGCATTAAATGTTTGGGTCCCTATTTGAATAAAATGCAAAGCTGTGGGGTTCTCCTCTAGTTATCCTAATCCACTTTTCAATTGAATTCGAAGGTATTAATTTTTGTGATTTAAAATAATAATAATAACAACATATTCAGTATAGTATTATAAGGAAGTATTGATAATAATAATAATATTTATATAATTTTATTTTTATTTTTATAAAAATAAAAAATTATTTTCAAAAAATCCTCGACTTAAAAAAAATATTCAAAACAAAATTGTAAGAAAGAAAAAAAAAAAGATTTTTTTTTTATTTTAAAAAAGAAAAAGACTAAAAAGACTGAAGAGAAAAGCAGAGTATGGGTTGTAAGGTCTTTGTCTCTATATGAATAAAAAATAAATAAATAAAATTCTCTTTTCTTCTGTTAATTATTACTCTTTGTCTGAAAGGACAATATGTTCGAACATTTGGGTCCATGTTTTGATTCAAATATAAAAAAACGTTACTTAATTTTTGAAATACAATCTGCATGGTTAAAAATACTCATAAAATAATCAAATATCACAATTTATACCATGAACACTTAATACTTATTCAAAATATTCTTTGTGCATTAAAAGGTTAAATTTTGGCGTAAGATAATTTAAAATCTCTTTATTCTTAATTAGAGACTTATCATATTTAAGTTTAGGAGAATGAAAAAGATTTTTATTGACGGGAAATATGATTTCTTAGAGTACCACTTGCTTTGTTCTAAAGCAATTATGGTTCTAATAATTTATTTTATTTTATTTTTAGATTTACTCGGTATAAACATGATTATTAGTCTTCAAATATGTAGATCTAAAAATTTAAGCGGCGCCTAAAAGATTCTATAATTTTTTTTAAGCATTTGAACAAACTTATTTAATAGTAGTTCTTTAAGGATAAGGATTTTGAAAACGACACACACATTTAATTATTTAAGCATATTGATATATTTTTTATTTTTAATTACAGATTTTAAATTTAAGCTTTTAAAAATAAACGGGAGTATCTCTCCCGAAAAAGAGTTATAGTGCGCGAATTTAAATTTAATTCAATTTCAAAATGAGTATCAGCCTATAGATAAATTTTTTTAAAAAATATAAAGATTTAAACAGGGATAGAGCTAGGTAATTAAAGTTGAGGAGATTCATCAGAATCCCCTTTGACAGAAATTTTACTATTTATATATAGTTATTTTTTATTTTTTATGTATATATAATAAAATAATTTTTTTTTGATTTTTTTAATATTTATTTCTTCGTATTTTAAATTTCTTAATAAAAAATCTGACACCATTACTAAATTTGAATAGAATTATTGTGAAAAAATTGATCAGGTATTCAGTCGCGGTTTGGTCTAATAGACAACAATATATTCCAATTGAAAAGTATCTTCAGGGGTGCATTAGTTTAATCCAGAATTAATTAGTAAAATAATTAATATGACTTTTGGATTACCAAATGTTTGTTATGTTATATGGGGCCTCTTCTCCAATTATTTAACATTCTGTAGACAAATTTTTGTATGTTAACTTTGTCTGTTACAGTGTATGTCATTTATTACACCGTTTTGATATTTTATTCGATATTTTAAATTAATAATTTCATTATAATGTGAGAAAATTGAGTGAATAATTTTAGTGATATCGAATGTGAAAAAAATATAATCCATATACTATATTATCCAATAGGATGAACGGTATATAAATAATATTATTAATAATGGAGTTATTACACTCTATTTGAAAGGTAATTAGCAGCCAAATATGAGCATCATGCCCTTTAATTTTGAAAAATTAAAAGTGTTTTCTATTAAATAATTATTTTTGAATAATATCAACAATCTTTAATAATATCAACACTCACTCCATTACTTTTTCTTGTGTTTTTTGGAGTATTATTTGTTGCTTCACCCCTCACAAGTAAAATTGCTCGTGCATAAAAGTGGAGCTAAAATTTTATATCTATAAATTTTCAATTATCATGTTAAAAAATATTTCTTTATATATACTAATTAAATTTTTATATATAAATATAAAAATTAATGTTAAAATTACTGAATTTTATTCAACTTAATTTAAATGGCGACTCTGCCCTGCTTGTGGTGTAGGGACTTGCACATGTAAAGCAAGTGTTACGTTACCCTTTACCAATTGCAACTTGCAAATCGGTGGTTGGATAAACGTATGTACTTTTTGGTCCACCTATCCAATTGGTTTAATGTACTAATTATTATTGACCATTTTATTTTATTTGAGAAATATTATCGTTAATATATAAAATTAAATGAATTCATTATTTATTATTATATATTAATTGAAACTTGTTAAGAAATTTATAAAATTAAAATCTCGAATGTATAATTTTTTATCCAACAGAATACTATTAAATCAAATCTTGGACAATTGAAAAGGAAATGAAATCTGCTCGAGGTTCTATGATATGGAAACTGTTATTTGGTCAATAGAGGGTTGTAATTGATGTTTACTAGGTAAGTGGAGAAGATTTTTCTTTTGAGGATAAATTTTTTACTCTTTTTCATTTTTTCTTGAGCCGATGGTCTATTAGAAATAATTTTTTTAAATTTATAAAATAAAAATAAAATATATGTATATTCTATCCTCTCTAGATATTACCGCGTGAGATTATATTGAATATGTTGTTATTATTGTTATTATAATAGAGACTAATTTTATAAGAAGATCGAATACATTATTGAAAGTTTATGACGACAGAGGGCGGGGGAGGGGGATGAGGTCAGGTTATAGAGATAGACAGGTTTCTAGGCTGACAAACTACTTTTGAAAAAGAGGTAGACGTGACATGTATATCGGAATAAAAAAGAAAAAATGAAGAGTTCTACAACATATGATACATGCGTTTTTGGGGCTCAATAATAACACAGCTTAAGAAATAAATCTTGAGATATATTAGGTCAAATAAGATAATATGTGCCATGAATTTATTTGTCATTTGTAAGTATCATTGAACTTAGTAAATATCATTGGAACTTTTCAAGTATTCTAGCTCATATATATTGAATTTCCAATATCCAATCTTCTTTTTCAGATTCTCCAAAATCAAAACAATTTTTTTTTAAAAAAAGAAAAAGAAAAGGAAGGGTCCAAATAAATAGAAATTATATAAACAGAAGTGGGTCATCAGTTTGTTGAATATACATGAAGCTGGTGGCAAATGCATATGCAGTTAGTACCTAAAGTTTCTTGCCAGCTTTTTCCTTTGGACCCCTTTTTGATCAGTATAAATATGTGTTATTTCGGGAAGATTTAGTTTTTTAGGATATTTATAGTTTATTTATTTATTAGTTTGATCACTGTTTTTTTTAAAAAAAAAGAGAGATCTTAATTTTATATATAAAATATCTGATAATTTTTGTTATTCGTTTTGTGAGAAATCAAATGCTCTCATCTCTTCGTTATATATATAGTCAAACCTCGTTACGATAGTCGTTCATTATAATAACATTTCACGTATAACTTAATTTTTGATTTTTTATGTTATATTTTACCTTCTCATGACAATATTCTACCTATATTCTACCACAATATTCAGTATGGTGGTATGTTCTTCGTAACATTATCTTTCTATAACAGTCACATTCAAATATTTGAAAGAAACATATCATGTATAATGATAATCATCATTATTTCATTAGTGTTATCCATATAGTAAATTTTTTAAGTACGAATATCTAAAGAAAAAAAATGTATATTCTAATAATATTCACCAATTATGGTCGCAACTTCATGAGAAAAAGCTATTGATTTATTTGCCTTTTTTATATTCCTATTTTTTTAAAATTTTATTTTGGTATTGATTAATAAATACATTCATTATTTTTGATACATAAAATTATTAAATTAGATTTTTATATATTTTTATTTATAACAGTAAATATATTTAAATACCAAATGTTAGTGAAATAATTTACTATAATAATCATAAAATTTGAGTGTATTGTGATTCTTGTTGCCATGTAAACATTTGAAATATCTATCAATTCATCATCACATCTTTTATTATGTGTCTAATGTGATGACACTTTCTAATATCATGAATAACTTATAATCAAAGTCTCATTTTGATAACATTTACCGGTCCAAATGTACTCCAATTTCCTCTTTTAGAACTTAAAACATGAACAATTTTTGAAGTATGTATAAAAAAACTAATAGTGCAGGGTTAAATTTTATTAAATTTAGTAAAATAATCTGAGTATGAATAAATTTTTACTGGCAATGAAAGTCACTTCGTATATTTTTATATTTATTTAAGGGTACATATACTCTACTAAAGGAGAGAAAAGCGATATGGTTAGCCGATTAAATTTGCTGTTTACTTTTATTAGTTGATATACACAGATTATATATTAATTATATATATATATATATATAACATAAATTATACATATATTATTTATTCATTTATTATTTCAAATTTATGTGAATGAATGTAGATTAACGGTCCATTTGACTATGCGAGATAAAATCGTTATCTGAAATCATGATATGAAATTAAATGAGATGAAGTTTGAAGGTTTGTTTGGACATGCAATTTGAGATTTTTAAATTATATTTTTTTATTAACATAAGAACTTCATAAGTTGTAAAAACTATTTAAATTGCCCAATTTTTTATGCAATCTTATCAAATAAGTAAAAGTTCATAATAAAATATAATGCACTATCACAAAGCCATTCTAAAAGAAAATACAAATTAAGAATCGAACTTTAGTTCAATAAGAAATAAAATTAAACATCAGTTGTAGTACACTATTCTTTAATATAATCTTCCCATATAGTACGAACAAAGGTTGACAAACTATTTATGTTCAATATAATAGTTGTTGAATGTTGTTTACATTTATTAAATAAATGGTTAGTAAATATAGTTGGTATATATAAAATGGTGGACTTTTTTTTTTTTATAAAATCTAAACTTGTAGTTTAAATTTTGCATTTGGAAAATCCCATCTCCTGATTTGAAATCTCAAATCAAGCTTTTTGGAGAATTTGAGATTTCTTAAATTATGAGATGAAATCACATATCTAAATACTGATTTTATTTTCATAATTTCAAATCGCAACATAAAATTACATGTCCAAATGTCTACTAATTCTTCCGCTTGACACCAGAGACATTATGATGAATTGGGTCGGACTTCAAATGGGACTGTTTTGATTGAAGGAGCAATGAGCCCACTTCGAATGTATTTAATTAGCCCACTAGGACGACAGTAATGAGCATGAAAGTTTATGTCGCACTGACCACTTTTCGGCGTCATCTTTAAAGAAAAGAAAAAAAGAAAGACAGAAAAAAAAACACTTTGCTAAAGGCATATATACATAGGTATATAATGCCATAAAAGAGTAAAATATGATATAGTGTTATTTTGCACTCACTGATTTAAAATTTTTAATCGAACACAGTAGTAAAAGATTCATACTTGTATCAATAATACAATAATAATAATTATTACGCCTAAAATTTTCATAATTTCACCTTACCAACAAAGTATAAAAGCCTTGTAAACAACAGATCTAAACCATTTTAGGCCCTCCCCATACACATTCATACAATGTTGTATATAATGTATTTATTATTGAAAATTCAGTCTTGTACCAGTAATACAATAACAACAATAATCATATCTTAATCTCAAACAAGTTAGGATCGACTATATGAATTCATCACGTATTCATTTAATCTCATAATCATATCTTCTTAGCACGATAAACGACGTGTAATCAGTAACTACTACTACTACGCCTTAGTCTACAGTAGTACTAATAAACTGTTGCGGAAGACGAATATATATATAGTGATTAAATAACAACCACAATATCAAAATGCAGTTAATAAATAGTAAATGAGACAAGAATAAATAAAGAAGACCAGAAATTTACGAGGTTCGGCAAAATTCTGTTATTTGCCTAGTTCTCAGATACAACCAATCCAAATTTATTTCACTCCAAAAGAATACAAGTGAAATACTACAAGAGAGAAAAAGAATACTCAAAATCCTTAGAAGATGAGAAGGCAAATGAGAGGTGTGTTACAAATGAACCAAGAACTACTTATTTATAGAAATTAATTGCTTTTGTTGATGTCATCAATGACATCCCTATGTATGTAAATGTCAAGGTTAAAATATGTGAAACCATTTAATGGTTGCCCAAATTTCTACTACAGATTTATTACCTTGACATCTCATAGCAAAGAAAAATTACCTTCCTTCCAAATGTTCACACTACTTAACATAGAATCTTATCAAATTTAACATAAACAACTAAAATTCACCTAAGATTTTCATAGTTTTACCTTACCAACAAGCATAAAAACCTTGTAGACAACAAACATAAAAGTCTTGTAAACTGCTACTATGCCTCCTGTTGAAATATGGGAAAAAAGTTCTAATTTATCCTTTTACTATACGAATTTTCACTCTTCGTTATACTTTGAGACCATTCATGTTCATTACCTTAGCAAATTGTTTTGTACTTATGTTGGATTGAACGGACCTCTGAGGTGAAATGACTATGATTTAATAACTTAATATTGAAGGTCCATTAGGTCAATGCCGAATACTTTTACAAACAATAAAGTTGTGAATGATCCAAAAAATAAAGTGTGTTTTATCCAAATTCTCTTTAAACATACAATTTGCTGTGTTTTTTCTTCATATATCATAAAAGAGAAGGCGTAAACCAACCAAATAGCAATGATCAAGTGGAATTGAGATTCAAATTTGCAACATTATGATTTAGATCGTCACCAATTAATCACTGACTATTTATTTGGAGACAACGAAAAAAATTACACGGGTCATATGAGTTACTTGTTCAATTAATTATACTTCAGGTCGAAGGTTCTTCAGGTCACTGACAAATACCTTTTAATAAAAATAAAGGTGTGAATTCCCAAAATATAAATTAGAGAAGGAACGAACCAACCAAATGACAGTGATCAAGAGGAACAGGGACTCAAACAGTTCGAATTGTGACCTCTTGACTACTGAACAATTACTATGAGTTATTCATAAAATTAGTCGAGTCGAACCTTGGCAGGTCGAACCAGTGAACTGAAGTAGCAACACTGATCAAATCTATAGAATTTTCTCCACCAGCAATTGACACAAGTTCCTCGTCAGACATGGAGACTGGTGTGTGGAAATACTGAATTCTTTGGTGTTGCCGTGCATGCCTTAATTGAGCTTCACTCACATCTGTTGCTTTTACTTTTTCGTAATGCTCAACTACCTGATACACCAAAAAAAAAAAACTAAACAATTTTTCAGAAAAAAGATAAGTACTCTCAAGGATCGAGGCAACAAAAACTGTTTTTTCAGATGTTATAAAAAATAGTTTTTTCATATAAATAACACTTCTAAATAATTTTTAAAAGCTCAATCAAACACAATATTTTCTTAAAATGATTAGTCAAACACAAACTGTTTGTCACTAAAAGTACTTTATGAAAAAATATTTTTTAAAATAAATTTATTTTAAAAATTTGACCAAATAAATTAGGTATAAGATTTTGAGTTTGTGGATTTTCTAATCTAAAAAGGGATAGTTTATTGGCAGGGGCAAAAATGTGCCGTTGGGGTGCTGGATTTATATTAACCCAATACTTTAAAGTTGAGTTTAGATTGTTGATTCGCTTTATTTATTGAATTTTGGATAAATTATTTATACACAAAGCTAATGGATTCTACAAAATTTATAATTAGATCTATAGCTTTGTCTCTATAATTATTATTTGCTATAGCAAGTATAATCTATATCTATATTATATTAAAAGTCTGAAGGTTTTAGGAAATGTTGATTGAATTTTTTGTTCTTCGTTAAAAGATATTGCAATAAACAAAATTATTATTTATTATTTTTACATAATTATTATTTTAAAATATTTTATTAAATTTTTTATTTGAGACATAACTCCATTTATGACGTAAATCTTTTTTTAAACAGTTCCTTCTATCAAAAGTTTTCTCCTTTAAAGTTTTCCTTTTTTTTTCTTCCTTTTTTGAAGGTAATTACTTCTTCTTTCTGTTTTTTTCTTTTTTTATAATTTTTTTTCTTATAGTAACGAATTTTTTTCCCTTTAAAGTTTTTTTCTGCTTTTTGAAGGTAATTACTTCTTATTTTTTTCCTTTCTGATGGTTTTTTTTTCCTTTTCTTATAATCACAAATTTGTTTTTCCTCCTTTTTGATAGTGACAAATTTTATAAGCAGTGTTCTAATATTTTTATATTTTTAAATTATTTTAATATAAAAATTATTCTATTTCTATAAATAATTTATAATTGCACAATTTAATTTATCAAACACTTGCACATCAACGCTTTTGATTCAATTTCCAACTTTGTATGTTTTCGTGTTAATTTAGGTTTCTTTTTCATGTTGTGCATTTTTTTCCGTTGTGAATTTGAAAAAGATAATAGTAAGTGTTATGTCAGCTCAAGTTATTTATATTCAAAATAAGTTAACTTAGATTGTCTTCTTTAGTTAAGTCTAATATTGATACTATGTTATCTCTTTTAATTGAGTCTTATATTGATATTATGTGATTTAAAATTTATGTTATTTATAACTGATGTTCTTCATCTACTCATACACTCACAAGTTTCTTCTATTTAGGTAAATTAATATGTTCATCTCATAAAATAATTTTTTTAAATAAAATTTATAAATTATTAGAATTATAACTCTTCTGTACAATTTATTTTAGATAATCTGACAATGAACTCTGAAAAGGATTTTGTAAATAAAATTGGTTAAATTAACAACATAAAGCGATATGATTCTCACTGGATAATAAAAATCTTAGTAATTGAAGTTGAATTGGTAAAAGAGTATAAAAAAGGAAACAAAGGAAGACACTCCAACGACTATAACATTAGTTGATGAAGAGGTAATAATTCTTTTTCATATTGTATTCTATATTTATATTTTTATATTTTTACATATATGTTTCGATACTTATCTATTTTTATATTTTATTTTTTCAAAAATTAAAGTTGAACTTTTTAAGGGCACAGAAATTTAAGTTATACTTTTCAATAATAAAGTATATCCTAATTAAATTTGAATAAAAACTAAAACACGGCAATTTTAAAATATATTCTATCAATATGTACCTTTCTTATATATATATATATATATAATTTCAATTCATTTTTTATAGTATCTTTTTATAACAAACTTTTAACACTAAAAATTATTATTATTATTCTAAAAATCAAAACTCAAAAAAGTTAAAAGGTAACTAAAAAATATTAAAATATTTTATCCTTGTCAATCCTATACTTTTTAAGGGCTTTGATCGAAATAATATTATTTTATATTCTTGCCTAAATTAAAAATTATTTTTAGAGTTAGCAATTTATTCTTAAAATGATATATTATTTATTTAAATAAATCTTGATATTTTTACTCATTCTATGATTATTAACATAGTTCTTTTAAATTTATTTAATGCAAGTCATTTTATTACAATTAAATATTTTGCTTTCATAAAAAGATAACAAATTTTTAATTAGAATCTTGCTGATGTGCTTGGACAGAGAAATAATGCTCACTCTGCAAAGAAAAAATAACAGATAATTAAAATGTACATAACAAAATCCCTAATAGAATTTTGATTATCAAAGTTGCATAATAGAATCAAAATATACTGTGGAAATTCTATTTTTATAGGATATATTAACTTCGATGGTTGAGAACTTTCAAGCGATAATTTTTTTTAATGAGTTAGTTAAATGGGGTAAATAATTATCAATTTTAAATACTTACACTTTTTTTTTTAATTTTTCATTTATAACTCAAACATAAATTTTGATATAATATTTATGCAATTTTCTAAATATCATATAGTATCTATAATTACAAGAATTATATAAATAATATTTATCAATTTTTAGGTATAATACTTATTTAATATATTCATCTATTATATTAATTTATAACTCTCATTTTTATTATTTGAAAAAATATTATATTTTTTAGAGTTAATTATTAATTTTAATAATATATTTCTTCATATGTGTTTTATCATAATTAACTAATGTGATATACACCTGCAACATGCGTGTGCTAAAATTGGAAGAACACAAGCAAGAGTGTGGTGGGCGGTGCGCTGGGCCAGCATAGAAAACCATTCGCTGGGATAAGTACTGGGCCATTAATTAATTAAAAGTAGAAATACTACTAATACAAAATTGATTGATTAATTAAAAGTAGAAATTGAACAGCTGAGTATAACTAACCAGCCAGCTGTCTAACTAATTGCAAGTTACTAACTCCATAATCTTATAGTTTAGTCCTCCAATTATCAGAGTGTGCACCGTGGATTGGCTCAATAAGATACTTTAGATTAAGTGATATGCAAATTAAAGTTTGGTGATTTTAACCCAAAAAACTAAGATGGAAGAGAAGTGACTTTGAATTTCTATTGGTTTATTAAAAAAATAAGGCTAAAAGATTGGGAGCAATGCTCGTATTAATGTCAAGTTTGATATCTAAACTCTTGAGATTTCTCATTTCATATTCTAGTAAACATAAAATTGTACATCCAAGATCCAATAACATAGTTAAATTTCATCATTATCATGGTCATCTTCTACCTGCTTTCCATTTTCGTGTGAAAATGGACTATATATACACATACAACCATGCATGTACCAAAAACTAGACTTGTTGCATGATCGAATCTGACTAAAATCCATAATATGGTTGGTTATAATAAGTTGGATAAAATGCTTCTCGTAGTTTATTATACTTTTCAAGATCGAAATTGTGAGTCTTCATGAGCTTCTTTTGTTTCACTTTGAAACGTCTTTGGAAATACCCTTCAAAAGTGGGCTCTTTTGATGTTCTTAAGAAGAATCCATAGGCAAGGGCAAAGTGAAGTGAGGTCACAAAAAAGCAAATGGGCTCCATCACATCCCAAGTCAATTCCCAGAACGTCAACCTCATAAAGCCCAGTGTCTGCAGAACTAAGAAGCCTAGCCCACAGTAAAGTTCGCCTTTAACTAGTGATTGGGCTTTTTGATCAATCAGGTTTTTTTGCTTTTCCATATCTTCGAGCTCTTTTCTTCTTGGGTCGTTGGGCGATGCTATGGATTCTGAAATTATTTTGTCCATTGATTTTGCCACCTGTAAATTCACATCAAAAGATTAGCAATTTCATTAAACTCGAACAACATTTTCTACTAGTAAAATATTATAACAAATGAATATAGTTAAATATTATTTTTTCCATTAATAATATATTCTAATATTTTTTAAAATTATTATTAAAATATATAACATAACATAACCTCATAAAAAAGGTCGTGAACTGATTATAACAATTTAATATGCTTAAATAAATAAAATAATATTAATTTGCTTTAATATTTATCGTGCATGAGTTCTAATAACAACAATAGTGTTAAATATATAAAAAAAATTATACCTGATGAGGACGGACGAAAACGACGTCACCCAAAACGATGACGCTGCCGGATTCGTCTAACATTTTTGCGAAGTCCAAACTCTGTTCTCTATTGGAAGAAAATTCATTACAGATCTCAACGAATTCGGAGTACGAAATAGAGTTCATCGGTATTTCTCTAAGTCTCGATTTCACTTTCTCCAATTGTGAAATTTTCAAAATCTTCTTAGCATCATTCACAGTTATTCTTCCCATCGTCTCTGCCAGCAACGCCGTTTCCGGAGCCGGTGGAGCTACGCCTTCGAATCTAATCCTTTCTCCAGTAACGTTCATAGACCTCAATTTCTCTCTCAATTTTTCTCCCACCGGAATAGATAAGAACTCCGGCAGTCTCGCCACATGATTGATTTCTCTCCTCTGGAGGAACCAGCGGAAGAAATCACCGTTCACGGAATCCGGCGGCATCGCCGGAACTGGCGGAATTTTTTGGGTTTTGGTTAGCGTTGAAGGAATGCGAGAATGTTCTAGAATCGGAACCGGTGGAAGCGGATCCTTCAGGGTATTTAATAGGCGTTTCGCTATTATCCGACGAAGCGCCATTAATTATTTTGAGTAGTGAAGTGTGGTGAGAAAACCCAAAACTTGTGATGGTTGAGTTGGAAGTGAAGGATGGGGGTTTATATAGCGTCCTAAATTAGAGGAAGACGCAGAATATTATGAGAATATTATGGAAATTATTTTCAGTTTCCTAGCTAAGTAGTATATTAATTTACTTTCCTTCTGCAATTAAAAAATTGGAAAAATTATATTAGGAGAAATTAATTTATATTTTAAATTTATATAATATTTTATATACTATTATATGTTTTAAATTTTTCTTATTAAATAATAATACTATAGTGTAAAAAAAGTAAAATAAAAATGAATTACCGTGATTTTTATCATTCCATATATAAAGACCTTCATTCAGGATTATTATTATCTTTATATATATTTTCTTGCATGTCAGTGTTATCTCTACGTAAATACGAGAAATAATTTTTTATATTTAAATTAATAAATATATAAAATTAGTTTATACATATACTTTAAACGCTATATCATTATCAATTAATTTATATTCTGACTATTTTAAAATACTTAACCATAGTAATAAGTCATAAATCGTAATTGTCTAAAATTATGCATAGCGTCATGACTCATTACGGGACTTGTATTATTCTCCATCATAGTCCACTAAAGCATACAAGTGTCTAGTTCCTAATTATTGAAGTCATTTAACATTTGTTTATTCTCGTTTCATTCGAGAAAAATAAATTAAATCATCAAAAATTTGAAGTATGAAGTACAATTAGATTCATTGCATGTTGAATAACGGAACAATGACTTTAAGTTTAAATTCTCAATTTGAAATTGCTAATCTTAAAATATGACGTAACTAATAGATGAAATCATTTAGTAGGTTAGCATTTCCCGTCAACATTTTTGTTACTTGACCGGCCATCAGGAGAAGCAAATACGGGTACGCTAATTAATAAGATTAATAAAGTAGCAATTAATGCAAAAACAGCCAATTGGAAAGCAAGAGTCATGTTTTTAATCCTCCAAGTTACCAACAAATGAACTATATACCATTTGATCCCTCTATCAGCAAAAAAATATTAATTGTGATAAAATATGTCATCGAGAGATTTTACTTTATCATGAATCCATTGATTATATATGACTTATTACTACTCCCCTTTCGCACTTTATTCGTACAATGAATGAGGTTGGGGGAACTGAAATTTTCTTTTTTATTTCCCTCTATAAAAAAAAAAAAGAAGCAAAATGGATTGTTGGACATCTCGAAAATTGTCACTCCAGCTAAAATTAGTGTGGGCTTTCAATATTTAGTTGGGTATTTTCAAAGTTGATTTTAATAATGGGTAATTAAAAGTATATATTAAATATTAAACTTTTAAAATTCGATCATATACGTTGAGTCAAATTTTAATGTGATGAATTTTGATACGGTAAACATTATTTGATTCAATAATTTGATTTTTGTTGATTTATGTCCATTCCTAATTAAATATGATAGGTGAATGGAGCGTGCAAATAATGGATTCAATGGACTACGGATTTTTTCAGCCTCTTCATATAGAAAATATGTTATATCTTGAATGTTTAAAAAATTATATTCCCATCAAATTTGCAGTGACAATATACACTTAATATAAATTCGAGTAAGCAGGTGGTGGAATAATTAACAATTATGATAACTTATGAATATTTCCGAGCAAAAAAATTAAAAGTGCAGGATTCAATTAATCGATGATTTAAAATGCTTAGTAAGATATTAGAGGAACTAATATCAGAATTTATCAATAAATAAATGATCAAAGGTGCACAATTCATTTAACTAAAGATTTAATACGCTTATTAGTTATAGGAACTAAAACCAAATCTATCAACAAATGAAGGATCAAATGTGTTATTAACCCATTAAAAGGTACATGTTATTTTGGTTTGAAAAATTGCATTTTGAATCCATATTTTTAAAGTATATTGAATTTAATTAATATCAATAATTTAAAAATTTGAATCCGTCAAATTATAATTTTATATTCGTTATTAATTACGATTTCTCATTGTATTCCATTAAATATTAGTGATAAGCATCTTACTAAATACTTTCTTTGTCTCAATTTATTTATCTAATTTTAATTTGACACATATTTAATTTTATATTTATTTTTTCACAGCCAAATAAATAAACAAATAAATAAATGGAATAAGCATCATATCTATTTTAAGATCAAATCATTCTACAGTGACAACAGAATCTTCTTTAATTTGCTGATGTATATATATGGAGATTAAATATGAAAGGGATCTAAGTCTAACAGTGATATAGAATGTGAAATTAATATGAATTTCAATATTACTGTAGTCCAGAAAATTCTTTTAAGATTTGGAGTTATCTCATTGATTCAACCAATATTTAACAAGAATATGATGCGTATTTTCCAATCAAAATAATCATATTTTTATGTATCCAGTTATATTAGCGGAGTCAAAATTTTTATTAAAAAACTAAATACACGTAGAAATTAAAGAAGATATAATATTTATTATATATACATAAAAATAATTTCAATTATATATTGATTGAAAATAAGCTAAAAAAGAATGTGAGTGACGAGGGAAGAGGTATTAGGAATGAGTTTATATAGTTAGTTGAGTCAGTTTGGTCAGTATATATATATATTGGAGTAGAAGAATTATTTTTGGGAGAAAATTTTAATTAAGATAAAAATATATTCACGTAGGATAATAATGATAGAGATGTGAGAATTAACAGTCTAAGGGCATATATATGTGTTCAAAATTAGATGGTAAGAATAAATTAATTAAAGAAATAAATATAACCTTTTTCGGAAATGACAAACAAACATAACCTCTTTTCGCTCTTAATGACTAATTAAAACAATTTCTTCCTTCTTTACAGCTTTTTAAAGACTTTTTGAAAAAGGATAAAAAGAAATTATGCACGCTAATATTCATACATATATTTATTATTTAATTAGTATTAATATACGTGCATTGCGTGTGATTTCTCGTATTAATAGAGAACAAACTTTTAAAAATAATAAAATAATATTTCAAAGATATATTTACATAATAATGTAAAAATTAATAAAAACATTATAAATTTTAAAACGATAAATATTGATGATTATATTTAAGAATTTGATTTATTTTAATGGTTCTTCCATCATTGTTGAAATACTTGCTTTGTGCAAAGCATCATAAGAGTAGTGTTTGATTGGAAAAAATAATCGTCCATCTTGTATATATGCATTGAATATGTGTTTCATGTTAGTTATGACAAATTGTGTCTAATAGTTTACCAACAGTTAAAAAAAATTTAACCGCATTTTACTCATTTTTAATCTTAAAGAATTCATTTAAAAGGATACTCATAAGATCAATAAAATTAAAATTCTAAATATTAGTAAGGGTAAAATTAGTCTACTATATTATTTTATATTAATAATAAATAGGTTATTTCATTCCAACCAAAAGAAGAAAAAAAAATGAATTTAGGCAGTGATTCCAATGCATCCCATTGTATAGAGAATGAATCAAGTACTTGAAAGAATTGATGTAATTGTGATACACACATTTTTTAGAATATAAAATATGGCTAAAAACTTGTGGTTTTTCAATAGAATTAAAGAATCCCCCAACCAATTTGGAGAATCATTCGAATGTTGTAGGATTCCATACTTGGAAAGAGTAGATATTTATTCTCATACATCAAGTGGGATATCTACTACTCCCATTTTCTATCATTTTAAGTTTGTTTTTTTAGGTTTTTTGTCGGGAGTATGATTTTTGTATTGAGGTTCAATTAAATTTTAATTAACGTTGCAAAGACTTAGTATTTTCTAAAAAAGATAATTGATTCGAATTTGAAAATTTTAATTAAAAATGAATAAATACTTATTATTCCAGCACAATTCTTATCGATTCTTGCATTGATTTTTCCGCAACTCCATTTTAGTATACAAAAGGTTAATTAGGTAGTCCACTAAATAAGTGAATGACCTAAGTTTTTTTTTTCCGTTTAAATAGTGACTGGATCTTGAGTAATTTGTGACACGTAATTTAATTTGCAAAGTAGACATAACTCAAAGTAGTATTCTTTCATATGATTAAATGTGTACCAGGAACGCCATTTCTTTAATTTGGTTTACTTAAATTGGCAAATTAGGTTCAAGTTTTACTATTATCTGTTGTTTTATTTGCTCTTTGTATTTTATTATTGTGATGTCGTTATTCTTTCTTCGAGTCTGTTATGATTATCTTTTTTTAAGCCGATGGTTTATTGAAAACAATCTCTCTCTATCCTACAAAAATTTCTGTTAAATTTGCGTATATTCTATCTTTCTCATACGTCACTTATAAATTATATTGAATATATCATTGTTATCGTGGAATATTAACGAAAAGAAATCACAAGAAAGCAATCTTATCCACTAGAAACATGGAGGGTACAAATGTATATATTGGTTTTGTACCCAACAACACCTAATTAAAACCTAAGAAATCCTATATATATGTAAGAATTGTTGGGTGCCACTATGTAGCGTGAAAGCAAACACCTTCCCAAAATTAATGAAGTGGTAGTGGTAGTGGGAATCCCCCATGCATATAGAAAGCTTCAAATTAATTGATGCTTCGTGACAAAGATTCAAATTCCTCCACACCCAAATTAATTTTTTTTTCTTTCCTACATAACATTGTTGTTTGATTAGCGGGGACGAATTTAAAATTTAAATTTGAATTATATAATAATTTTAAATTAATATATAATAATAACTGAATTTATATATAATAAAAAAATTATATAATACACACACAGAGATAAGATCTGAGTATACTGAATTTTTGTGAATCCATAAATAGGGCTACAGAAAATTCTTCATACGTCGTTGATCAATACAATATAATGAACTGTTAAAAGTGTTCAATTTTTTCACATATATATAAATTAAAGAGTTTGTGTTTATTCTATTTATACAATGTAAATTTTTAAGGAAGAAAGATTGAAGTAGACCTTTTTCAACGCATTTAATTTTAGCTCCGACATTAGCAACAAGACATAAACAAATAAAAAGAAATCACCTGACATTAAAATATGTTACTTCATCATTTTGATATCACTAATATCAATTATTTATAATTTTTCAACATTCAAATTTTAATTTAATAGAGAGAGCGGATCGATAAGAGTGAGTCAGAGAGAAGCGCTTGGAAGCTTTTTTAAAAAAATGATGCACATGACACTTTAATAAATCCCATATTGAAATGGGATAAGAAAGTCAAAAGTTTGATCTCAATTAATGATGTAGCCTCAGGAACATATACGTGATGATTGTTGGGTCAAAACAGCCAATACGTGTGATGGACTTCAACTATTACAAATATGACATTAGAGTCAAATGCTTCATCAATACAATGGTGGTGCAAACCTCGGCGAGAATGTTGAATTCTCAGGGAAGGATGTATGTGATGACTATAATAAACGCTTGGATGATGAGGCCGAGTCAAAGAGAAGAACTGACAGACTTTTAAGCTAACAAATTTCTGAAAAATTAGTGCACATAATATGTTAAATAAATCTCATATAGGAATAAAAAAGAAAGTGAAGATTTTTATAATTTAGTATAACAAAAGTAACATGATATGTATGCTATTGGACTCGATGATAATGGCGTACTTTAAGGGACAAATTAAAATCTGTGACATTTGTTGAATCAAAATGGACAAATTCATGTCATTTGCTTGGGTTGTCCCTGAATTAATCTAGTTAGGTTCAAAATTTGGTTATATTAACTCTCGATAGTAAGTGCAAATTATTTGAACAAAATATATTAATACAAAACAAGTATTATTTTCTTCGTTTCAAAATAAATATTATTAATATTTTTAAATATAAAATATCATTTACTAAGTTATTCATATTTATTTATTATTTTGTTTTAAAAAATTAAACATTATTAAGAACTTACAAAAGATATAATTGAAAATAAGCATCAATTATTAACTTAAATTTTAAAAATAATAACTATTTTTAAATAATTTTTTTAAAGTAATAATTATTTTAGTACGAAAGAAATATTATTTACTAGCGAAAAAATTTAACTTTTTTATCATCAAATATCATTGATAAACACCAAATATGTTATTGTTATAAATATGATCGGTGGAATTCATATTTATCATAGAAATCTGCGTAAGCCCACTAATATCATAACTTTTTCTTTTTCGTGTCTTATTTGTGGGAGAGAATTCAACAGCGACAGGACTTTGGGGACCAAATGATGATGACGCCATTCTTTTGGGTGTCAAAATTAAATTCTTTTTTTTTCTTAATCCGTCATTTTCCACTACCTACTGGACATTGAAATTTGACATGATACGACGTTGATCAAGAATGATTGCATTTTAGATGCTCTCCCCGTCTTAAAATACTTTACCATATTTTTTATTTATATATATAATTTTTTAAAAATATGTAATTTTTTATTTAAGATATATTTTTTACTTAAATGTTTATTATATTTATATATCATTATTAATATATTTATAATCTTCAAGGACAATTATTATTAAGAGTAGAATAAAAAAAATTAATTTTTTTTAAACTTCTAAAATAATAAATATATCAATATATATTTTTTGAATAAAGATGAAAAATATTTTGAGAGGAAATAAATATTCTACTATTTAATAAGTGTCAATATGCAGCTTAAGCAGACAGCAGATCAACACGCCTGGATGAATAGTTTAAGCACAGTTATTTGGCATATGTAGCTAAACAGTAAGCTTTAATAATCTAGTTTACCTCTTCAACTAATTAATAATTAACTCTGTCTCTTTAATTAATTTTCTTAATTTATGATCCATTATACTTTTTGTTATTATATAAAAATAATTATTTTCGTGTAATAGCGTCGATCAACATCTTTTTGCATACACTAGACAAAATTTCCTAATAGAAACAAAAAATAAAGTTTAATGGATTCTTTTATAATAATTTAATATAATAATGTAATGATTGATGAAGGGATGTTTCGGTGTCGGACGGATGAATAATGCGTAAGAACCTGTCTTTGAGATGGGAATAACAGCGGGCTTTTCCTTTGTCGTGTCAAATTTCCATTGAGCAAAAGTATCAAAAGCAGATATCCTTTTTCATTTTTTAAAATTTGGCCTAAAAATACTCTTCCATATAATGAAGAAAATATTAAAGAGTTACATATTTTTCAAGATATTTATTAGGAGTAAGAGTAAAAATACATTTTTCTATTTAGGAATGAATAGTTTTTTTAAGGAGTGTGCTCAATCTAAAAGCATTACTTATTTTGAAACGGAGAAAAATAAATTATACATGATCAATCTTACATAGCTTGAATTATGATATCACAATCTTTAACTATTGTTGATTTTGAAGACATTTTGAATTGATGTTCACACATACTGCACTCTTTTGAATATGATTCTTCCATAAGACAATAACGCAACGCTCAACTAATATGAGACAATTTAACAACAATTGTCTCCCAAATTAACCTCATGTCCCTTTAACTTAGAAAAAAAAAAGGGATGAATTAATTTTCATACTGAATTTTTTTTCGTTTCTTAAATCGAGGATCTATTGAGAATAATTTTTTTATATCACAGAGATAGAAATAAGTTCTGTGTACAACTCATTCTTCTCAGACCCCACTAGATACGTTGTTGTTACTATGTGCTATACTATATCCCTTTTCCTTGTCAAAATGTCAATATCCATCTTAAAAGTTGTTGATACAACTAGCTATTCACAACCCCAAAGAAAATTATAATTGTTGCAAATATGAATATTAAAACAAAACAAAATAAAAAAATGAAAAAAGAAAAAAAGAAGGAGGAGCTAGATTGAAAGGTCATTACTATTTGATTGTTGTTTAGTTGTATTATATATGGCTTAATTAGTTCTGTTAGAGCCAAAACAGATAAAATTGACCTTGAGGGAAGAATCAAGAAACTCTAAAATACATAATAATATATGGGTAATTAACTTTAATCACTTTTTTTAAGTGGAGAAGAGGATCAATGATGCCTTCTTTGTGGCCAATCATTTAAGTTTAGTGCTGCAAAACATGGAAAAACATTAAGTTTAGCAAATGTCCTTTTCATAAATTCTTGAAATTCCTCCGATTTATATATATATATATATATGTTCGTTTCACTCTCTGATCAAAAGCTGGCAAATTTAAAATTCAAATTGATTTGAATTCATTTCACAATGCATATTTGTGTGATAAATAAAGAGTTTAGCTAAATATAACAATAATATATCAATGTATTGATTCCACATGGTGAGATTTGAGGAGTATAAAATGTACACGGATCTTATCTTCTAATGCGACTCGAATTAATGGGGAAATATGTGGCTTTTCGAGAACGTTTAAGGTTAAAAAAATCTTCATATTTTAATAACCATATTTACATGTAGTTGATCAATCTTCATGTAGAAGGTAATGTCATATGGGGTGGGTTGAAACTAAAATAAGCTCCAAAATGGTTTTAATGGAATTAGAATCAACATCATTATTCTAACTAATAAAGCTAAAGAGTAATGAAAGAAGCAATAAACTTAAATTAAACTAAAAAAAAGAGGCTAATAATGTGAGGGATTTAAAGTTTAAAGAACATTCTTTAAGCTTTTGACATTAATGTTGCATTGGATCGCATGATATAACAAACAATAAGTGGACCACTAGAATATTTGGAAGATACTCCCACCGTCTCAAATTAATTATCATAATTTTTAAAAATAATCATCTTAAATTATTTATTAATTTAGAAATTTAAGACAATTCATAATTCTTTTTCCGTTTTAGTCTTAGGACTAAAAACGCCCCAATTATGTGGAGATGACACATAATAGAATGATAAATAAAGATAAAATAGTTAAAAAATTAATTAATATTTTTTTAAAGAACGTGTAAGAGATAAACACGACAGATAAAATAGATAATTGTTCAATTATATCCTTACGATTAAAGAAGTATGTACAATAGTTAAAAGGAAAAATTAGTTTACCTTTATTAAATAAGGATAACTTAGTAATCTATACCTTGTAAATCATTATTTTTCTTAATGAGCGTCAAAAATATTAAAATGATAGTTAAAATGATACGCAAAAAGCACTAATAATGTATTATGACAGCGTAAATTTTTTTATATATAATAATAGATATTTCAAGTTAATTAATAATTATCCATCAACATAATTATAAACAACTATCAACAATTATATATGTTTTAAGTGAACTGGCTAGTACATATATTTTATATAGTGGATATACACGTTATTTTTTTTAAATTTTATTATAAAATTATATTGTATATGTTATTGTTATTATATATATATATATATAAAATTAAAATAATTGTGATATTTTGGATAATGATAGTGAGACTTTTAAAAGTCAATGTATAATATATAGTTCACTAAGAATCTGATTCACGAGCAAGGCTTAACTTTGCCTTTGAGGCAATTATCTTTAAGGAAATTAAATGAAATGTAAAATATATATTAACAAATGAAAGTTGATAAGTACTCATATAAACTTTATTTTATTCTTAAAAAATTATGCAATTAATAACTTGTCTCCTATTTGCCTTTTTATTTATTTATTTATTTTTATTACCCTTCGAAGGAAAAATGAAGAGTACTGTAGAAAATGCTTGTTCCATATTCTAAAGTTAAAAGTTATAGATCGAGCACTATACCTCCTCCTTTTTTTTTTCACGTTTAAATACTATTTAACTTTCACTTAACTTGCAATGGATATTTTTACAATAAAATAAGTTTTTTTTTTCATTGGAGTATTTATTAGATATAATCTACACATATATGATGTAATATAAATGGTAGGTTGAATGTGAGCACTTGGTTTATTAGAATTTTTTTTTTAAAGAATTAACCTTGAAATTATTTTGAATTCAATTGATATTTAATTCAAGAGATGTTCTATCCATTTCTTTTTCCAAAATAGATAAAAATTTACTTTTATTCATCACTTCATCGATAACTTTTTGGTGATAGTTCTTTATATCTTAATAGAATTAGTAAAATAAGACATCACCGCTTATATTTTTTCATATAATTTTATTTTTATTATATTATAAATAATAAAAATTAGACCTAAACATCTCGTCTAGTGAATTTTCTTTTAATTTAAAAAATAATAATTTTTTGATGGTTTTCATCCTCCGAAAATTAGTATTATTGAATTTGCATGTCCGCCTGATCATCTTCGGTGGAAATGAAACACTTAAAAGGAGTTCAATTCAATACTTTTAACAAGTAGTATATATAATTTCAAACAAAAAAAATTACATTTATAGAGGTAAAAATTTAAAAATTAATTTTATTAATTTTAAATTTTGAATTCATTTCTTTGAAAAATTAGCCTCCACAAACTTTGTTACATTTTCGACTCGAATATTTGTGGAAAAGTTCTTTTCCTTTTGGAGGTAAAGTGCGATATTATGAAATTTAATTATCTCTGAATTCTGATCATTTTCGGTGAGGGAGGAAACACATAAACAAGAGTTTCAATCGAACTCAATACTTTTAAAAGAAATATATATAATTTCAAACAAAAAAAAATATTATAAAGAAAAATTTTTAAAATTAATTCTATTAATATTACATTTTAAATTTTAAATTCGTCTCTCATATTTCTAAAAAGCAAAAAATTGGCCTCCACAAACTTTATTATACTTTCGACTAGAATATTTGTGGGAAAATTCTTTTCCTTTAGGAGGGGAGGGGCGGTATTAGGATTTGGTTTAGTTGCGTAGAATCAATTGGGGACAATATATTCCTAAATGAGAAAAAAGAGTTGACATTAATTGTACATAATATATCCATTGGGAAAACAAAAAGACGTAGAAATTCTCAAAATATGTTCATCGGTTAATCATTTTCATGCAAGTTGTCGAATACTTATTTTATTTTTTTAAGAAAGAAATTTAATTAATCGAATGTGGAAGAATTAAAATTATGGTATTAAACACACCTTTAGTGTCTGTCTATGATTTCAATTTCTTCTATTTCGAAATGTCCAAAATCACTATTATAAAAAAAAAAAAAAAAGAAAGACCTTAAGATAAACGAAACTAAAAAATAAATTGAAAAAAAGCGATCTCATGAAGTTAATTTTTTTTAAATAAAAAAATAATCTTCTAGATAGTGAATTTTATAATTATGTAATATTGAAATCGATTTTTTAAAATCAGATCAATCTCATGAGTTTGCTTTTTGCTACTTATATTTGAGGTCGATTTTTGCTATTTTTTAAAAATAGTGAATGTTTAACACCTACAAATTCACTAATATCTTATTCTAATTTCATAGCAATTATTCCTTCAAAATCATTTAACCGCTATTTAAACATAACAATTTTTTTTTCTTATCAAATTAACTACTACATTATTTAATATATTTTCCACCACTACAAACACACACACATATATAAAATAAATCATATCGAGATTTTAATTTTTGCACTTAGACAAATACCTCATTCATAATTAGTTATATCGGTCAAAAATAGAAGATTCCATTATAAAATAAAGTAAAAAGGAGTATTCTTCACTAGAGGAATTTGAGTGTAAATTAAAGAAGCCTTATAAATAAACCTAAAGAAGCTTCTTAATTCCATAATATTGCTAAATCTCCTTTGAATCTTTATTTTATTTCTGATAAAAATTTCATTGCAAAAAAATTCCCAGAGTGTGTGTGTATATATATATAAAAGTAGTGATGTCACTTTGAAAATGGATCAAATACTAATTCATATCAATCCTTTTCATGTCCCTAACATTTTGGCAGCAAAACTAGCTAGCTAGTGCTTTCAATATTCCCTTCTATTTGATATTTGTTGCATCAAATAAATATATTTCTTATTTTAAAAAAAGGAACTTGACATGATAAGCTTTCATTATTTGTGAGATTTAAAAAATGATATCAAAAAAAAATATTATACATAATTTTACTTGTATTTTTGCAAATAATATACCGAAATATATTTTCAATAAATCAAGATACTTCCAAACTTTTTTAAATAATTAACTTTATGCATGTGAAATATGTATACCATAACTTTTTTTAATGTCATATTTTTACCTCTGTACTTTACTCGTTTATTACTTTGGATAACACACTAAATTTGATAAATATAGCAAAGTTTAAAACCCTTTAAGATGCTTTTAAATTGTGAATGGTGATGATGTCATTTAATTGAAAGAAATAGCCATGCATAAAGATAAGAAAATTAAACATGTAACTTTGAAGAACTCATTTGATGATGTTGAGAGAGTCTCTTGAGATAAATATTATTTTTTTAAAAAATAAATTTGAAAATATAAATTTAAATATGATATTTGACACAATTTTGTATAATAGAAAGCAGAATCGATCCTTTCACACACACAAAAAAAAAAAGTGGGAAGAAACAAAATTATTTAGCAAAATCGTTTCATTGGAATATGATTAAATTATCTAAAATTTAGTCAATCCTAACTTATTTGAGATTGATCGTAGTATTATAATGTTATTATGACGTAAATTCTTACAAAATAATGGGGCGCCGAGCAATGGGTCGGGACGGGGCGCCGAGACGATCAGTGGGTACGGGACTGGATAGGACGGGATATTGGGACAAACAAGATACAAAAATTTTTTTAAAATTTTTTTTTTTAATATTATAATTTAAATATGTTTTAAAATTTTATAGTCTTATATTTAAAGTCTTATAGTTAGAGCCTAAGAACTTTAAATTTAAATTTGAAATTAGAATTTAAGGCTAGAAATTCAAATAAATTCTAAAGTTTGTTAAAGTTTTAACGCGTTGAAGTTTGAAATTTGAAATTTGAAACATTTTATATGAAGTAATTATTTATTTGAAATTTGAAATTTGAAATTAAGAATTTAAGGCTAAAATAAATTCTAAAGTTTGTTAAAGACTTAAAGTTTGAAATTTGAAATATAAAAATGTAAAATATTAGACAAAAATAAAAATGTAAAATATTTCATTAGCAAGTAAAGTTTAATACACACAACAGGCGGTAGAGTCACCTCTTTTCTTGTTAATTGTAGAGAGTTATGAATTTGAAGGAGTAAACTATTAGGTAGATTCAGGCTTTTAATTGTTATGGTCTACCTAAAAAGCTCAAAAGTCAAAATAAAAAATATAAAAAATCTAAATCGATTGATCCGAAATCGTTTTGGATTATACTTTTTTTAATTTAAAAATCAGATATCAAAACTGAAACTTTTATATTCAATCCGATAGCCCGAACACCCACCCCTACATACTATATCTATTTTCTTTTTGTTAGATTGGTTAACAAATATATTTCTCTTTTTGATATACAAAATTATTAAATTAGATTTTGCATACTTTTGTATATAAAAATTAAATGAGATTTATACGTCAAATGTACCTCACTATAATACTCATAAAATTTTAATGCAAAAACTGCTTCTACAATGAGGTTTGACTGTATAAGTGAGTAAATTTTATTTAACTAAAATTTTGAGATTAGAAGAAATAATAGCTTATTCATTTCTTGTATTATGAAATAAAAATCTTGGTTGAATTATCAATTTTCAAATTTTTAGATATGTTGAGACCGGGAACTCTAGTATTGTTAAATTTAACTAAATAATATTATAATAATAGTAACAAAGACAATAATAAGTTTATAATAACGATTATTAAAGCAAATAAAGAAGGTAGTGGTTCAGTCAATGTGACCTACTCCACAAGCGGAGAAAGAGTAATTTCACTATATCAAAAGAAAGTATAAAGTTAGAGTGATTATTATAATTAATCCCAAATACCTTAGAGAATAACCTTACAAGATCACTTCAAAGAAAGGGTTCACACAAGTAAAAAAATAGTGAAAAAACTACTTCTACTTATTTAAAATGTCACAAAGTATTAAAACATTTGACCGGAGAATCAAAAGGTGGGACGGGGTTGCTAACTAAATATTTGAGATCGTGTAATAAAGAATTTGCTCACCTAGAAGCTGTTGTTAAGGCTAAAAAAATGGTACACCTTTGACTGAAGGATCTATAGGAGTAGGAGGGTCAAACATGGTTCAAAATATTTTAAATAGGACTAATCCGACTGGCCCAAACACAAATGTCACATATAGTTAGGAAAATGATCGTTGAGAATTAGCTAAAATGGTAGCTGTTTGTGGTTTACCTTTCAGTTTTCCTTCACATCCCGATTTTATTCATTATATTCGGGAGGTGTATAATTCATCGTTTCAAGGTTTTTCTAGAAACACAATTAAAAATGATATTTTTAAATATCAAGCTGAATATTGTCATTATCTTCGTTGCCTCTTTGCATATTTTGATGGTAGAATATCTATTACTTCTGATATGGGTCGTAGTATTAATGGTAATGATAATTTTACTGTCACCGCTAATTGGATTGATCATAATTGGAATATGCAAAAAAGAATAATAGGATATAAATATGTAGAAGAAAGTAAAAACGGTTCTTACATTGCTTTTACAATAGCAGATATTTTATAATATTTTAATTTTTGTGATAAAATAATGGGTGTCACTTTAGACAATGCTTCTAATAATTTGAAAGCAATTGATTTTTTTAAAATCTAGACTTTATCCAATTGATAATGATGCTTTTCATGCTAAATGTGCTGCACATATTTTTAATTTAGTTGTAAAATATGGTCTTGATACAGTTAGATTTAGTTGTCAAAAAGTTAGACTTGCTTGTGCTTGGATTTTTAAAGCAAAAAATAAAGGCTAGACTTGTTGAATTTAAAATCATTGTGTAGAATGCCAACTTGAATATAGAAAAGTTCCAAAAGAAGTGTCTACTAGATGGAACTCTTTATATGAAATGCTTGAAGTAGCTTATGTTTATCGCATGCCTATACAATTAGTTTATAATGCTCATAATGCGGATACTTATTCAAGACTTTGTGATGATGATTGGGCTCAAGTGTCGCGTCCCATTTTCCTCGCGAAAAGCGGGATTCGACACGTGACATCTCTTAAGGGTTTTGGGGGAAGAGGGAATATTAATGGAAAGTTGGTAGGTTTTTTATTTTAGCCGCAGGATCAGAATAAATGAATGATTAGGATCAAATCATAAATTCTGGGGCAGATCATGGGTCAAAACGGATAGCGGGTCGGTCAATTGGGTGAGGGGTTAATTTAGGCTAGATTTGAATTTAAATAATAGCCAAAATTGATCAAAAGTCGCTAAAATTGACATAAATTGAATAGGAAGTGACCAAATATTAAATAAATTGGATGAAATTGAATTTTAACTGCTATTAAATTAATAAATATGCTACACTTGTAAATAATTTATAAATAGATAATAAAGTAATTTAAATTATAGGAAAATCACATAACATTATTATTAATATAAATAAAATCCTAAATTTGAGTAGACTTATGTAAATATTACATAATTAAATTATTATATTTATAAATAATTTAATGACTAGGAGATAAAATTAAGTTATCAAATATTATAAAAAAAATATATTATTAACATGAATAATTTATAAACTTGAGTAATGTTATTAGGCAAATAAATTTGTAAAATTTAGCAAAAATTATGTAAATAGTTTATTAAATATATATTCAAAATAAAAGGTGTATATTAATACAAAATATATTATATACGACATAATTAAAAAATTAAAATTAATACAAATTATATGTACATATATATGTAACTTGAAATAATTTTCGCAATATTATGATAATTAATATAAATGCAAGTCTAATATTTACGTAAAAAAGGTAAATAAAATATATGTATATAAGCAGCATATAAGGGCGTAGGGCGGTCAAAATTGGGTGTCAATAACATGTTTATGAAATTATTAAATTTTTATACAGCTACAAATGCAGTATCTGATCAATATTACCCGACCATTTCTTCGGTGTTAGTAAATATTAATGTTATTTCAAGGAAATTTGTAAATTTTAAAAAATTGAAATGTTTAAAGGGTATATTCAATATATGATTGAAAAATTTTAAAAATATTTTTTTTCCTATTCCCCAAATTTGTTTGACTGCTACTTTATTCAACCATTTTTATAAAGCTCAAGGTGTTGAAAAAATGGTTGAAATTATTTATAAAAATTTAGAAATTCAACCGGGTGAATTGCCAACCCTTGAGATGTGTAAGAGTAGTATAATACCTAAAGCTAGAGTACTTATATAATGTATATAGAATAATCGGACGAAATGTTCCACCGACGTGACATGTTAGTTCTTGGCCTAGAGTAAACGATGCTGATGACTTGATGGGTGATTATCTTGGTCTCGAATCATCTAACAGTAATGACTTTGATTAATATATTTCGCAGGCACGAGATAGCATCAGAGATGCAAATGGATAGCCGCAACTTTTGGCGTGGTGGAAGAACTATAGGGAGCAATATCCAAGGCTTTCAAGGGTGGTTCTAGATGTGTTAGCCATTCAAGCGTCTTCAGTAGCTTCAGAGCAAGCTTTCAGCGCGGGAAAATTTATTATTAGAGACCATCGATATTCTTTGAAAAAAGACAGTTTAGAAATATCGGTGTTATTCAGAGATTGGATAAATGTTGAACGAAAAAACTTTGGACTGCCAAAGTTATCGGCCCAAATTGAAGATGAAACAGATGAAATATTTGAGAAAAATAGTGATGACGGTATGGACGCAATGGAGGAACAAGGAAGAGTACCAATTCCAGAAAATATTACAGAGGACGTGAAAAATTAGTTACATAAACAACATTTTGGAGATTATAGATTTTATTTATTTAGTATAATAATAGAGACCTAATTGAAACAGAACCCTTCCTAGAAGGTGGCTGCGTAGATTAGGTACTCTTTTAGTCTTCTAAATATTTTGTAATACATGTACGATTTTATATTTGAATAAACTTTTAGGCTATTCGCCTTAATTTTTTTTAATAATTGTATTTTATTTAATGCAACACATTTTATAAATATTTAGTATTACTTACTTAAAATTAAATTTATATTTGATTTGCTAACTTAGTAACTTACCGAGTTACTTCATAAATTTATTACTATTTACAATTTTACTAAAACTTTAATAAGCTACAAATTTAATTAATTTTGACTTTTGTAAAAACAATTAGTTAGTTTTGTTACTTTTGTAAAAAAAGTTCATAAGTATTAACTTTAAAATATTTAATAATTTATTTAAAATATTTAAAAGTTCATAAGTTATTAACTTTATAAGTTATACTTATAATTTTGAAAAAAAAATAATAAAAAAATATCTCCCAAAAAAATGGTTAACTTAAATTCTTAATAGATTAATAATTATACTAATGGACTAATAATTAAAAAATTATAAAAACTTTAACTTTTTTAGAAAAAAATACAGAAATGAATTAAAAAAAAATGGACCCGATTCCGAACTCGGTCCGACCCGATTCCGCACCGGTATTATACGGATCGGATGGGACCATATGGGACTCGATAGATCCGATTCAAGCAAAGTTCCGATCAATCGAGTCTCGGACCCGATCCATTTATGAAAAAATCTGATCCGATAATTTTGATTCCGGTACGTTGCCAGCCTTAGCGTGGATTAAATATTTAAAAAAAAAAAACAAAGAAAATTTGGATTTTGATATTTAAAATCTCATTTTACTGCATTTTTTAACAGAGCTTCAAATCATTCTTATCTATTTATTCAATATTACTAGTATTGAATATTTTATTTCGTTCGACCCAAAAGAAGGGGAACTTTACTTTCAACTATCGGATTTTATATATATAATTATTCTCTTTTCATATCATTCTTACGTATCATAAGTTTAATAATTTTACAATATATTTACAAATTTTACAATATATTTACAATATTTACATATATATTTACATATTTACATATATATTTACAATATGTATTTACAATATATTTACATATTTTTAGAACCAACGAATGAAAATTACCAAATAAGTATTTAATAATATTATATACAGTCAAACCTTGTTATAATTATCGTTTGTTATAATAGCATTTCACTATAATAACCTGGTTTTCTTTAGAATCAATTTTTCATACTATATTTTACTATTGTATAATAACAGCGGTGTTCAGTATAAAAATATATTATATATAAAAATAAATATTAAAATATTTATAATAATCATTATTAATGTAGTGCACATAGTAAAACTATATTAAAGTAGTGTTTGCCTTTTCTACATTCATACTATATCTATTTTCTTTTTTGTTAGAAATGTGGTTAACAAATATATTTCTCTTTTTGGTACACAAAATTATTAAATTAGATTTTGCATACTTTTATATATAACAAATAGATGAGATCTAAATGTCAAATGTTGCTATAAATATATAACGAGGTTTGACTGTATAAGCGAGTAAATTTTATTTAACTAAAATTTTGAGATTAGAAGAAATAATACCTTATTCATTTCTTGTATTATGAAACAAAAATCTTGGTTGAATTATTAAAATTTTTAGATATGTTGGGATTGGGAACTTTGTTATTGCGAAATTTAGCCAAATAATGTTATAATCATAACAACAAAGACAATAATAAGTTTATAATTACAATTATTAAAGCAAATAAAAAGACAGTGGTTCGATCAGTATGACCTAATCCGCGAGTAGAGAAAGAGTAATTTCGCTATATCAATAAAAGTACAAAAGAAAGTATAAAATTAGAGTGAATACTCTAATTAATCCCAAATACCCCTAGAGAATATCCTTAGAAGATCACTTCAAAGAAAGGGTTCACACAAGTGTTTTTGAATACTCACTATCATACAAAATATTCTAAAATAAACAGGGAGAAGAAAGACAAAAGAATGAAAGACTCTTGAATTGATGTTGGTGTGTTTCAAATGAGAAGAAGTAATCTCATTTTAAAGGAGCAAAATTTGGCTCCAAATTGGATAAAAATAATAAAAAGAAATGATTAAAATAGTCTTCTCCATATGAGACAAATATTGGCGATCAAAATAATCTCCTCCATACGAGACAAACTTTGGTTCCAAGAAGAAAATCTCTACCAACAGTGGCGTAGCAGAATTTTTCGCAAGCAGTGTCACATTTTAAAATAAAAATAAATAAATAATAAAATTAACTAAGAAAGCAACAACATCCTTCCTTGAGTATCTAATATTAAATTGTTCCAAGGAATAGAATTTAGATTGATTGACTTACAATTTTGTTAACTTCTAAGAGATCTAGCGTTCGAATCTAGACAATTCACAACTCCTTTTGTATTTTTTTAATATAGGGCAAGAAAAATAGAATTTTGAAAAAATATATGAAGAATAGAGCTACAAAGATTTAAACTCATGATCTCTAAGTCAAAATTAAGGCACCTAATCAAATGAGCTACATTGCTTTGTACTGTAACTAGTGTCACTTTATTCTATTCGTTCTTTTTTTTTTTGTCTTTTAATTATGTAAACGTATTTAATAAAAAATTTTGATGAATCAGTGTCACGTGACACCCCTTAAGCTAAGGTAAATTCGCCCCTGTCTACCAAGAGATTTTTATTTAGGCTCATGCTTATTATAAAGATATTGGCTAAAAGATGTCACGTTACAAATCTCTGTCTTGGCCTAATTTTGGCTAATATAATAATATGCTCCACCCTCTCTGCAAAAGCCCCATATGGACTTGTATCATTCTTCATAAACAATAATCAAGTTCAAGCTCTGCCAACCGGAAGAGGCTTCATAAACATGTCGGCAAGATTGTCTATAGTGTCGATCTTCTGAACAGAGACATTTCTTTTAAAAATGATTTTCGAATTAAGTGATATTTGATATCAATATGCTTCATCCTCTCATGATACATTTGATCTTTAGTCAAGTGAATGACACTATGGTAATACCACCTTGGTATAAATTGAACTCAATAAATAGACCCTTTAATCATAAGATTTCTTTGATCACTTAGATCATTGCCATATATTCTGCTTCAATAGTAGATAAAGCCACTACATATTATAATATAGCTTTTCTACTAATAGTGTAACCACCAATGCAAAACAGATAGCCTATCAATGATCTTCTTTTGTCAAGATCACCTAGCTAATAAACCTAAGGAAGCTTCTTAATTCCATAAATTTATTACTAAATTAATCTCCTTTGGATCTTTATTTATTTTTGATAAAAATTCCATTGCAAATCAATTATATATATATATATATATTCATGATCCAGGATTCAGGATTCAGGATTCAGGGTAGTGATGTCACTTATAAATGAATCAGATACTAATTAATATCAATCTTTTTCCATGTCCAACATTTCGGCAGCAACACTAGCTAGGTAGCTAGTGTTCTCCATATTTCCTTCTCTTTGTTATTTGTTTCATCATATACCAAAATATATTTATTTTAAAAAAAAAAATCGACACACTAGATTTTCATTATTTATGAGATTCGAAAAAAGATCAAACCACAGAGATATACTAATCTTACCTGTATTTTTACACCAAAGTATGTTTTCAATAAATCAAGACACTTCCAATCCTTTTTTGGTTATCACACTAAATTTGATAATATAGCAAAGTTTGAGACCCTTTAAAATGCTTTTAAATTGTGAATGGTGATGATGTCATTTAATTGAAAGAAATAACTGTGCATAAAGATAAGAAAATAATGTAACTTTGAAGAACTCATTTGATACTGAGAGAGTCCTAGTAAATTTTCACTTAGTAAATCTAAAATAAATATTCTTTTTTATTTTGAAAACGTAAATTTAGGTATGATATTTTACACAATTTTGTATAATAAAAAGCAGATTTTAAGATCGATCCTTCCACAAAAATGAAAGCGGGAAGAAACAAAATTATTTAGCTAAGTCGTTGCACTGGAACATGATTAAATTATCTAAAATTTTGTTAATCCTAACTTATTTGAGGTTGATAGTGATGTTATAATGTTACTATGACGTAAATTCTTACAAAATAATATTTCACTTTAGACTAATAGAAAGGAAACAATGTCTTTTCTACCTTGCCCTTGGGCCCGGGCTCATTAAGTGGAGTCACCAATAACGGTTATGATGAGAAAGTATTTTTCATCCTTAATTAAAATTTTCGAATTTGAATTCTAGGTACGTAATTATTTTTGATGAGAGAGCTTTTTATTTTTTAAAGTGAGATTTTTTATCGTAAATCTGAATTAATCGAATCCTAAAATAAGTGACAGACACTGGGTGGCCATAAAAAAAAGTGTCATTACGTTCCGTCTCTTCCAATCTTTCTAGTGAATTTGGTTTCTCTCTGAATATTTTGTCTTTTTTCTACTTTCCGCCAAAGAATATGAACATTTTATTTGGCACATAAGATATTAAAAGCTAATGAATATATCTCTAATATGGTAGTAATCTGTTAAAATAGTTATTTACTTTTTTATGTTATAATTATACAATTACAGTTTAGGGTCTTCTTCTTGGAATCTTATGAATATAAGGTACTTCCTAAGCAATCCAAGAAGTACTTCACACTTCTAATTTTATTATTAATATTGTATATTAAGTTACATTTACTGCAGAAATTCATAAACTTTAAATTTTAGATCAATCTCAGATCTTATATATGATCGGTATCATTCATTTATTGACAAATTTGTGATTTCGGTATCATATTTTGTTGGAGTCCCACGTCAAGGATACACGGTCTCCGTGCGACGGGGTGTTAAAGTATCACATCCATGGAAAAGATGGTACATGATCTTCTTATATGGTTTTGGGATCTTCCCTTATAAATTAACTTTTGGATTGAGTTAGACCCAAAATTCTAGATTAATTTATCAAATATTAACTTTCAATCGAACGGATAATTTACACTAAAAAGGTAAGATTATTGATATTATTACTTAATTACATAGATAGGAATAGAAAAAGAGGAAGAGGAAATGGAGAAAAGGATAACAAGGTGAAAAGTCGAACCCTCCTCAGTTCATGTAATCAATTAAACGAGCTACTAAGATTCCTTGTAAGATTGATTAGGTGGTTGGCTCCATAATCAAGTGGTTCTAAAGGATTGCCAATAAATGTGGGATCTAGCAACTGAATCTTTGACCAAAGTTATCAAAAATCTGCCTACCAGGATTCCAATTATCATGGAAAACGCCGAAATGACTGACAAAATATAAAAGATATCTATATGTAGAGTATGTAATTATGAATATTACTAGCTAGTGAGTTCCAAAAGAATGGGGAACATGATAACATTTTTTAAAAAGGTGACGTGATTGAGAATATATATATATATATATAAGAGTAAAACCAGGTGATGATTGGTGTTATTTTAACAAGACTCGAATACGGTAGTCAGAAAATTTTTAGTAAAAAAATTCAAAATATAAAAAATTAAACAGACGAAAAATCAAGAAAATCATATTCAACATCGATCCACTGTATATCATCTATTTGAAAGTATATATAATCTATATATTGAAATTAAATTCCCTTCTAATATTGTCAGAAAAGATTGGTGAATGCATTGATATATACTACATATGCTACTATTTTAGTATTCTACTCTATATGTTGCTTCTAAGACCCTTTCTTTTAAATGTTAATCATTGACGTTATGATGCTTAAAGACCTAATACAGTTCGAAATTCATGTAAATATGATAATATAAATGTATTTTTTTCACCCTATTTTTTGTTAATATAAGTTGGAAAATCTTTCAAAAACGAATGTTTTATGAAACAGTATATAGTTATGGCAAGTATATATTGATCACGAACCAAATTGATACTGTTATCATTTCGAAGATGAATACTTGCAAGTTTTGTTTCTCAGTCGATGTCTGCTATACATTGTGGTTCAATTAAATCTGAATTCGCAGTGAACCAGAATTTCATATTAGAATTTGATAAAGTAAAACATATCCTAATAGATGTGATTTCACACGCAAAACTCAAAAAGAAAATTTATCTTTAGTAATAAAGAAATAGTTAACACCCTATTATACTTACTACCTTTAGCTTATTGGTCATTTTACTATAATTTGTTAAGGCGTGTCCGTTTCTATCTAAATGAATTATTGGCAACTTGTTCCCAAGAAAGCTGGAAAAGTTGCTACACCAAAAAGATGTCTAATTTGCTTGTGCACTTTATGACTACTCTTTTGTTTCTTCTTCTTCTTCTTTTTTGAAATTGAGGGCGGGATTAGGAAATGAGGGATTAAAAGAATTACGAGATGAAAAATTAAGCCTTCGTTAATAAGAAAAAAGTTCAGATAATCAATTAATTAAATTATTAAGATAAATCCCGACATATATAGTTCATCATTCGTCGATACTATAAGTTTTAATTTCTTTAATTCTATTAAAACTAGCACTTATAAAGTAGTTTTCTTATTTAGATATAACTCCGAAAAATAGATCTATAATAGTATAAAGAGAATCTTTGACTGCATCTAGGACCTATATATAGCTAAGTTACTAGCTAGATTAAGAGGAAAAGAAGAAAGATAATATATATAAATATAAATAAATTATGAAAATAATGATTTCATTTATGGCAAATTGCAGGCCCTCAACCAAGCAATCTAAGTTCATCATGCTTCTAATATATGTTAATTCCATTATTATTACATTCGGCGGCAAATTCAAAATTTTTACTTAGTAGATTTAAAAAAAAAAGTTAAATTTTGAATTTTTTAAATCACTTAATCAACTTCTAATATTATATTTAGGAAATCAAAATCCATATATATACAAAAAAAAATATCGTGTATATATAATATAATTGTTTATCGAGGGTGTCCGGGTCATGCTCAACCTAGATTCACCCCTGATTAAGTTAAATTAATTACTTAGTGGTGTACGCGGGACTTTAGATAAGTCATACTATTCAACTTCATATTATCAAAACGATTATTAAGTTTCCATATTATATGTTTTCATAACATTCTCCAGTGCAGCTGTATCACGTGACATACCAATATATATGTGAAGAAAATTATCCAACGAGGGAAGGGCTTGGGCCCAAGGTTTCACAAAGGATGTAAAGCCCGTTCAAATGTCTAGTCGTTTATCGAGGAATTAACATATATGTATAAGTCTTAAGATAATTAAATTATCGTTTATCGAGGAATTAACATATATGTATAAGTCTTAAGATAATTAATTTTTATAATTTAATAAATATTAGCAAAATTTTAATTTATAACTATTGATAAGTTATTGTCAAAAGATAGTAAAAAGGCACTTCAATAGTAAAAAGTCGTATTACAGCTTTTTCTTATGCGATAATTTAAGATTTAAGATTTTAATCCCTAATTTAAATTGTATATATAATATTTTTTTAACCGTAATATTTTTAACTCCTTGAAAAAAAAAGAGATGCATATAATGTAACAAAAATAATTTGTCTACATTTTTAACTTTAACGACAATTGCAAAAAATCTTGCATCATGAATAATTATGTATATATACATGAAGAAAAATGCACATATAATTAATATATGTATTTAGATGATGTATATTTTTATAATTTGATTCTAAATATACATTATTTGTGTTAGGATATGTATACATAACGTATGTTTTGTGTGTGTGTGTGTATATATATATATATATATATATATATATATATAATATACATAAAAATTACTACGTATATATTTCAGTAATCTATAGTTAGCAATATGTATACATCGGATCAATAATACAATCATATATTTCTAGTATACATAAAAATTACTACATATTACTATTTTTTTTAGGAAATAATCTAGGATTTAAAATTTCAATCATAATTTAAAATGTATAAATAAGAATTTTAATCGCATGATGCATATAAATTTACGTATGTATACATGAAAAAATGCACATATAATTTTTATATATATATACATATATATATACACACACACATTTTTAGATGATGTATATTGTTATAATTTGATTCTACATATATATTATTTTTGTATTAGAGTATGTATACATAATATATATTGTGAATATATATTTTTCGTATACATAAAAATTACCGCATATTTATCTAAAATGAAGTCTCAGAGTATTGATGGAGTTCTAATGGACATATTTTAGGGAATAAGAAAGAAAGAAAATATTTTTAAGAGAGAGAAGAAGGATAAAGAATGAAAAAAATAATAGTGGAAAAAAAACATTTAAAAATATTCCTACTTTTACTCCACTTTTTTAATCAAAAGTCGAGTAAAAATTGAATAAAATAAACTTAAAAATTCTCTATTTATACTCAACTTTTTGAGTCACTTACTGCCACTTTTACTAATTCAATAAATATTAAAAAATAATTTTATGCTAATTAATAAGATTATGATTATTTTATGACAATTAAATGTTTAGGTGTACACATAATGACATTTTTTCGTTCAAATGTCTCCTCCTCCAGCAAATGAGCTGTATGGGCTTTTAAGATCAGGGAGTCCAACAATTGCCGTGAAGAAATACAGGGCCCAAATGGGTGGGGACTAATCGTTAATCTACATAAGAAATTAGCAAATGGCCCATCCTCTTACCACTAATTTAATCTTTAGCCCATCATGTTAAAACCATTCAATGCTCAGCCGTTCTTTAATGCGGAAAATTTAATTGAAAAAAATTACTCTTACATTTCATATGTGAAATCTTAGTATATCATATTGAAGTTTTAATAAGTGGTGGATCCTTAATCTAAAGTTTATGATGTTTTATAACCGTTTCAGGGAAGAACGACGTACTATGATACTTTCCGTTTACTCAAATCTAGATTCACTCAAATCTAGATTCTTGTAATTATGATTCAAGTGAGAGTAGTCTTTTTCCAATAGGCTAGCTGCCTATTGCAGGAGTTTCCGACCTGAAAGGACACCAGCAAGCTGCTCATTTCGTAATAAAGGGTGAGAAAGTGAGCCGGATCATAGTAAATGTTTAGAATATTGTGGTTACTGGTGATGATGTTGATGAGATTGTCTCAAGTTAATATATAATGGTAAATATGTTCATGATTAAATATATATAAATGTTTAATATATTTCTGAATATATATATATGAGGTCGTGCATAAATTATTATATTCCTGTTAATTCATAGTCGATATTCTAAATTCGTCTTTGCTTCCAACCCAAACTTTTAAACAAAATTCCTATATTGCAATATTTATAACTAAAGTTATTCGTACTTGAGGACATAATCTTGAAATTTCAACTAATCCTTTAAGTTCCAAAAAAAAATAAAATCATGAGCGACTTTCACGAAGACAAAAAGGAAAGAAGAAAAATAAACAAAGTAAATTTTTATTTTTTATTTTTGAAAAAAAGAAGGCTTCATAAGAAGACCAAACTTATATAATGCACGAGGGATTGCATAAGGGATTGCATAATGTTACACAAACTAAATAAATGTTATGAAGTAATAAAGAAATAATAAGAATACTGTAGAAAGAGAAAATGTTTTATTTTTTTTGATGGGATAAAACACAATGAAGGAGAACCCCTCTATTTATAAGAATAATTCCTCCTAACTTTTCTCCGAAAGATAGTCTTTCACTATAATATAAACACATGTATCCACTATCATACAAATACATTTAATAGACATTCACTATAATACAAATATATTTATAACACTCCCCCTTGAATGTCTATTTGATAGATATGTGCCTCGTTAAAACCTTACTAGAAAAAATTCAGTGGGAAAAAATCTAGTGAAGGAAAAAAAATACACATATTTAATAATACGCATTTAACCTCGTAAGAGAAAAAGAGTACAACGCGTATTAACTCCCCCTAATGAGAACATCCTGGAATATTTGTACCCCAATCTTGTGCATCATCTTCTTGAAAGTTGATTTGGTGAATAAATCAGCCACATTATCACTTGAACGAATCTGTTGCACATTGATATCGCTATTTTTTTGGAGCTTATGTGTGTAGAAAAGCTTTGGCGAGATGTGCTTCGTTCTATCTCCTTTTATGAATCCTCCCTTTAGTTGTGCTATGCATGCTGTATTATTTTCATATAAAATTGTGGTTACTTTGTCGCGCCCCATTTTTCTCACGGAAAGCGGGATACAACATGTGACAACTCTTTTAGGGTTATTAAATTGAAGAGTCACCACCTAACGATTTGAGGTGCGTTAGGGCACCGTACGCACCTAAGGATCTGTTATACTAGCCTAGGTCACCAGAGTCGGGTAAGAGTTCAAGTCACCTCGAAAGAAAGGTGTTAGGCACCTTTCGAGGTCCACAAATGTGGGTCCCTTCCGGATTCATTATTATGTGGGAAATTACTAAGCGAGCAAATAAGGTTAATGAATTATTAAGCCTAAAAACAGCTAAGTGATTAAACATGCAAATTTATATTATTAAAAATAAATACATTTAATTCAAAAATATTTGTTCAAGCATTGAAGAAGAGAAGAGGTACCTGTTCGCTTCCAATAAAATATTTAAATTAATTGATTAATACGAATAAGAAGGAAAACTAAAAGAATTAAAGGGTAATGGACAAAAGAATTATTTTCAAATAGAATACTAAAATAAATAATAAATTAGCAATTTATAAAGTTAAAGTTAAGAGAGTGGGATCAGGGTGTGACAAGGCTAAAAACGGGTCCAATGCGATGTTACTCCCATCTATTCTATCTTTTGGTATGATCAACCCTTTTAAACGTCTTAAGACGAGACGAAAAAAAATTCTAAAAAAATATATAAGAGTAATGAATAAAATATTTCAGTATTTAAAAAGTCGTGTATAGCTAAGGTACATATATATTTTAATTTTTAGATTGCATGAAAGTATATCGATGATGTAGCATAATATTTAAAGTTGCCAAGTCTTTGAGACTTTTAAAGAGGTGACATATAAAATTTAGAAAGGATGGGAGTAACGAGTTGCTTTATTTTTCTAAAGCAGTTATGTGCGCTTCATACAAGAAGTCAGCTAGTCTGCCTATTTCATCATTTCCCGAAACGTACCTGACTCTTTTTAGGGTGACGATTTTGCTTGAGCTCTGATTGGCGCGTTAAATCCGACACTAGCTGAGGTTGAACTCCAAAAGATTCCACTCCGTTGTAGTATATGTAAAGAATATTCAAAAAGGATGAGAGTATGTATGTTCTAAATGTTTAACTAATAAAAAAAAAGATTCTTGATCAAGTTAACCACATAATTAAAAAAATAAAATAAATAAAACATATATACATACATACTCAACCTGAGAATTCATATCTTAAGAAACTAATAGTGGAATCCCTTATAATGAATTGTATAAAACATCATGAAAAGGATCAATTTTCTAACGACAAAAATCAATAAGTATTTAATTGTCCAATAATTCCATAAAATTTCAACAACATGACATAAACTCATTAAAAGGAATATTCACAGTAAATTTAAGGAAAAGAAAGTGTACCAAGCATTGTCTTCTACTAATCAAAATTTAAACATTATTTCACATTAACTAATATAATTACTCTATATTTTAAAACTAAATTCCTTCAATCTCTATTCAAAACCAAATTAATAAAAGTAGCCTTAAAATTGTCATAGTCCCCAAAGTCCATTTCACTTGCACACAAAGAGTAAAAGAAATCAAGAATAACAAAAACATTCAAAAAAAAATGATGTAAAGAGTTACTAAAATAATAAATTAAAGAGGGAAAGAATGAACCTTTTATTACTGAATATTTTTTTTTTATCAAAAAAACATTTGCTGCGATATGGTGAAAACACACTTCTATGTTCCTCCACGGGCCTTGAACACATATTAAAACCTCTTGATACATCGGAAGCGATTGAGGGAGCTCACTAAAAAAAGCAAGAAAACGTCGGGGAGGGGGACTCAAACAAATATCTAAAAAGAATCATTTTCGGGGGATATTTGAGGAAATAATAAATTTTGATGAGAATTATATTGTTCCATATAAGATAAAAGAAAATATAGGAGGATATTTCTAACTATAAAAAAATTTGATAAAATTTTAAATTTTAAAATTTGTGCTAAATATTATTATTTGGGTCTAAATAATATTATACAAAAAAAATTTTAAAATAAGTAACTACTAAATTACTAAGTAATCGTAAAACTATAAAATAGCAATTGTATTTTATTATCAAAATATAATTTATCAATATTTACGATAAAAAAATAATAACTTTAAAATATTTGCTCTACTGTTTAAAAAGAAAATAGTAAATAAATGTAAGTAAGTAAAAATGAATAAATAAATAATTTTACAAGTGAAGAAATGAGGTGGCGGTAGTAGTAGTAGTAGTAGTCATAATAATAATAATAATAATAACAATAATACATAAAGAAAAGTTTGTACTTGTGAATGTAACAAAAATAATAATGACATTTAACATAATATTAAAATGATAACATAGCTATGTAAATAATAATTAATAAAATAATTTGTGACTATGAAAATATTTAAAATATTTACTAGTAAAATAGCAACCTAAATAAGGTATCGGGAGGTCAAAATCGGGTGTCAACATACTTTGTCACATTTCAAACCACATTTTTCTCTAATGAGATGTATCATGGACCTCAACCACACACATTCTCGGCTTGCTTCATGAATAGCTATTATCTCAACATGATTTGATAAAGTAGCTACGAGAGACTGCTTTGTAGATCTCCAAGGTACATATGAATACGTAGCCAATTTGAGATCGAGTTTTGTGTGGGTCAGATAGATACCCAGTATCAGCATAACCAACAAGATCGGGACTTGCTAACAAATTAATCGAAAAATCTATATCAGGTCTTGTAGTGTCAGCAAGATACATTAGTGTGTCATTAGCACTAAGATATGGTACTTCAGGACCAAGGATTTCCTCATTCTTTTCTTGAGGTCAAAACAAATTTGTATTCGCATCAAGTGATTGAACAATCATCGAAGTATTTAATGGATGGGCTTCATCCATATAAAATCGTTTCAAAACTCTCTCAGTATATGCAAATTGATGTATAAAGATATCGTCTACTAAATATTCAATTTGCAGACCAAGACAAAATTGTCTTTCCCAAATCTTTCATCTCAAATTCTTTCTTTAGATAATCAATTGCCTTTTGAAGCTCTGCTGGAGTTGCAATGAGGTTTATGTCATTAGCATAAATAGCAAGTACAACAAACTCCGATGTTGTTTTCTTATTTGATTTTTCTCATATAAGAATATGAACAAGTTTAAAGAAACTTGTAAATACTTCAGACATTTTGAATCCTTCATGATTTTCATATAAATTTTATCAAGTGATAGCATTCATTAGCATTTAAATGCGTGACATCTTGTGGTGTCTGGACTACAAGTCCAATAAGCTTTATGCTTGTCAATACGCATCATTTCACTTGATAATTATTTCTACACCAACATGCTTTAATAGATGTAGAATTTAGATCCTTACAATCATTTACAATATTGAGTGTTGTATTGTATCAAAGATATCGTCGACGATCATTTTGATATCAGTTCCAATGCGACATAACTTATTGAGATCTCTTCATTTTTCATCATTTTCAGGTACCTGAACCTCTGCCAAGGTTTTATGAAGTGTTATGTCGTGGTGTTTTCTAAAGCACTTGCCTCATTATTATGACTGTCTTAATCATTTGCTCCTCTCCTTCTTCAAGGAGTTCTATATTTGGAACCATTTGGTCTATCACGCTTCAGGCATCTCATAGACCCTGTCCTTCCAGGACCTTTCAATGGAGCATTTGCAACTGAATTATAAAATAGGGTCAGCAAATACATCTGGCAATTGATTTGCAATATTTTTCAAGTGAATTATCTCTTGAACTTTAAGTTCACATTTTTTTCTGAGGATCTAGATAATTCATCTCACACTCAATTTTCAACTGCTAATCACTTCTCCCCCTAATGTTAGGAAAACTAACATTTACTCCCAAACTCATTTGGGGACCATCTTTGTGCGTTGTGGTGGAGTAATTGAATCATATACCACACATTCAAATTTTTAGATGGAATTATTTGGTTCCTGACCCTAAACTAATTGTGATAGGGGAACCTTGTTGGCTTGATGCATTCAAGTGTCGCTACATGTTAAATAAACATATCTCATACTAAATTTTATTTGGGAGTTTTGTTCTTATAACCAATGATTTAGTTATAATTGGAGGCATACAATTTTTGCTAAACCAACTCAGATATGAACCAATATTATCAACATGATTTTATAATTTAAAATTGTGCTCTTAATTTAATAATTAGAGCAAACAACCTTGCAAAAATCAATTGCAAGTTGATATCAAAGCACATGTGACCATACCATAGATGCATCTATTAAAATTACACAATAGCAAATGGTTCACATGGCGGATGAACGAGCCCATATTCAACCCTTTTATAAGTTCCAAAATTTCAGGGAATATAATTTCAATCTTAGCTGATCAAGATCATCCAATCACGAGAACAAGCAAAACAAGAGAATTTTTGATGAATTTTTTATTTCTTCAACATATTCACGTGAATTTTCAATTATTTTTGCATCACATTTGAACCGGAATGGTCAACCAGTTATGCCAACTTATCTTTATTTCAGTAAACTTCTAATTTACTTTCGTATGTGATTTTATCATCATATTCATATTTATGTACTACAAACAAAAGAAAACGACGGGTAATCTTTTACATAAATATTTATAACCCACTTCAATTGTAGTAATATGAAGATATTAATTTTCACATAATTTATAGTCTCAATCCTTTTTCAATGTCCTTGAAACTTATAAGTTTCCTTATGAGACTTACTACAATAATTTCATCCCTTCAGGTAGTAATACATTAGCTCTTCTGGAGCTCTCAATTAATTTTGTGTACTACCACATATTCAATCAAATCAACATCATTAATAGTTTCTGCACATAGTTTCAACTTAGAAACAAATTTGAATGTTGATGAGCTATACTCATGAACAAACTTATAATCTTGATGGATCAAATCATATCGTGCCTTTGAGTGGATGATCATCTTCAGGCGGTCATACCTTTCTTTTAGGCTATCCCACAAAACAATTGAATCCTTAATCGTGAGATATTCAATTTTAAGAATTTCGACAAGATGATGACGTAAGAATATCATAGCCTTAACACGATTTTGGTTTGATGCTTTGTTTGCACTTTTAATGGTGTCTCCAAGACCCATTGCTTCCAAATGGATTTCAGCATCTAACACCCGTGAAAGATGGTTCTTGCCCGAACTTTGAAGGGCAACGAAATCAAGTTTCGTAAGGTTAGCCATATTAAAAGAAAGAGAAAAATACTATCTTAACCTTCAAATTTTGAGACGGTAGAGTCATAGAGCAACAATATCACCAAAGGAATATCATTCCTGTGGTTAAGTAATACATCTTTCGAAAAAGAAATTTTAATTTTCTTACCTCAAATCTTTCAAAGTGAGTGCTCAATGCAGAGACTCGTGCTGATAACGTGTTATGAAATAATAAAGAAAGAACAAGAATATTGTAGAGAAAGAGAGAAGGATGGAAGTTGTTATTTCTCGGATAAAACACAATGAAGGAAAACCCCTCTATTTATAGGGATAATTCCTTCTAACTTTTCTCCAAAAGATAGATTTTCACTATAATATAAACACATGTATCCACTACTATACAAATACCTTTAATAGACATTCACTATAATACAAATATATTTATAACAATAAATAATTTGTTAATCAATTTAAATTTAAGTATTATTTTGTGATTAAGAGGTCACGAGTTTAAGTCGTGGAAATAACCTTTTGCTCATTCATATAATAGATATTTATGATTCAGTCCTTTCTCAAACTCACTTTAGTACATGGACTGCCTTTTTTAAAAATTTGCATTTAAGACAAATATGGTGGCAAGAAAATTATTGAATTCAACTTTTGATGGTAAAGTAATTTTTACCCAAATTATTTAAATGGGGCCAAAAAATAAATAGCAATACAAAATAATTTTATCTGAAAATCATCTAACCTCATATATTTCATTTATAGATCTTATACATTATATATTGATAATGAATGTCACTATATCAACTCAAGAACATTCATAAATAGTTACAATATGCTTTAATTTTTATAACTTCACAAACGCACATCTAATAGTTACATAACTAAAATATAACTTACCCACCAAATTACTCCTATCACCTCATTTGATATAAAACTAACATTTAAACATAAATTTTAAATATCTACATTTAAATATTTGTTAATAATAAAAATTTAACTTTTATATATTTTAAAATTTTCAAAATTTATATCAAATCAATTTTTGAATTTTTAAAATTTCACTCATAGTATTTCATATTTTTTTCTATAATATATTTAAATATAATTTTAAATTTAAAAAAATCACAACTTCAAAAAGTTAATTTTTTAACAAATATATCATGTGTTGCATTGCCAAACTGCATTGATCAATTTGGCACACTTCGATTAATATAAGTCATTCAAACTCGATTTTAAGTATCATATTTTAAATTTCATTTAAAATACCCTTTATTTGGGAATCCCATCCAAATTAGGAGTATTTTTGAATACTTTAGTAACAACGGAGATATATTTGACCTTATAATATGATGAAAAGTAAAATTAGCTATTAAATTAAAGTAGAGAGATATATTTGCTTTTTTTCCTTATAATAATAATCTCCCTTTACCAGGGAAAAAAAAGGTATTGAAAGAGTGGGGTATTTTGCATATTTGAAAAGCCTAGAGAAAAATAAATAAAATAGAAAATGGGCAAATATATTTCTTAATTTTATGATTTAGAAAAAATATATACTGCTCATTAAAAAAGTGATACATATATATTCTCGCTGTTAAGAAAATGGTGCATTTATACCCTCTGTGCATATTTATCCTATTCATTAATTGATTTATATTTACCGAATTAAAAAAAATTTAAAACTTATTTCTTAATTTCAAAAATGTCAAGGGACATAAAAAATTACACTCGCTTATTTTTTTTACCACTCTAGACCTGACTCAAATGAAAAAATATCTCAATCTCTCCTTTACTCAGTTATAAAATTTGAAATGGATCCGAATAAAAGATAAATTGAATTATTTTTAGTTGGATCAGGTTTGAAGCGGTAAAAAAAATGAAAGACAACTTTTTAAATTCACGTGACATTTTTAAAATTAAAAAAATTAATTTTAAAAATTCAGTCTATTAATGAAAAAATGTTAAATATCTACTATTTGTGAGACGACGAGCGTATATATATGGATCATTTGTTAAACGGTAAGGGATATATATATATTACATTTTTAGTAAGGGATATATCCATTTTAAATCGCAAGGTTGAGGGTATCTCTTTACCCTAAATAAAATTAATATTTAGGAATTTAAGAATTAATATTATCTTAGTTGAAGAATTGAGGGTCTTATTTTCCCCAGTTTTTCTCTCAATTTTCAGCTGCTTGATTTTTCGAAGGAGCTCCAGCTGAGGGTTCATATCTTACTGCTTCGTCAAATCTTCATAAAGTTTCCGTTCTTCAATTGAATCTTCAGATCTTCTTCATAGGATTCGGAGTTTTGCTTTCTCCTCCCAATTGGTGATTTTGAGGTAGGTGCGTGCTCTTCCTTAAACCCTAGAATTTACTGGTATTGAAAAACACTAGTAGTTTTTTTGATACTGTATTTTAGACATTGTATGAGCTTATTGAATCTGTAATTCTAAGAGAAGTTTTAGCTTATGGAGAAGGATTTGAATGAGAATGGGCACCGTAGGAGAAGGGACAAATCAGAGGATGAGGATGGGGGAAAAGTAGAGCGGAAGAGGTACGGGGATAAAAATTCTGATGGTGAAAGGGATGATAGAAGGGAGGGAAGGAGAAGAACTGAACGTGGAAATAGGGATGGTAGTGATGATGAAAGGGATGATAGGAGAGAGAGAAGGCGAAGAACTGAACGTGGAAATAGGGATGGTAGTGATGATGAAAGGGATGATAGGAGGGAGAGAAGGCGAAGAACTGAACGTGGAAATAGGGATGGTAGTGATGATGAAAGGGATGATTCCGGGCATAAAAGGCGTAATGAACATGACTATGGTGCTGAAAGGGTCGAGAGGAGAAGAAAAGATGAGCATCAGGACGATGATGATGAAAGGGGTGATAGGAAGGATAGAAGGAGAAATAATGAACGGGTGAATGATGATGAAAGGGATGATAAGCGGGAGAGTAGAAAAAGGGAAACTCAAGTTGTTGATGATGATGATGACGATGAAAGGGATGATAGAAGAAAGAGGAGGCGAAGACATGAGGGTGAAGCTGGTGAATTAAAGGATGATAAGAAGGAGAAGAGTCGAAGGAATGAAGGTGAAAGCGACGATAAGAAGGAGAGGAGGCGACGGGAAGATGACGATGAAAAGGTGCATAGGAGAAGGAGGGATGAGCATGGATACAGGGATAGGGTTGAGCAGTATAATGATGGTAGAGAAGGGGATAAGAAAGGGAGGAGGGATGTAGAAAGAGAGAAGAGGGTTGATAGTGATGATGATAATAAAAATGATATAAGGCAAAGGGTTGGAGATGATAAGCATGGAAAAGATAAAAATAGGAAAGATAATGCACAAGAGGATGGAGCTTTTAAAGCCAATGAGGATTCCAAGGTGCAAAAGCAAGATGGTAATTTGAGTACGGACTTGGCAAAGTTGGGCAGGAGTGGGGGTGTTTACATTCCACCGTTCAAACTGGCTAGAATGATGAAGGATATTCAAGACAAGAGCAGTGTTGAGTACCAGAGGATGACCTGGGATGCTCTGAGGAAAAGTATTAATGGGCTGGTGAATAAAGTTAATGCAGCAAATCTCAAAAACATTATTCCAGAGTTGTTTGCGGAGAATTTGATCCGCGGGAGGGGTCTGTTCTGTAGATCCTGTATGAAGTCCCAAATGGCTTCTCCTGGTTTTACTGATGTGTTTGCTGCTTTGGTAGCAGTGGTTAACACTAAGTTCCCAGAAGTGGGTGATTTGTTGCTAAGAAGGATCATACTGCAGCTGCAAAGAGCTTATAAACGCAATGATAAGGTTTGTATCTCTTGCTTTTGTGCTTGCAGTTCTTCTGTGTTTTTATTTGTGCAACATACTGTATCGTTTTGTTAACTTATTGCTGTTTGGACGACCAAGAGTAGACAGTCTATTTGGATGTCACAGAGATACTTGAAAATCCTCCTTTGTAAATATGACTTACAAGAGAAATAAGAGGGGGGAGGAAGGGGGAGGGGGTTACTGTGCCAGTTAGTCTAATTATTTCACTACATGTTTCATAATCTGAATCTTTTCATAATATGTCCTACCCTTAATCTTTCACTCTTGCAGCCTCAACTGTTAGCAGCTGTGAAATTTATTGCTCACCTTGTAAACCAGCAAATTGTTCACGAGCTTATTGCTCTCGAACTACTCACAGTTTTGTTGGAGAAACCTACAGATGATAGTGTTGAAGTTGCAGTTGGTTTTGTTACAGAGTGTGGTTCAATGCTTCAGGACCTCTGTCCACGAGGATTGCATGGTGAGTACGCCTTCTAAGATCGTTGTATAATATTCACAAGTTATATTTTAGTTTATTTATAAAAAGGTTTTGCTGTGTTTGTCATGCTAATACCCTTTTTGCATTTAATAGGAATCTTTGAGCGGTTCCGTGGCATCCTTCATGAAGGAGAAATAGATAAACGGGTTCAGTTCTTAATTGAAAGTCTCTTTGCATTGCGAAAAGCAAAGTTTCAGGTGAGTTTGGTCTTCAATTGCTTTTTGAGTAAGAAGAAAAATTTTGATCCCTTATTTATAAAAGCATGAAGAGATGTTAGATTGCTTACATGCATCCTCCGCAGGGTTACCCAGCTGTGCGCCCAGAACTTGACCTTGTTGAGCAGGAAGATCAATTAACCCATGAAGTCTCTCTCTCAGACACAATAGATCCAGAAATTGCTTTAGGTACGTCTTATGATGGATTCTTCTATAGAAGTCTATAGTGAATTTCTTTTGGTGGCTATTTTGTTTGTGGAGCAATTATGGAATTTTGATTTTTGTGTTTGTCCTATGTGTTCAGACATTTTCAAGCCGGATCCTAATTTCTTAGAAAATGAAAGAAAGTATGAAGAATTAAAGAAGGCAATACTTGGTGAAGAATCTGAAGAAGAAGGAGATTCGGATGCAGAATCAGAGGATGAAGATGAAGATGAAGAGTCTGAAGAAGAGGATGAGGAGCAAATGAAAATAAAGGACGAAACAGAGACAAACTTAATCAACCTTCGGAGAACGATCTACCTGACGATTATGTCTAGTGTTGACTTTGAAGAAGCAGGACATAAGCTGTTGAAAATCAAACTAGAGCCCGGTCAGGAGGTTGGTATCATTATCTCTTTTTCTTTCATTTCGTGCTACTCTACTCCTGTTGAGCCATGGAATTTATGGAACTGTGTGCATGCTTACATGGTCGTCATTACGTAGATTTTCACGTGCTTCAAGTTTGGAAGGATAGTAATGTCGCTTTTGATTTGGTGGTCATTACATGAAAAGGGTTTTAAGTTAAAACAGAAAAGGTAATTGAACTTTAAAAAAAGGTCTAGAAAAAAATTAGTTTCTGGATACAAATAAAGAGAACAAATACCCAAAAATTGAGCTTTAGTTGAATTATTTTTCCTCAGATGTGGCATAGGTAGCAATATGGGCATTGCCATTCAATCATGCATCCATAGAACAATGTTCTGTTATACTGATGGTTGAGGAATAGAGGTGGCAATGGAGGCAGGGAATCATGTAATTGGTTTGCCTTTGTGGTCGATGGAGGCGGAGATTCCTGTAGCCAATAATGCAATTTCTAGCATTGATAATTTAAGGAATTAATTAGCTCATGGCTGATGTATAAATGTCATGGGGAGGACACAAATCACCTGCTTCTTCACTGCAAGGTTGCTTTGGACTTGTCCAAATGCAGGTTGTTCCAGCTAATATTAGTTCTTTTGTAAGGTGCATAATATTATTGATAATGGAAGAAAACTCCTGTATAGAAGCACTTCACAGTTCCAGCTAATACTAGTTTGTGTGTGGAACATCCAGCACAATAGAAAAATGGAAGAGATTGTGGAAATTGCGCCTTTTTGCTTGGTCTTGGACTGTTATAGGGAAGGGAAAAAGCATTTGAAGGAGTTGAAAATTTTATTTATAAGATCAGGTGTACCCTTTTTCACCAACTTTTATCCAAGGAGAGTATTCCCAGTATATTGTTGCTTTGGCTTGATGTACTGGAGGGTGCTGAGTTTCAATCGGATTCTCTGTCTTTCTTTAGCACTGCCTCAGTTTCTGCTTAGTGTTGATTTCTGAATCAGTATAAAAAAAGAAAAGAACATTGGATATCTACACATTAGTTAGGTTAATATATTACTATGTGCTTTGAGGCTAGTTCTTAGTTCCAAATTCTCTATGATGAATTTCAGTTATTATCCTGATTTGACTCCATTTCTTGCATGTTATGTGTTTTATCTACAAGGATTAAGGTGAGATTTTTCTTTGCTCTTCCTTTGAATCAGCATTTTACCCACTTAGTGGCAACTAACACTTTTCTGCCATTTCATATTGCACAACGGTTTCACATATCCTGAGATTGGTACTTAACCCCCCACCCACCACCTAAAAAAGTAAGACAGTGTAGAATTTTCTTATATTGGTTCACACTCAATTACAGGGAATAAGCAACATTAGGATAATTATTATGTTTTGATACATATTAATATTGGCTTGTTTACCTCTTTGTTGTTATTCTGACTTGGTTTCTATGAGAGATCAAAGTGAAATCATTGTGGTGTCATAATCATTTTTGTCCTGCAGCATGTTGTCTATGCTTGTATTAATGAACTACTCTTTGCTTGGTTCTGCTAAGAAAGCATTATGAAAAGAAAGAAAAGAAAACTGATATATATATTGGTTGGTCCTTGCAGATGGAATTGTGCATAATGTTATTGGAGTGCTGCAGTCAGGAAAGGACTTATCTTCGCTACTATGGACTACTGGGACAGCGTTTTTGCATGATCAACAAAATTCATCAGGAAAACTTTGAAAAATGTTTTGTGCAGCAGTACTCCATGATCCATCGGCTTGAAACTAACAAACTGCGTAATGTGGCCAAGTTTTTTGCTCATTTGCTCGGCACTGATGCTCTTCCTTGGCATTGTTTGGCTTATATACGGCTGACAGAGGAGGACACGACATCCTCTTCTCGTATATTTATCAAGATCCTATTCCAGGTACATCTAATTTGATCTCTATTTGTACACCTTACTTTATCTTTTTGTCCTTTTTTTGTAAGTTACAGCTTGCTTGATCTTTGTGGCCTAATTTTTTGTGACCCTCCATACTATATTAAAAGAAATTGTTGTTTCCTGAATATCTATTTTCTATTTATCCACCTGTTTGAAGTTTTTTATCAGTACTAAATATATCACCACATGTCAAAAGTTGCATTTTGTCGAAGCCCATCTTATTTTCTCCCGTTATTTTCTGGGGTTTTATGCTTTTCCTTTCTTTTTTAGGCACCGGGTGCTTGGCCAACCCACATGAGCAGTAATACGGCATTATTCTGTTAGCTTCAAATTCACTCGAGATGTTTCATTTATGCAGGAGTTGTCAGAGCACCTAGGTATCCGCTTGTTGAATGAGCGTCTTAACGACCCCACTATGCAAGAATCCTTGGAGTCTATTTTCCCGAAAGATAATCCCAAGAATACAAGATTTGCCATCAATTTTTTCACTTCAATCGGTCTGGGTGGAATTACCGAGAATCTGCGAGAGTATCTCAAGAACATGCCAAGGCTTATCATGCAACAACAGAAGCCTGTTTCTGAATCGGATGAGTCTGGGAGTTCATCTGATTCTGAATCTTCAGGATCTGAGTCAGAATCAACATCATCCAGTTCCGAGGAAAGTGATGATAGTCGAAGGAAGCGGAGGAGGAGGAGAAGGTAGAGACCTTAGACTGCTCAGCGAACTGATTACTGATATCTATTTTGATTGAGAACTAGTTAGTAAGTGTTGTCATCCTCGGAAAACTAGATTTTTTGTTTGCTGTGTGTGTTTAATCAACTACAATTTGTGCAGTTTCAGTTTTGACTAGTTGAACCTTGTAGGTTTATCAGGCCTGAACTTGTTTGTTTATCAGTGTATTGGGAACCTTGAAAATTTTAATTGATGATATGTTTGAACAACGGTAAAGTTGTTTTCATGTGATCTATAGGTTACTAATGCTAGCATTACGTCAAGTTGTCTACGTCGCACCTCTTGAGGTGTAGGTCTTCTCTGGACTTTTGCAAACGCTTGAATGTTGTGTCGTTTATTATATATTGATTCATTACTTCAACTTCAATTTCTAAATACCTTTTTCAACTTGATTTTTTTTTTTTTCAAATGTCGACATAATTTTGTGATTCCAAATGTCACTTGACCAACCTTGGGCCATAAAAACGATGTATGAACAGGAAATATTCAACATCAGACGAAGTAAAGGAGGAGGAAATTAATTAGGACAGCTGATAAATGTTGGTGTGTCTGCTGATATAGGCATCTAGTATCTGTCTGTCCCATATCTTTAGTACCAATGCAGCTCCCATTTGGTTAGTCACAGTTGATTCTTTTATTGCTCTAAATCAATAAATGATTTAACTCCTCTGTATATAGATACATGTCATTTAATGTGAGTATAAACTGTGATGTGACATAATACCAACATTGGCTAGTTCTTGGTACTACAAGATATCTGTAACATAATGAAAGGAACACTCAAAAAGTCCGACCCTTGTTTTTTAAAAAAAAAATTACTCTCGAGAGAAATGATTTTCTAGCCCTTTTTAATTCTAGCGTCCTCACATTTTTTCCCATCATAAATTACATGTAAACTAATCATTATTACCATCGATTAATCACACTACCATTTGTATCAATATATACCCCATCGCTACTCAAATATTACTTGAACTAAAATGAATCAAATTAACATCAACTAAACAATACGTCATAACTCAATCCTTCCTAATTAACATCAACTAAACAATACGTCATAACTCAATCCTTCCTACTTTTACCGAATTTTAATTTCATTGTTTCTTTTGCTAAAAAATATTAAATTACCAAACAAAAATAATGAACTTTTTTCTAACATATATTTTAACAAGGTCTTGGGCTATATATTCAGCAAAATCAACCCAATTTTTAGACCCCAACTAATTTCGGCAGGTCAAAATGAGCTAAGTAGATATATGAACGTGTCATAACCCATCCAAAACTTGAACGGATTTATACCACCCCTAGTATCAACTGTAAACTTTGAGGCAAAGCAAGTACAAAACCCAAATCAGAGGGGGAGTGTGAAGACTTAAGTGTGAATGAACTCAAATGGAGTGAATAGCAGCTTGGTCACTAATACCAAACCAAGATTCAGTTGGTTGAATGATGATTAACAGATTCACACATCAGACTATACATGTGAAGTACATCCAACCAGAAGGAGACCTCCAGAATTAGTGCAGCAGTTCATTTATCTACATAACTAAGGACTAAGCAAAGACATAAGGGATAAACAGGAGTATACATATACTACATATTTTACTGCAATAGCAAGTGGACACAAAGGTACCACTATTTGTTAGCGTTAGGAGCACGACAAAAGGGGTTGCCCCGAGTCATTTGCAGACCGTCTTCAGTCTCTTGGCTGCTTGGACGAATCCCACAATTACCTGCAACTCGTCCAATTGCTTCACCCGGAAAAAGGTGACAAATGCAGCAGTTAGTAGTGCATAGTTTCGAAAACCAGGAGCATTAGATATATAAGCACACAATTATACATGCAACAAGGAATGATATGGTGTTTCCCGGTCCAACAAAGTGTCATCGATACATGTATCAAGAACGATAACATAGAAGAACATAATGCAGACTTATCAGAAGAAAATGACACAATACAAGCACCCGATTTCTTTTACTAAGAACATGGTAAAACATGAAAGGAAAACTATGAAAGGAAGTACAGAAGGATACCTAAAAATCATCATGTTTACGGAAGTACCATGAAAGTATTGACCTCAAAATAAAATAGACCAAATAAAGAATCACAAAGCAACAGCAAGCCTTTAAAATTAAAAAGAAAAAAAAACAAAAAAGAAAAAACAGCAGTATGAAGAAAGTACCTGGGATGTGAAGTGCCTTTGGACAACATCAATTAGTTGCTCCTTTGAGGGGTTAGGTATAGCTTCCCTCTATTCAGATGGCCAGAAAAGAAGTTGGTACTGAAGTTAATATCACATACAAATAAAAAAGCTGATCAAACAAAACTGTTAATACTTTCATCCACTTACAAGGTTAAAGTGTCGCCAATATCTCCACAGTGCAGCCATCTCGAGTTTGCTTAGGTCAACCTTCTGTTAGATATGTAATTTTTAGAAAATGGTAGAAATTTAAAAGAGTCAACAAGTATAAAGTTGAAGTAATGTCTATGAAAAAGACAAGCTTCAGAACTTTCATACCATGGACCCACGATGTGTAGAAATAGATCCTTTCGACTGTGAGTCACATGAAAGGGAGCGGCTCATGGCCTTGTGAGATGACCCATATGATTTATGGGCACGATGTCTTGATCTATGAGACTTTTGAGTATCATCGGATGCTAAAAAAATAGAGAGCAAATAAATCACATTACTTTATATAAGGGTGGGCCAAATGACAATAATCACAACAAAGAAAAAAGAAAGAGCAGCAGTGATAAAAGCAAAAAGGTTACTGAATATAAAGAATCCTATGTAACAACTACTATAAGATTTTGACTGTGCAAATTCTGTTACAATAGAAGAATCAAAAGATATATAGCAAGCCAGATTGCATTAAAATTTATCATAAATTAGGTGGCTTACCCATATCTGAACCATTCCACTGGACATTTTCAAATTCAAGGTCATCATCATCCTCATTACCAGTAGGAGCTTCAATCACACTTAAAGCATTCCTCTGCAGCTTCACCTCTATGCCATTCGTAAGAACCTGCAATTTTTTCAGTGAAACCAAACATTAGCTGAATCCCAAAAAACAAGTAGCAAAAGATCACTACATGTTCTGTAGTCAATACTAGAAACCCCCCCCCCCCAAACACACACACCCCAAAAGAAAAAGAACAAAAAGTAAGATTTTTTAGCATTGAACAGTTTCACAAAAACAAAATTAGGCTAATGTTTGTTAATGTGACTCTTTCAAATTAAAAACAACAGGAAAGACAAGAAATAAACAAGTAAATCTGCTTCTCCACATACAGGTTATATGATTCTGTTTAATTCTGACACAACATATTAACAACAAATCGTCATAAGGATATTAAAGCAAGAAAAACACTTCTAATCTGAAAAATCTGGAAGAATCTTCTATTTGACAGTGAACTACAAAAAAGAAGCCAACTCTCTTGTTTATTCTTTTACACAACAAACTAAATATGGCTGTGGATATTAGCTCTAATACTGGCAGATCTGTTGAAATCCCAATATTCAATGAAGCCCATAAGTAAACAGAATCTTTGGGAAGTAAAATTCATCAGTTCATAAAACCTGCTCAGTGAAAAAATGGAAAACAAATAATCCACAGCTAATACTAATAAAACAGAATCCCTCAGTATTTCTATCTTGCGCTACTTCTATTATTATATATCCATTGTTAAAATCTAAAACCTTCTAATCTGGAGATTCCAGCACATTTGATAATAAATTTTTTGAAAGAAAAAGAAAAGAATCCATCACAGAGCCTCTGAAACTCAAATTAGCAATCACTCGTTTAACTGAGAATCCCCTAATTCCCTACCCAAACAGCACTCCTTAAAACACTAGATCTATCAATGAAAAGAAAATTACAGAACTGAATCCCGTTCTTTGAGCCAATGAGAGGCCTTAATCTCAAATTGAAAATCCAAATCCCGATAAACACCCAAGGGCTTCAAATAAAGAGAAACAATAAAACTTAGATATAAGGCCATAGTTCACAGCAAAAAGCAGCAGAATTTGAAAAGAATAAGAAAAAATTGAAACTTTATAAGTTGAAATTCGAAATCACCAAACTGTAAACAACCCAAGCTAGAAAAAAGAAATAGACAAATCATCATACAAGGAAGCAAAAACTCTGATTTTCAGTATTAACCCACATTGGTTTAAGAAGTGCCAAAACCCCCCCAAGAACAACCACATTGAAGACCCAGTATAAAAATTCACTCACAACCCAAAATTCGGATTTCAGAAACAACCCATTTTTCCTAAACAAGAATAAGAAATCTAAAAATTTTGAAACTAAAACAAAGTGAATAATTACCAGCCAATGCCAACCACCAAGACCAACAGCCTTCTTAACAACTCCCTGAAGACCAACTAATACAGACTTGGTCCTATTATTACCCGTCACAATAACCTTCGTATGCCGTGGAAGCACAGATAGCTCCTCTTCACTGCTATCTCCACAGCTCTGTAACTGAGCAAACCCATTTCCATGCACTGAACTCTCCACTGCTTCCAGCATTTCTTTTTTCCCCAAAAAAAAATCTCTCCAAATACTGAACCAAACACCAAAATTCAGTCCACGAAACTGATCAAAATAGAAAGATCACCCATTGTAGAATTCGAAAAATGGGATTTTAATGGGAAAATAGTAGGAAAATGAGGAGAAATTTGAGAAACAAATCGAATGAAAAACACAGTTTTTTTTTTTAGAGAGAGAAAGAGAATGAGTTTTTTTTTTTTTTGGCAGTGTGTGTTTTTTTTTTTCTGCTTTTCGTTTCTTTATTATTGAAATTGCTCGAAATGCAGTAACGCTATGGATCCGGAAGACTTGAAATGAACCAATAGGAGATCGCCACGTATGCTTTGTGGGACCGTCAATCATGCGCTTTTGCGGCATGATATAATACCATTAGCCGGTTTCCGGTTACCAGTAGCTGTTTAGTGGGGGTGGTGGGTGAGGAGGGGGGTGGGGGTCTGTTCAGTTTCTCTGACGACCGTTTTTTGACTGGTGATGAAATGGATAAAGTGGTGAGGTGATGCTAAATGACAAAATTAGCCCTTTGTTTATTACTAGGATTATTCATCTTATCTTGGTTTGTTTGAATTTATTTCCATATAATTTTCTATTTTTTATTATTTTTATAATAAAATAATATTATAAAAATATATAATATGATATATAAGTAATGTGTAAAAAATTAAATAATAAAAATGAAAAAATAATGAAATTAGCTTGAACCACGATACGGTTAGCTGGTAATATAAAAAAAAATTAAAATTTTTGTATTTCGAAACTTTGAAAACTTGACATTATAAATACTCGTGTATTAGTAGTGAAGGAGTGAAAATCAAATATCTTACAAAGGAGAATGGATATTAGTAGTTAAGCTCTAGAGAATATCCCGCGTGAATCGAGAGCGGAAATTTAAATGACATGAAAAAAGATGAAGTTGACCACGGTAATTAGAGAAACAAAATTTCTATTTTTCTACCTTTTGAACATTAAATTAGTGCATATATGTCCGGGTTATTCGTATAAATATTTTTATTTTGGGGTGATTTTTAATTTTTACTTATAAATTAGTGGTCTTTAACTTTTGTCCTTCGGCACCTTAACTGATAAAGAAATAGTCAAAAAAAAATACCCTTAACAACAAATATATATATATATATATATAACAAGACATAAATTCACACAGGTTATGCATCCAAGCATAAGTTAAGTAATATGATTATGTTTGGTAGGCATAAATTCATGTTATTGAACTTGAGCCTGAAGGCAGAAGTTCTCATAGGCACAAGTTCAATAATATGAAATTATGTCTTGGGGCACAAGTTCAGTAGCGAACTTGTGTCTATTAGTAGAAGTTCATACAATTGAACTCCTACCTACTAAACTTATACCTTGGGGCATAAGTTCAATTGTATGAACTTCTGCCTTCTAGGGCTAACTTATGCGTTGCGAATTTTATTTGTTTTGTGATTTATTTTTGAAAAAATATCAGGGGTAATTTTTTTCTTTTTTTATTACTTAAAATAATGAAGGACAAATATTAAAGACCACCAATCTAAGAGATAAAAATTAAAGATTACCCCAAAATAGAGGTAATTGGCGCAAAAATTTACTATATGGCCTCTATGAACGGACTGTTAAGGCCCATGGAGCTAGTGCATTATATGTATTATTAAAGTTAAGGCAGCCTTCGGACTTTTCCTAATTTTTTTCACCATCATTTTTGTACTTAATTTGACCTAGAGAGGCATAGTGGAGAAATATCAGTTAAACGGTTGAAGAAAATCCTGAATTTTGCGAAAATGACTCAACTCTCGACCGTTATCTCATATGGTCAATGTATGATGTCAGGTCCCATATTTTTAAAGATAGATAGATCTTTGTCGTGATACCGATCTCTGTAATCACACTCTGAATTTTTCACGAATAAAGTTAGTTCTCACCGACCATATTTAGAAATTAAACCTAATATTGTTTCCGCATACACACGTTCGTCTTGTCCTCTTTGCACATGTCACCGCCGACTCGTCCATCTACTAAGTCCGAATTATTTCCATAAATAATATTATAAATTAATTTCAAGTTAAATTTAATTATTTTAATAAAATATCGTTAGAGAAAGATCTAACAATATATTCAATTAAACTTTCACTCAATACCTCATTCTTTTTCAATTTACATTAACAATGTTAAAATTGATCTAAATTTTATATTTATATAAAAATTTATTAAATATATATAAATTACTAATTTAAAAGATTAAAATTTCAAATCAATAAACTTTAAATTTTAATTTTGCATATGATAATAAAATTAGATAGAGGGAGTCAAATGTACTAAATATTATTATTATTATTATTATTATATTAATAAATTATAACTAAAATATTTTACGTACAATTCATCTAATATGTCTTCATCCACAGTAATTGGAATCGATTACATAATCATATACAATTATGTTTATAATAATTCAATTCAAGTCATATCATTTCAAATTTCAAAGGCTGATAAATTAAAATTAAATCTTAAAAGTGATCGACTCAAATATATATCTATTATAAACTTCTTCTGTTTATCTTTATTTTTTATTAATCTAAAGCATCTAACAACGTTATTTGACTTCTAAAATGACAGTAGCATTATCATTATTTTGCATTTTATTGCTGAATTTAATGTCCATAAAAATCTTTTCTTAAAAGTTTAAAATGAAACTCATACGTAGTTATAGTTGCTCTAAGAGTTGTATTCCCTGCATTTTAAAATAAGAAGATATTTTTATTTTATTTTTATTCATCTTAAAATGAGTGATATTTTATATAATCAAAAAAATATAAATATCAGTGATGCTTTTTCAATTTTATATTTATTTAAATAAAGTGAGTTTTACATAATCAATAAACTACTAAAGAACTATATTTTTCGCGAAATGTTTATTAAAAATAAATGAGTAAGAGTACATTTTACTTTTTATGAATTAATAATTTTCTTAAAAAGGTGTATTTAAATTAAGAATATCATTTATTTTAAATGGAGAAATAATAATTAAAAAGAATAGTAAAAATATAAATGCTAGTCCTTAAAGGAAAATAATACTAATAAAGGAAGGCATATGAAATAATGAAGATCGATGTGGGTTATAGTGAAATGACTGGGATTTCTTTATTTTTAATTAGAGATCAAATTTTAAGTTCGGAGAAAATTCTATTAAAAGCGTTTCTATTATAATGAGTCCTATAATATATGATTTAAATTAATCATACTCTAATATAAATAAGAAATCAAACAAAATACAAAAAATAACAACATAGATTAGATTATGGTAGATAGTTGAGAGTTTTTACAAGTTTCAAATTTAAATTTTTAAGAATAAAAATAATATATAAAAAATATCATTTTTATAAAACATAAATTCAAATTTAATTGAGTTTTCAGTGTGACTATCGAAAATCGAGCAAGAAACCAAAAAGGTATAAAGAAGTAACGTATGAGAAGTGTGAAGTAACGGAAGAAGAAACCGGAAAATCGTGAGAAGGGCCCCACGTGGAAGAAGAGGTCTACCTGCCGTCGGTGTTGTCTTTATCCGACACTAGGACGTCTTTTTATTTATTTACTTTTATTTATTTATTTACCCCAAAAATAAATAAATAAATAAAAGTACACCTATCTAAATTCTGACCTGACTATTATTTTTTTTAATAACTAATGTACTCTCTCCATTTTATTTTATTTTATGTGTCTCATTGATTGGTCACAAGAAAGAAAATTAAAAAAAAATGATGTTTTTGATTTTTGTGCTTTTGAACTTTCTTTTTATAGTTAAAAAAGATATTTTTAAAATTATAGTCTTTCAAAAATAATGTGATTTAAATCCGCTGAAAGAAGAGATTTCATATTATTAGATATACTTTTAAAAATTATTAAATTTAAATTATGTTTGTCACTTGTTTGCAAGAAAGTCAATTAAAATATTGATTCGCCTCTCTTTTAAATATGTTTAATAGATATTCTATTAATAATAAAATAAATATTTATGATTTTGAGATGCTAGGATACATGATCATGCTGAAAATTTATTATGTCGATCCCGATCACTCTGACCTCTGGCTGGACAGTCTCTGATCATGTGACCCTCTTGTCCACAAGTGTAACACGTAGTAGAACCATACCTGCATGCCCCAAGATGATGTCGACTACAGATAGGGTAAGGTGGCACAGTGAATCTACTCTGCTCTGACCGCCTCCATTGTTATGAACCCAATGGCCATGAGCCCTCGCGGGTCCTGACTACCTCGGTGGCCCGGTCTACCACCCTGCTGCTGCTGTGGAGGTGGGGGTCTGGGCGGTCTTCCTGATAGTCGTGGGTCCGCCCTGAAACTCTGCATGAGTGTCATTAGGTCTAACTCAAGGGCGCTGCTCTTGATTCGCCCTCTCTATCTCCCGCTGTCGCTGCCTTTTCCCCTCCATACTCTGAGAAAATGCCTGAATATGGGCGATATCCATGTCCTCCCGCGGAGTAGCTGTAACACAAGTCTCCACGTACTTTAGAAGTAGCCCCATAATAAACTGGTGCACTCTAGCTGACATCGTGTCTACAAAAGCTGGTGCATATCGGGTCAAGGAGTCAAATCTCATGGCATACTCCCGAACACTCATCGAACCCTGCTCCAGATGCAAAAACTGATCTTCCCGGGCTTGTCGGATTTCTCGCGGCAAATAGTGGTCCAAGAAAGCCTCTGAAAAGCTGGACCAAGCCGGAGGGGGAACATCTCTACCTTGGGACCTCTCCCAACTCTCATACCATAAAACTGATATCCCGCAACCGAAATACTGCTAACTCAATCGACTCCGCAGGTGTGGCATGCATCACCTTGAAGATCCGCTGCAGTTGATCTAAGAAGTCCTGAGGGTCCTCATCTCGGTCCGTCCCTGTGAACTCCGGGGGAATCAGCGAGAGAAACTCAGACCCTCGAACTACTAGGTCCTCCCGAAGATTCAGCAACCACGGGTGCCACTGACTGACGCTGGGCAACCATCATCTGAGCTAACATGAAGACAACGCTCCTAACCTCCTGATTTGATGGTGTTGGTATAGGAACTGTTGAAGGTGGTGTCGACGCATCTGCCGCTCCGAACGGCTCCTGACGGGGCAGAGGCTGCTAGGGAGACCGAGATAAAGTCTCTCCGTCGCCCTCAAATCGGCTGGCTCTGACTAGGACACCATGCTAGTGCCTTCTCCTGCTGCAACGTCTAACTTCCTGCCAGTCGTGGTCTGTCGCGTGTCCAACATTTCTCTGTAGACAAGCAGAATATAATAATCTTAGAGACTCAACCCTATACAACACAACTCTATAGCACGACTGGAAGAGAAAGAAGAGTAACCACCCTAACATGCCTCACAGCCTCCTGTCTATAGAATGTGGTGCACAATATATCCATAGATAAGACTCTATTTGATACGGCTTGCAGACTCTTTGGGATACGAGTTGCTCTGATATCAAGTTTGTCACGCCCCGCCTTAGGAGGCATGACTGGCACCTAGTGCCACACTGGAATCTAACTGACTTGGCCAGGCTTATGCACGTCTGGTGCATGCCTACAACTCAATTTAAGAAAACAACAAGTTATACCTCGGTTGTAAATATAGCCTCCGGCCAACAAGGCCATATAACCACCTGTAAATAAAACAACTAACCCACAACAACGATAAAAGGGAATCCTATGCGGGCCGACAAGACCACATGCTGTCTAGTTATAACTGAAATAAAAATCAGGCAACTATAACTATACTATAGCCGACAAGGCCACCATCCAACAGCTAAATAAGGCCCCACAAGGCCACCACACGAAATAAAATATATGTGGGCCCCATACAGCCAACAACAAAACAAACAACTAGAACTCTGTAATCTGCAAGCGTCTAGAAGTGGAGTAATGATCGAGACAGGGCCCCGACGTACCCATAAGTTATACAATCAAAAGAGCAAACCTTCTGACTATTAGCCCCGGAGGAATGGAGCTAACTATACTATTGACTCGGGCTGGAAGCTAAGGAGGTCCTGATCCGCATCTATCCGCACCTGCAGGCAAGTAATGCAGCTCCCCAAGGATGGGTGTCAGTATAATATGTATCGAATATGTAAGGCAGTAACGGAAAATAACTTAATAAACTTGAAATAAAACTGAAAGTAACTGAGTAGAAGGGATAGGGATATAGCTTGAATAACTTAACTTTCTGCTCTAATCTATTAGTAAATAATGCAAACAAGAACCTTACTTGGCCCCCATAAGCCGAAAGATATAAACAGTACAAAATAATCCACTCGGGGCCCCCATAAGCACTGGTGAGCACACTTCAATCTATATACTCCTAGCTAGAGCTGTCAAAATGGGCTTGGCCCGTGAGGCCGGCCCAACTCAACCCTTTAATTAAGTGGAGTTTGGATAATTTTTTACAGCCCGTTCAGAAATGAGGCCCAAAAGCCCAGCCTCATTTGACCCGTCAGCTTCAGAGGCCTAGTCCGTGAGCCTCAGAGGCCAGCCAAGCCCGCGAAACTTAAAATTAAATATATAATATATTAACTAATTAAGAAAATAAAATAATAATATAATATAAAATAAAAAGAATGAAAAGATGTACATTGTACATTTGTACAACAGTAATACATATATACTACAACTAGACTACTAGAAGTCTAGAACTATTAATATTTAATAGGATTATATTTTATATAAGAAACTAATAATAAGATAAAGACTTCCAGTAAATAAAATTAGGTTTAAGTCTTCTAAATTCTATGTTTTTCTTCTCACTGTTTTGGCTCATGTGTAGCTTTTCTTCTTGAGTAGTCACAACCTCTGTTGATTTTTGATCTCTTCATTTTTCGTGAGTAACTAATTAGTTATATTTATTCTTCTTTTGATTCATCTTAAATATTATCTTATGCACTTGTTGTAATAATGAAGACTTATAATGGTTGGTGATTTAAGTAATCACACTTTTTCATTTATCATGTTTTAGATTACACTTAAATTTTATTAAAGGGTCAACCCGTCCTAACCTGTGGCCTGCTTAGGGTTGGGTTGGGCTGCTATTTTTAAGGCCCTTTTGTTAAAAGGGCCAGCCTGTTAACCCGTTTAACTCGTTGGCCCACTAGGGTTGGGTTGGGCCAGCCCGTTTTGACAGCTCTACCCCTAGCATGGTCAAAAGGAGTTACATAGTAACTATGGGCAACCTACCAATCCTATGGGTCTACAGCTGAGCCCACTTGGCCCCTGAATTGTAGCTGTGTCTGAGTGGACTCCTGATAACTGCACCCCGGGCACCAGGCTTGACAGGAGTGTGATGTTAATACGGCATAAAACTGGTAGTCCAGCCATGAAATGGACTGTATAAGGACCTTGGGCCTCATCATTGTCCCTTAGGATGGCATATCACTCCTTGAAGTGACGTCATATAGCCCCTGGCGGGCAATGATACAACTAGTAACCCTGGGGTTGGTCATGGAAGGTTATACAGGGCAAAGTCAATCCCAAACTAAACATAGAGTACTGGTCTCAGCTAATGGCAATAGCTAATCACAATAACAATACTTATAGCTCCTTTACTGGGATTCAAACTGTATTACAATGCTATAGAAACTAACTTGCCGATTATCTGACGAGTTTCAATTTGTATTCAACAGCTCTGTCCAACTGTAACCGTAATACTGGGAGAAATAGACGAATTTCAATACCAAATTCATCTTTAAATGGTAACTCCTAATACTAATAATAACTAAAATTCAACTTCGCAAAATATGACCGAAAACGTATAATTTTCCGAGAGTTCAGATGGGAGAAATGCTTACTTACTGTCTATGACTGTTTAGGAATCAATTTGGAGCAATTTTGATAACTTCTACTCGCGAGGTTCTGATTTGCCTGACGTATTTGGAGAAACTAACTCCATAGGAATGCTCCCTGTAGGCTTAGAACTCGATACCGAAGTTAATTTGAGTTTGGACCGCGTTTAGTAGCATTATCGGGTGAAATTTGTGTGAAAATGTCGTATTGCTCTCTCCCTGGACGAAGGTTTCTTATTTGATATTAAACCAGATGAATCTATTGAATTTATATAACATTGGGCGGTGGACAGGGGGGTCTATGTCGCGGCCCCCAACGCACTGATTTACGGGCGTGTCACGAAGCCCAACGCGGAGGGAGAGGGTCTGTGATACGCTGTCCCTATTGTGGCCTGCTCCGGTCTTCTCCCTCGCTACCTTGATTCCACGCTCGGACGTCCTTTCCCCGGGTCCTTTCTCGTACATCTCGTACTCTAAACTCTCGACCTACGTATGAATATGCCGACTGAACGATAGAAACTTACGGGGTGTAACAACTGTCCCAAGTTATTGGGTTATTGATTCGATTATCGGTTTGACCATTTTTTTTAATGGGTGAACCGATAACCCGATAATAATTTATTAAATTACATTTTAAGCACTCAATATATAAAGTATCCTAGCAAGAAAATGAATTGGGTGTCGATGATAAGTAAATGAGATGTTATTCACATCTCGATTAAAGTTGATTGTTTTAGTTTGGCTAGTTCTATTTGACCCACTTTTTTTCTAGCTAAACATATTTATGACTTATCAAAATTTTTGTGTGAGATCTTAATGGTTAACCCGACTACCGAAGCGATAAGGTTCAATAATCGATTAATCAGAATCTTAACAATTTTTTAATGATTTAGCATATTTACAAACCGATAACCGATAAATAGAATTAATAACTTTCAAAATTGAATCGAACCGACCGATACGGAGTCCTAATTTATACTCTACTTTCCTCAACTCAAATCTTACTTTACGATATTATACTAATGTATGTTGGTTGTGGTAATAGCTCTCATTTGATGATGTGTTATATGTGCCATTATCCTTAATAAATTTAATAGAGCAAGTAGTCTGTCTGTTTCCACCTCTATTTTTTGGTAGCTTGTTATTTTAGATATATTTAACTGTTTTTGTATGATTCATTGTTTTGTGGTAAGATATTTTTAAAAAGATTGAAAGAATTTTAGAACGTGCAATTCAGTATAAATCGTTAATATTTATGTGATTATACATTTTTTTCCTAAAAATTTATAAAATAAAAAATTTAAAATTAAGTTTATAATTAGATATAGTAATGTTTATAATTTATAATTTATAATTAAATTAGATGTTTTAACTTTTTGATTTTGTTTCAAAATAAGTGATGTTTTACATAATTAATAATACATTAATGATGTTCTTCAAATTTTACGCTTATTTAAATGGAAAAAACTTTACATAACCAAGAAAATACTGAAAAGATATATCTTTTTCAAGATATTTATTAAGGGTGAGTGGGTAAAGATACATTTTTTACTTTCTAAAAAAATAAGTAGTTCTTTTAAGAAACGTGCCCAAACTAAAAACACTACTTATTTTGAAATGGGGGAATATTATTTTTCTTAGGACAAATTAAAAAGAAAAAGCGCATCACATAAATTGAAACATAAAAAACACTAAATTCTTAAATCTAATATCAAGTACAATGCCCTACTAAATCAGTCAAAAATTCAATATTTCTCGGTTTTATTTTAACTGTTAAATATACTAAATATAATTATTTTAAAATATTTGTTAGTTTCAAAATTTAAGATATAATTCACTAATTTTTTTTAATTCTATTCTCAGTAATTAAAATTATTCTAAAATGTGAAAAGAATTAGTATTGTATGTATTCAAAAAATTAATAGAGTTATATTAATCAAATTACCATCTCTATTAATTTTTTTTAAATGGATGTATAAATCTTATCTTAACAACTAATATGGGGAGTATACCTTATTAGGCTAATGAATAATGTCAAATAAGATGTTTGTAACTGTATTTTCATTGTCATTTTAAGAATTGCGACACTGAGTCCTTAAATAAGCATATATATATATATATATAATTGATATTTCAGATGGTATAAAGTTTAGGGAAAAAGCTCAAATATGTCATCAAACTTTAGGAAAAGGCTCATTCATGTCATTCGTTAAAAGTTGGGCTCATTTATGCCACTGCCGTTACTCAATGGCTCATATATGCCATTATTTTTTAACAGATTTAATATGTAATTTTACAAAATCGAATTGGACAATTATGTTATTTTTATTCGACTATATTAATTAAAATCAAATTTGAAAAACCAATTCAATCTTAACTTATTTAAATTAAATATAAATTTAAATTTCTTAAATTTAAAAATTAAAACTATAAATTAATATTTTTATCTCCAATCTGAACGGTCCGAACGCCTACACCTACTTTTAAGTATCAACGTATTCCACTGTCCGACTCGTATATCTAAACCACTTTTTGAATATTGAACTTTTGTGTATTCATTGTATATATTTAATACTCCATATATTAATTACATTAATTAATTAATCCAGAGTTTCCCGCCACTACGGAGATAGATTGGCCGTCGATCTAGGTTGTCGGGTTTTTGGAGCCGTCCGATGATTGCGGCGTGAATGGGATTAAAAGATTTTAGTATTATGCAGCAATGGGAATACTCCTCTAGAAAGAGGTCAGAAAAGCTGAAAGATTTAAATAAAAAAAAATGTATATACTTTTGCTAATTATAAATCACTTTTTAAAATCGAATAAAAATATCATAAATTTAGCATATTCAGTTACTGAATTTTTTTTGCTTGAGCTCAAATTATTAGTCGTATTTCTTTTTTTATATATTCATTTAAAAATATTAATTAATAATTTTTTTAATATTTATTTTTAGAGACATAATTGTTTTACTCTTATTTATGCCTTAAATCAAATATTTACTCTATGTATGTATAATCTCTATTTGAGATATTTATAGAGTAATTTTAAAAACACCATTAGTATTAGGGTAAAATGTGAAAATATAATTAATTTTATTTTAAATTTTTATAATTATTCTTTTTAAAAGTCACAGTAAATAAATTGAGGTATTTATAAATTTTTAAAATAATTACATAAAAAATAATATTTAAAAAATAAATAAATTTATTTTAAAAAATTATTATAAATATTTTAAAACGGAGGAAACAGTAGTTAAAGATCTTCCGCATAAGATGTGTAATCATCACTAGAGTTGAAAGCAAAGGTTTTGTTCCTCTTTTTCCTCATTAATATACCTTAATATTTAAAAAAGGCAAAAATTGACGGAAAGTAATAAAGCATAGCCAAGTGGGATGCATGAATAATATTTATTCATTATATATATATATATATATATATATATATATATATATATGAGAAATCGATAAATATATTTTTTAAATTTATGATTTAGAGTGGATATATTTTTTGTTAAAAAAATAAGGTATATATATTCTTCCGTTTAACAAATTGTGCATATATACCCTTATCGTCTAGTAAATAGAGCAAATTTTAAAAAATAAGGTATATATATTCTTCCGTTTAACAAATGGTGTATATATACCCTTATCGTCTAGTAAATAGAGCAAATTTATCAGTTTTTATTAACATACTGAATTTAAAACTGATTTTTCAATCTAAAATACGTCACATAATGTTAAAAAGTTATCTCACTTATTTTTTTTTAGGGATAGGTTCAAAACTACCTCTCTACTTTAGTATATTAGCTAATTTTGTCTCTGGTTATACTATAGAGCCAAATATACCTCCGGTTAACAAAGTAAACAAAATTGCCTCTTAATTGACTTAAAATACTCAATTTCAATTAAATTACTCATTTTTTATTTAAATTCAAATCCGCCCCCACTAAACTAAATAAACTCATTAGGATATTATTCAAAGCAAAACAAGTTCTCATAAATTATTCAAAGAAAAAGTCTTAAAAATAAAAGGAGTTCGATCATACAATTATTTATATTGGAACAAACAAAATAATAACCAAATATTTACCAAATCAAGCTTCATCGTTCTTAATATGAAGAGATTTTATAAATATTTGATTTCATTTTGTTTGTTCTAATATTTTTGGAGGAGAAATAACTGTACGATCGAACTCCTTTTATTTCTAAGTTTTTTTCTTTGAATAATTTGAGAACTTGTTTTGTTTTGAATAATTAAATCTTAATGAATTTATTTAGTTTAGTGGGTCGGGTTGAATTTAAAGGAAAAAGGGGTAATTTAATTGAAATTGGATATTTTAAGTCAATTTGGGGGATTCCATCGAATTGAAGCGCAATTTTATTTACTTTGTTAACGGCAGGTATATTTGACCCTACAGTATAATCAGGGGCAAAGTTAACTAATATAAAGTAGATGAGTATTTTTGACCCTTTCCCCCCCCTTTTTTTTTATTCCTCCAAACCCTACTCAACTAAAAATAATTCAATCTCTCTTTTATTTAGATCTGTTCCAAACTCATTTTATGACTGAGTAGAAGAGGGGTTGAAGCGTTTTTTTCATTTGGGCCAGATCTAGAGGGGTAAAAAAATTAGCGAGGTAGTTTTTTTAAAATCACGTGGTGGTTTTAGATTATTTTTTTTGTTCAGTAAATATAGGCCATTAAAGAAAAAGGTAAATATACACCATTTGTTAGACGACGAGACTATATATGCATCACTTGTTAAGCAACAAATATATATACACACTACTTTTTTAATGAAGGATATATACGCTCTAAATCACAAAATTAAAGATATATCCGCACTTTTATATCGTCCAACTTAATGTCTCTGATTTTGAACTATTTGCATAAAATTAGTACTATATATATGTGCATCTAATAAGTCGCACTACATATACAAATACTATGGAGCCGTTTGGTCGCTCATTAGAAGATGATTTATTCACGTATTAAATTTCATATAATTTATATCATGTTAGGTAGCGTTTTCTTATTATGTATAAAATTTAATATATCAAATATGATTTTTAGTTAAAAAATTTAAATTTTATAAAATTAATATATGTATAACTTATGAGAGAATTATCATGTTAGGTAGTAATTTTTTTTACTATATAAAGTTCAACACATTAAGTATGATTTTTGCTTAGAAATTAAAAATTCCCCTTAACTAATGCGTGCATAACTTATGAGAGAATTTGTGTGTTATTTTATGCGAAATAAAAAATAAAATAGCTAATACTTGCATAACTAATACTTCCATAATTCTAATAAGGAATCAAACGACGCCTAACAATATAAAAATAGTACTATAACTTATTTGACTTTAAAATATTAAGTCCGTCTATCAATATAAAGTTTGAAGATCAATTTTATAGCTCATTGTTAATGTTCTTTTAATCATATAACTCTTTTAGGGTAAATTTACATAAAAATTTTGTTACGAAGCATACAAATTTTTCATAATGTTATTTTCTCCTATTAAATAACTGATATTTGTATCATTTTCGCGAGTTTATATATATTCTATATTTTTTCCTTTCTCATTATCATTTACCATCTTTTCTTTTCTCTCGGCTATTCATGCATAAAGACCATGACATGTATATTATACTACAATTGACGATGTTATAATAGAAAATATTTTTAAGAAAGCAAACTTTTCAAGTAGGACTCAAAAGAAATTAGGTGATTTGCTCTAATCTATACAAGAGGATCGTTAGACTGCTTGTTCCATCCTGGCCAAGCAACTAAAGCCAAGGATGTAGGTGAACATAATGAAAGAAAGAGAAGGGAAAGCCGCGGGACAGAGGAATTGATCGACTCATTAGGTCATGAGAGGAAGGAGAGTCGGAATTAAGGTCCTTTTTTTCTCAAAATAGTAATACTAATTAGATTACTAAAACTCTAGGTTTCTGATGGGCCTTGCCTAACTGGTCGATCCCTTTAACTTGGATGTTTGGATCCGGCCCACATTTCACAGGCCAGTCCCAATTCCTTGGGCAGCTTCAATGATTTTTTATGAAGAAATAAATACCAAAGTGAAGTTACAATTACTGGACTACAATTCAAGATCTAACTTGTAGATCATTTGAAACTAACAAAAATTGGGATGAAGTGGTAAGCATTCCATCATCTTAAACTAAAAGTCTCGGGTTCGAGACCTGGCCAGGGAGTCGCCTGAGAGCATTTTACCCTCTACTGCGGGACTTCCCAGTGCAAATCCGGAATTTATCGGGCCCCAATACAGGTACCGGAAACCGAGAGAGAAATCAGAAGAAAAACAAAAAGCAATCATTTGAAGAGCTATAAAAACATAAAAAGTACCTAATGTTTCCGTCTTAATATTACAATAAGGCTGTTCCAGTTTTACAACTGTAATTAAAGAGAACAACTGTCTTAAGACTCTTTCTGCAGAATTACTTTCCTATTCTAAATCTTAAACTCATTATGAAGTTTAAAATTTAGCCTAATGCATAAAATACCAAATATTCAATACCTTAAACTGTCTCTCCACCATCTTCTCCTTTTCCTTTCTTGTTTAAACTTTTCTAGGCTGCCTGCATGTGTCCCCCAAACTGTACTCTTGTGAGAGTTGAAATAGCAAGGATCTAGAAAGGCATAAAACAGAGGTACTTCATAAGCTTCATTGTTCTTTTCTCCTCCCTTCTTGCTGCACGTCCAGGTTCATGGCTGCTGCTGCTGCTGCTGCTGCTGCTAGCGCCAGGAGATGTAGTTGCTCTACAAGAATGTGATGGACCTTCATCTGTACGCTCAGCCTTCAGCCTCTTAGCAGCATGATCTGGGGATGGCTCAATGGGAGATTTGGATTTGTTATTATCAGGAGCTTGTTGAGTTTCTTTGGCTGCAGCATCACTCCCTTTAACAAGAGACACTTCCAAGCAATGCCGAGATAGAGGTTTCAGAGAAATAGCAGAATTGGATTTGTGCAATACAAGTAAAAGGATGAAGGAAGAGTGGCACAGTCGGTCAGTGATTACAAGAAAGATGGACTTAACTCATAGTAATAAACATGAAAGCATTCAGATGCATATGCATGATTACGAGCACCCTACAGTAGTGAGAATTGGAAATAATATTTAAAAAGGACCAGTGTTTTCGACACCATGTGCAACCATCAACAAAAATGTTATTCAGCAGACAAGTAGAAGCACAGACGGCGTTTTCTTAAAGGTCTAAAAGTTGAAAATTACAGAGAAGGTATACTGAAAAACACTAAAGCCACAACCAAATGGAGGGAATATGAATCTCTTAAGAAGGGACCTTTACTTACCTAAAGGTGCAGGCTGCACAACCTCATCAAATGTTATTTCACACGTCATCATGTTATAATTGCTAGTTGAACCTTTTCCATTCAAATCTTCTTTCTTCTCATCATCCAGTTCCCGTAAAAGAGCCAGAGAGTCGAAATACTCATCAGATGCCATGCTCACGCAACTTGAATTCTCTGAACTAGACGAATGTGATGCTGCATCAACAAGGTCGTTCATTTCCAGGAAGTCCCCTCTTAAAATGCAATCTAACTCAGCAATTATATCATCACCAAAAGGATCTCTAGATTTGTCAACAAGTGATGACCCAACCCCTTCTGTCTGGCTGCTTACCTGAAAAGGTTTCTGCAGTGATTAGACGGTTTCGGTGATAGCTTACAAACACATTACCAACCCTAGAGAAACAAACTGTGGAAATATGCCACATGGAGTAAAGAAAATGTTATTTCAAAGAACACCAAATGGAATAATATTTCTAGTGATTTAATCATAAGGTTGCAGATCTGAAGATAAGACCCTAGTATGTGTACCACAAACTCGTTCCATCACCAAACATGCAATTAAAATGACTTTCTTATCATTAACTAATGCGCAATAGTCATCTAGGTACAATACCCTGAATATTCAAAACAAATCCGAGACATTTGTAAATCACAAAGATGATAAACGGGAAAACATGAATCATGAACAATGAACTCAAGCTCATTCAGAACTTGGCCAATGCCTTATTTTGCCCACAAGACAATCTACGCCGACATACATAACCATATAACAACAAAACTATGTCAAAATTAGCTGGACATTAGCAGGCTGGAAGCGCTAGCGAGAAAGGGAAGAAGTAGCACCAACCTGGGGTTCACCAATTGAACGTTCCCCATGGTTGCTAGTGTGTGAGCCGAATGATTCCATCAAGCTCAGGTCCCAGGTGTCAAGATCATTGTTTTTCTCTGAATTTTTCTCATTGTTGATCTTGTTTTTGTCCTCTGGCTTCATCTCATTGTTTAAGTTCTCATCACAGCAACTGAAAACTCTACAAAGTGCAGACTCCTGCAAAATATCCAACCAAACCAGCAATTTACTTGCGCGTCTGACAAGATTGAGGCAATAATAATCAGAGATTGGAGTAGAGGAAAGGTGGTAGTAAAGATTACCTGTGACTGGGTCGGATCATGCTGCCCTTTCAGAGTTATTTTATATTCCTGCATCATCCAGACAGTTTTCTGTTCCCAAGGGGCTTGGAATTTAAAATATTCAAAAGTGGTTCTCCAACCACAGATGGCAGAATTTGCAAATATTTCACACGCTTCACCTCTGGCTATCCATAATCCATTTTCCCACACTTCTTTCTCAGTTAACCTTACTAGAAACCATGCTCCATCTATGTGTACCGTGAATGGTTAGTAAGAAAACAGATTTAAGCTGTCTCAAAGTAAATTGATTATTAAATGCAATCACCAAAAAACATAGGAAACTTTTGGACCATTTTGTCAACAATGAGGGATTGAAAACCCCAACAATGTACGAAGAGACGGAAAACATGCGTACTCAACAATCTAAAACAACAGATGAGAAGCATGTGTAATTGATCTAACCACCACCCTTCCCCTCTCCTCCAAGGCTCCAAAACTAAAATGAGAAGAAAGATATCAGGTGAAAGGAATAAATCTATCTAAAAAGAATAATGTTAAGAGTCCAAAGCGGTTGTGTTATATGTTTATTCTGCAGAAGGAAACATGAGTATCCTATTAGGTCAAGGGCAGAGGAAAATAGTGAGACAAGACCTGTCTTCTGCTATGACCAATTATTTAGCTAGAACACTTTCAATGCCCAGAACTTGTTCTAGATAACACTTCTGAAGGTTGTCGTTCTATAACTTTAAATTATTTATTTATCTTCTTGAAATAGAAGGTTGGCTTTTAAAGATTCATAGAGTCACATTTTTTATCAAACACGCTTAGGAGTATTAAAGATCACAATCTGGTAATTTACAATCGACTTCAATCCAACACATTTTATCCCTTTCTGAACACGCTCTATCAAAGGAATAGTAAATGAAATGAGGCCTTACGATCCAAAGGAATAGTAAATGAAATGAGGCGTTACGATCCAAACACTCCATCCACTAAAAGTAAATCAAGTTTCAGATTTCCTAATTGAATATAGCCATTTGAACAAAGCTTAGATGATAAAACAAATTCTTCTGCAAACAGGATGGCAGATTTTTAAGACAGAATCTACAAACGTCATTCCATTGATGAATGGAGAGTTAACTGATAATTAAACTTGATGTTTACCTGGCAAATTTGAAGGATCGTACTTATAGGGATTATCGACAATCACATCACCAGGGATGGGTGATCCACGGTTAATCTGGTCGAGAGACAAAATGATTTCATCATTAGTCCAACAGGAACTCATAAAACCTGGAGGTGGAGCTGACGGAGCCAGAGGACGCATGGTAGACGATGAAATAGATCAAAGCAAAAGCTAGAGCTCCGATCTACTTCTCTGTTAAATCAAAGAGAGAGAGAGAGAGAGAGAGAGTTAATGAGACTAAGGCACAAACAATGACAGATAATACATAACCACGACCTAAATTTCGCAACAACTTTCTACATAACGACAAACATAAAGGAGAAGAAAAATCCAAAAGATCATTCAATAGATTTATCAAATACAGCTTTCAATTACCCTCTAATTGTATTTTATTTTAAAAAATATCTTTTACAAAATAACCTTGGCGGACATATCGAATCTGCTACATAATCTAAAATAGATTACTGTAAAACTTAAGGGTAACGGTAAATATAGAAGAGCCGAGAAAAAGTGTCAATGAAGACACAAAGCTGAACAAGTTGATCAATTCTTGATTCAAACATGTTCATAGGTGCCACGTAAAGGAAATGAACCAATAGCTCAGTCATTTCAATCGGTCCACTCAATTAACTTACCAGATATATCAAAAAATGTTTGAACAAAATTAGAAACTAATGATGATAACTCTAAATGGAAAGATTTCTTGGCTGTAAATTTCACCAATTAAGAAATCATCCAGTTTATTTTCAGAGGCAACTTTCATCAACTTCAAATGATCACTAAAACTACAACCAACATTAGCTCATTGACTAAGCTTGACTTGAAAAAGACCTTTAAAATCTCCATTTGGATATCATATACATCATTGTCATATACACATAATTGGAAAACCATCAAAACAACAATCTGTAGATCTTCTAGTATAATTCCGAAATATGCATGTTCTTTGTGGGGGACATGATAGGGGCGGAGCCAGGATGGTGAAAGGGGTTCATCCGAACCCCCTTAGTTGGAAATGTACATTGTATATGTAAGATCAAATCTAATACTTATGTGTATATATTGCATATTGAACCCCCTTACCACAATTGAGAATCTATTTCGAGCCCTTTTAGTGAAAATCCTGCCTCCGCTAGTGGACATGATCACTGAGGAACAACAACGAAAAGATTCCAATAACATAGGCAGGACAATGATCAAAAAGAGGGCAAAAGCAGTTCAAATTTCAAAATGGAAAATTTAGAAGAACCCCTGAAGAACTATGCATAAAGAAAGCAAATTCAGAGTTGAACACCCAATAATTATAAGAAAAGAATGAGCAACATTATCATCAATATAACATTAATAACCATCAACAACCCAAACAATTTGGGTAAAAGAACAATTCAAAATGGAAAATTGATCAGAAGAACCCCTTGAAGAATTGGACAAGCAAATTCAGAATTGAACACCCAATAATGACAAAAGAAGAACAAGCAACATTATTATCCAACAATATGGAAACCTTTAAGTTGGAAACAAAAAGGGAAAGCTACATATAATTGAGTTAACAAAATAAATATTTACTAGTAAAAGCAAAGCAAGAAATTCGAAGTTCTAACCTTTCTTGATGGCTCTCTCTCTCTCTCTCTCTACACTTCCTATTTGAGTTAAAAATGGTCTGTTTGCTATTTTGCTTAATTAACTGTACTGAGAAAGAGCTTTTATATTGAGGGGACTGTAGTGGGATTTGTTAGTGTGACCATGGTCAGTTAATTGTCCACCCTCACAGTTTTAACAATTTCTACTACTACCATTCTCCCTAGCTTACCCAACTGAGTTTGTAAGCTACCTCCTTTATCTTCATCATAAATTTCCGGTTGGAAGCGGTGGTAAAACCAGAAATTTAAAGAAGGAGATTTAAAAGGAAATGTTTTTTTAATATTAAGAGAATTTTAACAATTTATATATATATATATATAATATGTATATATAATAAAAATAAATAATAATATTTCAAAAAGAAATTCAATTGAATCGCTTGCATACTTTTGTCTCCACTCCTGATTTGAGCTCCGCATATAAAATTACCGGCATTAAGAAGTATTTTACTGCGAAGCTTTTCGGTCAATTCAGATTTAACTGATCTCCTAAATACGAATACCTAATTGAACCAGAAATTTATTAAAAAATATATAAATTTTTCTTAATTATATTAAGCATATTTAAAATTAAATATATATATCACATAATTTTGAGAGTCCAAGACTAGGCCTAACGTGGCTCAGCCTAGTTTTGGGCTCTAAAGAGTTCAAACGTGGAGCATTGTGATTGGTCTGATCATGGAAACTGGGCCAGGGGGATTTGAGCGTGTGGACCCCGTTTGGAACAGTAATCTGAGTCAGCAGTGGCGGGTACTTCTAAGAAGGTTCCTTTCTGCTTTAATGTTAGCCTTGAGAAAATCCGGTTTGGCCATTCACTTTTGATTACGTAATGTGGCTTATGCTTCCTTGATGCTATATTATCATGTTATATTAAAATTTTTGAATATTAAATAATTAAGATTTATTATTTTTATTGTTTCAGAATATAAATTTTGAATTTGTTTAAAATTTAATAAATATTGAATTCAATGTAATACTATAGCAATAAGAATATTTTTTTAAAAAAAATGTCAGTTTTATGATGATAATGATTAACAAAGGTGGTTATGAATATTGGTTGGGAATTGTATTGGATGATAGTGATGGTTAAGGGTAATAGCTATTGATAATAGTGATTGACAATAATGCCTAATAATCGTTGTTGATGATCATAATAGTTGGTGCTGGTAGCTAATAAGGACAACGATAGTGAGAGCTAATCGTGAATCATGACGATGTTGAGCAACGTATAGTGATAGCTGATAGTCGCGATTGTCCTTAATAGTTGATGACCGATGGTGCTAATTGTATATTGTGATTATGGATCCCACTTATTTCAAGAAATTTAAGAAAAATATATATACTAGAAAGTGGATGAAGATAAAAAGGGAACTAATGTCGAAATCATCTAATTTTGTTAGGCCTATTCAAATACAAATTACTCTCTCCGTTTCATTTTAATTGCTATATATATTAAAAATAATTATTTCAAATACTTGCTAGTTTTAAAATTTAAGAGATAATTGACCATATTTTTTCAATTCTACTCTTAGTAAATTGAAGTCATTCTAAAATGTAAGCAAAATTTATTATTATATTAGGATTATATTAGTTAAATTACCATCCCTATTAATTTTTTCTTAATGGATATTTAAATCTTATCTAAACAATTAAAATGAAACACAGGGAGTACTAGATAAAGCAAAAAAAAGAAAAAAATGAGGAAATATCCATACCAGGCAAAAATAAATAGAAACTCATATACATCCTTTATAATACGGGGTTAATAAAGTTTGGGTCAATTCAAAATTTAATACTTTTATTTATTTAATCTGAACTTTTAGATTACGGATTGAATCTCAAATTTTATATTTATGAATTTCACGTGTGATATCAAATTTGGTACTATCCAAAAATTTAAATTTTGTATACATTATATTCAGCGCTACACATATCATATCATATGTGTATAATACTAATAAGTTCAATTTTCAAAAGTCTAAATAGAAAGTTATAAATTCTAATAAGTAAAGTATTAAGTGTATTGAAGTTGATAATTGATATGACCCTTCTTAAAGGCTCAGAAGCCAAAATCAAAAATCTAAAATATTCAAACCGATTAATCCAAAATCAAACTTAAAAAATTCAATCTAATTCAAACTTATTTAACTTATAATTTCTTCAATTAAAAAATAAAAAATTCATATCAAATTTTTATATCTAATTCATAGGATCCGAATGGTTTTATAATTATCAACTACTCCCTCTGTTCCATTTTAATTGATAGAATAAGATTTGCACGCCCATTAAGAAAAAATTAATATGAGTGGTAATTTGACTAATATAACCCTATTAATCTTTTGAAAACATACAATAATAATTATTTTTACATCTTAGAATGATTTTAAGTACTAAGGGTAGAATTGAAAAAACGTAAACAATTATTTTTTAAATTTTAAAACTAACAAATATTTTAAAATAATTATTTTTAATATATCTAGTAATTAAAATAAAACGGAGGGAGTATTTATGTAAATCCTGTTTAAAAAAAAAATAAAAATTGATGGTGTCAAAGACTTGTGATTTTTCAAAAGTAAAAAAGGGTTGGTGGGGGTAGGAGAGAAGAAAGAAACCACAACTTATTCACAGACAAATTAATAAGAACAAAAGAGTCTTAATAAAAATGACAAAACATAACCAATGAAATCACTTAGTGTACCAAAAGTTCATTGCTTTCTTGACACCAATTGAACAAAAAAAAAAAGTGATTATTATTACTTGTAAAAGATTCAATTTTTGAATTGACCATGTGTCAATCACTCAGATTTTTGCTTTAATGTTAAAGAGGTCGATTAGTTAATTAATTATTTAATTTATTATATTAAAAATAATACATATTATATAATTATTATTTTTAAAAAAAGGTTATTTATTTGTACAAATATTCTTTATATTATTTAGCAGAAAAAGAATGAGGGGCTTCAAAGATATTTTTATCATTTTATTGTTTTATTAATAACTAATTTTGTGTTATTTTACGATCTGACAAATATGAAAATAGTCACAATTTTAATGTTTAAATTATACTGAAACTAATAATCAAAATAAAAGATAAAATAATTTTAAATTTTTATTTCAAAACTATTTAGATTTGTCCGGCATATTAAATGCCTTCCTTTTATATACTTGTTCCTACATAAATATGTACTTCTTTTTTAAAAAAAATACATGATGCTTTTTTGGTCCAATATTATTTAATGGACTTTTATGTAAAACATAACGGACTCCAAATCGTTAAACAACAATATGATTATACTTCAAAAGGCAAAAAGAAATAAAAAAGGGAAAATAGTTGGTTACATATCATTTTCTTTTGTATAGTGTTCTTTGACCAATGGAATGAACTCTGAACTGACAACGAAATAATATTAAAAGGTATAACATGAAATAAAGGTTAAAAAGAGAGAGTGTAGAGAAGATAAAAGACCATCGGTTTGGATCGATTTTTTGAGTTTATAATTAACTAATAATAAATTGATAATAATAAAATAATAAAAATATGAAATAATTATTTCAAGCAAATATTATGAATTAACAAATTTTCTCTATTATCACAAGATAAATGTATCTGAATTTTTTATTATTTTTTAACATTATTCCAGAGTTTTAGCATGTTTAAGTTGCATATTTGTAGAGATTCTTCCACTTCACGTGTTTAATATCCACACAAAAATAATATACAACTTTAAATAGAATGGTCAATCCTTCAAAAATCAAATATTTTAGCAAAAAATAAAAAAAAAAATCGGCAATACATTACACAAGATATAGATAATTAGACTTAGAGTATTAAGTTTGAACATATTTTTTAAGAAATGAAATTTAAAAGTATTGTAGTGCATGTGAAATAAGTATACTAAAACCAAACTAATGATTAAAAGGTTAAAATATTTATAATTATTTATGAAAAATTAATTTCATATATTCAAATAATTAAAAAATTTATACATAAATTTTATCGGTTTGGTTTGGTTATTTCTTCAAATTTGTTTAATTAGAACCAAACTCAAACCAAATGTTATTGATTTTTAAAATTTAAAACCAAACCAATATCGATTTTTTTAATCGTTTTGATTTGAATTGCTGTTTGGTTTGATTTTTTACCAACCCGTGAACATCCCTGCTCATAGGTTTGAAATTAAGAAATTGATAGATCGAAAAAAGAGATTAAATATAACCTCTATTGACCGACAAGGATTTTGATTAGCGATAATGGATCGAAGATATGTTGGAAAATCACCTCTTTATCTTACAAAAATAAAAATAAGATTCGCATATATTTAATGCTCTCCCAATTTTATTTATAAAATTATATTAAATATATTATTATTATTATATTAGCATCATCAGTTGATAAAGTAATTAATACTAAAAGAAACTTAGAAAATTATCTAAATTAATTGGTTGAAATAAAAAAGAATTTACATATTTTTTCTTATTATGTTGTTTATCGAATAAATGTAAAAGTATCTTAAATTATTTTTAGAACTTTTATATATAAAAATAAAAATATCGTGTAAAGTCGGGATTTATTTCATATTCATTATGATTATATATCCAATTCAGAATTTTGTAATGGTCTTCTGTTTTATTAATTAAAGAAAAAGAAATTAAAAAAAGGAAAAAGTGGGGTCGGGATGTGAAAAGAAATATTTCGGGGACTATAACGGAAATATGAGCAAAAATGCGGACCATAATGCAAATAAACTTTCCCGCTTCCCGCCGGCATTTGCCCGATCAACAAGCCAGCCCGAAACAGAAACTGAACAACCAGAACAATTCCCAAATTCTGAAGATGGAAGACAATCGGTTGCCATTATTCATGGAATCAGGCATTTATGAGCTTAACTCAAACGCCTTTTTCATTGATCCGGTTCGAATCCTCAACCGTTCTTACACCCGGTTTAGGGTTTCGCCTTCAACGTATTACTCTCGCTTCTTCGATTCCTCGAACTCAACACAATCTCCAAAAGCTTCCGAAGATTCTAGAAAACGAAAACGTAAACAGAAGAAGAAGCTTCAATCTCTCAACGAGCGCGAACAAATCGCCGATCGTCGTCACCAGGTACCATTAGCATTTTCTTCCGTACAAAAGTATATGTGAATTATACGGAGTAACACTGTTCTCACTACTTCTTTTTGATAGGATACAATTTATTTACCTGCTACGTTCAGCTTACAGCTGCTTATCTTCAGGACATTAAGTAGATTATGAGCAGTAAATTTTTGTTTGTTTACTTTGTGTTGAAGGAAGTGAAGCCATTCTTGTTGAAAGCGCATGAATCTCTGCTTGAAGCTACTGATCTTTTGAAAGTTTTAAGAATTTTGAGGAACGGTGGATATGCTGTGGGGGAATGTATGGAGTTGTCGCAGGAAAGTAGTGAGCTTTCCTTTATGGAGCTCGGAGGTGTTTGGCAAGCTCCATTGTTTGAGATTGTTCTCAAATATTATCAAGATGATAAAACAGTCCAAAATGGAGGTTAGCTTTATCTTTTTACAGTGTATTTCAATACAAAAGGAATTGAAGGTTTACCTTGTGTACGAAATGCGCCTTGACTAGTGTGGGGATAGTGAGGGTGGGCGTGTACCATCTGTTTTCGCCTTGCATTTCTGCAAAAGATGATGTGACCGTGCTTTGGAACTCATGGCACGCTGGTCATCAGTGGAGCAACTCTACTGTTGCCAAGGCTCACTCTTTATTCATTTTGGTACAAACTTTAGTAACTTGTTAGCATATTTCTTGAGGTCCTGCATCCTTATATTTTCTAGTTGACTTCTACCCTGTTTCCAGGTTCTCTACTTGTTCAGAGTACTGAGCAAAGAGTGACTCCTGTATTTGATAATCTAGTTGCCAATGAGGGAAGCTGTGATATAGATGCTGAAATTTTTAATCACAAGTATATTATTCCCAAACGGAGCTCTTTCTATATGGTATGATATCAAGCGGATGCTTGTTTAGTTGTTTCATTATTTAGTATATTTTATAGGTTCATGCAAATGAAATTACATAATTGCCTTTCTGGAAAGGCTCTTTTCTTTTCTCTTTTGAAAATCTCAAATATAGAATCATTTGGGTTTATATTGGCTTTCACTTTTTGTTTTTGGTCTGGTTTTGGTTTCTTTGAATCTAATTTATTTGCATGGGATTTCAAGTCTGACTTTTGGTTTTTATTATTCTTGTTGGCTTGAAGTCTGATTTGCGGAAATTGGACAACTTAATCCCAGGTAATGAGCCTAGATCCTTTTTTCTTTTTGTATAACTATGGACTTCCTGTCCAGAGCAAATGGTTATTAAATTCCATTTGCATGGACCTGCAATGTATTGGGAAGTGTCCAGTTTGAAGGCAGAAATCATCGTTTCTTGCCAAATATTTTACTAGTTTTTATGGTTAATGCATAAGTTAGAATACAGGAGCCGTCTGTTTAAACTCCGAGTGGTGTTTTCTTCTTTCAGCTAATTCTGATTGTGGTTTCAATCTCATAGTTATAGACCCCCCTTGGGAAAATGGCAGTGCTCATCAGAAACTGAGGTGTGTTAATCCTTCCCTAGATTTGTCTCTCTTGCTTCTACATTATTAGCTAGCTTTGCCTAGTATTTATTTTCTAAGGGTTCCACTCTCTGCCTTTTTATTTTTCGAAGAATGTCAGAGAAGAGCAATTTTATGTCCTGTACACCCAACAGGGAAAATTTCCTCTTTAAATTTTGGGGTGACCCAACAGGGAAAATTTCCTCTTTAAATTTTGGGGTGAGGTGGGGTGGGGGTGGGGGGGCAGGCATAGGAATGTAGTTGAACGTAACAGATATTGTAAGTTCTGATTTCCTGTAAGTGATTAGAAAGGGTCAATATTTGTCTCCTGTGTATATTAGAAGCTCAAGCCATTAGGGATGAAGGTCCGTGTTGTAGATTGCTTTTATTCAATATGCAATTACATGTGGTTGCAGGTATCCAACTTTGCCTAATCGATACTTCTTATCTCTCCCCGTCAAGCAGCTTTGTCATACCTCTGGAGCACTTGTTGCATTGTGGGTTACCAACAGGGAGAAGCTGCGAGGTTTTGTGGAGAATGATTTATTTCCCAAATGGGGAGTAAAATATGCAGCTAGCTTTTACTGGTTGAAGGTATCATCTTTTTTCACAACAATGAGGCTATCTTTAAGCTACCTTCTATCCTGAGAGAGAAGGAGAGGGAGAAGGAGAGGAATGAGGAATTTTAAAACACTATGAACAGCGTGTGTACCTTGACTTAAAAGTATTTGCTTAGGTATCTGTTTTGATTTTTGTTACAGGTTAAGGCCAATGGGACGATGATGGGTGAATTGGACCTTTTTCATCACCGACCGTATGAATGTCTTCTCCTAGGTTACTGTAACGGAAAGGTTAGCTTGTTCCATGCCTTAGAGTTGCCTTTGGTAAAGTTACTCTTTTATTCACTTTGCCATGTCCTTGCAGGATACACATTCTGGCAATTTAACAAGATTGAATCCCATACCAGATAATCAAGTGTTCATTAGCGTTCCTGGCGATTATTCAAGGAAGCCACCCATTGGAGGTAACCTGTCAAAGCTGCTACCCCTTCTGGTCTTCATTTGAACTTTTCCTCTTTCGAATGTGTCTGTTTTCCATTTTTTCCCTCTTTAATTGGTCTTTACTTTTCTTTGATTGGGAAAGAGGGCTGGGCTAGGGAAGCAATCTTATTATCTTTTCTATTATTTACCATTAGAATACTGTCTGATAATTTTCCTCTTACATGAATTAGAGCTGCTGCTAGATTATGTGCCGGGGTCTAGGCCTGCTCGTTGCATTGAACTATTTGCTAGAGAAATGATAACTGGGTGGACTTCTTGGGGGAATGAACCTCTTCATTTTCAGGATTCGAGATATTTTGTCAGTAAGACAACAGAAAAATAACATATCCTGATAGAAACGCCTCTTACTGGGAAGTTCAGTCCAACGACATGGCGTCCTGACGATTTCTCTTTGTATGTGGTTTTCTCCTTCCTGTTTAACTATCAGTAGAAGAATGATGATGTACTTTTATCATTTTTTCCATATCAATTTTCACCTGAAAAATGTTCTTACATGTTAGATGAAGCTTCTTCCTCTGTTATTTCCTTATGTAGGGTCATGAATGATGCGATAGACCAATGCATTCAGTTGGTTTTGCCATTGTGATTGCTTGCAGGCAGAGAGTTATAGACTTCAAGGAAGAAATCTCTGTGTGTATTGCAATATCAGCTGACCTTGGCGCATTTACCTATAATTTTTTAAATTCGGCCTATGATTGATTTTCCCTTTACTTTTGAATGCGACAGTTTTTGATGTCTTTTCCATCTTTGTGTTTCCAGGGTTGGGGGTGACATGTGTTTCCTGAATGTCTAATTTGTCTTTAGTATTTTGCCTGCTATAATTTCATTTGAACTTTCTTATCAAGAAGCAAGTCTTGCCCCGAGTATAATTGTTCAATATCCCAAAATTGCAGAGATCTGGTTGCAATCACTATGATAAAACAGTAGGAAAGATGGATGGCATGCATTATGTGCTCACAAAGAATCGCCGTTTGCCATAAAAGTCCAACTCCTGCATTCAATGGAGTATATATATACAAGTCAACAGCTTCTTGAGTCCTTGGATGCTCCTTGGTAACCTTGAAATCTCTATTTTTGATGCAATTTCTACTGTAAAAAAGATGTTTTCAAGATTGAAGGCCTTCGGATTCATGGTTTAGCCTTTGTAATAGTAGCTAGAGTTGCTAAGTTCCTCTAATTTTTTTTTTGAAGTTGAAACCTAGCGCTTTTTCTTTTTAAAATAATCTTTGACTAACTGAAGTCATTGGAAGTTTTCAATGCTCTGGTTCACAAAGTGCAGTTTTTGAGTTTTGGAAGGCCATTTAAATACACAGTTGAGATTATGTGAATCAAGTGTAGAGGGTAAACAATTGTTCAGACTAGTTGTGAACTCAAAATGCATCTTTGGACCTCAAGAAGATTGTAACCCAATCATGTGCAAGTAATGCACACCCATTTAGGATGAAATTGTCATGGTTTCTGTATCTCATTATTAAGCAAGGCATGTATATTGGTTGGTAGTGCGTGGCAATTAAATTTTTTAGCATTGGTCTCAAGTTTGAGTAATCATGCTAGAACCTTCACCAATATTAGGTATTAGCCTTCTCATCTCTGTATTATATCTTCGGGTTTGGCCATAGTGTCATGAAATGGAACGTTGTATGATTCAGTGTTATCCATCTTTGTAACTTGCTTGATCCATTGATTATTTCTGCAGATTTGTGCTCCATTTTGTTGATTGATTAATGTATTGTGCGTCTTCCCTACTTCCTCTGACCCATATCTATTTCTGTTCAGGAGAGGGACTTGCGACTAAGTTTAAATATCATATTCAATGTGGCTCTTAATGACTTGAACCAGCTGCTGGGAAGACCAAGACTCTGGTGTCACTTGCTGTGATATCGACTCGTTTATGCTCTGTCTCGCTATTTTTAAAGGCAGCCAACAACATTCACCATATTATTTTCCACTAACTCCTCAAATTCCCTGAAGAGAGTATTTGAAATCTGCATGTTACAAATACCTCCGTTCAGTGGTGAACTTGTTCTCCTCAAACGGTTTCTTTGTGTATAAAAAGGACTTAACTGCACTCGAGGTTGCCAGGTAATTGACAGGACATAGGTAATTATTTCCAGTGGCCTTGTTAGGATGCAAAAAGTCTTTTCCTACCCGATAGGTTTGGTTTTTCAGATAAGATACTAGGAAAATATTGCAGTACCAATTAGTTGATGTATAATTAATTCCAAATTAGCTACGGTGATGTATTAGTTCTATTGGAGTTTTAAATGGCAATTGCATTAAATTACATTAAGTTAATTCAATATTTTAATAAATACTTGAAAATTATACGAAAAATATTATTAGTTGTGATTCTTTTCATCTCAGTATGGTTAAAAATTTTGCATCAAAATGCTGAGTCAAAGTTTATAGAATTTTGGCTCTTGAGTAGCGAAATCTTACAATTATTGTAGGACGGAGGGGAGTATCACTAAAACGGAAAACGAAAAGTGTTGAGATGCAAAATATCGTTCATTTATAGTTGACATATTAAACTGGAAGCACTTTCAGAGCATCAAGGTCGTTGTAGTATAGTGGTAAGTATTCCCGCCTGTCACCCGGGTGACCCGGGTTCGATCCCCGGCAACGGCGCTTCCATTTTTATTAATTTGTATTTGTGGTGTGTAATTAGAACCCACTTAAATCTTACAACTAGTTTGGATTGTTGTTACTTATTTTATTGTGTTGTGTTGTTAGTTTAAATATAGTATTTATTTTGAGTATTATTTAAATTTTATTGTATCATATTGTTAAATACATCGTTACGTAATGACGAGATATTTCATTCTATGCCAAGATCAATTTGGTGTGATCGCATCGTTACCTACTTGTTTTCTCATTTTGTTTTTATTTTTATTTTATCATTTCGCTTATCTTTTTATGGTAATTCTATTTTGTATTCTACTTTTCTTATAAGTTTCTTTTTCAAATTATTAATGTGTGACATTATATGCAGTTAAACCTCTCTATAACAGTCATTCGATATAACACCATTTCACTGTAACGGCCTAATTTTCTCCAGAACCGATTTTCATATTATATTTTACTTCTCTATAACAGTAATGACATTCATTACAACGGTACACTCTTTGCAAAATTGCCCTTCTATAACAACTATTATCAAATAGCATGCAATAATATTCTATGAGAAATATATTATGTGTAAATAAATATTAAAATATTTATGATAATCATCATTAAAGTTATGCACATAGTAAATTTTAAGTACAAATATCTAATAGGAAAACATTATATTAAAATATTATCCATCAGTTATAGTCGTAACTTCATGAGGAAAAACATTCATATGCTTTCTATTTTTTTTGTTAAAATGATTAAAAAATACATTTCTTTTTCTTAGTACACAAAAATATTTCTTTTGTTTATAACAGTTAAATGAGATCTAAACGTCAAATGTTAGTATACATATATAATAACACCTCATTGTAGCAGTCATAAAATTTTCAGACAAACGCTGCCATTATAGAGAGGTTTGATTGTAACAACGAAAAATGATACAATTTATTTAAATATTATACTCATTCAAATAATACATTAAAAATTTGGTAGAGATTGAAAAATGATACTTTCTCTGTTCCAATTTACGTAACACACTTTCTTTTTAGTCAGTCCCAAAAAGAATGACACATTTCTATATTTAGTAACAACTACTCCCTCTGTTTCTTTTTAATTGTTAGGTATACTACAAACAGTTGTTCCAAAATAGTTTCTAGTTTTAAAATTCAAGAAATAATTAATCATTTTTATCCGACTCTGCGTTTAGTATTTAAGTCACT